>JAWZSL010000004.1:0-1200000 GCA_034769285.1 Lutjanus argentimaculatus | reverse complement strand
GAAAACCAAATTTTGAAGATGGTCAAAAGATGTTGCAAGGGGACCTGTAGAGGCGACATATATAGTCACATCTTAAGTTAGCTCATTTTAACAGAATGCTTGCTAAATAACTATCTAATCTATATTAGTTGTGTGCTAGCTAGTTACATCTAATAGCTAATGTTAGCAAAATGCTATCTAATGAGCTAGCTAACCTACGTCAGTTGTTAGCATTTTGTTCATATTGGCCAACTTTAGAAAAACAGGAAGGGAGAAAGTTTACCGAGGTTCAGCCATGTACCAGTCTTGTTCAGCTGTTATTGGAGCATAAATCAAAAAAGGGCGGGACTTAGGAAGGGTCAGTATCGACTTAAAGGACCAGTATGTAGGATTTAGAGGCATCTAGTGGTGAGGTTAGATTGCAACTGATTGAATGCTGCCCACCTCACCCTCCACTTCCAAGTGTGAAGAACCTACGGTGCCCGCAAAAAGCTGTTTCTAGAGCCAGTGTTTGGTTTGTCCATTCTGGGCTACCATAGAAACATGGTGGTTCAACATAAGGAGCACCTTCTGTAAATTTAAACGGCTCATTCTAAAGTAACGAAAACTAGAGCTTGAGACCTGTGCCCGAACTCGACGGGACCTGACGGGTTCAGGTTGGGTGGGGCCTTATTTCTCACATATTTTACGGGCTCACATCGGGTTTGGGCTGTACTATATTAATTCATTTATTTTCGTTTTTCTCCCCAGTTTAGTTGTTGACAGTTCCAGTTCCCTGCATGTATTGTCCCTGTAACTGAAAACTCCTACTGTTTGGAGCACAGAGAGAAGCTTGTTACGAAAAATGTTGGGCTGTAATCAGGTTTAGGTTGAAATATGCTAATGAAGGCCGGGTTCGGGGCAGTTTCGGACAGAATTTTGGCGGTATCGGGCCTCGACAGGCTCAATGTTTCAGGCACTATTAAAGCCCTAACTAAAACACAAGGTTTCTTATTATCAGGTGATTATACACTAATGAAAACCTTTGATTTATATTGTGATATACTGACTATTACAAAATAATTCTGTCACTTTTCTTGAAATTGAACTGACTGAAACCCAAATGTGACTTAACACATGCAGGTGATTCCTCAGTACTCCATCCTGCCGGACTCCAGCCAGTCCAACGTGGTGGTGGAGCCCAGCGGCTTCCTGGAGATCACCAACTACACCAGCCAGCAGCTGGAGGAGGACAGCCCCATGGAGCAGGAGGTGGACAGCAGCAACGACGAGGCCACGGCAGCCAGTCCTCCTGACCAACCGTAGACTCTCCACTGAAGGGAGTGGAGCAGACTTGGATAATGATCTGTTTGTGGCCTCAGACCCAGCGGACAAAGACTTCTGGCTGTCTTTTTTTTTATAGTGCAAGAGCAAAAATACTTTGTTTTTTGTGTAAATATTAGTTTGTTCATATGTGTTCCTCCACACCACTAATGGCACATGTGTTTTTTATTGCCTGTGAGGAGCATTGGGTGTAAAAAGTGGGAGCGAGGTGAAAGGATTAGTTTCAGTTGGAGAGCAGCCTCTCCAAACATACAGGACTTAATCGTTCCAGGATGTTGACATTGTTTTTTGCAGGACTTTGCAAAACAGTGACACATTCATGAAATTGATTATTTGGATATTTTGGCACCGTGCCTGGTGTCACTGTGCGTCATTTCAGAAACATACAGGCGGATCAGACCAACCCAGACAGGCCTGCACTTACTATGTTGGTTGTCCAGAGTTTCAAATGCATTTCAGTTTCCTCAATAATTGCTTTGGTCACTCAGATCTTTGTACAAAATAACCCTCCTGTTGATGGATGTATTCTTTTGATGAGCTGAAGGTTTTACTGCCAGATGAACAGTATTTTCTTTTTGACTTTAGTGCATCTTTGTAAATCTTGAACACTAATCCCGTAAGGATTTAAGTTTTCAGAATGAAGCTGGAGCAGATTGAATTGCTGCCTGGAACATAAAGCAGAACCAGTCCTGGAGGAAGGACAGAGTCCAACTTATGTGTTACTGTTCATTGTAACTGATGTACTGTAAAAAAAAAAAAAAAAAAAAGAAAGAAAAAAAGATTTAGCTTTTTTTGTAAGATATATTCTGGAGTTCAAAAGTTGCTGTGAGAATTTAAATGAGTGCATTTGCTTTTTGCATAGTGTGTTTTAAACTATGCATTTCTTTTATACCTTTTCAAACTAGATGACTAGTTGAGAAAAATCATTTAATCTGCACAATAAAACATCTGAGTAGAATGTGTCAGTGTATACAGTTTTATTGGTTGCAAAAAGAGAGCTTTTGGATGTAGAAACACAAAAGTTTCCTTGTTTAAAACTCCCCTCCAGACATGGTTAATAATTTCTTAAAATTGTAGTGACCAGTTTTTCCTCATTGAAAAATCCAGCTGCTGGACACAAGATGAATCTAGTGTTTGTACATTGGAGGCTTTAAATTCCCACACGAGTGTAAGATGCATATGTGACCATTATTAGCTTCCAGCGTAGCTGCAATTTCATAAAGTTTTACTCACACATACACACCTCATCTGAGATTTAAGGTGAACACAGACGAACTTTCCCTCTTTATCAGGTGAGTGTGATAGAAACGTCTAGTGTCTTTACTTTGTTGTTGGACAGCCTTCAAAACAAACATCACTTTCTCCAAGCCAACCAAACTCCATTGGAAAAGTCTGTAATTTTATGTCACAGAGTTTCTGGTGAACTGCTGCTTTAATCCTTTAGTTAGTTTGAACTAATCTGTGACTTTGGTGTTTTAAAGGGTCAATTCTGAGTCAATGGAGTCGGAAAATAACCAACAGACTAGCATCAATCGAGGCAGTGGTAGATCATCAACTGTGTTTTCTGTGGTAAAATTACCGATTTTGTCTATGGAGTTTGGCCAGTTTGGAGAAAGCACGACTTAACTCACATAGCAGTGGTTTCCCATCGGAAAAGGCTGTCTGACTGCACAATAAAGTGTATAAATCTTCTAAATATAGCTTACTCATAAACTAATATTGATTTTTTTTTAGGTGAACCTTTTTTTAAGTGGCTAAAACACCTTTTGTTGCTAACAGCAGAACAAACAGAGGAGCTGAATCTCATTTAATCGATCTTTCTTAAGTCCCACCCTATTTTTCTGAGCTCCGATAACAGCTGAACAAACTTGGTACTTTGGTCAACTTTCTCTTTTTCCAGTAAAAGCATCATAGGGTCACATCTTAAAGTTAGCTAATGTTTGTGGAACGCTAGCTATGATTAATGTAAATTTGCTAGCTAGTTAGTTAGCATTTTACTAACGTTAGCTAACTTAAGATGTGTGTATGTCACTTTTCCAGGTAGCATCATTAGTTGACCTGGTTATCAAGCTTGCTCAATTGTCATTGGAGCGCGCCAAGCGAAAAGGGGCGGGACTTACGAGTTCAACTTGAACGCGGGGTCAGCGGTCCCTCTGAGCGACCTTACAGTCAAGATGGCGGCATTTGAGAACAACAACGTCCGTTGAAACTACAGCGCTCAGCGTACTGGGACAGAGAAGCTGAGCGGACTGGTTATACTGGGACAGAGAAGCCGAGCGGACTGGTTATACTGGGACAGAGAGCTGAGCGGACTGGTTATACTGGGAGAGAGAAGCTGAGCGGACTGGTTATACTGGGACAGAGAAGCCGAGCGGACTGGTTATACTGGGACAGAGAGGCTGAGCGGACTGGTTATACTGGGAGAGAGGAGCTGAGGGGACTGGTTATACTGGGAGAGAGAGGCTGAGCGGACTGGTTATACTGGGAAGAGGAGCTGAGCGGACTGGTTATACTGGGACAGAGAAGCCGAGCGGACTGGTTATACTGGGACAGAGAGGCTGAGCGGACTGGTTATACTGGGAGAGAGAAGCTGAGGACTGGTTATACTGGGACAGAGAAGCCGAGCGGACTGGTTATACTGGGACAGAGAGGCTGAGCGGACTGGTTATACTGGGAGAGAGGAGCGAGCGGACTGGTTTAACTGGGAGAGAGAGGCTGAGCGGACTGGTTATACTGAGAGAGGAGCTGAGCGGACTGGTTTACTGGGAGAGAAGCTGACTGACTGGTTATTATTTGGACAGAGAAGCTGAGCGGATGGTTATACTGGGACAGAGAAGCCGAGCGGACTGGTTATACTGGGACAGAGAGGCTGAGCGGACTGGTTATACTGGGAGAGAGAAGCTGAGCGGACTGGTTATACTGGGACGGAGAAGCTGAGCGGACTGGTTATACTGGGACAGAGAAGCCGAGCGGACTGGTTATACTGGGACAGAGAGGCTGAGCGGACTGGTTATACTGGGAGAGAGAAGCTGAGCGGACTGGTTATACTGGGAGAGAGAAGCTGAGCGGACTGGTTATACTGGGAGAGAGAAGCTGAGCGGACTGGTTATACTGGGAGAGAGAGGCTGAGCGGACTGGTTATACTGGGACAGAGAAGCCGAGCGGACTGGTTATACTGGGACAGAGAGGCTGAGCGGACTGGTTATACTGGGAGAGAGAAGCTGAGCGGACTGGTTATACTGGGAGAGAGGAGCTGAGCGGACTGGTTATACTGGGACAGAGAAGCTGACTGGACTGGTTATACTGGGACAGAGAAGCTGAGCGGACTGGTTATACTGGGACAGAGAAGCCGAGCGGACTGGTTATACTGGGACAGAGAGGCTGAGCGGACTGGTTATACTGGGAGAGAGAAGCTGAGCGGACTGGTTATACTGGGACGGAGAAGCTGAGCGGACTGGTTATACTGGGACAGAGGAGCTGAGCGGACTGGTTTAAATATTTACTGAGTCTCGTCATGCTAAGAATCTGAACCAGCAGCAGATTGTTGAGGACTTCGTGGTTCAGACAGGTGAGTAAAAACCACCACGTTGCCTAGCAACGTAGCATTATCATTGTATGTGAACACCAAGTGGTGTGTTAAAACTTTCCAGCTTTTTTTAAACTGTAATTTGTGTGTTTGTGGCTTCAGACGCTGTTTTGCACTGTTGCTTTATTCCTCCGTTAAAGTGGTATTTATTTTATTTTTGCAGCCATGCAGCTCCTGAAGCCTTTTGTTGGTTATTTGTGTGTCTGAGTTTTGTCTGGCTGGTTAACTGCAGTGAGGCTGTACAGAGGAACGCTGTTGTGTATTTGTGTTCTGATAATCAGACAGGCTGCAGACTACACTGATTAGATTTATTGTCAGTTTGTGTGTCAGGTTTGATGGCGGATTGACATGTTATATAAACACACACACACACATTAGTCCAGTTATTCCCAAACACTGGGTCAGGACCCACAGGTGGGTCACAGAAGATTTTATTTGGGTCACTGAAAAAATAATGGACATTGGAGGAAATTTTGCAAATTTAAGATTTATATCTGCAGTAAACTTTTAATAAAGCATTTAAAATGTGTATATTGTTTTACGGTGAGAGAGGAAAAACAAGAGCCTCAATTCCTCCCAAATGCACTTATTCTGTCTCATTCATGAAGCTGGTGAAAATGTCCTACACTGTAAAAACGAAAAACTTGAAAAAAACAAACAACAACAACAACAAAAACAACTCAAAATTTCAAGGCCACTGAGTTTTGAGCCCAGCCCAAACTCTTAAGCTTTGAAAAAAAAACAACTAATAAGGCTCTTTTTGAGATAATTTATTTTTCTCTTTTCTTTTGTAGATAAACTTGAATCTTTAAGTTTAAAAAAAAGCAGATTACAAGAGTTTGAGTTGGGCTCAAGACTCAAAAATCTATTACAGTGAGCTGCCTTGAAATTGTGAGTTGTCTCAACTTTTTTAAAAAAGGTTTTCTTTTTGATGAAAGGAAACCAGACAGTGAGGTGTCCTGTTAATTCAGCCTAACTGCTTTTATTTCACATTCATCAAGTATTTAATGTGTGTGTGCACTGCATCAAAACAATATAAAGTGATGCGGAAATGGCAGTAAAAATAGTTCATTTATACACAAATTAATTTGGCGCAAGGTTTATTGATAAGGCCTGCTGTGAATTGAGTCGTGATGTTTCTTCATTTTTAAAAAACAATGTTTGACCTGAATGGTACAGAGAATTGACATCACCTGTGTTAACTACTTTATGTTAAAATGTAAATGGCTGCACTGAAAAAGGTCTATAATTCCCAAAATATAACACAAGACATTTTCACAGAATTATCTTTTACTTTTATCTAAGTACATTTTTACTCAAGTACTTTTCCTTGAATAAAATATCTTTAAAGGCCGATTGAAGGTCAGGTTTAGTTTTTTAGTCCACAAAATGCTACTGGAGTTTCACAGGAAAACAGTGTTGCAGAATCTCCCAAACAATGGAAGTGAATGGTGACCAGTTTTCAAATGTAAAAAACCAGCAGAATAAAAACATAAAATGCCTCCATACTGCTTGTCTGGTGTAATCTAAGTCTCCTAAAGCCCCAACATGATAAGTTGACTAAAAAAATGTTATTTAACACCATGTTTTTAGCCTGAATCTTCACTGTAGATCTTTAACTTGGAGCCACATTAACGTTCACGTGCACACTGTCTGAACTGTGTGTGTGTGGTGTGACGGTGTGCAAATGACATGTCGGGACTTCAGGAGACTTGGATTACACCAGACGAGCAGTATGGAGACGTTTAATGTTTTTTTTTTTTGTTTTTTCCTAGTTGTTTTTTACATTTGAAAACTGGTCACCATTCACTTCCATTGTTTGGGAGATTTGCAACACTGTTTTCCTGTGAAGCTCCAGCAGTGTTTTGTGGATTAACAAATAAACCTGACCTTCAGTCAGCCTGAGGGAGAGTAGATAATGACTGAATCTTCATTTTTGGGTGAACATCCCTTCAAGTCTGAATACAGATACAGAGACAGATGATGATGACGTCTCTGTTTTACCTTTATGATGCACCTGTTGTTGCAGTTGTTTGTCAGTAGGCCGCCTCACATTCAGGTTAGTTTTGATTTCAGATATCGACCAAAAAAAACCCTGATATCTTGCTCAGTAATCCGTCAGTGTCGGTGTGAATATTTCTACAACCCCCAGAAATCCAAACTGAAATGTATGAAGCATCAAAACCGTAAAGTTAATAAAATAATCTGGCTTCGGTTCATGATTCAAGACAATCCAACTAAACGTACATCGTGGTTTCAAGCAGGAAGTTATTGTGAGGAAAGATTCTGCTGAAATTCCAACAACACAAAGACACACTGAAACTTTAAATGCTTCCCTTCATGGAGGCGCTTGTGTCAGAGTGTTATGGTGTCAACAACTGAGGTCATGACTTTGGTTCATGGTGTGGACGGGACAAATAGTTGTGTTTGAGGTCAAACCAGAAGATTGTTAAGTTTGCAGATGGCGGTCCAGAAAGCTCAGAGTGGTCTGGATGGTTTTATGCAGCAATAAAGCTTCATGTGAATTTATCTTCACAGCTGAGAGGTTTAGATGGCCGGGAACTTCAGTGCTAATATTCAGGGTTAAAGAAATATTCAGCAGGGGTCAGCCCATGTGTTTTTTTTTTCAGGGCTGATACTGATTATGGGTGATGAAGGAAACTGATAACCTGAACAGATATTCATTATGGTAAAAATGGTATCAGAATTAAGAATATCATGAGCTCCAACACAAAACTTTGGTGCAATCCCTTAAAGCATATGTTTAATTAAAACAATTTTCAACATTATCTTAAAACAGAAAGTGCAGGAAGCTGCCAGCAGCATTTTATAAAGTTAACTGAAATTTTAAATAAATTAATAAACAAAATAGCTCCTCAAATTTCAGAAAGTAAATAAATAAACTAATAAAACTTAAATGAGTGGTATAATTTGAGCTGAAATATATTTTAAGCATATATTATTTAATAGAAGTGATGGCTGCATCAGAGCCACTTTGTTGTTTTTTTTTTGCTGGGACATTGGGCATGTCAACTTCTGACTGTTTCACAGACAGAAAGAAAATAAAAAAAACACCTTAATGAAAGTTAAAAAGTAAGTAAAAGTAAATAAAAACAAAAACATAACAGCTGTGGTTATAAGTGTCTGTTGTCAGTCCATGTACATTTTCCACCTTGTTGTAGATCATCCATTTCTTCCATTTACACATTAAGAGATTTTCTCTCAGTCTGAACAGATGGGTCATTTTTTCCGTGTTATAAATCTCGCTCATAATTTCTAACCGGTGCTGTATGGCTGTATGTCTTGTACCAATTTCCTGTTATTGCCTTCCAACAATATTCTGGTCAAATACGCATCATTATCAGTGACATAATCATTTATATTACCAAGATACATCGCTTTGTGTTCCTTTGGTATTTGATGTCCCAGAATGTCTAAAGGATTGGGGAAAAAAAAAGTTAATCATAAAAATGCTGAGTATTGGATCCGATAATCAGCCGGGTCAATAATATTCAGATATCTTACCTCAGTAAAAGTGCAGTAACACAGTGTGTACTGTTACAAGTAAAAATCCTGTGTTGTTTTTTAAATGCACTTTAAGCTGACCTGCTCAGCTGTCATTAGTTTATGTCATGTGGATTTTTAATGTTTGACATTATAACTTGTGCTAAGTGACAGTTTGACAGGAGTCTTTGCTGTTGCAGGGATCAAACCTGTGATTTTTCTCACTTTACAGGTTTCACTGCTGCCCAGCTCTTGACCTACAACATATTCAGTTTCTCAAAACACATAGATCAGGTTTTATGGAGTGTTATGAGCCACTTTTGGCCACATGCAACCATTATATATCTACTTACACCCGGCCTGAAATTGGCTCAGGCAGCCAGAAAACATTTCTGGGATTTATGGAGGCTCCTACTGGCAGATATAAAAACATATTTATTGCATTATAAAGACGATTTGAGCCAAGTTTCGTGTTTACTGGGCACTGTGCGGTGGTGTTAGAGGTTTTTCTGTTGGCCCTGCACTCTTGTAAAAGCCTTAATGCACGCTCCCCGTTAGGGTCCAGCTCCATGCAGGCGCTTTTCCTGCTCATGTTGAAAGTGATCCACTGGCTCCTGGGGGCTCATATCCAGCCCGCAGAGTCTGATTGGTTGGCCTCAGCCTGAAGACATGTGGCTCTGTTTAGGAGCACGCTGACTTACCGTCCCTCCCTGCACCCCTGCTTGGATAATGTTGCCAAAGTCCCACAGGATAACACAGTTTACCCTGCTCTGCTGACTCACCTGATGGAGAGACAACTACAAGGAACACATGAGCCCTGAAAAGCTAGATTCAACCCAATGAAAAATCTTAAATTTTGTCTTGTGCCACCTAATCTCTAAATGGATATCTGCATATGAATTTCAAACTGTAGACAAGGGACAAGATTTTGGTATCGGTATCATTCTGGTTTCCTTTTGTAGTCCATTTGAGCTTCAGTTGCATGCAAGTAAGCAGTGATTCTGCATTTATCTGCAGATATCTGTTTGTAGAGATTAGCCTACAACTGTCGTGTCTGATGTTGCCAATCGAACTGTCAAATCATCATCAGGCAGAGGTGCACTGATTGAGGAACTGTATTTACTTCCAATTAACAATAGAACTAGTAACTGCAGATATGTGTGAGCTGTTACACGGCCATTATTTGGTCCATCTCTTGCTCAGGCTCCTGTCACTTAAATCATGTAATGAAAGCGACTGCTGGATTGGATTTTGTTGTTATGACGTTTGACTCTTATTCTCCGTTCATGTTGTGTTCATTAGACACACTGAGCATCATGTAAGAACCACTCGTACAACAAGATTTATTCTTTGTGGTTTGTCCGAGTGATTTAGGAGAATTTGTCACATTCACCAATTGTCTCATATTTCAAATTTTCTCTAAGATAAAAACACAATTTAGGAGTGAAGTGCAGTCAGTCTGCTGTTATCCAAACCAAGTTTTTCATAAATCACTATAGATTTCATGACTTTGAAAACATTTTGAGTTTGAAAAAGAAGTTACACTTCGTAATTATGTTGACATAATTATATCCTGTCTGACTGCATTTTAAATTATAATCTATTCCAAATTCACACCCTAAGCCTATCATCATTAATTTAAAGTTGCTGTTACCTGTTGTTGGGCCTGTTGGCCTCCACATGAAGGTTTATGAAGTTGCTATCCAGGGTAAATCCCTCTGTTATAATGCCTGACAGCAACATCAGTTGTTGTATTTATTCTGACCTCTGTCTCCGTCAGTCCGCTCCTCTTGTTGCAGTCATTGATCGCCTCACTGTGGCAAAGTCATTTTCGTATGAACCATTTCTTTATTTCAGAGACAGTACGACCCGCAGGTGACACGACATTAACAGCACTCGTTTGTCCCAGTTCTTCTGCTGATGCTGTCAGAATGATATACTTCCCTTTATGGATCTGCAAAATCAGAACTTAAATCTCCAAACTTGTAAAGTCGTTGTTTTTACTCTTTGGTGCTATTTTCATGAATAAACACTTCCTGACATATGGGACAGGAAGCATAGCCTTATATGGTGTTATTGGGGTATTAATTATACTAATTTACTAGTCTTCGTACGCATGCATTTAAATACACATAGGCGGATCATTTACACAACCATCTGAAGTTCAGAGCGTTTCCTGAAATCAACGTGATACACTTGTACACGCCCACTGTATGGAAAAAAAAGTACAGGAAATTTAAGATAAGAATATGAAAATGTTCTTGCATGAGGCCCGTGTCCTTTTAAAAATAAACGACTTGGCGTGCAGCGTGCCGAAGATCCATTCATGCAGCATATGTGCACACAGGATAAACTGTTGCAGGTTTCTTTATTTAAAGTCAGAAAGACTTTCCTTTGCCTTTTATGGTCTCATCTGAGAGTCTTCATCAGTCCTTCATCAGTTCAATAGAGCTGATGAAACCTTTTGGATAAGTGATGAAACCAAACGAGTCCAGTTGCCTTTTACTCAGAGAGTGGACGTTCGAGGCATGACTAAGATTTTATATTGAAATACACCAGGAGACAGTGTGTTTGGTTTGTTTACATCAACAATGAAAGTCGGTTGAGCCGTGTAGGAAAGATTAAGGGTGTAACATGCCGGGTCAGAGTTTCCTTCAGCATATCTGTCATTTATCATGGGGGCCAGAACAGCATTCCTTGAGCTTGAGTTTACTTTATTTCTCTTCCTTTTGCCTCGTAGTCAGGGTGAGTCCACGGTGAGTCCTTCAGTCTTACTTGGAAAGCTCTCTCTATTGTCCGGAAAGAATTGGCTGAAGAGTAGACTCAACAAAACCATGATTTATCTAAATAAATGATTTAAACTATCTGGAACTGTTTCTCCACAGGAGGTTAATTACACTGTATGATGCTTCAGAGGGTGTTTAAGAGCCACAATGGTTCATTAATGTAATTAGTCAGTTTGTAAAAAGTGAGTCATTGTTCAGTGAGTCATTGTGGTTTAGTGTAGGACTACCACCCTAAACTTGTTAATTTGAAAAAAGCTTCACTGTTGGACCTTAGCAACTTTAGTTCACACGCCTTGATTCAGTCAGTGATCGTTTAAACCTGCATTAATGGATTTTTGGTCACTTTGGGACACCTTAGTAAGCTGAAAACCCTACGCTGACGAATTATCACCTTATTAAGTTGGCATGGCAAACATGTTAGCAGACAGTATGTATATACACTTCCAGAAGACCCAGGGAACATTCGCTCCAAAATGTCAGCTAGGGATGATAACAATGAACAATGTGATCAATCATGTAAAATTTAATCGATCTACTATCAAATAAACATCTGAAATATGTAGCCCTTTATATGTTTCATAGGCTGCACTCTCAGAAATAAGTGTTCCAACAGGGTTTTTCGTGAAGGGGTGTGGTTCTACTCTGTTCTGAGGCTTCTTGGAAGAAAGGGTTTGTCAAGGGTTCTTTGTAAGACTAAGATTTCCATTAAGAACCCTTTTCATCCAAAGAACCTTTTTTTTTCATTAAAGGTTTGCCAATGGTTCTTGGTACCATAATATAAAACAGTTCTCGGTAGAACTTCCGGTTTGGTTCTAGATAAAACCCTTGGAACATAAAAAGGTTCTCAGTAGAACCCCCTGGTTGGCGTCCACAATATGTAGCTTCTTCACAGCGACATCTACATTTGAAGCGTTGTAGTTTACTGCAGGCTCACTGGTTTTGCTCATATTGAGCTTCAGGTGGTTGTTGTAGCACCATGTGATGAAGCTCTCTATCAGTCCTCTGTCCTCCTGTAAAAATAGTCTCTGAGTGAAGACAGCATGTTTCTCACTGCATAGATTCAGAGTCTGGACAGACATGGATGTAAATTCCAACTTGACTTGTTGGTGAAGGCAAACAACCACGAGGTGTTAATTGTAGTTTGGTGTTAAGTCAAAAATTTCTGGGTGGGAGTTGCTCTGGAACGTTGAACTCATTACTCCAGTATTTCTAAAATCCTTGTTGTCCACGGCAGGATGGGAACAGGGAGGGACACTGTTTCTGCGAAGAGATGCTAAATGTTTCTGATGTCAGTTTCCTCATGACAGACACATCTCAGATATTTGAAAATCTGGACTAATACCAGAAAATGAGATTTTTGTCGGGATGCTCAGGTCGGTTGGCCACTAGGGATGTTCCTGGGGACTAATTTTCTACAGGATTAAACACAAATTTTAATTTAGACTAGTCGACTGGTCCAACAGTAAGAAAACACCCAGAAAGCAGTTCAATTTGAGCGCAGTTTAATAATTGATAATGTTGAACATTGTCTGAAAACTTACTGCATGTATTAAGAGTCATTTGAAGCTGTTAATCATATTCTTCAGTCACCAAATAGTATTTTGAATGCACCATGTAATAAAAATGTTGTACATTATCTTTCAAAACTTGACAACAACTCACTAAATGCGTCATCTTTGCAGACTGGAAAACAGTATCTGCTGGTAGGTGGTTATATGCCAGTTTATTCTGACACACCCTACTTTCATCCTTATTTTCATTTTCTATGTCAAAACACTGACAAACTGGTTTTACAAGCTGTCACCTGTCCTGACTTTCTGGTAACAACATCCAGGCCGTCGGGGCGTTTGCGCTGCATGAGGCAGCCTGCCGCACTAGCAGGGTCCCAGGTCTGTGTGACAAAACCAACCCAATGGCAGATCAAAATCAACCCAAAACCAGCCCATAAAACCGGCAGGCTGACAGTAGGCAAATCTATTTGTGTGTGTGTTTATGTGGCCGTGTGTGTGACGTGTACCAGGCCCATGAGTATAGTGCTGATCTAGAGTCAGTTTAGATGGATTTAGGTAAAAATAAATGATTTCATTTCAAATCCTGATGTGTATTTATAGATTTTATTAATGTAATTCACATGTAAAATATGTTCACCCAACCAGCAGGAAAAAAAACTTGTCCCACAAAAACACTTCAAATGTTGCCCAATTCTGCAGAAATAACATGGACCTGGCAACCCTAAGCCCCGGCTAGCTGTGGGCCTGTAACAGTTTAGAGGCAACAGTTACCTGGCATTGTACATGAATAAAATATTAATAGATAGTTTAACCAACTAACATGATATATCAATTACCCAGCCTGCGTTGCCTCCACATCAATGTAGAATGAATTCAAAACATACTATCCAGACCAGGGATGTGTCCGATTAGTGAACTACAGAGACTACGACTGTTGCTTTTAAGATGTTATGCAGCCGCCCGCCACTAGTCTGAGCTGCTGCCCCATCAGACGACAGCCCCTCTCGCCCATTGTGTATGCCCCGATGGCCCATGCAACCCCATTAGCAAAGTCAGTCAGATGACAGCTCCTAAAACTAGCGCAGTTTGTCAGTGTTTTGATGTAGAAAATGGAAATAAGGTTGAATGTAGGCTGTGACAGAATAAACTGATATATAACCAGCTGGAGCAACATGTGACCACATTAAGCACAGACACGGACATTAACCTGCAAGCAGAGCAGCAGCTACTGCTGTTAGCACTGCTAATGTTAGCTGATGTTAGCTGCCAGCCTGCTACACAGTATGGCTAACACTGTGTAGCAGGCTGGCAGCTAACATCAGATCTGGGTCAACTATGTTTTTAACCTGCAGACACTGTGATCCTTTTCAGTCTGAAAAGTTGAAGCATCTAGTGAGTAGTTGTTATGTTTTGTAGGTTAATGTGTTAATGTGTAATGTTTCATATTGCACAGCACAAAGTGCCACATTCAACCAGTATTTAAAATACAATTTGTCGATTGTAGACTGTCATTAACGGCTTCAGATGGCTCGTAATACACAGTATTTTTTTTAGAAAGTGTTTAACATGATCAATTAATAAATTGTGCTCAATTTTAACTGCTTTCTGAGTGTTTTTTTTTTCTGTTTGACTAGTCGACCAGTCTAAATTAAATTTTGATTTTAATTGACAGGGAAATTAGTCTCCAGGAGTTGATGGGGCTCCGTTTTTAAAACCACAAAACATCTGTTCTCTTCACACGACCTGTGCAGCATATATCCAAGTCTTTTTTTTTTATCAAGTTGTATGCTTAAAAAACCTTGCTGATGAAATAACTTTTAGTGGCAAACAAAAAAATATCAGTATCAGCTGTGTATCAGTTAGTTTGGCTCATAGATGGGAAGCAAAAAAAAGTAATTGGGGCATCCCTACTTTTTTTGTAATTTGTGGAACGTCCCTTTAATTAAGATCAGTAAATGATTAGGTTACCTTCTGTGGGAAATATTCACAAGCTATTGAAGTACAGAGCAAACTTTTGTCATCCACTCGCCTCAGGGGCAATCAGCCTGGCATCAATCAATAAATAAACCCTTTCGCATGTGAATGGACAATAAAATGAGAAATTTGGCTTGATCTTGTCTTTACCTCACTACCATGTGCCCAACATCTTTGCTGCTATGAGCCATGCCTCTCGCGTGGCTCAAAAGTGCTGAATTGATAAATCACAGCAGACAATGCTAATGTAAATATGTGAGTGATGATGATTCAGTCCTGTTTTCCATCTGTTTCAAGTCAAGAAACGGTCTTTGGGAGTATCTCAGAGGAGATGGATGTGCATGTTGACCTGTGTGTGTTTGTGTGTGATTGGCTGTGCCTTGCTCCATGGTCTCCAGGCTCACTGACTGGCAAACTGAGAGCAGACAGCCTCCTATTATTCATCCACAGTAATCCCAATGCTCCCACACAGCGCTCGCTATCCCGATTTATCGCCAAGGACCATGGGAAAGGTCGGAGGTGACCTGCTTGTGTTTATTTCCCTGTAGTTACATCAATTTGATGGAAAGCTTGTTCAGTCTGTGTTCTACATCAGACTTTCTGTTGTTGTTGTATCTCCAGTTGTTGTACCACTAAACAGCTGTTGTGCTTTAACTCAGTGTGGAAACACTGAGGAGGGCAGCAGACGAAATGCAAACAGGACACGCACTCAGGACAATGGTATCAAACATCCTACATCTGCTGCTTTCTACAAAATAAGGGGCGATTGCTTTGAGGTTTGTCCAAGAACATCGTGTTTGAGAGTGCAGGTTGATTCAGTTTGGAGCCAGGCTGTTTGTTTTATAAGCAGGTCAAGATCTCGGGCATATGGCTGTGAGATAAACACAATATCGTGCCAGATTTCCCATTTTATTGTCCATGCACATACTGAAGAGTTTATTTAACTGTTCTGCATTTCATGTGAATATTTCACTCAGAAGAGAAGCTGAATGTTTACTGATGTTAAAGGGACAGTTCACCCCACTATATAAGTTTAGGTAAGGTAGTTTTGGTTTTATTTGTCCGGATTTTGAGCTCTGTCTGTCTGAGATTTCTGTCGTCAGGAAAAAGTTTCCACGTTACTCTGGATAATCCACAGAAGACACTGAAAACAAAGCCGTAGCCAGGATTTTAGAAATACTGATGTCCCAAGTTCCACTTCTTCCAACACAAATCCCACATCCAAAAAAAAAAAAAAAAAAAAAAAAAAAGTTTGGGCTCGACACAGAATAAACAAACAAGCTGAAAAATAATGGAACATTTTCATGTTGAAGCCGAGCTCCTCTGGGGATGGTGAGGTCGGTCAGTGGGTCCAACAGATTAAAATATCTCAGCAGCTCCTGGAGAAAATGCCATGAAATGTTGTACAGGAACATACACATGTGGTTCCCAGGCCTCATGCAGGAAACCATTCACTAACAAATTTAATCATATTTTTGTCCGTATCCACAATTTGTTTTTGTTTTCATAGTACCTACTGATCTCTCGGATTCACCAGTGTTTTCTTATTTTTTTATCTTCTCTTAGGTAAGAGAACATTTTACGAGTGTTCGAGAACACGCTCACCAAAATAAGAGCCACCAACCACTTGAGTAATAAAGAAAAATTAAATTTATTTAAATCTAAGTCTTAATTTTGAACTTGTTCACTCACTTATTTTAGTTATTTTCTGTGTCTCTGCTGACACGACATCATATCATGTGATTTTCACCACTGCTTCAGTTCTTTTTCATGCAGCCTTTTATGACGGTGCCTCTTCAAATCTAAGGCCTTCGTCAGAGTGTTTGCACACGGCACAACACCTGTTCTTATATAGTGTTTAGGGGGCGTTACCTCTGCTAATCACAAACAATTGTCCACGCTGTTCTAATTTGTGATCATGTGGGATTCATCATGTGGCACACCGGGGTGAGAGCAGATTTAGGTGGTAAAGAATGTTTGGTGCATCTGGACTTGACTTCTCTTATTTTTTTCTCTTGACAGAAAATTAAGAGAAAATATCAGAGACAATTTAAGAAAATGTTGCTACATGAGATCCACTGAATCTTAATGATTTTGGTGATCCTCTGACTCTTCATCTTGTGCCACTATGAAGTTGTGGTTTAAGCATCCTTCTACAAAACTAACAAGTATCTACTGAGTCTTTACTGGTTCGAGTGAAACAGTGGATGGTTTTTGCAGTGAGATTTGGCTCAGACATTTATGTTCCTTGTAGAATGTGTTGTCATAACTTTGCTGATCCTCTAGTCGGAGGATGAATCTCCACATTTCGTTGTAGTGCTGTGTCAGCAGTGGACAAAGGTCTGGCCGGAGTTGCCAGGGCTGCGGTTTTCTCACAGAACTGGGCTGAAATGTTGCTGCAAGTTTAATTTTTTGTCCGCTGGTTGGGTAGGCTTATTTTCCATGCAAATTACATTAATAATATATAATAAATAAAAATCTGTATTTTAATTAAAATGATTTATTCATAACCAAATCCTATCTTACTGTTTCCAGGTCGGCACGTTCACACACAAACATGGAGCACATGACACGTACGCGCATACCAGCAGCAGTTTTATTGGCTTTTGGGCTGGTTTAGATCTGCGATTTGGCTGGTTTCTTTCCACAGACTTGGCAACCAATGGCTGACGCCCGACAAGGTGAAGACAGTAAAGTAGAAGTTACAGTGCAGTTTAAGATGGTCTGAAGCCTCAGATGCAGTTTAATGAACAGGAGAGGCTTCTTCCTTGATTTAAAAGAGCTGAGAGTTGCAGCAGATCTGCAGTTTTCTGGGAGTTTGTTCCTGATATGTCGTTCATAAAAAGTGAATCCTGCATCTTCATGTTTAGTTTTGACCTTGGAGACAGAAAGTAGACCTGTCCCAGTGTTGGGCCTAAACCAGTCAGTGTTTCATAAACCAACAGCAGAATTTTAAAATAAGTAAAGTAGTATGTTCATGCTATTAGTGATCAGATCAGAGTTAAAGTAACTTGTCATATTCAGTGTTTAGGTTGTTAGCTCTGAGGTTGATGTAATTTCACATAGCGAAGAAGAGAATGTTTATTTCAGCAGCCCACCTCCTGAGTCAGACGAATGATCCTCTGACTTTTCATCCCGTCTCACCATCAGGTTCAGTTTATCCAACACTTTGATTAGTTTGTGACCTGCAAAACTAATGACATCCCCATCAGCCTCAGCTGTGCTTTGTGTTTAGTGCTGATTAGCAGATGTTAGCATGCTAAACTAAGATGGTGAATGTGGTAAACATCATAGCTGCTAAACATCATAGATGTATAATATGAGCCAAACCCCATGAGCCACCGTTATAAAAGACGTCTGTAAAACTGTTGACAGGACACCTTGAACTGCAAACACGCTCATTATGACTCTTTATATTTGATCCATGGAGAATCTTTTTTTTTTTTTTTTTCAATTTAAAAATCTGTGACATCATCACAATGTAAAGTTTATGGGCAAGGGGGGGAAACACGACTGTGCATGTTCATTGGGCTGTATAACCAGGAAGTAAACCTGCAAGATAGAAAACTTTTTTGATTTATGCACCAGGCGAGCAAGTGGATCTGGGTCATTATACTACATCCATGCTAAACAAAAGTGTGTTAGCACTGTCATAGCATGCAGTGTTAGCACTTAGCTCAAAGTACCGCTGTGCTTTTCAAGGGTTTCATAAAACCAACAGGCCACCTGATAGAGAACCATGTATTCATTCAGGTTTGTTTAATACAAACAAAATAAATAAATAAATTACAAAGTTTTCCCCTGTCAGCAGTGATATACAGATGTATTTGCAGAGTAGAGGGTTTTAAAGCTGTCCTTTGCTTTGAAGAAAAATCATTTTTAAATGACAAAACACAAAAATATTCACATGTTTATTTGTTTACAGCAGGTGTTCAGGACAAGTCTGGTTTTCTCTTTCTTCTCACTTTCGTCTCCTAAATGTGTGTGACTGGTCTTCTGTGACTCAGTGACCTGCTCCTGCCTCCCCTTATAAAAGAGCTTTTTTGATCTTGGCATGACTAAACTATGATAAATACAGGTTAATATTCATTTATGACTCATGGCTCAGTCACAGACAGGAGGAAAAGCGACTGGGGTCTGCTTCCCATTAAGGACCCACAAATACTTCCCATCAGCCTCCTCTGATTCTATCTGTGCTCATCTCATAAACAAGGAAAAAAAACTGGAGGAATTTTACAAAAGAGCAGGAAAAGTATTTGAAAGGAAATGATGCCTTTCAGCAGCAGGGTGGTACAGCTGTGAGAGCCGGTAGGACTCCACCAGAACTTTGTTTTGTCGAAGCTTCAGTCTTCTTCATACATGTAGACTTCATAGATTTGAACTGGGAGGAAGTTTCCCTCCGAGGCTGAACGATGGTGACCCCACCTCTCCCCGAGGAGGAGAAGCTTCCACTACTGTCTGTTTTTTACTTTGCCCTGGAGGAGTGAGACCAGGCTGGAAAAATAAATAAAGTTAGAGTGCAGTGGTCTCATCTGATCCCTCAGCAGATTCACTGGAACCGTGTAGCTAAATATAAGGGACGAGTCATGTGAGTGTTTCAGTAATTCAGTTATTTGTGATTAAGTGACCAGACAAAAACTGTTCCCGTAGTGGGACAGTGGTGGGATGTAACTAAGTACTTTTACTCAAGTACTGTTCTTAAAGGTAGAATAAATAGGATTTGTCAGTTGCTGTTTGTAAATGCAGCAGAAAGGTATTTGTTTGTTGAGTCTCAGTCCCAGAAGGCTGCGAAGTGAGATTAATGGGTTAGTGAGGTGAGTTTTCAGTGTCATGGAGGTGGTTTACTTTTAACCTGGTAATGGTAAAAGTGCCGCTCTTTAACTAATTCTTTTACTGATGATATTCTCTAACAAAGCTGTGAAATGTAATTACATCAGCACAAACTGTGTGGTGATGCAGATAATTATTTTTTCCCGCTTGCTTTAGGTCATATTAACACAGCAGATCATCCACACACTGTAGGGGTGTTCACGTTAGGGATGTGCATTTCAAACCAAAATGCTATTCGATATTCAGTACGCGCTATTTGACCACTATTTGACTATTTGACCCACCATGCACGCACAACTGCAGGAAGACCCATGTACACACAGCAGCAACACACGTGCATTACGCACACGACGGAGCGAGGGCCTCACCGGTTCAGGACGTAAACAGAGCTCAGTATAAACTTTCACAAAAAGCAACATGAGAAAAACAGTTAACAGCATCTGAGCTCCTACTCTCATTATATAGTTGATTCAAATGAGGCACAACGTTTCTCTTAAGTGTTGCCCAGTGTTACACAATTTAGTCCACCAGCAGCCTGTGAACAGCCAGATTAGCAACAAGTGGTGCCAAAATCAACAGGAGAAGCTGCAGAGTAAACGCAAAAAAACACAAACACAGCAAAACTTACAGCTGTCCAGTTTCAAGTCACAGGGTCACAACAGCTGATAAACTTTTTGTCCCTCTGAGGCTCAGGGCTGATTTAAAGATTTGTGCTGCTTCTCTGACACGGTGTCAGTTAGTTTGGAGCCAGTAAATGTTCAGTAAACAGCCTGTAACTCTGAAGTAAAACGCATCACAGTCTGCACGTGTTCTGTCGGCGATGCTACCAGGGCCTGTAATAACACGAGATCTGGTAGTATCACGTTATTTCCAGGCGCCAAGGGAAACTAGATTTTAAAAGACAAAATGATAGTCACATGAAATTTTTGATTTTTTATAATTTAATGACTATTTGAATATTCAGAAATCATGACCCATCACTTCTTCATGTGATAACAAAGTCGTCCCCGGGCTCACCGCTCAGAGAGGCAAAGCACAGCGCTACATGTTTCCACCATAATAACCACAAAAAAACAAACATCCAAAATAAAATGATCTAAATAAAAATCTCCTCCTGCTTCTTTTTAACCAGCCAGCGTACCACTCACTGTAACTTTGTTAGAGGAAACAGAAAACTCAGACTCGTTTCATTTGATTTCAAGGAGAATTTGACCCAGTGACAGTTATTAAGAACAATTATACAGAAACAGCTTGTCCTCTCACCGATGGTCTCGTTTGCTTATATAGGACATGTAGAGGAACCAGTATTAGAATGAGACTCTTTCATAACCAGTTAAAAAACTTGAAGTAGGTTTAAGGTCATGATAGGAAACAGGGAACGGTTAGAGTTACAGCTGTCTTCCCTGTCAAAGTTGAACGTTTTGTTGAGCCATTCATCCACCTCCACCTCTTCTCTCTGCAGACTTTTTGGCTCAAAAGCCGTGTTTCCATCAATGTATTTTTATTTGCATTTTGAATATCATATGAGAAAAGGTTCATTAAACATATTTCAGCAATGGAATATGTTATTCATAAGTTTTCATAAGTGTATAATCACCTGAAAATGAGAAATGTCATGTTGGATGTGAAACTCTTAAAACTTCTGGACTACTGGACTGTTGTTCAAACATGGCGGTTCAACATGGCGGTTCAACATGGCGGACTCTGTGGAAGAGGATCCCGGCTCATTATAAGGTGGCAAAAACACAACATTTCTTATTTTCAGGTGATTCTACACTGATGGAAACATACTTATGACTATTCAGTTCTGTTTCTGCCTTTTGTCCCTTTGTAAGCCCCGCCCTCCTTAGTTACTGTTGCTATGCCTGTCAAGCTCTCTCGGGCTGCACAAATGCAGTAGACAGTGTTTATGGTGGCAAATGTAATATTGAAATTGGCGGTAATTTCTGAAACACAAGGTCCTCAATTCAACAGAAGAAAACAAAAGCAGCTTCTCATTTCGAGTAGTTGCAGTGTTGCCGGATGTACGATAATTATTGTATTTGCAAAATAATTTTAACAACTGTACGATATATGATCAGTAATTCCAAAAAAGGACGACTGTACGATCATTTTGACATTTCATAACATAACATTAATGTTAAAAGTCTGAGGCTGCATCCAGCAAAGATTCATCAAACAGTGAAATATGACACGTTTATTTATATGATAGACGTCAGAAATAAACTCGTTAATGTTGGAGAGGGAAGCGCAGGGATTAGATGAAATGCAGCAGACTTCGACTTTGTTAATGCAGTGGTATCCAACACAAGTTTAACAGGAAGTAACTTAACGTCACTGCAGGTAGACTTAGTAAGCTAGTTAGCTGGACATGCCAATGTTCACAGATTACATTTGAGCAGATAAAGACAAAGTTTAATCCAATCCTCACACAGCATCGATGCTCTGTGTGTCATGAGTTTGGAGGGTGGCATCTTTTAGAGCCCCTGCACATCACTTCAACATGCAGAGAAATACAAAGCTTGACAGGCCTGTGGTGGTTAGTTACGGTTAATAATCTGTGATTGGACAGATGCTGTTCTGAGGAAGGAAGGGTCAGTGGACCCCCCACCAAATCTGACACACTGGACTTTTAAGGATCAAAATGTAAAAAATCAAATACTGTTTATTTTATGGGTGTCGGCCTCTGATAAAAAGGATAAATTTGTTATGTCACTTCTGTGACCTGGAAGCAGCAGAAGGGCTGCACTTGTTAATTAAGGCAAACATCAACTCTAACCCACATAAACACAGTCTAGACAGTCCCAGATACCAGATAAAAAGGATGTCGATTACTTCTGGGGTTTCCTGTCGCTTGACACTCCACAGAGCAACAGTTAAATAAGCAAGTTCTCAATTATGAATCCAACCAGAGAGACTATAGTTGATCAACTGAAACAGAAGCTGGAGCCACATGTCTTTTAATAAAACAGAGTATTACAGGAAAAGGCCTTTTTAATGCCTCAAAGTCTAACACTGCTGTTTATATATTTATTTATGGAGCTCAACCCTTCTCAAACTACATCCTAACAAGACAAAACTATATTTATTATTTAAGCAAATACGTGCTTCACAGCATGGAGGAGCTCTTCAAAGTTCAAGTTGAGCATCTTCTTATTTAAACACTTGACGGTGTTTAAACAGCTTCACCATGTGATTCATGGCAGTATTTAAATTAAACGCAAACACACGCTGACATGTTGACGTTAGTGCCATGCTGGAAAATAAAGTGTAAACCAACATGATGCTTCATTATTGAGAAAAATGCCATCTATAGCTGAGTATTTTGCCAAACATCCATGAGATTTCTGTTTCTGTCCAGAGACTGATAAAGAGGCTTTTTCCCGTTTGACGTAAACCAGCCAAGGGCCCATGGACTAACTTCCTGTACCACCCTGGACGGTAAATTAGCTTCAGTAACTGTGTGTCTCTGTCTCCTGGCGGGGGGGAGGGGAGGGAGAGTCTGAGTCACAGAGAGTAAAAGGCTTTCATTAGACAGTTAATATAAAGCTTCTCATGCTGAACAGCACTTTCTCAAACTTAAAGCCGCAATCCAAACATAAATACAGGAGGTAGAAAGGCTGGAGAGAGGTCAAAACTATCAAATTAAAAGCCTCAGCTCTGAGTAAAAGAACCTGAAGGGGAGCCTTGTATATTTTGTCTTACATCTATTTTATTGTCTTTTGTGGAAGTAACAAAGTACAAATAATTCATTACTGTACTTAAGTAGAGTTTTAAGGTATCTGTATTTTACACAAGTGTTTATTTTTACTTTTACTCTCTGCATTTCAAAATAAATATCTGTGCTGTCTACTCCCAACATCAAGAAAGAAAATAAAAGACAAAAGACATAACATAAGACAAAAACAACATTAAAGACATAACAAGCCACAATAGCTTAATAGACGTAATAAAAAGAACACGCCATGAAATATGTAACACGTCAAGTGATGTAACAAGACGTAAAAATGATGTAACAGACATAACAAGACAAAACACACGTAAATTATGGCGGGAAAGACGTAACAACCTTCTCCTCCTTTCCTGTCATATCCTATCGATTAAAGGCATAAAAGCCCTAAAAACAAAACAAACATAAAAACGTAACAACAAAAACAACCCAACAAGATGTAAAAAGAGAAAAACAATGTAGAATATGCAACAAGATGAAGGCGACGTAAAAAGCCAAAAACAACATAAAATACGCAACAATAAGACAATGACGTAACAAAACATAAAAAGGCCAAAACAATATAAAATACATAACAAGAAAAAAATGATGTAGCCAGACAATAAAAAGACAAAACAGACAGAGAGGGACTCGACCATGAAGAATAAGTGAGGCTCAGTTAGCTTTGCTCAGAAACAGAAATGTCCTTCAGAGGACGACTTTTTAATTAATTTTTTTTTTTTCCCAAGCCTGTACTTTTTTATTTTTACTGCAGTGAAGCAGTTGAATGAGTACTTTACTTTCATTCTTTTTTTTTAATATAAGTATCTCTATTTCTACTCGAGTTCACAAGTGTCTGTACTTTTACAACTTCATTTCTTGTGAACCTTCTTTGTGCCAGTGCCGGTCTTATTGTTTTACTGTTTACATTTATACTGTCCTA
This sequence comes from Lutjanus argentimaculatus, assembly GCA_034769285.1. NCBI lineage: Eukaryota > Metazoa > Chordata > Actinopteri > Lutjaniformes > Lutjanidae > Lutjanus > Lutjanus argentimaculatus. The sequence continues at coordinate 1,175,855 of JAWZSL010000004.1, read as the reverse complement.
CGATCAGCTTGCTGGTAAAACACTTTGAACTGGATTAATCTGTATTTAAGGTGCAATACAGATAAAGTTTATTATGGTTCAGTATCTGTCTATTCAGCAGATTCACAGATTTATGTGTCTGTGAAGCCCCTGAAAACCTATGACTAAAATAAATAAATAAGCTTTTGGGGGAAAACAATCCTACAGTGAGTACAGTTAGCGGGTCAATATTTCAAAATAAACCCTGCTTTGCATCACTCTGATTGGGTGACAGAACCTGAACTGAAGCGTAATAAACCCAAACAAATAAATCAATAATTTGACACAGAACATTGATTTTGAAAATGATTTTGTTGATTTAAAAAATGATTTCATTGCTCCTCCAGAGTTTATGGTCAGAACTGTGTCCATAGCAACAGTCTGTTCTTCATAGCAACGGTCTGCTATACAGAAACAAGACCTCAGAATGCTGTAATTGACCAATCAGAATCAAGTATTTAACAAAACCATGTAATAAAATTATTAAGAGTTTAATATTTTAAAAATCATCAGGACTGTATGAGGTTTATAGCACCGCATCAATTAGTTGATTAATTAAATTGGTAGATTAAAAGAAAATTGATTTCCAACTATTGATAATCAATTTGTTTCAATCATTTTAAAGTAAGTAAGTAATTGAAGACGTCTCTTTGACCTCTGGGAAACTGTTTGATCAGATTTGGTCAACAGTGACTGAACAATCCTTCAATTGTCATCAGATTATGATTCAAATGTTGCTTGATCCTGATTGGTGCACAGAAGTATGTGACATCACCTTTTTCAAACTGAGTCTGCCCACTTTAAACCTGTGAGAGGAAACAGAAATATAACAAAACTCTTGTGTAAATAAATAATTAAAACTGTTCTAAATTTGGTAAACACTAATGTATGTATTAATGAAGGACTTTGTTGCTATTTGAGTTGAGAAAATATATTTTTAGGTCTTCTGAGAACTATTTTCTACAAACTTTACTGCCCCAGAAAACTTTGTTTCTAATCTGAAGTATTTCTCTATAACATGACACGACAACCCTCAGAACATTTTTGTTGTGACGTTTGGCTCATTCAACAACATTATGACATACAAGAGGAAGTTATAATGATATAATGACCATTAACCTGGAAGATTGCTGTTTATCATTTATTGACTTGAACACCACGACCCATAAACTCGTTATCACTGGAAGTCACCACTTTATTGACTGAGCTTCAGGGTGGTAAGCTAAAAAAATTCCCAACCTCACATGGGTCACCCAAATGCACCATTACAAAGTGAAACTACAACAGGGAGGAGCGTCCTCGCTTTAATTTGTTTATAAAATTAGAAGAGGTCATCACAGTCTAATGCAGTCATCCTAAACCTGAAGTCACTGAGTTTATTATAATAGTCCACTTAAATTTTCTTTTGCCTTTTCTCTTTAAAAATTACTTTAAATAGTCAGTTATCAGAATAGTTACTGATCACTTTTCTATCATTAATCTAATCCACCTCTCACACAAAGACTGGAAAAAATGCCCCCACCCTTCGTTTATTTCCTGGATGTCTGTGACAACCTTTCATAAACTTCAGAATGCTAAGGCCCAATTTGGAAATTTTCTAATCTAATCTAATCTCTCTAATCCACACATGAGATTATTTGAGCCAATGAGGAGATATAAAACGCGTTCTGGTGTTAATGTGACATGTCACTAAATATGGTTTAAAACCTGTTAAACTAGGTCAGAAAAATAATGACATAATTTACATCCTGTGGATTTGTTGTGTTAATTCTGATTACTTTTTTAAAATTAATCATAAATATTTTATGTTAAACTTAAAAATATTTTATGTATTTATTTTTTTCATGACCTGTGAAGGCCCACCTGCAGGGCCTTCACAGCCCACCAGTGGACCCCGGCCCACGCTTTGGGAATCACTGGTCTGTGGGATCATGATTATGTTATTTAATCCTATAGACACTCAACAATTGAGCCATTCGTAGCCTGATGTTGCTGTTTATCCTAGTTTAGAGACTAGAAACAGGGAGAGACCGGAGCTTGGCTCTGTCTGAAGGTTATAAAAAATCTGCCAACCTCTAAATATCACAAATTAACAAGTTATACTTTGTTTTTTCAGTTGGTACAAAAATCAAACAGTAAAAATGACAAACTGCTCTTCGTACAGACCGGTCACTCTCTGGAGAGTCTGCTGGTTGTCTGACCGACTGTTGAGAGCCGAGCTTTAGGCCAGTGAATAATAAACTCGACAAAAAGGTCCGTGCATTTCATTATTTTATGTTTTTGAATCTATTCGACAACATTACGTTACTTTTAACCAGAAGGCAGCTTCAGAACAAGTCATCCTGTGTCACTGTAGTGACACTGAAGTGTGACTTTGTTCAGGTGGTTTGTAAAAGAACCAGAACCAAATTGCAATTTTTTGAAAAAGGAAAAACGTGTGAGAAAACAGCATTAACATGAAGTACGAGTGGTGCTGCATAAACACCCTGACCTAAAAAACTTTTTCTCTTGTTGATTTGGTTCAGACCCCAACAAATATCACATCATCATGATTTTAATTGTTTTTTTAATGAATATTCACACAGTTTCAGTCAAAATGATCCAGTATGACTTTTTTTTTTACAATATCATGCAGCCCTAATTACAAGTAAAAGTCCTAAACTTTTAGTAGCATCAATTAGCATTAGCATCAAAAAGTAACAAAATAAACAAGGCATTATGCAGAATGCCCCATTTTAGATTAGTTATAATTATTGATGCATTAATGTGTACATGCACTTTAATGTTGCAGGTTGTAAAGGAGGGACTGATTTTAACTACTTGATATACATCTTGCCTGTGAGCTGCCCCCCTTATTTTATTTTATCTTGACCTGTAATAACATTTTGTTGATTATGTTCTGTATTATTAGTTTAAATCTGCAAAGTATCTGAACTTAAGTTATCAGATAAATATAATGGAGTGAAAAGCACAATATTTGATTTGTAATTGTAGTGGAATAGAAGTAAAGAGAAAATAGAAATACTCAAGGTAACTACAGTTATCTCAGACTTGTATAAGTACAGTACTTTCCACCAGCGTCTGTTTGAGAACACATTTACATTTTAATTATCCACGAGGAGCCCACATCTGTGTCCAGCCTACCTACATGTAAAGTATGTAAATGTGGAGGTGGAGAATCCCCGAAATTACATCAGTTTGCATGTCTTTGAATACAACACAGGAATTAACATTTGCATTGCTTATATTTCATATTTTGGAAATCACCAGGTGTTTGTGTTGAATGATAACCCAATTAATCTATTAGTTAACTGACAGAAAATTAATCGGCAACTATTTGATTAATCAGTTAAATAATTTTTTAAAAAAAAACATTATCTGGTTTCAGCTTCTCAGATGCGATAATTTGTTGCTGCTTGTTTATCTCTTTTATATTTTGTGTTGTGTGTAAATCATTTTTGAAATAATCAGTAATAAATATTCAGCCTATGATAACAAAATGCAAAATTAAATAACATATAAACTCAATACTAGACTGTCGGAGGCAGATAAAAGTCTTGTTCAATAATAAAGAGACAAATGTTTACATTCAGTTTAATCTCATATTTAAGTGCTTGTTTCACAAATTTCTTTACGTTTCTTCATCGTCTGCTCCGACAGTAAGCATCATACACTCACAGGAATAGTTCAGCATTTTGGGAAACACATTTATTGGCCTTCTTGCAGAGAAATAGATGAGAAGATTCACACCACTCTCATGTCTGTGTGATGCTGTTAGCCTAGGATGGAACAGGCTAGCCTGTTCAGTCCAAAGGAAACGAAATCCATCTAACAAACACTTCTAATGTGTCTCAAATTGACATAAAGGCAGATTGTTTTACTTTTGGAGAGCTAGGCTAGCTGTTTCCCTCTGCTTACAGACTTTGTGCTAAGCTAAGCTGAGCTCATTGTTTGCTGGCTGTAGTTTAAATTCGATGCAGAAACTCGAGTGCTATCAATGTTTTCATCTAACTCTCTGCAAGAAAGCTCCGTCATATGAGCATCACATTAAGTAAAATGTTTCCATAATCTGTGTTTGCAGACAGGAAACTGGCCAAACTCCTGACAAAATCAAAATATATCATTCAAGATCTTAGATGAATAATGAAGAGAAAATGTAACTTCAAATAGGCAGCTGTGTTCAGAGGTTTACATGTTTTTCTTACACAAATAATGTCTCACACAGTGTAGAAAGTGTAGAAAATTCATTTGGTACAAAATATTGCTTACATTATGGTACAAAATAACATCACAGGAATCAGAAAAGTCAAATCAATTTGACTTGTAGACAATAACAATAGTAATAATTAATCATTTTATGATAAACACATTAAAACAGTATGAAACTGTGGATCCCAGTGTAGCCCACTACAATACAGCGCTGGATTTCATATTCATTTCTTTATTTAGAAAAATACAAAATGTTAATTGTTTTATTGTTTTATCACAGTTATTAATTTCAGTGCTTAGTCCAGCTTTCAACTTCATTCTTTCAGGGTATTAAACATTTTTATATCAAATCAATAGATATTGTGTCCAGAGGGGCACCACAGGCCTGGGATCAATACAGGAAGACATACTGTTTAAAATGTCCAGCTTAGTCTTTATAATAAAAACATCAATCATTTCTTAGTGTTCAGTCACAGAACAAGATACAATAGCAACAACAAGAGAAAATATAAAGTGCAAACTACATAAAGGGTAAAGGGACGGCTTGGATTGCTTGTGTGGAGTCATCTCAGATGACTTTCAACCTTCATGTAATCATACTTCATCCTCCTTGAATAGAGCGTTTTGTTTCATGACCTTTTGTAGTGTTGTTTCTTTTTTTATTTTTAGCTTAAAGGAAAATTCCACTCTCAGACACTGAACGTCACTGAGTGAAGACATCTGACTTTGTTCCAGTGTCAACACTCTGAATCTGATTTATCTTTCTCTGTCTCACTCACTCACTCATTTATCTTCATTTTCGAGAACCCCGTATTCAGCAGATAAACATGCTTGTTTGCTTTCTTGCTAAAAGTTAGATGAGAAGATTCATCACGTCTCAGCGTCAACTGTGGTGCTTAGCTTAGCATAAAGACCGGAAACAGGGGGGAAACAACTACCTTAACGTTTTCAAAAAATAAAACGTACCCAGCAAGACCTGCACAACGCACAAATTTGTACATGATATTGTATTAATGTAAAAAACACACATTGTGGTTTTACTAACTAACTTACTGACTTCCTGGACTTACTGAGTTCTGTGTAAAAATTAAACCGGATATATTGTTAATTTGTAAGTTTTAAAGGTGCTTGTTGCTGGATTTTTTTTGTACCTTTAGACAGAGACAGATAGCTGTTTCACCTGTTTTCAGTCCTCATGCTAAGACGAGAAGATTGAACATGTGTGTTTTTTTAAATGTTCAACAACAGCCAGTTAGCTTTGCTTAGCATAAAGACCGGAAACAGGGAAGCAGACAGCTAGCTAGCTGCACTGTAAAACCAAGATCAGATAACTAAGTAGTGGAAACAACATTTGTTTGGAAGTTCTACTAACTTAAAAATATTGAGTGCCAGCAGAATTTTCTTTCTTTTGTGTTTATTAAACTCATAATTTTCAATTAATAAGAGCTTTAGTAAACATGAAATAATGGTCTTATACACTTAAAATTATTCAAATCTGTTAACTTCTTGCAGTTAGAGGGGTAAGTGAAAATTCTGAGTTGCATTTACTGAAAACATTTTAGTTGTCTTAATCAGTAATTTTAATTCAACTGAAATGAGTGAAAGAGTGTAAAGAGTACATATAACTCTGACCCCAAATATTTAAGATCTAATAACCCCCAACTTTTGAGTTTACAAAATAAAATAAAAAAATGTGGCAACTGATTGCCTCAGTGTTTTTAAAGTACTGCTAACTTACTGGGGTTTACAGAGTGCTGCTCTCTCTCCACACAAGTGAAATGAGAAGATTGATTTTGTTTGCGTGGAGCTAACAGCCAGCAGCCCTAACGTAAAGATGGTAAACGAAGACAAAGCTAATTAGCTCTTTCTAGCAGTAACAAATTCTGTCTTCCAGCACCCCTGGAACTTTTCAGTTAATGCCATGTCTTGTTTAATGTGCCAGACTGTTTCGTGGCTGGGCACAGTAACTTCCTGGACTTACCAGGACCTCTGAAACTCACTAATTAACATGTGGAAATCTTGCTTGTTTAATATAGAAAGGACACATTGTGGTTTTAGAGGGGTTTTACTGTTTCATGGGCCAGTAACTACCTAGATTTTCTGAGTGACTGCATATGAATTTAACAAACAAAATATAATGTGTTAATTAGTGAGCTTTAGAGTAGGCAGATGTAGGCAGATTTTGTTAACTGTGGACAGAGCTAAGCTAGCTGTTTCTCCCTGTTTTTTATCTTCATGCTAAGCTAAGCTAGCTACCTATTGCTTTCACTTCATTTACATAGTTAAATGAGAAGATTGATCATGTCTGTCTGGGGCTACAGCCAGCAGCCACTCAGCTTAGCTTAGCATAGTCCGCAAACAGAACAAAATCTAACAAATCAGAAACTTGCTACTTAACATATCCTGTTTGTTTCATGTAAAAAGATCACACTCTGGTTTTTCAGGGGAGGCTAAAGGGTGTTTTTTTGTCTGCATGGAACCAAGTAAATATGATTAGACAGGTGGGAAAATCAAAGAGTGCATGTACAAATTAGCAAGATAGGTTGACACTTGGTTCCCATTTCCAATGAATTTGAAGTTGCTAACTTGTTTGACTATACAGATGACCCTTTTCACCTGTTTTTCAAAAGTTAAGTGAATCGATATTATCCCAAGGTACTTAAAGTCCAAGACATTGAAGCTTTTTATCCATAACAGATTTCAGGCGGATCATTGTTGTTCCTGTTGAAAAATACGTATGTAGTCTTGCTGATAGTTTAAACCAGTCGGAGAGATACTAGACATTACTGCAGTTAACTTATGGGCCACCTGCCGTTATGTCTTGGCATGCGTGTAAATTACAGCGTCATTTCATCAGGGCATACAGTAGAAAGGCCGTTGACATACAGTACAAGCTAAAGGGTAAGGGCCCCAGGATGGATCCCTGGGGCACACCTAAGGAGAAATCAGTTTGTGCAGAGAGCTTTGTTTCGATCCTTGTGCCAGCTGTTCCACCTTGTTTTCAGTCTTTATGCTAAGCTAAGCTACCTGCTGCCTGTAGCTTCTTATTTAGCGTACAGATGTGAGCAGAATCAAAATTATGTTCTAACTTTCAGCAAGATGGCAAATGAGTGTATTTCCTAAAAAGTCAGTCAAACTATCTGTTTAACATTTCAAGGTTGCATTTCAGTGTGGTCAGTCAGTGGAGAACAACAGTGTTAAAGTGTTTTAGTGTGGATATTTCCTTTTACATTCAATAAACTGCTGGTTAGCACATGGCTTGATGTTGAGACCAAGCAGGAAAGACCCCTGCTGTAGCTATGAGGCTCTCAAGTTGCGGTTCCTGAAATGACCACTAGATGCAAAAGTCCACTTTAAAAAGTCCAAACTTCTCTTTTGAAATACAAGGAGAAAATATTTTCACAAGAAGTTCTGGTTTCAATAGTTTGTCTATTGTTTTCTTTCTTCATTTAGGGGATATTATGGCACATGTTGTCTTGATTGACAGGTTTCTGTCAATCAGTTCTGCCATTGTGGTTACCTCTTGCATGTCCCATCTCAGCTTTTTCCCTTTGACCACATTTGGATTTATTTGCTCTAGTAGCAATGACAGTGTGGTAAACCCAATTCAAAGCTTTAAATTGCCCCTTCAGAAGACTTTGGGTGACATCACAGACTCAACACCCACGTTTCTGTCCTGTCTCTGGTTAAAACCGCCAACATTCTTGCGAACAGAATTGGGTAAAGTCCCAAATGTTAAATCGTTCATGGCCGTGCAGGTGCACTGTTGAGTCACATTATGCGCTAAAGCCTCGGTTGTGCTTTCGTTTCCTCGAGTGGCAACATTTAACCAGCAGCCCCAACACGATCATCACTAGTAAAGCTATCAGTACGACAGCAATGATATAGTTTTGCACACCTGCTCTGTGGCACATTTCCTTGGTCACCTTCTTGATGTTGACTGGTTCTGAATACTCCTCATGAACACAGGTCACAGTCGCAATGTCGGGAACCACCACGGCCGAGTGTTGGACCATGTGGATGAAGTCGAGGTTGCTGCAGCACCTCAGGGGGTTGGAGCCCATGTAGAGAGTTTTTAGTGAGTGCTCCAAAGCGTGGATGGTGCTGTACTCCAGCGTGACCAGGTTGTTGTTCTGCAGGTTTAGTGACTCAATGGAGGACTCTTTGTTCCACATAGGTAGAGTGGTCAACTGGTTGGTGGACAGGTCTATGTGTTTAAGACTCCTCAGCGAGCACAGGTCTGTCTTTAGACTGGAGATGTTGTTTTCCCTCAGGAGGAGGTGAACCAGAGAATGCTCCAGACTAGAGAGAGAGTCTTTGTCCATGTCTAAACCCGGGTTCAGGGACAAGTCCAGTGACTTCAGGGGGGTGTTGGCAAACGCACTGGCAGGCAGAGTCCTCAAATTGTTTTCAGAGAGGTTCAGGAACTGCAATTTTGATATGGAAGTGAAGGAGACACAATCTGGAGGGTTCTGGTGGTTTGTGTCACAGGCACAGATTTCTAGGTTATTCTGCTGGAGCTGCAGGTGTCTGATATTTGGAAGTCTTTGAAATATTTGGTGGTCCAGTGTGGTGAGGTCGTTTCCTTGTAAGAAGAGCTCTTCCAGTGATTGCAGAGTGTTTTCGTCGAATGTCAGACTCTGCAACGAATTATAGCTGAGATCGATAATCTTCAGTTCCTGTAGAAGATCTTTATTAGTGATAGAAAATGAGCTGATACAGTTGTAGCTCACATTCAGGACCTCAATTGATGGCATAGAATTAAAAAAGGTCTCTGGTAAGCTTTTGAGTTGGTTGTAACTCATGTCCAGGTATCTCAGACACCTAAAACAAACACCGTCAGAACTCCCTGAGACATTGATGCTCTGAAGGTGGTTTCGTGATACGTCCAAATATTTAAGCATGTTCTTTCTAGGGAGCAGAGGAAAGAAAGGCATTTTGTTTTCACTCAGATCTAAATACAGAAGTTCATATGAATGTTCTGATCTTGAGCTTTGGAAAAGCTCCATGCTGTTCTTGCTGAGATTGAGCACTTTTAAGTTGGACAGATTGAAGTCTGTGATGCATGTGATTGAGTTCTTGGACAGGTCGAGTTCAGTCAGATGAGCCAAGGAGTCAAAAGCTCCGTCTTCGATCTCCAAGATGACGTTATTGTGGAGGCTGATTTTCCTCAAGGCCAAGGACCCACTGAAAGTATTTTGTGCTATTTTGGTGATGCTATTGCCGTTCAGGGAAAGGTTTGCCAGCAATGGAGAATCAGCCAGGAAATAGTCAGACATTCCTGTGTACAGCCCGTTGCTTGAAAGATCAAGTGACTCTACAGCTGTAAGAGGCCCAATGTTGATTTTGGAGAGAGCGAAAACATTCAGATGATTCCTGGACAGATCCAAGACTTTTAGATCTGTCATGTCTTTGAAGAGCCCCGGCTGGATGGAGTGAATCTTATTAGAGTGAAGATTCAGGTGACGGAAGCCGGTCTGGTACGCTAGAGTTTCCTGGGTGAGATTTTCCACCTGGTTCCGAGAAAGGTCCAGCATTTGGACGTCATGAGGAAGGTTGACCGGGGCACTCCTGAGGCTCAGATCGCTGCAAAATGCATCCATCTGGACCTGCGAACAAAGACAAACACACAAGTCTGATTATGTCGGCACGCTGCCAGATCGCCTGACCATGAAACAATACAGACCAAATGTTTAAAGCGTATGTGGAGGGTCGATTTATGAGTCAGTGTAGCTACATCATGTTCTTGGCAGCAACACAGTCCTCTGAGGTTTATGATAGGGATTTGTTCTAATGAAAAAAAAAAATTTACGATGGTTATTTCTCTTGAAATTAAGTCAAAAGTTAACTGCTATTTGATGTATAATGATACAGCTCCCATGCTCAAGTTCTACAAAATCAAAAACGGCCTTAAAAGATGAAGAAAATACACCTCACACCTTTATTACCAACCCACAGTTTTCGTCATCTTCTCTCCCTTTTCCCTTAATAGATTCAAATATTTAAGTTATTAAGTGTAGTTTATAATTGAAGCCATATGGCCAGAGACCCCCCTCCTTGTCCAAAAACAGCTCATAAAACTGTCTCCTCCTCTGTTTTCTCTCTGAGGCAGAGCACATTGAGCTTCTTGGCATATTTGTGGTATCCTGAATGTGGCATTCCTTCGTTGCTTACGCGCTGACCGTAAACAAACACGTTGATTTATTGAAGAACTCCTGGAGGGCAAAACATCTTGTATCTGTTATTTTGAGAAAATCAGGCATATTTTTTTAAGAAAGTCTCACCATTAAAAACAGGATCTGGAGGAGGGCAACTGCTTACATTCCTAAAAAACTCTGAACTTCAGACTTTGTGTGTGTAACATCTTAATACAGTAGGCTGTGTGTGTGTTAGTTTACATCACATTTAGGTACTGTAAGTAATGACTACTAGGCCCCAACAGATGGAAACCAAGACATGAAAACAGAAGCAGTTATTGGTTGCTGAAATCATTCCTTCTCTCCAGACTGGACCAGTACAGAGATCCCTCCCTAGAAGGAGTCCAGAGTTAAAGATCCTTGTTTTGTTCAAAAAGTTCAGTTAAGTTTAGCTTGAAGGTAATATGAGTCTCCAGTAGCTCTTTAATCATAGCCGTCAGGGTTCAGGTAGAGATCTCAAGTAGTTGTCCTCACCAGCCTTTTTTTTTTTTTTTTTTTCTCACTGAGGAAAAGTAACACAAAGAGCGGTTTTATTTTTCATGCCAAATCTTTCCATCCCTCGTTCTGACTGATATCCACCCGGAAAACTTGAATGTGCCAGAAAGCACAGCTGCCAACCAATGAGCTGCTGTCACCAGTCAGAGCTGTCACAGAAATGGCATATTTAACAGTTTCTACACAGTTTGACTAAATATTAGCAAAAAAAAGGAACTGGTACAACTTATTCTATTCACTTATTTCATTATTTATTAGTTTCTCAACTACAATACTTAAAGATCCAGTGTGTTAGATTAAGGGTGATTGGCAGAATATGGCCAGAATTGGAATATAATGATAATAAGTATGTTTTCATTAGTGTGTAATCATCTGAAAATAAGAATTGTTGTGTTTTTTGTTACCTTACAATGAGCTGTTTATATTTCCATAGTAGCCAGAACGGACAAAACAAACACTGCCTCTAGAGGGGGCCTTTCAGAGTTTTGTAACCAACGTTGTTTCTACTCCACCAAGACTATTCATTTGGCCCTGCACACTTGAAAGGGAAAAGTGAAACGAGTATTTTGCATTCTGCAAGCTCACCAATAGATGCCACTAACTCCTACACACTGGTACTTCAAGTACAGTTTCTATATCATGCTTCAATTCATTTTGGTGGGAAACATCAGACCTTTTATTCATTCAACAGCTGTACTCAGAAGTTACTTTTCTTATTTAAGAAAATGTAAATGGAGGTAAATCTTATGGCACCCTAGACCTGTATTTGGAGGTCCCTCAGGCTGCAGTGGTACCATAGACCATATAAAACATAAATGTAGTCTCAGTGATGTCGCCCATAGGTTTCTGAAGAGCCATTAAAGGGATGGTTCACCCAAAACTGAAAATTCAGTCATTATCACCCTCACCCTCATGCTGACTGAAGGTCAGGTTTAGTTTTTTTTTTAGTGCACAAAACTCTGCTGGAGTTTCACAGGAAATCAGTGTTACAGAATCTCCCAAACAATGGAAGTGAGTGGTGACCAGTTTTCAAATGTAAAAACAACTAGAAAAAACTTAAAATGCCTCCATACTGCTCGTCTGGTGTAATCCAAGTCTCCTACCCACTTTGGCAATCACAAGGCCCTTTTCTACCAAATCATCTCTGTTTCTTCAACTGGTTCTGTTTAAGATTCTTGGGACCTTGATGCTATCTAGTGAACCGGCACAATGTTTTCACAGGTTTTGAGCGGAACCATTGTAATCGAGGATTTCATCAACAGATGGCGTTGCACGCTGCACAACGACCTGTGGTATATTAAAAAGCCACTTTGGCTAAAGATCATCAAATGGAACCTTTTGTCTTTTATCGTTATTGCTGTCGTTTTTTGTCATTTTATGCATTTAGGTAGCAACAGTACAGAGATGACAGGAAATGAGGAAGAGAGGGTGATGAGGAATGACATGCTGTCGTGATTTATACGACAGCTCGGCCACAGCTGAGTCTGTGAACCGTTTTAGTAACGCATAACATCACTAACTGTCTTTTCTATGACCAACTGTTACACACAGTCATGATTCAGCCAGTAGCCACTTCATTAGAGCTCTTCTACATATTTGTCTTTCCTGGGAAAAGAAAGTTTTGTCACATTTCCAGCTTGTTTCGCAGTTCGAACTACAAAAACAAGAAGCCAATATCAGATGATTCTCTAGAAACTCCAAGTAAAAGATGTCACCGTCTACTGTACACACGGACACGCTAGACCGACGAGTGACCTCTGCAGTGTAACACAAAAACACTTCCAGATTTTCTTCCAGTGAAGCCAAACAATGTTTCACTGTCCAAATATTGAAGCCCCGAAGGTCTGACGGCAGCAGCTAAAACTAATAAACCAGACCTGCTCAGGTCAAAAGATTTCAAATAAACTATCTGATAATCTGAGCGTACCTCAAGCACCTGATGGATTAGGTGCCTCATCTCAGTTGCTGTGGGCAACCCTTAAAAATAAACTAAGGACAGATGAAAAAGAAAAGCACAGACATATTCAGTATTTATTCAGCTGGAAATGTGGAATGTGCCCGGTAGATACTGAATTTAAATGTCAGAGTGATATTGTGGAGTCACCAGGGGAAACCGGGGGTAATTGTAACAGGGACGGCTGTAACACACTCAGTTCCTCTAATCAGAAACAAGCCAAAGTGATGACACTCACTCTGCACATGCTCAGTAGGATTCTCTCTCTGCCTCATTTCACCTCGGAGAAAGTTTTTGCTAAGACTTACATTAAACTTTATCTCTATGTTAGGGGTTAAACATGAATGTGAGCAAACAATGCTAATATAGGTGTTGCTAGCTAGCACACTAGATGTTATCAGGGCTGAAAGATCGGGGGCAGCTGTAACACTATGTCAAAAATTCCCCAAAGCCACATGGCCCAGTTTAAGCACCGTGTTTGTCTGTGTTGACACATTTCTCTGTTTGGAAATACATCACTGCACTACATATATCACTACATTTAAACATTTAAAGTTACACAAGCTCCTGAACACTACGCCCCCCCCCCCCCCTTACTCCGTTGCACCACGGGTCTGAGAATAACGTCATTTCAATCCTCTGTATGTCCTGTACATATGTGGCATTGACAATAAAGAGACTTTGACTTTAAAAATCTAGTCGCCACTAGAATAGTTGCCTAGTTTTCTGCAAAAATAGAAATAGACTTTTCCTTTGAGTGTATACGTCGTCTGACATCGAAGATATATGCAGAAAATAATCTGTAAGAAGCAACGGGTATCAATTTCATGTACAAATTTGGAGCCATAGACTGAAAATTAAAGAGGTTGAAATTCTATTTAATATTCGATGTGCATTTGGAGCGAGTTGCTCTTCCTCCCCTGACTCTGCAGGATCCCTGCAGGAGCACGTGCAACACCATATATTAACAAAAACAAGTGACGACGAGTCTGACGCTGTCAGTTGATCCGCTGTTTAAAACTGTCAGTTGTCTGTCAATGTACAGTTAAGCCTGTTTTCCTGAAAACAAAAGCCCAGTGTCTGCCAGACTCCATTCAAATATTGCTCAATTTTAACATCTACTTCTACAAGATTATTAATGATTTATTATGACTCATTAACAGACACCAACTCACACGGCGAACATTCTGCATTAACTTGAACTTTTGTTAATATGAAACAGGCAAACAACTTTGAACTTGACATGTCTTGATCTCTGATGACATATCTTGGACTTTTTATTGTTTATTACAGTAAATATATTAAAAGATTTCTCCTTTTTAGGGTTGCAGATTGTAAGATCTTTCTTTAATCAATCACTGGTAAAATTAACGATCAATTAATCCAACAAACCAAATGCATTTTCCCCCTCAATCAAAGCTTTGTTTCCATAGCAACATGTTCCACGTTCATAAACACCCATAGAAATAAAGGTGCTAACTAGAACCATGTTTGTTCTTCAGCTTGTTCCCATAAGAGAACCATTTTTGGTTCCTGTTAGAACCTCTTATAAAAGTTCACTTGGAACCTTTTCTGCCTACAATCAAACAAGGGTTACACCTAGAACCATCTCAGGAGGTTCTAACGAGAACCTTATTATATTCCAAAGGTTTTAAGAACACACCGAGGATTTCAAAAATCCTTGAAGAACTTTTTCTTCTAAGAAAAAAAGGTTCTTTGGATAAAAAGGGTTCTTAATGGAAACATTATTTTTTACAAAGAAGCAAACTGTTCAGGCTAGAACCTAGCCCTTTAGGAAGAACCCTTCTTGAACCTTTATTTCTAAGAGTGTAGCCTATGAAACACATAAAGATGTGACGTTTATTTGATAGCAAATGGATTAATTTTTACATGAAACATGAAACATCAAATTCTTAACAACTTGATTAACTGCTCGACGATTGATTGATTGATTATCATCTTCACTCCTTTTAAATAACATAATTAGATACAGCTGATATAATGTGATTATTTTGAGGTGTTCTTTTATTTGAGATGCAGTGTTACAACTGCCCCCTCCAAGAGGCTTTCTTGCAAAAATTGTATTATTAATTAGTGCATGTATATATGTTCCATTTGTCAGAAAATAACTGGTGTATTTCAAGTAGTCTGTGAGTTATGAAGGAAAATGTTAAAAAAATAAATAAAAAATTTACAAATGCTCCGGGTCTCCCCTGCCAGGCATGCGTGCGTCTGTGTCTGCGTTCGTCAGGCTGTACTTACGTATTGGCATGGAGGGAGGTGGCGGGGAGGACGTGCGGACGCTGCCACGCAGCTGACCAACAGCGGGAAGAGCAGCTGGAAGGCGGCCATGGTGCTGCAGCACAGGGGAGAGTCCAGATCACACAAGTTAGAATGCAGGAAGCATGCTGTAGGTGATATGACTCGAAAGGGAAGGAAGAGGGAAGTAGCCCTACCTGCTGTGTGACATGTGGACCGATGACAGTGCTATTTATGCCCTGAGATACAGAAGGGGCTTTTGCTATGACATTTCTCTTCTAGACTGTACTTCATTCTGCATTTAGCTGCAGAACTGGTTGAACTGAGAAAGAATGACTAAGCAAATAAGGCTCAATGGTTTCTGTGTTTTCTGAGTAAATGTATTTTGTACAGGAGGTTATTGTTTTGAAACAGAAAAAGCAGAGATTGGTCTGTTGGGCCTCGGTGAGTCATCGTTTTACGAGACGGCTCTGTACCTCATTACTTTGCGGAAACTTGCTAACATATTTCCTGATAGGTTCCCCTGAACAAAACAAAACAACATGCAACCTTGCAGGGTAGACAATGTGGGAGTAATTAGCGTCGCGGTAATGGTAAGTACCCGAGGGGCTGATAAGGACGTGGAAATTCAGGTGAAACAAAAGAGGGTTGCAGAAACACAGTCAGGTTTGTGAATCAGAAGTGCGAGCAGCTGTTGCTCTAAAAGCTCGTCTGCTGTTTATTTTAGTGCTAAAAATGACAAAAAGTTTAATTTAGCTCATGTGAAATCTTCCCTCGGCTCTCATGTAAGACCTTCACACAACCACAGATTTGTTCATCGCAGTGCTCTCATGTGATGTTTGTGAGTAAATGCCAGACAGATCATCCATTTAGTGCTACTGAACAACATCTGGATTTGTTGGCGGTTAACAAAGAGAAAAGTGAAACTCGTTTTTGATCAATCGGCCACTCAGTTGTAATTAATTTTCCACTTAAGGCAGATGAAAAAGCTGCACGGCTTCTTTTTAATGACATGGGAAGTTGGATCCACAAATTTTATCACATGTTAGCTGCAGAACCCTTTTAAACATTAACAATCTGATAAAACATCGTGGTCGTTAATCAGCAGCCAGAAAGATCAACATGTGTTCTCTATTTTTTAACCAAGACGTGTACTTCCAAGTACACTACTGCCCTTTTGTGCCTCTTTATAAATCTACTCTACCATGTTTTGGAAGGAATCATTCCACCTTTTATTCCACTACATTATTTCAGAACCTTAGTTATTTTTCTGATTGAAATATTCCATCAAGTATGAAGTATGAAAAGTATGAAATATTTCACAAAAAGGCAAAGATTAGAGGAAAGTAGATCTTCTGATGCCATTTTTTTCCTTCAGATACCTGAACTTTGCATCAGTATCAGTCTGATAGCAGCTGCAGTTAATTTTCTACAGATCAAAAAACAGTACGTCTTCTTTTTAATGACAAAATAAATTTCAAAAATCATTGTTTGTTAATCAGCGGCCAGAAAGATCAGCACAAGTTCTTTCTTTCTCAAGCAAGAAATTGATTTCTAAGTATTGTACTTAAAGTATAATGTGAGTATTTATAAAAATAAACAGTATTGTTAAAGATTAAACCAGTGGGTTTCAACCTTTTTTTCCACCACACGAGCAGCTGCCTTTTGTCAGATTTTACGTCTGTGAGATGTTATCAGTTTCACCAAAACCACCCTGTCTTCTCAGAAATTATGTTTGTATATTATGAAATTGTTTTCATAATTACGTTGTAGTGACAATGTAATTGGTACAGATTATGTTCAGACACAGCGTTTCTTGTAAGTGCAGGAACGCGACACCGGAGTTCAGGGGTCACATTCAGTCTCCTGCAACAAAAGTACATTTTGTAAAACGAACTACCAGGAGTTTTTAACTGGTCATGAAACAGTCACAGTTTATCACTGACACTGTGATATTTATTCTTAATGTCTGCAACCAGGTCAGATTCTCCATGAAATCAGACGTCTGTACAACTGCACAGTGTGATGCAAGATTGCCGATATTGTCAGTGAACATTTTACTGATGTGTTCAGTATCAATATTTTTGTAACTTACCAGGTACGTTACTTAACAGCTTTTTGTATTAATAGAAAACTTCATTCAATCAGCTTTGTTTCCTTTAAAACATATTTTTTGTTGTAAATTAGTTGAATATAAAATAATTCCGAGGACACAGAAGTAACCAAGGAGAGATTTCCCCTCGTAAATGTCTTCTCACAAGTCTGAGGACCAAAGATGTTAAAGTATTCAAGGTTTTACAAAATAAAATGAAGTTTTCTTCTTTCCTCTCCCATTAATCATCTCGTGGCCCCTCAGATTTATCTCGTGACCCTCTCAAGGGGCCCGACCCCACAGTTGGGAACCACTGTACCACTCAACTACCTGACTGTATATAAAGTAGTTAAAACAGCTCCACCTTCAGCAGCTACAACATTAAAATACTTAACAATATAATAATGTTTTCTATAATAATAAAACAGCCACAGGGCCCATGTTTCTGCAGAATGAGACAGTTTGCTGATAATACTTGTGTACTTTTACACTTACACTAAACTTAAAATACTGCAAGTATAACTTTAATTTTGCTGGCATCATAATTTACAGACTACTATTAAAGATTCTGTTTTAGAAAGTAAAATATTTTTTATATATATGTAGTCAAATACCTTTTACACATGTTGTCATTTCACATGAAATGCAGAGGAAATCATACTTTCTGCCTCTTAAATGCTGATTTTCTATCTCATTTAATTCTAAATAAGAGTTTTTATCTGACATATGTACTGACATCATAAGTCTTTAGTGTAAAAACTTTTCTGCAAACTAATTACTGATAAGATTTTTATACTTTTACTTAAAATGCAGTTTTTCTTTTGCTCAAGTAAAGGATCTGATTCTTCCACCACTGCAGTTTGTAACCATGCACACTCAGTCCAACAAGCAGCATCTGCTCCCACAGTCCGGTCCAAAGGTTTCCAAAAACAGAACCATGCAACAACAAACATGCTTGAAGAGTTTTTTTAGGGAGCTGATCATTTACCTCACTTTCAGCTGATGACTAATCTTCGTAGTGCCTCCTGACCATGTTGATTTCACATCCTCAGCGCGCACTCACACCCACTCACACTCACAGATCGATAGCAAGCAAACCACCGCAAGCCAAAACTCCTCTCAGCTGACTCTTCCAAACTCCACATCTCACGGCTCCTCCGGCTGCTGTCCAGCCATCACATCCTGTGAGAATATCCTGCATCGCTCGGCCCTCTTCCCCCCTCCCACTGTTCTCGGGGAAATGCCTTATAAGGGGGTTGGGAAGTCCAGTTTTATGCTCCACTTCAAGAACACACAACCCCCACAACCTCCCCCCACCACCCCATCCAGAAGTACCCTCTATTAATCCTACAGTTGAATTATTTCTTTAGAAATAGTTTGGATGTTCTCACAGACCAAACTCCATTTGGAATTTGGGGCATTTTAATTTGTTTGACTTCAAAGCTAAAAGTTCAAAGTATATTTAGTCCTCCATATGTTTATTATCTCTGATTTTTTTTTAAGCAACCTTTTATGGCTAAAAAAGAGAAAGAATGTGTTGAGGGAACAAAACTTCAGCAGCAGTTATTGATGGATTTATAAGAATTTGTCCGCCCATCGGACACGTGTGGGTGTGCTGGAAAATCACACATCCTTTTCAGGACTGTGGGAGTGAGTCTGGTTTGTCATGTGGCTTCTCTCTGGTTCGCCGTACTGTAAACAAACAACGCTGTAATTGTAATGAGTAAGGCCCGTTTACACATTCAGACAATTAGCTTCGAGTGACTGTACTGACTGTCTGAATGTCTCGACCAGTTGGGAAAGCGAATGACGAAAACTTTCTCCTCCTTTAGTGACAAACTGTCTTTGTGCTCTTGAGCAAGACACTGGACGTCAGACTGTCTGGGTGGAGAGGACAGTTTGACTGAACTGTGCAAGAAAATGCCTTTTATGATGCCTGTGACAGCCGTGGCCTGAGGCGTTATGTCTTTGGCTGTCCATCTGTTCATCCGTCCGATTCTTGTGAATATCTCAACAACGCCTGACGGGAAGTTCTTCAAGTTTGGTACAAATGTCCACTTGGACTCAAGGGTGAATGGATTCGAGTTTGGTGGTCAGAGGTCAAAGGTCACTGATCTTATGTCCGTCTCATTCTTCTGAACATGACATCTAAAGAAACGCCTTAATGGAATTTTCTTTTAATTTGGTACAGACGTCCACTTGGATTCAAGGGTTGAACTGATTTGATTTTGGTGGTCAGAGGTCAAAGGTCACTGTGACTTCATGTCTGTCTCATTCTCATGAACATGACGTCTCAAGAATGTCTTAACTGGAGTTCTTCAAATTTGGTACAAACATTCAACTGGAACTGAAGACGGACTGATTAATCTGTCACTGTATAACTCAACAAGTCGTACGCTATTTATGACAAAATTTCACAAACATCTAATAGAATAAAACTATAAAGCAACTATATTTTATACCCAAAAGGTCAAAGGTCAATGTCACGGTGACATCATAATGTTCAGCTCTCAATCAGTCCTCTGTACTCCTGTAAAGATAGTCTCCAAGCAAAGACAAAATGTTTCTCAGTGTAGTGAGAACTTCAGTTTTATTTGAAAAAAATACGAGTCTTCAAAGTCTTCACTACATACTGAACATCACTGGAGTCCAGACAGACGTGGATGTAAACTGCAACTTGATTGGTTGGTGGAGGCAAACAACCGTGAGGCAGTAATTCTAGTTTTAGCAGGATCACAGTCTGCAGGATATTTTTGTGGACTTGTTTTTGAAAAGTATCCTGAAACTTTGTTTACACTTGATATCGTTTCACATCGGGTGGCACACAGTAAAGTTATTTTTATCCTTTAGAGAGATTATCATTCTTTCTTGTCTCCTAACTGCTGATTTTTGTCCATCGCTAAACTGTGAAATCCAGTTCCAGAACAGGTTTTTAGCCTGGTTTTCACAGGTTGGGACAACATGTTTATAATTTCTTTTTTTTTTTTTTTTTTTTTTTCTCATTTTCTGGTAGGTTGCAGTCGGTGTGTAAATGTGCTCTCAGCTTACATGCGGCGGTGGAAGAAATATTCAGATCTTCTACTTACCGGTAAGTAAAAGTAGCAACACAGACTAAAATACTCCATTACACATAAAAGTCCTACATTCAAAAAGCAAAAGCACTGAAGTTTTATCAACAAAATGCTCTCAAAGCTGCTTTAGTTCCTGTTTTTTTGCCACTTGGGGGCAGCACAACAAGCTGTAAACACCCCACTGATAATAATATCACCTTATTAAGTAAATATGGTGAATATGTGGCCTGTTTAGGCATCCAGAGGGACATTAACATTCATTTGGAGAAGTCCAGTATTGACTCTTTTAGTTTTGTTTCTGATCAGAGTTTCCTGAGGGAAACATCTGCATCTTCAGCTGCTAAATGTCTACATTTGTCCATATTCTTCTGGAAAAAAAGTGACAGTGAACCAAACAGTGAAGTTGTGGGCTGTGAACCAAAACAATGAGCTAAAAGATGCTACAACAAACACTGTGTAGAGTTCAGAGGAGCTGCAGGTGATAATTCTCTGTATGGTTGTATACACATATTACATATGTTCATTTGATCCACTGTAAATATAAAAACATTGATTAGTGCATCTGTGATTGCAAGTATCAGAAGTAAAAATGTTCACTTTGCAGAGAATTTGCTTCTGTTATTATTGTGTAATCAGCACTTAGAGGTCGTCCTGCTTTTAATTACTTCATGTGCACTGATGAAAACTGATGTAGTTGAAAAATCCAGAGAGAGATGGTGCTCGAGCTTAAGTTCTGATTTGTCCAACTAGTATTTCTACTTTTTATTTAATATTCTGTTTGTCATACTCCAACATGTCAAACTATCATTTGTAAATGTTTCTGTTCTGTTTGGCATTTTACACCTATAATAATACATCATATGTTCTTATCTCAATTCAAGACAAATCACTTTATTTGTTCCCAAGGGGAAACTGAGTAGAAATAACAAGCAACACAATGCAGGGAGAAATAAAAATATCTGTATACATGAAAGTGGAAAAATAAGGACATAATGAAGATAATGCAAATAAATGTAGTGGAGTAAAAAGTACAATATTTTAAATTTAGTGGAGTCAAGTAGAAAGTATCAGAAAATGAAAAAAATCAAAGTACAAGTATCTCAATTTGTACCTCGGTACACGATTTAAGTGTAACGTACACTCTCCATTACTGACGTGCAGTCGGGGGACAGAGTATTCAGATCTTCTGCTTTGGTCAAAGTAACAATACACAGTGTAACAATACTCTGTTTTCCATCTTTATAAATTGTATAAATATTTTTTTTTTTTACATATTCCTTTCATTGCAGATTGATGTTATTGTACAAATATGTTCCCAGTCGGTGGTGAAAGACTGATTTTAGATCCTTTAATTAAGAAAAAATAATAATAATAGCATGTAATGTTAAAATACTCCCACTTCTAAACTGAATTATTATAAACAAAATGAACTTTAAGTATTAAAAGTCAAAGTCAAAAGTACTCATGATGCAGAATTATTAAGTATAAGTATGTGTGTGTGGGACAGGTTACCAATGCTGAGACAGTCCAATGAAACATTTCTATTTTGTTAGTGTGAAACATCTGTATGATTTGACCTCTGTTGATTCAGAAGCACACAGCAGACCAGAGCTGCTTTCAATGGCTTCAGTTTGACCTGTCAGGAGTTTCTAGAGGGGAAACAACAAATATTTTCAGTTTCTGTTGTTTTATTTTTTTTGTTTTGTTTTTTTTGTGAGTTAGAAATGCTCTTTTTAATTTACGACTCCTTAAGTTTTCCATTTTGGTCCTTTAAGAGAAAAAGTTTGAGCAAACCTGCAACAGACAACAGAGAAGTAGTTTCCCATCTTTGCTGTAGATGCATTTCCTTTTCTTTGTTGTAGTTTCCATCATATTCTGCTTAAATCTGCACAACTTGTGACTTGGTGGTGACTCGCAGTTCCCCCTGTTAGGCGAAGGGAAGCAAAGGTGGTGACAGGTTCACCTGCACTCGACCCACACGTGTGCAGTCCCCCCCCCCAGCTTTCTCTGCAGTCATAAAAAGCCCCAGTTTAGAAAAGCATCTGTCCTGCAGTGGTCTGACTTTTTTGAAAACTAGAGCCGATCAAGATGTGAGATATGTGGGACACGTTTGGGTCATGGTGGAGCTAATTTACAAAAACAATCCCACGAAGGAGATGAAGATGTTCTCACTGTGTAATGGTTGAAAGCTCCAGTCAAAGTTAGCAAGTGGACTTTGAGTTGGAATTACTGCTCTGACAAAAAAGTTAGATGAATAATAGTTCTTTTATAACATTTCAGTTTTCATTCCTAATTTTTGTTGGTCTATAGTCATTCTCAACATTCTTCTATTGTAAAAATATGTACCCTAACACCTTTTTTTAAAGTTCTATTATCATTATTATTATTATTATTATTATTATTATTATTATTATTATATATTTTGTCAACTAAAATTAGCGTCATTGCCCAAACTTGCCAATCTTGAGTCCTTAAAAATTTGGAGCATTTCTTAATCAAATCAGAGGAGAAAACTTGAGTTTCAAAGACTTTGTTTCCTGCATTCTGACTTTTAAAGAATGAAAGCTTTTGTCTGCAGATAACCTTAAAATGACAGCTACAAGCTGGAGGACACAGTTAGACCACAGCTTTTAACCTGGGAACGCAATGTCAAATTTGATAACAATAACACAGAAAAAGAAGATTTTACAAATGTTTTTCTGAGGATAAATTAGTTTTTGGCTGCTCTTTGATAAAATGTGCCCCTTCCTTTAAAGCTTTCCGTAAGAAAAAAAAAGAAAGGTATCATAAATATATATAATATAGTGAGAAATATTGGAGACTTGTGATCCCAGGAGGAAATCAGGAGAGGACGATGACAAACCGGAGTCTCCGGGGAAAATTGGGACGGTTGGCGAGTATGTCTCACCTTCAGCTACAGCTCAGAGACTTTTTCCTTAAGTTTTACTGGTGGCCAGTTCTCGAGTCTCCCAGGCCAGCTAAGGACGCCAAATTCAAATTAAAGACAGATTTATTTTCCTTTTTGTCCAAAAATGGCTCATTTTGACAGTGAAGGTTGCAGAGCCCTGATTTAAGACAACATGGACGAGACGTTCCGGAAAATTCTTTGGATGAAGTTCTAAGAGTTAAAACGATCTCCATGACAACTGAGTAAACTTCATCCGTTGATGAAGACGGTGTGACGAAGTCGAGAGCCTTCAGTTTGGATTTGTCAAGTATCAACTAGAGATGATAACAGTTAATCGATGATCGATTAATCAGTCGTTAAGAATTTAATCAATCATGTACAATTTAACAGATCTTCTATCAAATAAACCTCTGAAACATGAAGCTCTTTATGTTCCACAGGCTACACTCTGAGAAATAAGGGTTCCAAAAGGGTTCTTCCTGAAGGGCTGTGGTTCTACACAGAACTGTTTGCTCTGAAGAACCATTCTTTGTAAGACTAAGAACCCTTTTCATCCCAAAGAACCTTTTTTAGAATAAAGAGTTCTTCGAGGGTTGTTGTGTTCTAGATAAAACCCTTGAAAAGGTTCTCAGTAGATCCCCTGGTTGGATTCTTGTTAGCACCCTTAGAAAGTTATAAAGGTTCTGGACAGAACCTCCAGAGAGGGTTCTAAGTGAAACCATTGCATCATAAAAGGGTTCTCTGTAGAACCTCACAGGGGGTTCTAGGTGAAACCTTTCATAGATGGTTCTAGGTAGAACTCTTTGAAAGGGTGCCAAGTGAACTTCTATAAAAAGTTCTAACAGGAACCAAAAATGGTTCTCCTATGGGGACAAGCTGAAGAATCCTAGATGGTTCTAGTTAGCACCTTTATTTCTAAGCAGCTCTGTAATGCTGTCAGAGAACGTGGAACATGTTGCCATGGAAATAAAACTTTGATTGAGAGGTTGTTTTTTTTGTAAGAATGATTAATCGATTAATTGATTGTTTATTTTACCGATGATCGATTAAGGAAAGAGCTCACAGTTTTCAACCCTAATATCAACTTTAAATTTTTCACGTATAAAATCTTAAATCAGAAAAGTAAATAGTGATTATAGCTGTCAAATAAATAAAAAAGGACAATATTTCCCTCTGAAATTAAGCAGATAAGTAAGGTACAATAAATGTACAACTGCTGATATGCAATAGAAACAGGTGAAAAAGAATAAAGATAAACATAAAAATAATAAAATAATCCTGTAAGAAGAAGTCTTACCTGCTGTCTTTGTCTGTGGTGTCTCGTACATTCACAGCAGGTTTGGTTTCACATTCACCATCCTCTCATCCTTCATTATGTTTTATTAGTGGTGTCATGTGTTCTCTCACACACACACCACACACACACACACACAAACACCAAACACCACCGGCTTCATGTTACACGATTGTGATCTTCCTTTGGGGATTCTCCCCTTTTTATTTACCGGGATTCCCAGCCTGTGTTTTCTCTCTCCTCACAGCTCAGCTGATGGGTGTGTGGAAGTTTTGTTTTGTTTTGTTTTGTTTTTTTTTCCCCCCCAGATATTTGTTTCCTGGGGGGACACAGTGAGATCAGTGGATGTTATTCCAACACATTAATCAGTAATTCAATGACGGAGGCGGGAGGGAGGGAGGGAGGGAGGAGGACTGATGCCTGATGTTTTTACCCTGTTGAACGTTGAGTCAGATCAACGCTGCCCCCTGCTGCTCACACTCACACTGTGCAGCATTTATTGACTCATGCAGTCGGTTTTGTTCCCCTGAGTTTACTCATCGCCTGCCGTGTAAACTGTAGGAACGTTTACTCAGCTGCTGTATTTTAGTACATTTTTGAGGTACTTGTACTTTACTTGAGTATTTCAGTTTCCTGTTTTCTTTTTCCTACATCTCAGAGGAAACTACAGTACTTTTTACTTCATAGGATAAGAAGAGATATTCCTTTATTAGTCACACAACAGGGAAATTTTCAGTGTTATAGCAGCAAAGTGGAGAGCAAAACAATCTAAAAAAAACATAAATAAAAAATATAAAAATAAGATATAAAAAATTAGCAAGAGGAAATATAAAAAAATGAACAATATATACAACATGAGCAGACTCAGAAGCACAGTAAAATTAAACTTCACCTGTGAGAAATATTGCACAGTATGAAGTGACATTAACCTAAAAATGACCGATAGTCAGTTTAGATGAGTGTGTGTCTGCTGGGAGCCGTGCTGGTTGTACATTTATTTAACTTAAGTTACAGGTTACTTTGATTTTACACATAAAACATGATTTTTATCTTATTAAATATAATTCATTGTTATAGATCAGAGGTCACACAGACTCTCACAGGTGTTTTCAGTTAAAGCTCTGCTGAGGTTTACATGACCTCATCATGTACTTTTATTTATTTATCTTGTTTTTAATCTTTGCCAGACTGATCCGTCAATCAGCTAATATTATTGGTCCAGTATTGGCCCAGCACACCTGTATCAGTCTATATCAGCATCACTGAATATATTTTAGTTTTTAAAATGTTTGTTGTTAAAATGTTAATTTTATAGGCAGTATTTTATGTGTATTTCATCTCTTTTCCTAATTAAATTGCTCTATTCTTTAAATTTATAGTCATTTATAATTATTAAAAATACCAGCGAGTTTTTACTGTTTTTGTGCGCTTATGTCATTTTGGATTTTACTACACTTATACTTTACTACAGTATATTTTCTCCCTAATATTGGTATTAACAGCAAAAATCCAGTATAGGTAGAACCCGAATTACTTCTGAGTAGTTTATATTCACACTGTGGTGTTGTTACTTTGACTTAAAGGGACAGTACGCATTCTTTGAAGTGAGGGTTGTGTGAGGTACCACAGTCAGCAGATGGAGGTCGATACGCCTCCTGTTTGGAGAAGCAGCAGGAGAACCGGTGCAGGAAGCTAAACAACAAACTGCTGCAGACAGGAAGAATTAAAAATGTGTTTCATGTTTTAGAAAGAAAAACAACCAAACTAAGTGTAATGAGCCAAATTTTCCAAAAGCAATGAGAATATTGTTATTATTCAGTGTTTATAACAATTTTTATTATTAATAATCAAAACTATTGTGATCAATGAATCGTTTTATATGTTGCATAAATGCCCAACATATCAAATAGGATACAAAAAATATATATGTAAATTGTGTAGATTTTTCAAACTTATTTGTCAAACTTTGATAAAAAAAACAGGTTGTCAGGCTTACAGGGTTAAAATCACGACTGATCCAGATCACATCCTTCATGAGGAGAACGAGCCGATGCCTGCAGGCAGACGGTGCGGGTTACTGAACTGTGAGCTGAACATGGAGAAGCTTTTGTTGGTCCTCTAATCAATCAAACTGTTTAACAGGAGGAGATGAAATGTGTTGTGTGTGTGTGTGTGTGTGTGTGTTTTTTGTGGTGTGTGTGTGTGTGGAGAGGCAGGGATGTGCAGTAATTTAATGTAGGACTTTTGTGGAATTACTTCAGGTCGGGTATCTGTGCAACACTTTGGTTTAGTGCATCGTACAATACTCTTGTGGTGCATGTTTTTGGGTGTGTGGATCTGGGGGTGACGCTGCATGTTGGTTGTAGTTTGATTGTTCCTGTGTGTCTAAGACAGGTTTCTTAAAGGGAGTGAATAAAGCCTAATCTAATATTTAATGTAATTAAGATTTAAACAGTTTGTTTAATAATTTTGTTGTGTGAGGGTGAGGTTGTGTTAATCTGACAGGACTGTGGGGGTCAGACAGTAAAAACTCTGCTGTAAAACATAAAAGAGGCTCAGAGGAAGTCACAGTTTGCTGAGTAAGGCTTCACACACACACACAAACACGTGTTCCTGTAAAATAAAAACCGTCTGAGCGGCGTCAGGTTGAGCTTTAGTCTGTAAGGTGTCTATATATCATGTAAGTACAACATCGTTGGTTCGATTCCAGCCTGAGAACGTTGCTCCACATCACCCTCTGTGTTCTCTCTCTGCAGGTTTCTGGTCTGTTTCTATAGAACAAAAGCAAAACTGCCAAAAAGGGAGAGAATCATGTAATTACTGGGATGTAGCAGGTTTAACGGCGCCTCTGGTGCAGGAATCTGCAACTTTTACAATCAAAAGTGATTTTTTTTGGCCAAAAAAGAGAAGACGAGCCTCCATCAAAATTCAGAGGACGTACAGACGTACTGATATGATGCACATTTTAGTCGATCAAATATTTTTCTTATTTTTCTTTTTCTTTATTTTGTGTATCGGCTGCATATTCTTACAGCTGGTAAATGCAAGAATCACTTTATACTGCAGAGTGAAATAGCTGAAACGACTCAAAACTTCAAGGTGACGCACAGCACCTGTAACATTTAGTGGACATAATTTACCGTTCTTTAGATAAACATGAATTTTAGAAAATTGTGAACTGTGAGCTGTGAACTTGATTTGTCATTTTGGTGCCTGAAGATTTAATGAATTTAGTGTATAATTTTTTTAATACATTTTTTGGGTTTCTAAAAGTCAAAGATTTTAAGTTTATCTAAAGACGAAAAGTAAATTATCTCAACAAAACTTTTTCAGTTTTTGAGTTGGGCTAAAAACTCAAATCTGTTGCAGTAAGTTGTCTTGAAATTTTGAGCTGTCACTACTTTTTCATAGACGTACAACAATTATAAATGAAAATATTATAATATTCTTTTCCATATGATTTCTTTTTTGCCAAAGTCAAAGGAAGCAAATGGAGAGGAGCTAAAAGAGCCGCAGACCTCTGCTCTGCTGTAACAGCACGCAAACCTAAAAGAGTGACGGATTAAAATCACATGAAATTATAAATAAAGTTATCACGACACTGAAGACAAACCTTTTTGAAATAAACAAACTTATACAGAACAGAACTAGATATCAATCAGTGCTGATTGTGTTGTTGTAATTTGTTGTTTTAAAGTGAAAAATAACAACTCCCATGATCCTTTGCCACCTCACAGCATCATTTAACTACTTTTGTTGTTGTTTTAATGTGAGAGCGACACCACAGTGGCAGGATTTACATCTTGTACATTAAAGCAAAAGGTGAAAAAAGGTTTTGCTAGGATAATCTCTCTTTTTCGTTTGTTGTCATACTTTTGGCCACAAGAGCAAATTATGTAACATCACTGTCATGTCTGTTTTATGGCTGGAAATGTATTTTAATTGGTGCTAAAACTGGCAACCAGTGGAGAACTTCTGCCTCTTGTGGCCAAAATAAGTATTACAATAATAAACACTTCAAAAAGAAAAAAAAAAGATCCTGGCAAAGGTGTTTTTTATCACCTGCCAAAACTTTGTTCACCTGTTTTTACAGATGCAAGAAGAACTTTTTTCACCTGTTTAAACACAGGAGAGAAATTTTCTCACGTCTGCCAGAGCTTTAAAACTTTGTTGTTAATGTGTTAAAAAGTAGAAAATATGATTATGACTGTGAAAAATCCTCCTGTAACTAAAAATATTAATATAAAGTTGTTGCCAT
Organism: Lutjanus argentimaculatus; assembly: GCA_034769285.1. Taxonomy (NCBI): domain Eukaryota; kingdom Metazoa; phylum Chordata; class Actinopteri; order Lutjaniformes; family Lutjanidae; genus Lutjanus; species Lutjanus argentimaculatus. Next base: position 1,147,100 of record JAWZSL010000004.1, on the reverse strand, counting down.
TAATCATGATTTAATGATATAATGTTTGTAAAGACATTTTATTCAGAGAAAAACCAAATTACAGAAAACAGAAAGTTCTCAGTTTGGTGAGAATATAATAATCAGAACAAACACACATGTAGTTGGCCAGGAATAAGTTTTATATAAAATTTGAACAGTGGATACAGAGGCGATATTATGTGTATAAAAAAATACATACAATAAAAGGAAAATAAATGAATCTTATCTTTTCTATTTGGAGCAGATGTTCAAGTTAGCTGATGAAATGTAAAAGGCACTAAATGTACAACATTCCAGTTTTAAAGACGTTATTTAACAGAGGCCAAAGGTCATTCCGAGATGAACGGAAATAAAAAAAACAAACAAAAAAAAAAATCACAGGGAATTTGTTGTCTTTGATATGCAAGACATAGTGCAGATTTTATAACATAACATACCAAACAATTCTCAAATAACACACAACTATTTACCATCGAAAAACACCAAGCACGCACTTTAAGACTCGCCGTGAGTGGAGTGAACGCTGCAACCTGCCTTCACTCAAAACACACTTTAAAGACACCAACACACCAAACGTTGCGCGCGAGCTCGGTCAAACTGGAAATCTCTCATAATTTATAGTTTACATCACAATTTCTACAACAGCACTAAACACTGCAACAAGTCACAATTAGAGCAAAGCGACCAGCAGTAAAGGTTTGTCGGTATCATACAGGTTGTTTTCTTTTTTGATTTGGTGAATACGCTGAAGCACATGCTGACTTAGTAAGAAAACAAACAAACAAATCAACAGAAAAGACTTGAACGTTGAAGATAAAACAAATCTGGAAGACTACAGAGCCGGCACAGCGTGGTGTCACAGCCACAGTCGAGTCAAAATGGACTGAACTGAGATTTTCTTCAGTCAGAAGGTGGTTTAGTGAGTAAATAAGTGTTCAGCCACCACAGAGACCGTTTGAAATAAATTAAAGAATAACTCTGCTGCTGCTAAAAAAAAACCTTGAGAGGCAACTCGTCTTTTTTTTTTTTTGTCACAAACATTCACAGAGGACGAACCCTGATGACTGAACCAGACTCAGCTGGCTTTATTTTGGGATTATTTCTGTCACAGCATGCTAACATGCTAAATACTAGCATGTTATGCTGAGACACATGTTGCTTGTTGGAGAGCAACTTAGCAGTTGAAAGTTGTTTTTGCTGACCTCCAGTGATTTAACTTGTCACCTGGTTGCAGTGATGATTAAGTTTATTCTGTTTTATTTTTTTCTGTTCAGCCTGGTCCCGCCCTGCTGTGCTGTGATTGGCTGGTACTTATTGCCTGTGACGCCACTGTAGCTGTGAGTGCAAGTCTGGCCCAGTGTGTAGATATTGGCAGATAAGTTGTGGTGAGCGAATGGATCAAACGCAGGACTTTAACCAGGGAAAGTTTGTGTCCCGTGTTACGCTAAAGGTCGACTTTATTAGAAGGATTATTTTCAGTTTTGAAAAATATTTTCAGTTTTAAGTCACAGTTTCGTCAGATTAAGGCACCAAAACTACTTGATTAAGTTTAGGAAAAGATCATGGTTTGGGTAAAAATAGATACTTTCAAAACATCAGAAAGGCTTTCTGGCAATCACAAGGACCATCAAGGCAACAACTACTAGCCAATCACAGTGCAGTATTAGTAGCCAATCACAGCACAGAAGGCCGGAACAGTCTTATGGGGGAAATAATAAGGCCTGTGCTCCGCGGTGCACGGTGACATCACTGTTGGGTGCCATTATAGGCAACAGATTAAACACGTGAGCTCAACCCGACACACTTTAAACTGTAGTAGCCACGTTAAAGCCGGTATTAAACTTTCTGCGTCCGTGAAGGTCGGTGTAACCTAAATTTTGTCGTGCGTAGACTCTCTGTGTACCCCAAATTTGTTGTGGCCACACAGACAGCAGTTACACTGTAATAGACGCAGATCTACTTCAGACTACAAAAAGTAGAATAAATTATAATAAACTACTGTGCGTCTGTGCACACTTCCTGTTTAGGAGTATAGATCAGGCTTAAGGCTGAATACTGACGTTTTAAAGAGAAAATCTAAGAGGATTGAAGATTTTCTGATCGGTTGTGTCTGATATTTTTACAGTGTTAATCGGCTTTATTGCTTCTTTTCTACAAAGGTTGTCTCGATACCAGAATTTATTTTTGACAGCTTTGGTACTTTCCATACTTCTGAATGTTAGTACTGTATTGTTTTTAAACACGTACTATTGAAAAAGTATCGATACTTTCAACCACCCTGTAGTCTACATGAGTCTGTTCTCTGGTGTGTAATGAGTTTTACAGCCATTATGGCCGCAGACTTTTAGTCTTGTAACACTGAGCACAGCAGTGAAACTGGCACACAAAGATACTGGAAATCTTATCAGTGACATTCACAATGATACAATCAATCCTATTTAAGACAACAAAGTAATATTTGCTAGCAGAGATTTATGTTAAACTCAATATTCTCCATTTGGATGCATCTAAAATAAAAAAATATAAAATAACAATGAAAACAATATGACAATGTCAAAAGGCTTTGAATTACAAGCTGAATCTCCAACTTCCCTTTATGGCTTCATGGAGATTTATACTAAGTTTGAGCTCCTTGTTTAACTGTCCAACCAGCAGCTTTACTCTTTTGGTTCACTCTCACACTGTTTTTGACGACTCGTTTTTAGCTGAAAAGCTGTAAAAACTCACTGGACACTTTCTGCTGAGCACTAAACAGCAGACAGACACAGTCAGCCACTACCTGATGAACACAGTGGAGCATTTAGCAGCTAAAAAGCCGGATGTTTAACTCAGGAGTTGGTGGAGACCAAAAACGGAGCTAAAAGAGAGTGAAAATTGGACGTACATTCATCAGGTGGACGTAAACACGATTACAAATGAAGGCTGGTTAGCTGTTTGCTAACAATATCAACTTTAAAAATGATACGTAAATGTTGTGTTCATAATTTGTTCCTGCTGCTCCCTAGTGGTCAAAATGTCAGTTTTTGCAGATTTAACAATATCATGTTGGATGGATCTTTTGGATTTCACGTGCATGTGTCACTGGAACAAAAACAAACCTTTTTTGTGTCACATTTTTGACTAAAGGAAGTTTAATTCAAGCCATTTTGACTCGACAGGCTCCACACTTCTCTGCAGGCACCGTATACGTTGGAGTTGTACGGTGACAAACAATTAAGACTAAAAAGAGAAAACATGCCACCATCTTTCTAGACCTCTACAGCAAACTACTTTCCCTCTCTGGAAAGACATCCACAGCCAAACCACACTGGAATGAGTTACAGTAAACAGCACTATATCTTACATGAGCAGGAAATATTTACAAATACTGGTCAACATGGAGATTTTTTTTTTTCTTTACTGCATTCGGAATCACAAGCTGAAGCTGAAGGCATTTAGACTGGTTGCAACACAAATATCATTCTCATAAGTCACTGAACCATTAACAGACAAAACTGTAACATAAATTTGGTTTTTAAAGGCTTCAAGACAAAACAAAATCAGACAAATTTGGAATGCATTTTAAAGCTTAAAAGCATCTGAAAAGAACTTAACCTAATATATTTGGCCCATTAGTTTTAAAAAAAGAGCTTTACACAATACATATATGAAAAAAAGGATGGATATTCTCATAATAATGTTTGTTATGTTAGTAAATTGCATGCAAACAGTGTATTTAGCATTTGAGAGCTCCCAGCTTTCATAAAAGGAGATATTTCACCTCAGTTGAACATTCTTATTTTAACATGCATATTTCAAAAACTAAGCTGAAAAACAAAAAACACCCAGGTAATTAGTTTCTTCCAATCTCACCTACAAACAGGCAGAAAAAAAAAAACTTCTTAAAGCATGATTCAGAACTAAAACAAACTTGACCTGGGTCTCACAGCCTGTGTTCAGACATCCAGAGCACCTAAAACTGTTTAAAAAGCAGTCGGTAAGAAACAAAAACCAGTTAAAGAACATGTTCCACTGAGGTGAAAATCAAACGGGAGGCAGTTTTTATTAAAAGGTACCACAACAACATGCCAGAACTCTACAGAAAACTGAAGCATTCACAGTTAACACAACGTCAGACGGCTTCTTCGGTTTTACATCTATCTGCGGAGTACCAGCTTTAGTCTTTAAGATGTCATTATAACTGCATGCAAAGTTACTGAAGGCGATGTAAAATCTAACTCTACATTATTCGCCCGTACAAAACAAGATCACTATGGAACTGCCCAACGAAGGAGATGAACCGAGGCCTCAGCAGCCTGCTGCACCAGCTGTTTTTTAAAGTTTAACTCAGGTGGAATGTCTTTTTAGAAAAGAAAAGTTAGTTATAACAGTGTTAAAAGTTAAGAGATAACAAAGTGTAACGCTGGACAGATGCTGTACAGGTGAAGAGTACCAGAGTTTCATAACATGGTCAGACTCATGATGGACACACAGGTCTATTTTTTCATTTTCAAACATGCAGTCTTCTCCTTCTGGAGCTGCAGACGGCTTTGTACAACTTTTTGTCAGCTGTGCAGTAGTTCCCAGTAGAGATTTCCATGATCACACTGTTCTAACTGAATGCAAGCGTCCGACAGTCGCTAACATCGAATGCTCTGTGTCAACACTGAATCTGTTAAATATGTTCTTCTGTCATATAATCAAAGTACCGATCAGACTGAAGACGTAACAAGTAAAAGGTTGGTGAGTGTTTTCCATCTTCATCTGTTTTTACTTTTTTTTTCAGAAAACACATTTTACACTGTGATATTTTCATGTTTCTTAACTGGGAATGATGTTTAATACAGCCAACAGCCAGTAAGTTTCTATTAGCGAAGCTCAGTTACTTTGATAAGCAGCTCCCTCTTTATTTAGGTTTTTAAAAACTTAAAGGAGGAAGTATTGTGTAGATAAATCCTCAGGAATCAACCGTTCTGCAGCGTTTCCAACACGAGCAACATGAATAATCAGAAACGGGGCGTCCGTTCAGCTTGAAACATCACATCGGCCTCACTGAGCGGCGTCTCTCATGTCCAGTGAGGACATTCATGCCGCTGCTGCTCGCTTGCCTTGCATTCAGTTAGGACACAGTGTAACCCTGAAGTGGTCTCCTCTGACTAATTTTAGAATCAGGCCTGAATTTCCACCAAGAACAGGAAGTTTGAGGGGTCACAACATCTGAATAACAGCTTAAACCATCTGGCTGTCAGGCGATCGGTTGGATGTTTTGCATGTCAGGAATTTTGATTAGCGGCTCTGCAGCCTGATGCTCCTAAAGATCTGTTATAACCTGTAATGAGCTGGTTATAAGTGGACTAGTATTTTACGTGTTGTGGATGACTGTAGTCTTGACTGAGGCTGATCTGTGACAGAAGTCAAACTGAATCTTGCTGCAAATCAGACTTCTCCCCTCTCATTCTTGCTTTCTGCTCAAAGTAGAACCACACAAAGTAACACTGCCTTTCCCTTGTTGTTAAATCAGAACCGTTCAGGATGCCGCCATCTTGTTTGAATGAAAATGCACAAAACAGATCAAGTTTCCTGTGTTAATGTTGAGTTTGAGAGTCGAAGTCATGATGGTTTTGGCTGCGCAGAAAAGCAGATTAAAACAGGAAATGATAAATCGTAGTGTCCAGCTTCACTTGGTTTAAATAATAACTTTCCTTTGACATTTAACTTGCGTCGCACACGGGACAGTGAACATCACTTGGATTTAGACAAGATGTGAGTCACATCACACATGTGCTGCATTCACAGGAGATGGGAATTGTTGCAACTATAGTTTGTTGTGCGTAACAAAAACCTTTGACTTAATGACCTGCTGTCATCTTCACCAGAACAAAAAACACCAACTGCTGCAGAATTATCGATAAATAACGAGGTGATTTCAGGGTTGAATCATATCTCAGCTAGTTCACACGTTAAGGTAAACTGTTTTGTTTTTTTTAAATCTCTCTTTCCATGCTAGTTAGTAATGTCAGTTTCTGTAATGATATCATGATTAGTATTGATCTGGCTGAGATATGAGATTAAAATGTAGCCATCAGAGTTGGTTTATGTTCAGCTGGTGCAACAGCCTGCAAAAACCTTTTGTAGGCACGAAGCTTTGATGATTAATTAAAATAAAATATTCTTACATGTGGAATGATATCTATGAAGGCATTCTGATTCTTACTTTGATCCCTGTATTGGGGACAATTTCAAGGCTTTGATTCGATGGAGTAATGTAGTGTCCACTAGTTTGTTTCTTTGCTTTTATCGTCTTTACCATAAAGCACATGGAGACATCACTTTTATCATGTAACAGCATCATGCTTTCAGAGGACGAAAGATGAGAGAGAGAAAAAAAAAAGATAGATAAACTGCACCAATTTCTGTCCCTGTCGAAATATTATTCCCACCCTTCCCAAGAGCAGCTGATAGAGAGGTCTGATACTTTACTGTGTTTTATTTATTTATGGTTTTTTTTGGTCCCCAGCTCCTCTTCAGTTTTTACGAATGTCAGCGTAGACCACTGGCTCCATCTTATGGAACGAGTTTTTGCTGCCTGAGTGATCCAACTGGGCGTATATCACCGGGCCCTGGAACATAAGAGGAAAAGGCAGGAAGTGAAGTCAGTAAAAGACACAAATACGTACCAGATAGAACAAGAGCAAAGGACAAAGTTTGTTGAGGAATTATTAATCAAGAGCCCAAAATAACCATTTCTATAATTTCTATAAATCCAAAGAATTTGTTGTGAGCAGTTTCATTCAGGAACTATTTTCTGTCAATTAGAAAGAAACTTTCTCTTAGAAACAAAGTCGTTCCTACATGAAACTGCTCACAGCAAAGTCTGTGGATTATCTTGAGTAACTGGGTGTTGATTTCTGGAAAGAGACACAGCTGTTGAATTTTTCACATGAACTTTTGGAGCTTTGAGCGCCACAAGTCAAGTGTAATTTAGTCCCTTTATATTGGAGAGAAGGCAGACATCTGTACAGCTGATATCTCCAACACCCAGCAACTCACACCAAAACTAGATGGATAAACAGCACGACAAGAGGAAAAATATGTATTTTGGATTTTGGGGTGAACTGTCCCTTTTAAATTTTACTTAGTGAAATAGTTTCTTATAGAGTTTGACTCTAAACTGTTTTAATTAGTGATTAGCTGCCAAATTTAAAAGGCAAAAACATGCACATGGGCACACAGGTTAGGAAAAAAAGTAGATCTAAAATGTTTAATCGATTAGTTGATAGATGGATAATTAATAAGGAATTATTTTGGTAATTAATTTAATGGTTTTAGTCATTTTTGCACTCAGGTTAAAAAAAGAATTCTCATCTTTTTTTTTTCCCTACAGCTGAATTTTCATTTTCACATCTTTGCTGCTCATTAGTGAAGAGATGAACTAGACTTTATATATTTACACATTTAAAATGTTCATCCAGAACATTCGCTTGTTGTTTATTTTTGATGAATACTACACCTACAGGAAATGTAAACAACAGTCACCTGACGGCTCTGATTCATCGAGCAGAGCTCCAAGTTTAACACACACAGGACACTGCACCCAAGTTTTACTTTAGTAAAAAAAATGGACATTAATATTACTTATTACAAACACGAGCCTCTCGTTCATGAGTAGATGTTTCCCTCTGCGCTGTGATACAGTTGTTGGATGTAGTTTGGTGGAAAGAAAGTAGTTCCTACATGAATCTGCTCAGAACAAAGTCTGTAGATTATCTTGAGTACCTGGGTCATGATTTCTGGAAAGAGACATTAAAACATGAGAAGAATCTGGATGGATAAACAGCACTACAGGCCAGAGGAAAAACATGTATTTTTGATTTTTGAGGTGAACTGTCCCTTTAACATTCTTGCCACACAATCGTAAAATTCTACTTAAACATGTTTTTGTCAGTTTGTTTTTGTTTGGACATGTACAATATAAATAAACGTCATTATAATTTTTGCTGAACTCGTTTTAGATCATAGCTCAGAGATGGGTGGGTATAATCACATGGAGTATTTCATTTCAGTCCAGTTGGATAAGCAACAGAAATGCGACATTTCCCAGTGAAACGGTGGCAGCCAGTGGGCTTTTCTGTCCCCCAGCTCCTACCTGTAGTGGACCAGAGGGACTGGTGGACCTGGAGCCCTCCAGGCTGGACTCCACCTTCTTTCGTGGCTTCGGAGCCTGAGAGCTCACGCTTTCCAAGGACGTACATCTATTTTAGGGTTACGATTTGCCACGGTGTCGAGCAACCATTGGTGCACAGTCAAAATGGAGACGAACAACAAATAATGGAGCACAGGACAAAAATAAAACAATGAGAGATGAGCATGAAAACACTGGATGCAAACAGAGTGCACGGCAGCTCCCGGTGGTTTGGCAGAGATGCTGGAAGCAGCGACGGACACTGGGAGGAGACTAGAGGAGCACCAATAGGATTTAACCTGACACAGACTGGTGCTGATGCAGCTTCCAAGTACAAATCAGAAAAATAATTTCAATATTTTGATACCTTCATGTTTTATCACATCGTTGTACTTATTGGTTTGACTACAGTTTAATATAATTTGGGAGCTTTTATTTTTAAAGGCTCTTTTCTTTTTATGTGATGACTTTTTATGCAAAAACAATTTTTCATAATTGATTAATCATTTAAAGTTATATGTTACATTTCTTTTTATGTCTAAACATGCTTGTTGAGTTTTATTCTAAAGGTTTCTAAAAATGTTCAAACCCTGAGAAATCTGTAAGTTATTCAAGATGCTTTTCCTACCAGCTGCCAGTCCTGATAACGTCCCTGAAAACACAGGACACTTCAAGAGAGTGAGGAAGGAGTCGTCATGTAAAAAACTTCAATACATTATTTTGTTGAATAACAGAATTTTTGCCTGAGTCTCGTCAGGTTTTCATCAGAAATGGTGGTTGTTTAAATAATAAAGACATCATCTCCCATGATCCCCCACCCCTTCATGACATCATCAAACTGCATCTTTTGTTCTTGTTTTAATGTGAGAGAGACCTCTGCAGTATTGTAAGTAACATTTGATGGTTCTAGCTTCTCCAGTGTGAAGATCAGACAGGTTTTTTGATGGAGGATTGGTTGATTCTTCATTTACTGAATTTATCCGTGTTTTCTTCTTCTCTCTCATCTGGTGTTGCAGCGCTGCTCTCCTGTATGACGGCGAGAACGTCACCGCACACGAGAGGGAAACATTTACCAAAGACGAATCAGGTGATGTCATCTGTTTATAATTAATGTTAATTTGTGAGTAATTTGATGACAAATTAATGTCAAAATTAAACATCGTCACAGATTTACTGGGACACAGAATGAAGTCATTGTTAATGTTGTTAGTTTTTCTACGATGAGCCTGACAGTTCTGACTGGTGACAGAATGAGAGAACATGTTCTGTTGGCTCTTGAGTCTAAAATCAGAAATAAATTATGATACAATTAACAAGGCAGCAAATAACATTTTTTTTTCCATTATCAATTAATCTGTGGTTGATTTTCTTAATTGATGAATTGTTTAGTTCAGCCTCTTTTTACCGTCTTCAGTGGTTCCCTGTGACTTTGACAAAAACCTATTTATTTATTATTATTATTTTTTATATAACATTTTAATTTTCAGTTGTTGTTGTGATGATTCTTATATTCTCCAGTTCTAAAAACATGCAGCCTAAACAGAGGAGCTTTATATCATGGATGATTTTTATTTTTTTGTTTTGATTTTACTTTAAAATGACTGATTTAATTAAATTTAAAAAAATTAATATTTAATGATACATAATAATATATCATTTAATACTAACTAAATATTTTCATGTTTATTTTTAAATGTACATTTTTATATGGTTTACATGTCAGTAAGTATTGTCACTGTAACTAAAGTTTTGGCTGAAAATGTCTCTTTTCAGAGTAAAGGTATCAGACTCCTGGTTTAGTTTATGAAATGTCGGCTATAATTTCTCACAGCACAAGCTGATGTATTCATACATCTTGTTTTATTGGACCTGAAGTCTAAATCATTTTACCATCAACCTGTTTTTTTTTATTTATTTAAAGAAGCATCAGTCTGTACGAGCCTGAACAGCAGCCAGTGTTTCTGTTGATCCAACAGCTCTGACAGAGACACATCTTCTCTCTACCTGATCACTTCAATTTCAATTTAATGTCAATAACTTTAGTTTATAACCTGAATATTTTTGAAACCAGGACCTCCAGTATTTTTATCAAGCACCTTGTTAAAAAATAGTTTGTCAGACACCGGATGCTGCGAGTGACAAGACCACCATGAAAATATGGATATGATGTATGCAGATAAATATGTATTCAACATTTAAGTGAGTAAAAGTAAAAGCTGAAGTATCAGACTGAGCAACATTATACAGTCACTCACTGTGTGATACATACAGTATTATTAGTTATATTTGAATGTAGCTGATACACTTTTTTGTGCATAATTTTACATCCATTCTTGCTTCTCTATTTGTCATTTATTTTCCATAAGTTGTAGTTTTAGATTTAGATATTGCTGTTACATATTGTTATTATCTCTTATATATTGTAGTAGAATGTACATATTTTTTATACTTCTTATTTTCTATTCTTATATTTTTCTGTACCACCTGTAAAGTCTTAATATATTTGGGTTTTGGGCAGTAATTTACAGACCAAATTAAGAAACAATTAATGGAGAAAATAATCTGCTGATTGATTGATTAATGATAGTTGCAGTTTAACTGATTTGTACTTGGATCAATACTTGCATCAGTCCATTCATTCAACTCTTCAGTCTGTGGACTGTAGTGAAATCTAAAAATCAAACAGGTCATCAGTGCACCTCTAGTAAAGACACTGTAACAGTAAGAAAGACAGTTTTTACCTGGAAAACTTCAGCTGCACGAGTTTAATATTGAACTTTTTGTTCTGACATTTCGAAAACATCGAAACATTTTTGCAGACAAACTTGTTTCATTAGTGATGAAGGAGATCAGGATGAAGAGGACAGTGGTTAGTTTTCAGTGTTAGTGGCAAAAGATGGTCAACAATGATCAGACAACATGCTGATGAGCTGACAACAGGCTAATCAACAGTGTTAATAGAAAAGTGTTGCAGAGACGTTAGTGGTGTTAACACACAGTAATGGAGGACAGTGACTGGCACCGGTGCAGACAGACACCCCACAGATCGCTGGTACTTCAGCTCACAGGCTCAAACCATCCAACAAGCTGGGTTTTCTTCTCACTTTAGAACAAGTCTCAATTTCAACATCTCACGTTTATGCGTCAATATGTGGTTATCTCACTGAGATGAAGAGATGGCAGCTGGAGCATGCGAGGTGGACATGACTACCTCAGACACAAAGGAGGGACAGTCTACTTCTGGACCATGTCTTTAACAAACATATTAATCATTAGTAACAACATCAGACCATCCAAACAGCCCCAAACGTACAGCGTTTTCCCTGCACCCATGCAGAAAGGGTTAGCGAGGTGTTAACGGTCTGATGATTAAGTCTGAAGGAGTAAAAAAATTACTGGGAACACAAAACAGCAAAGATTCAGGAAACGAGCGAAATCACACGATGCATCACATCAACCTGAGAAACTTACCTCACATCTTAACAACAGTATGTGTGAGAGTCACTGAATGTAAGCAGAGCTGAAAGATCCTTATTTATGATTGGTCAAGAGGTGCATATGTGGCATCCTCATCACCTTTATAAATTAATATCTGTAGTCATGAAAACACTGATTTCAGGTGTTCAGCTTGGTTTCATAACACTAATTAGACCAGTGAGTGTGTGTCATTTTTCAACAAATAAAATACTCTTTGAATATTGATGATTAATGTGGGGGTGTAAATCACAAGTTTTATCAAGATATGATATTATATCAATGTTTTGGACAACAATACAATATTTGCTGACATCACAAAGTCAGCTACGATTCAATTTCAGTTTGATTCCATTCAGGGGTCTCGACTGATATCAGGTGAAACCATTTAACACAAACATACAATTATGTTTTGACACTTTTATAACTGAACTCTTTCAGACATCTGTGACACAGACCTGCCATGGGATTTTCAAAATAAAGGTGAATCATAAGATGACAATATATTGGTTCACTGAATCGATACATCGTTCCAGATCAATATATTGTAGACATTATTGTTACACCCCTAGATTAATGTCACACTTATTGTTTTATATTATTATTATTGTGTACAGTTCTGATGTAATTTCTTATACAACACCACTTGGCATTTTTCTTGGTGGGGAAGTTAAAAACTGGCATAAAACATATAGAAATATTCTGATAACCTTTTAACACCATTATTTAGCATTTACAAGCAGTATATAAAAATATAATAAATGGTTTATAACCATAGACTGTTCAGTTAAAAAATGGATGTAGTCTTTGTGACTTCAACCTCAGGTTTCTGAAGAGCCATTGTGAAGCTCTCAGTGTCGTGGCTCTGGCTGCTGCCGTCCTGGCAGTGCCAGACTCGGCCAACTCGCGGCTAATCCAGGACTGGGTAAAGAAGGGGAGCGTGAGTGGAGCTGAGGGGCCTGAATGAAGCAGCTAGCTGTCTGTAACCGCACCAACTCATCACCCAGAGCAGCCATGACCTTAAATTATGCATAACTTTAAACCTTAATATAGTTTAAATGAGTGAGTTACATAAAAATTAACTCACTGTACATTTGTCATCAACAGGGAAATTATCTATAAAGACCAAAATAGTTTGTTGTACACCTTTTATGTGCTTGTAAAATGCCATTACCATTTTTGGGGGGTTAAAGTAAAGTACTAATACTCCCATGGACAAAATTACTCTCTGTCATTTTGGAAACTGGGTCTTGTGTCGTGTTACTGTAGCTATGTTCATGTCAGAAATCAGTGATCGACCAGTAATATACGTGGAAACACTCACCCTTCATAATCATGGCGGTTGTGAAGCACCCTCATGACGATGCAGGCAGCTACGGCGATGAGGACGAGCAGAAATAAAGCACCACAAACTGCTCCGACTATAACAGCTGTGTTGCTCTGAGGAAGAGATTCTGGACACGACAAACACAACAAGGTACAACACACACAGTCAGTTTGAAAAATATACAGTCAACATTTCCAAATGAATTTAAATATTCATTTTCACACTGTCCTCACCCCATGTGCACTTTAAAGCCCAATTTCAGCTATAAATCTGACTTATTTTTTTAATTTAACAAAGTATTAATGGCCAGAAACACAAAATGGAAGATAAATGACACAGGAGCCTTTAAAAATGTACAAATCTTTAGTGACAATCAGTGTTAATATTATTAGAGAACAGGCCAAGTGTAAAAATATATAGTTTCACTATTTATACACCAATACATCAAATGTAAAAAATAAAACTATAATATAGTCTATTGACATGTAAGGAGAATTTATCCTAGTTCATCAGATTTTTGCCTTTTTCATTAAAAATGTAAATTAGTGAAAATATAATTAAATATATTTAAAGTTTTACATTTTTATGGTCTACAGACATATGATAGTGTGTAAAAGCTCCACATCAGCACTTTCAATCCTCAGCTTGTCTCTAAACAATATTTAAATAAAGTTTTGTTACTGTAAGTAAAACATGACCTTAAAGTTTACTTTTAAGGTCACGATCGTGTTCACAGCACAGCTGGGAGTGGTCATCCAGCTGTAACAAACGTGTGTTTAGGAAAAATACTACAGACATTCTTTGTGAGAACTAAAACAAACACACAAACACACTTTGGCAGTGAACTGCTTCCTTGATACAAATACTAGACATAGGACAAACACCGCTCAGCCAACAGATAACAAGCCACCACATGCACATGTGGGCTTCATGTAACTGGAAAACAACTAAAAGGAATGCACCTGCTGGAACCTGCTGCTTTTATACGTTTGGTTCACCAGATCTCACAATGCTGATACACTGTGGGGTGTGAGAGGAGCTGAGATGTTTGAATCTAAAGTGAGAATGACAGCAGCAATGATTCATTTGAGCTTAATCCTAGTTGTATCTTGACCAGTGGGAATTCTCAGTTCTGATTGGCTGGGAGGTTCGGATTAATAATTTAATTTAAAATGTGTTTTATATTTGTGTCAATCTGGACATTCAAATTGTGAATCTGGGCATCAAAATCAACTCATGGTTCAGACAGATGATTAATACAACAGCAGAGAGGGTAAATTACTTTTTTAAAACTAATGTCTCCGGGGTTCCAACAGATCACAAAGCATTTCAGTTAAAATATAATTCAGTTTTCAGAACGTCCTGGTAGAGCTGGACACGGGTCAGCACTGGACACGGGTCAGCGCTGGACACGGGTCAGCACTACTACACTATTGTTTTTGTCGATGTGTATATTTTGGATCTTGGGTATCTGTTAATTGTATATATTTAAATATTTTATATTTACGCTTTGGCCTGTCATGATATTTATGTTATCAACTTATCGTACCCTATATGGACATGACCTCTAGGCTTGGGCGGTATCTATTTTCTCATGCCTTCTACCTTCCTGACATTTTACCATGATACATGGTATTACGGCGATATTAGTGTAAAACTTGAGTAAAACAGCTCAACTACTATTGCACTGCAGATGGGACTCTTTCAAAGTAGGCAGAGCTGGTCGTCATAGCAACGCTATTCCCGCAGTTGGGAAACAGCACACACACAGGACCTTGCTTTGATGTCGAGAAGCTGCATTTATTCACTGACAAACTGAAACCTAAACTGTACATTTACTGCCAGACCGACAACTTCTCTGTTCACCTTTTCCTTCACTCAGTGCACGTTCACCGTCACTCTCTGCCACCACAGACAATAATCAGTCTGACACTCGCTCTCCCTCATACTCACTAAGTTTACACGCTCACAATGATAACCTCCTCTGACCAGTCAGGAGTCTGCAGTGTTTGCTGGCTCATCTTTATCATCTGGACTAAATCTAAAATACTCCCAAACAGAGGCAGTGTTTTTCTTTTGGGTATCGATTCAGATTTCCAAATCGTTTTGATTCAGAATGTACCGATTCAATTCGATTTGACTCACGATTCAATTAAATATCAATTTGGTTAGGAATATTTCACTTACAATACCAATTTAATAGCTGTAAAATTGAACAAGGAACCCTCTAACCTGGTGCATTATTAAGAATATTAATGTTTACAACAACAATTAACCCCAAGGTTACATTAATTATATACTTTTCATTAAACATGATCTGACCAACACACTAAAATCTCGTGCTACAAGATCTTGTGCTACAACAACTCACTAGTCTAACAAGGTTAAAACTGCAGGCTGCACCACATCTGCAGGAGAAAAGACAGATCATGAGATCGATTGATTGATTTTGGGATTTTTTGAATCGAGGAATGGAAAATCAATTTGAATCGATTAAGCAATTTTTGTTTAACCCAGCCCTATTTTTTTACTAGTTAGTCCTGTAATTTTATCTCCCAGACACCATGTCTCTCAGGTCAGCTGCCTCGTCCACCAGTAGAGAGACTGACCTCTGGTGGCACATCCTGTGAACTACAGTACATCACTTTTATAAAGCATCTCAGTGTAATAGAAAGAGGAGCGTCTGTATTGATGACAGTACTGAAAATCATACTGTCTGGATTTCTTAATAATACCTTTATATCACCCAAGCTTAAAAGACCTCAATAATTTTTGCTGACCTCGATATCGTCCACTGTGTTCACATAAGAATGTCACCAACATTTTAGCCAACATGATGCCAGAACAAACAGCAGGGTTTTTCCTGTCATTATGAGACTTGGGCGTAGTGCCTGAGCATTTTTTCACAGCGCCTAAAAGCTGAATGAACCGAGAAATCCTATGTTCAGACACGTTTTACTGTCAATTCTGGTCGTGCTGCTTCTGTGTCGGAGCAACACCTGCTACACAATAGTTTCCCTCTGGATAAATAAAGTTCTGTCTTATCTAATCTTGTCTTCATCCACACAACAAACGTCACTGTTTTTTAGCAGTGGACCAGTTTTAAACATTGCAGGTATGAACAACAAGAAATCACCACAAAATGATGAGTTGAAAGCGGACAACTGGTTCTGCTGTCGTCTGCAAGAACAAGCTCCAACACCAAGGTCACCAAGACAAACAAGGCTTTTTTCCGACCTGGCAAATGGAAAGTCACTTATTCCCAGTGCGCATTGCTCACAGATGGCATGGTTCAGTGTCCCAGCACAGAATAAAAAGCTATAATTCACCTGTTGTCTGAGATCCAGTGTTTCCAGTCTTTCTTATTTAACAGTTGACTGTGGGAGGAGATGATCTGGGTTTAGAGACGACTACAGTGAGGTTTAAAGAAGGTTTAAAGGTAATCCTGTCTGGTTTAAAACTAGATTTACAGCTTGGTGCGGCAGCATTTTAAGATAAACTATGATTTAATGCCAGTTTCTAACTCATTCCAGGTGGTGCAAACGGCCGCTGTGTCCAAACTGGCACCAGTCCATCAATCACATTTGATCATGTTCAACCAAAACATAAATCTTAGAGTAAAAAGTCACATCGACAGAGAGAAGTCATCCTTTTGCCTGGAAATGTGACTCATGATTCAGCACAAACAGGGCAGACTGCAGGCTGCTCTACGCAGCATTTCACATCACCGTCCAATCAGCATGTGTGGATACAGTGTGTGTGCGTGCAGAGACTCACACTGAGTGGGTGAACACGACTCACAAGTGTGTGTCCAAGGCCGCAGGTACATTTAAAAAGCATCTTGTGTTATCAGAATCTTTAAGAATTCCTGCCTCAAGCTTAAACTGATTTTCAGCGTTTCATCACAGAAACCTCGTAATGCGTATATTTTTATCAGCATTAATTTGATTTCACTCAGGATTTACCTTTCAGAACGACCCGGAGCTCCGTCCGAGCCGCTGTTCCCGTTACGTCCGGTGGGTTCTTCACGTCACAGAAGAAGGTGCCGTTGTCGCTGAATTGAGCCGGACTCAGCTGTATTGAGACGTCCCTCTTGTTTATGTCTCCAATAAACTGAACTCTGTCTTTGAACTCCTCGTGTCCCGGGAATCCTTTCCCATTGGAAAAGTAGAAAATCTACAAAGAGAAGGACAATCAGGTCAGACTGCATATACTGGAGATCCAAACTAAAGCAGAGCTCACACATATTATTCAGTCGTCATGAGTATCTATATTAAATGCACAGTATGTAATTTCTGCTGCCGGGAGAGTTCTCACATCAAAACAGTAACAAAAGACAGAGTCTTGTGAAGTGATGATGAAAATCTATCTGAGATTACTGAAGTTTTTATACAGTTTCACTTCTGTGTCATTCCTCTCTGGTCCATCCCACATGGGATTACAAGACACTGCCATTTTCAAAACACACATCTTCCACTGCACTACAAAGCACCACCATAGTCATCGTTTCAAAGAACACCTGTTAAACTTCTCCATCTCTCCACCTGCGGAGGATCTTTGATTATTGGATAAATTATAGGCAACATAATTCAAACACCACATTCATATTTTTACCCTGAACATGAGCAATTTTGGTTTAGTCACATTTAAACACATTTATGGCCACAACTCGAGAATTCATATGTTGATTAATAGGATGAAATGATGACATTTTACATCCAAAAGTTCGATTTCACTGTGACATCATGAAGTTCAGCTCTCTATCTGTCCTCTGTCCTCCTCCGTGAAAACAGTCTCAATGTGAAGACAGCATGTTTCTACCTGGTAAATATTCACTGGAATCACACATGCATGAGTCTGGACAGACGTGGACGTGAACTGTAACTCGACTGGTCAGTAGAGGCATAAAACTGAGGCAGTAATTCTATTTTTTGGCTGCTCTGTTTTATACGACCATTGACAGCTGACTTCTCACTCTGCTTCAGTCTGAAATGTTGTTTCAGCTCAGGACAACGTATGTGGGGGTCATGTTCATGTTGGCAGAACTCTGCTGGTTACTTCTGGCAGTTGTAGTGACATTGCAGTAGGTGCTTCACCAGCTGTTGCCTGGTGGGGATCTGCACTCTCCTGAGTGACCTCTTCTGGTTAATTTATCATGAGCCATTGAACAATGTTTTGCACAAACCCGTGTTATACAAACCAGCATGAATATTCTCTCATTCTGTCACAAATTTAGAGCCAAATCAGTCAAATCAGTCGGATTCTGTCTCGTTTGGATTTCAAACATTCAGATTCAGTTTCTTAATGATTCTCGATTGCAATTCTTTGACGGAACAGGTCAGAACAGGGACATGCCTGTTTCACTTTAATTGTACATTATTTGGATAATTGTCGTTTTCACAAACAATTTTATGCATTTCCTTTTAATTGCATAAATGATTTTAATCTGTATCTGCATTTGGATATCTGCTGATACTGATACTATTCTAACAGATCTATATAGGTCTTTCTTTATTAGGTTTTTTATTTATTGTTATTATTTTTAGTATTATTATGTGTATGGTTACATGAGACTGAAACTGTGCTTCAGTTTAGTGGTGCAAAGTTCTGTGTCAGTTGATGTTGATGAACTGCGTTTGTGTTGCGTGTTCATGGCGTCCTTCAACCACTGTGTGGCGCTGCAGGATTCTGGCTTGTGAAGTTCACATGCGCTGCTGAGAGACATCCCTCATTTGCATATTTTCCCCATGATGCATTGCTGAGAGCATAAGTTTGCTATTTTATGTTTCAAAATGTTACGTTTTGTTAGTGTCTTTAATGCACACTTGTCGCTCTCTGTTATGGTTTGTAATGTGTTTGTTCACTAAACAGTAGTTTAGTCGACACCATGAGTGAGGGGTCGAGTACATTTCACCACCACAGCTGGACTTTACTGACATGAGTTGGTTTAACTGTCCCCAACACTTTATGAACAACAGAAATTAATGACCAATAATGACATGTCGTAATAACTGAAATGCAACAATGAGTTGATCACAGGCCAGGTGAAAGAACAAACATAAGTTCTGAAACCGGTTCGTGAAGCTCAACCCTACCAGTAAGTCATGACGGTGTGACAGTGAGTCAGCATGAACAACAACAGGACCCTGGAACTGAAGCAGCTAAACGGAACTCGGCCATCATTCATTTTACTGTTTACACCTGAGTGATTTTCCTGCTGTGACACGTCAAAAGACCTAAAGTTGCATCATACGACAAAATACAACTATGAGCAACATGGCAATCATCAAAACCAGTTGTTCATAATCAGCACATGGCGCACATCTGTAGAATTGTTCCTTCATTCCTAAAACTGAAAACACATTGACATTAACCATGACTACTGTTGTTACAGGACAACAACAAAGTACACAATCAAGTCAAGAAAGCTCAGACAGATAAATGTCCCTTATCGTCTCCATCTTTCTTTCTGTTTCCCTCACTGACACACAAATCTTGCAGAGTCACGGCAACGTTTAAAAGTCTGCTGATTTTCTGTTTTGTTGGAAAGAAATGAAGATCAGGATTTCTTCTTCTTTCACACAGCTACAACTGCTGAGGGTGCCGTGATTAAAAATAAAGTCATCTGATTTAAGTGTCCTCAGCAGTAATCTGGCTCTGGTTCACACGTCGAGACAGAAGCCAGGGTTTTTGTGAAGCCGTGGCCTTGTTATTATTAGCAGAAACAGCTGAGTAAACAGAGCTCCCAAAGAAGAACAAGTTCTATTGTCATTAATTGTTTTGCTGTAGTCAGACAGAACTCAACCAGTCCAGTTTGATATCACTTTCACATGACAGGAAGAGGAAGAACACGAGTCAAACTGCTGGATTCATGATATCCCACAGAAGCTGTTACACATCCAGATTTCCAGATCCTAAACCATGTTTACATTATGACATTTAAAGGAATAGTTCACCCCAAAATGAAAATTTAGTTATTATCTACTCAGATTGAAGGTCAGGTTTAGTTTTTCAGTCCACAAAACTCTGCTGAGTTTCACAGGAAAACATGTTGCAGAATCTCACAAACAATGGAAGTGAATGGTGACCAGTTTTCAAACTGACAAAACAACTGGAAAAGAAAACAAACTTCCTCCATACTGCTCGTCTGGTGTAATCCAAGTCTCATAAAGTCCCAACTGTTTGCACACTGTCACACCACACACACCCAGTTCAGACGGTGTGCACGTGAAGTTAAGGATCTACAGTTAAGATTCAGTCAACTTGGCATGTTGGGGCTTTAGGAGACTTGGACCACACCAGACGAGCAGTATGGAGACATTTTATGTTTTTATTCTGTTGTTTTTTTACATTTGAAAACTTGTCACCATTCACTTCCATTGTTTGGGAGATTCTGCAGCACTGATTTCCTGTTTTCTGGACTAAAAAACTAAACCTGACCTTCAAGTTGCATGAGGGTGAGAATTTTAATTTTTGGGTGAACTCTCCCTTTAATGTTATTGGGGCCGATGCCAATACTGATATTAGGGAGTAAAAATTCTGATATCGATATATCCGACGATATGCTTTATATATAAGGGTAGTTGACAAACATGCAGTTAAAAAATGTTTTTTTTTTGTTAAACACCATTGTTTGAAGGAAAGTGTATAATTATGTGGCGTGAAATCTGATATTTGAGAAAACAGGGTCACTAACTTTTATTTCTTAATTTCACTGAACTGCACCGTTCATGTGTCCTATGGTTTGATATAAAAATAATTTAAGAAAAAAATCTCAAATGACATACAAGTAATACAAGAGGGATTTATCTTCGTTAGTCACTTATTTTCATATAATGTTATTTATTTCATAAGAAATTATGAATAACACTTTTTTTTCCCCATGACTTGTTAGACTTTTTAAAATAGATTTTAAAATCTGATTGGTCTTTAAAAAGATATTTTGACATAAGAAATATACAGTTCTAATTAATTAATTAATTAATTAATTGAAAGATCAAATATACATACAATAAAAACAATCTGTATTATATTCATGTCAGTGCATATCGGATGACAAATACACCGATACTGATTATAGACAGATATATGAGTCTGGCTCTAGTTTAAAGTTATAATCTGCAACATTTTCCCCCAAAAAAGCCTGTGTAGACTCATATAAACAGTCTCAGTCAATCATTACTTATGACAATCAACACTACAAGTGTGTGGTGGTGACTGTGTCGGCACAGATCCTGTCCTCTACTTGTATTTCTTCATTTCTCCTCATTGTTTTGTTGTGCCCGGGATGCTTTACCAACC
The DNA here is from genome assembly GCA_034769285.1 of Lutjanus argentimaculatus. NCBI lineage: Eukaryota > Metazoa > Chordata > Actinopteri > Lutjaniformes > Lutjanidae > Lutjanus > Lutjanus argentimaculatus. Next base: position 1,125,837 of record JAWZSL010000004.1, on the reverse strand, counting down.
CAAAACGTTAGTATTACACATCCTGAAGCATCTGAGAACAGCTCAGACAAATGCTGCTGACTCTACCTTTAAAGTCTTCTGTTCTAGTGTGAAAATGTCTGGCGTCCACACCGGCGTTTCCAGACTGAACAGCAGCCTGAGCAATAAAAAAAAAACAAAAAAAACTGCTTAATCTCCTCTTTTTTATCCTCTAGTCTGTTCAGTTGGCAAACAACAAAACTCGACACAGCAAACATCTGGTGAGGATTGAGACAGACACAGCTGGCCTGCACAGCTGTATCATCGCCTGTATCCGTCATTCCCAAAGATCGGGTCGTGACCCACCTGGGAGATTTGATTTGGGTCACCAAATAAATAAAAGACTAGAGTACTAAAATATTTAAAATGTGTTTTCAATAAAACACGTCAAGATAATATAATATGATGCAGAAATGGCAGTAAAAATGGTCGGGAATGTTTTAATTTATGCAGAAATCACAAGATTTAATGATAACATCTACATAAGATCTGTTGTTTGTCATTTTTAAAAACTGGCCTATATGACCACTGAGAGATCACAAAAAGTTGTGGCAACAGAAAGTTGTGCTCTTCACAGAAACAGCTGGTTAATGTTACACCCTCCTGCTGTGTTGTTGAGAGAAAGAGGCTGACAGCAGCTCCTCTCACACATTTGGGTTCTGGAAATTACAGCTCACTGCTGAAGTGACTCGTCAAATCACAAATAGCGGTAGAAGATCCAGTTAGGGAAAACTTTATCGCCAAACAAGAAGTTTGACAGGATGAACCCCGGATGGACTGGAGGAACTGTTGCAACACGGATCTTTTTCACCGGCGCACTGCTGCTAACTGTGCTGTAGCTGCTGTTAGCGAGGTAGCTCAGTTAGTGATCCTATGGGATACCGAGACCAGTGGAGGCCGGCTGACTGGGAATTACAACACCTGAGGGGATTAAACATCACAGAGGCTCCAACTGGACTCCAACTCTGGGGATGATGAAGACAGCGTGAGTTTGACGTGAGTCCACAAATGTTTGTTTTTTTAAGTTATTTATTCCCATGTTGTTATTTTTTTAAATATTTATTTTCAACATTTTCCCATCAAGACTCGTTTAACTTCTGCTTCTGTTTTTCTCACTGCAAAGTTTTACTACAGCAAACTGTTGCACCGCGTCAGTCTTGGTTCGTTTACATCTGCTTCCACAAGAGATCACATGAAATCACGTCCCGCGAGATTTTGTGGAATCTGGTGGGTTCGTGTTCCCGCTAATACATAATCTTAATATAATGACGCCTGGCTGTAACCTGGAGCACTTTTGGAGTTATTAGTTATTATAATAGTCAGTTTTTTATTATGAACATCCAATTTAATTTTACAAGAAAAGCAGCAAAAATGTTTGTGAATGCTGTCATTTCACAGAATTCACAGAAAATCAAAATCGGTCAAAATCGGAAATTGGCTCTTGGCTATTTGTTGGAACAAATTAAATGTTGGGGGTTTTATTTGTGTGTTTGAAACAACACAAGCTGTGTGAGGTTATACTGTATAACTGAACAAAATGTTGACCAAGCAAGGTCAACAACAACAACAAACGAACACAAGCAAGGGCAGACATGAGGGACAAAAAAAAATCCAAGAACAACTTTGCAGAACAAGGACAGACAGGAAAATACACAGCAACAGGACATCAGTAGCACTAACTGTTCCAAAACAACACTCTGTGTCCTCGTCTGGGAAATTCTTGGATGTAAGTGTATTTTTGTTCTAATTAAGTTACTTTCCATATTCCATAATTTCCATATCATGATGCCATGATGAAAATTCTGTCCAAGCCAAGGAAGATAAAGTGCAGCAATGAATCATGGACACTGTTCATGATGTGCTAATGTTTAGGAAAAGGTTACATGGATTATTTTTATGCAAAAAAAAAATGCAGCTTATTAAATCATCTTCTGCTTGTGATCATTTTGTTTAAAGTCTTGAATATACAGAGTTGATGAAAAGTTAAATGTATTTTGCAGACCGCCTGCTGTGCCATCTGACTGAAGCCACAACCGCGTAAATATGCCGTCACTCCGCAACTCGTCCGGTCTGAAACAGCACGAGCAGCAGCAGCAGACATGAGAAAAGTTTACCATGTACCCATGAATGAAAATATCTTAATAAATGACTTAAATTACTTCACTTCAAAGGATTCACACAACAGTTAAAAACACAAGCAGTAACACCTGAACTGAAACGTCACCTGTTTCTACTGGAACTCAGAAAAACAGCTAAATTCACATTAAGGTTGATCTCAATCAGTTTTCTACTTCTGTGATTTAAATCATGTCTCCTAATGCTGCTTGTTAACAAAATAGTTAGCTATTTTATTATTGACAAAATTGCTACAATCTGTCGTTCCGTACAAACTGAAAACACCAAGCTGATGTTTTAAGATTTAAAGACCCTCAGAGTTCAGTTTTAGGGGAAACGTTTGGGCAGAGCGCTGAAAAACAGAGAGAAAAATGTGCGTTTACAGATTTCACCGGCTTAGTGTGGACATACTCTAAACATTGGCTGCGTGCATCTGTTGTGGCACGACTTCTCTGCAATTTAAAAACCTCACAGCTATGTCATTATGTTTGCAGGAGATCAGAGCAGACAGGTGGGCTCACGCCCAGCCTGACTGATCTGTAAAGAAACAGGAGTATGCATTGTGGACGGGACATGATCCGCACGCTTCCCCACCCCGCAAACTTCCTCAACACGATCCAGCAGCTCTGCTCTCCAGGATCAACTGTTCATGTTTTGCTCCAAGTATAACACAACAACAACAAAAAACCTTAAAGGGGCAGTTCACCACCAAATCAAAAACACATATTTTTCCTCATAACTGGGAATAGGGAGCAGGTTTAATGAACTAAACCTGACTCCTCCCCTCCTGCAGACCCTGAAGGAACCGTCTGACCAAAACTCACCAAAACTCACAACTGGTCTGCACTACCGTGTGCACTAGTTGTGCAATTCTAGCACTTATTTTCAGGTGTAATGACTCTTCAAACTGTGCAATATTTCACTCAGGTGAATTTTAATTCCAATGTGCAATAATCAGGTATATGATCATCAGTCTATATGAATATTCTCTCTGTGCAATGGTGGAAATTGAACTGCTGAGTTTCCTTGTATCGTAAATACAGCTCCTTTTTTTATATATTTCTCATGTTTATAGTCTTTTTATTTTTATATTTCTTCTGTTTAAACTGTTCATATTTTTTAAATTTCCTCTTGCTTATATTTTTTTATTTTATTGTTTTTATTTTTTTATTGATGCTTCTTTATATTAGATCCACTTTGCTGCTGTAACACCCTAAATTTCCCCATCATGGCTCTAATAAAGGAAAAGCTTATCTTATACAGTCTCGTTAATGTGGTACGATATGCATTTTGATAACGCGTATACCATAAAGGCATTAATTTCCTGATGTCACGTTGTTTACTTCTGGAGAATCAGTGAAATCCCGGTTATTAATTCGTTACCTCTGGACCATCTTTAACATGAACACTCATGATTGGTCTGGTATCAATATAAGGACACACACAGCGATCTGTGACACGGTGGATTTATCTTCATCTCTAAATAAAATCATCCTTCTTTATAACTGTGACAGAGTGAAGATGAAGACTGCTGCTCTCCTGCACTGAAACTTTTACTGCACATTACTGTAGTAACCACTGTTTTAAATATAATTAATCTGTTTGAAGATTTAGACACATTATTAAGACACTGATCAATGATCAATCATTTGTCATGTTGTGATTGGTTGCACTGATGGAACACATCATGATGAAGAATGATGTGACTTTACAGTAAACTATGTGTCTTATATGTCTGATCAACAGTTTGATCATTTTGTCCCCGTCAGATTACAGCTGATAAATATATTTAAAAATCAAATGTAACAGACGGACGGATTCCAGCAGTAAATCATCCAACAATTCATGTCTGGATGATGAATGAATGAAATATAACAGTGCTGACTTCTTGACTTCCTTCTCCCACTCCTATTTTTAAAGATAAAGGTCACGGTCCACATTGGCTCTGCCTTTTATTTACCCGTTGCCATGGTGAATCTGAACTCCATCAGAGTTGATGAACTAAGCCTGATCGGTTGTTCTGGAACTGAAAACTCAGAGTTTCCCATCTCAGAGTTCAGGATGGGCTCAGAGTTTGTTAAACCTGCTTTCAGAAACAGGCCCCTGTAGAGATATGAATCCATCTGGATTGTTTTGGTGTGAGCTGCAGAGTTTTGGAGGGATGTACTATAATGGAACTAGATGGCACTTGGCTTGTGGTGCTCAAAGCACAAAAAACCTTTTGAAAAACTAAACATCAACGTCTCTTTCCAGAAATTATGACCCAGTTTCTCAAGATAATCCACAGACCTTCTTGTGAGCAGTTTCATATAGGAACTAATTTCTGACTACGCTCGCCATCATAAGTTTAATTACATTTATTATAGAATGTCAAAAAACTGTGAAAAATGCTCTCATCACAATTTCCCAGAGCTCCAAGTGCCACCTTTACATGGTGTCTTTGGTCCAAAAAACATTTTTTGGTTGAAAAATTATTGAAACGAGTAACTGATCAGCGCTAAAGAAAATGGTTCCTACATGAAACTGCACACAAGGAAGTCTGTGGATTATCTCGAGTATCTGGGTCATGATTTCTTTTGGCACTTTGAGCACCACAAGCTGAATGTCATCTAGTTTTATTATATCCGAAAGAAGGCAGACATCTCCAAAACTCAGCAGCTCACACCAAAACTATCTAGATACAGGTAAGAGGAAAACTACGTATTTTTAATATTTTGGGGTGAACTGTCCCTTTAAATATGACTTGAAGTCCAGTTAAACATGCATCTTTTGGAGCACATTAGTAGACACTAATCGAGACACAATCGTGTGTGTAATTTATTACGTTCACTGAGCCTGACTCAGACAGTTTCAGCACTCGACAGTAAATCTTGATTGTTTGAAAATGACATGTGTGGTGATCACCCGCTGCTTCATGATTCATTCTGCCAGCAAACACAGCAGCTCTCGTCTGAAAGCCGGTGTTTGTTTTGTCAGTGTGTGCTACGGGAATAAAGAATTAAACTAAAACACACCATGAGAAAATTATGATGCTCAAGCTCAAGATAAATAGATGAAAGTAAGCATGACAAATATACACATAATCAGAGCTGTTGTGAGACAAGGTGGAGGCAGGAGCCAGCATGAAAACACACAAATAAAAGATGTGAAAGTGTCTTATTTAAAACTGTGTGAATAAATTCCTGTCACTGAGCCTGAACTGAAAAATAAAACTGTGACCTTGTGTGTGTGTGTGTGTGTGTGTTCACCCCGAGGAGTGGCTGAAGCCTTTCTTCATGTGTCAGAGCAGATAAAACAATCGCAGGAAAACATCCTGAAGCTGTGGGAAATCTCCCCACAGCGGATACGACCAGCGAGGACTCACCGTGTACGGAGCTTTGGAGAACTGATTTTCAGGCTGACTCGACTGAAAACTCCAGGTCACCGAGGTGGTGCTGCTGACCACTTCACTCGACTTAAAGGTGCAGCGGAGGACTCCTGCGGTGCCGTTCTGCATCATCACTTCAGGGTCGGCGTGTATCTCGATTGCTGACGTTGGTTTTGTGACTGTTGATAAATGAGGAGACAAAATTAAGTTACCAACTTACGTTGTTTGGAAACTGTATAATAAATACACAAATACAAATTATGATAGACGTTATTATTGAAAGAGTAAAAGAAAATACATTTCTGGGTGTGATACTACGCCACAAAATCTGCTAGAAACCTCCTATAACATGTACGATCAAAGTTGGAAAGAAGCAATGCAATTCTAGGAAAATATTTCACTCTGTACTGATCGCTGGTATTACCATATTTGAAATTATTGTGTAGCGGTATGGGGCAACACCTACAAAAGCACCCAACAACCACTGTACAAAGTACAAAAAAGGATGAGGAACACAACAAAAATCTGCTTTTAAAGTCACATGCATTGAAATTCAAAGATCTGATAGAAATTAAGACTGCACAAATTATGTGCAAAGCAAGAAATAATTTACTTCCTGACAACATAAAAATGTTTTTTCAACAGAGAGGGGGGTTGTAACTTAACTACGTGGTGTTTGCACCAATCTTAAAAGTATGTGCATATTCGGAGTGTGACGATTCATCTGATGCATCAGCTTTAATGTGTAGTGTGTATGATCATCGGTTCAGACGACCTGTATTGGTAAAATACTTGGAAAAAAAATTGATGCAGCATCAGTAGTATCGATACATCTCATTAGGATGTGCGTACGTTTCATTTTTGAGATCAAGGAAGTGCCGCTGTGACTTTCCTCTCTTGTCCCTCTCTCTCCTGCTGCCTCACTCACACAAAACAAGCGCTCCCTCCTCCTTTCCTCAGAACAGACAAAGACAGAACTGACGCTGCACCGCAAAACTTTCATAATGCGCAAGTGTGGGCACAAGTTTCGGTTTTACAAGAAAGGTGAGAAACACTTCTGCAAAACGTATCAGACAGCAGAGCACAGAGCCACGAGTCTCCTGATCCACAGAGACGTCATGTCACTGTGAGAGCAGGTAACATGTAGCATCACTGTTCCTCCACACCTCACTTCCTCTACACGGTCAGGTTCAATCCAAACCACAGCACTCTTTATATGAAACAGAGCAGCTGATCATTTTACTGCAAAAATGAGTTTTAAACAGTTTTAAAGTTTGATCACAGATTCTCATTTAAGCTACAGTATTTCATTTACAAATGAGATTCCTAATAAGATGTTAACACGACTGTAATGTCTCCATCTCTGTGTCTCTACTGTCACTGGATTCAGTAAAACTATCAGGATTTTTTCTTGCTGTTAATCGTACCCTACAAATATAGCATTGACAGGGCTGAATCATATTGTGCCGAATCGTTAGCTATTTAAAAATGTCTAAGATGAATTGTATCGTTGAAAATTTATCGAGATACGTATTGAATCATCCGCCGGTGAGATGCACCGAGTACATGTCAGTTTGTGGGGTGATTTTGTAGAATGCTCTGGAGGAGGAACAAGGTAAAAAGATCAGACAGTTTAAAAATACATACAAAGAAATAATTTTTGGGCAGGTATAGAAATGAGGAAGGGGAATGTAAGCATGGAGGTTTACTGTGCTTTACATTCCCCACATTCTGATACTGTTGGTTTTGTCTTCTCTTTTGCAGACTGTATTGTGGAGTATTGTTGATCAGGTGTGAAAGGAACAAACATAGTGATGAAAATCTGTGGATGGACACAAGGGAGGAGAGTGGATTTATATAATTGAAGGATTATTGATAGATTAGTATTGAATGGAAGGGTTAGGACTAGACAAGCATGTTAATGTTAATTTTTGTTTCTCATTGAAAGTCTATTTATTATTTCAGTTTATATATAATTTATTTAAACATTTCTCATATTTTCAAAATAAATCAAATAAACGAGTTTCCTGGTTGGTTCCTTGGAAATTTTGAATGAACCACAGTCTAGTGGGATTGGATGGAAACACTGGGGAGAACAACTTATTACAGAATAGAATCAATACAACATAACTAGAAGTACAGCATCACCACATGAGTGGGACCTGCATCAGGCTGCATTGTTTTACTGCAGGGGGCTGCTTTGGTGGGGGGGTGTTGTTGAAGGTACTGGCACTGACACAATAACAGTCCAGGAAGTCCAGTTTAAGAAACACATCAGTTTGTTTTGACTTCTCAGAGGCCAACATGCTACACAACAGTTTGTCATCCTCACACACAGGATGTTACGCAGCTGTTTAAAGGAGAAGTGTGTAATGTATTTACTGTTATAAATCAGAAAATGACCATGATATGTCATCAGAGATTAAGGAAACATTTTAAGTTGAAATACTCTTTACTCTGATGAAAACACTCCAGCCATGATGCTTCTATTCCATGTCGGATTAATTTTTTGTACAACCATTTCACATTAATTAGAGTTATAATTAATGCTGTTTATGAGTCGTAAGAAATCATTAATGAGGTTGTAGAAGGCGTAGATGTTTACAACAGTTACAATGAGCGATATATTAATGGTGCCTGGCAGACAGTGAGGAGGGCAGCCTGTAAACTCAAACTCCAGAGTGTGTATTTTTAAAGGAGTGGGCTCATCTATTGTTTAGCTTTGTTGTTCTTGTCTATAAATAAAATGTGTTATTATTATGAATTTATTACCAATATTACCAAATGACTGAAGGTGAATCAACAGCTCTCTGACACAGTTATGGTGTCCAGGCAAATATCAAGGGAAAAAAATGTACACACAACTTAATAATTCATATCCTTAAACTATCACCATGGGCCCTTGCTTTACTAAGCTGTGTCCTCATATTGCTTAATCAATTGCCTCAAATAAATTGCATTAAGTTATCGTAGCAGTAAGAACAGGGGTTACAGGTTGTTGTGGCTGTGCAGCTGTTTCAGTGTGGAGGGACCTGCACATGACGAATTATTTCCCACAAACTAATTCATATGTTTAATTTATCGCCTTCATTCAGTTTGTCCTTGTTTCTTCTAAACTTTCTCATTGTTTGGCTGCCACAGTGTAAGTTGTCTTAATACTTGTTTTCTCTTTACTGGGCAGCTGTGCACTAAATGACACAGACACACACAACCATTGTGTGGTACACTGCAAAATAAACAGTGGAGGTCAGTTCACGGTCAGTCTAAATGAGCTGATAGTGTCTAACACAGCTTTACTTTGATTTTGGCCTAAGAGATGTGGATATAGTTTGAAATTTGGATGCTAAACACAACAATATTTTATCTTTAATCTCCTTTAAACAGTTTCAATATGACAACTGATCTGCCTCTGTTCATTTGTGTCAACAAATTATGAACTCAAGGTTATCAATAACTATTTTTTGCAACCAAATTCTCAAAAATGACACCTGATCGGCTCTGTAAAACATGAACAACAATTAAACATTATGTACTCAACAGGTCTGTTGCAGAATCGTTGCTTTTGATTGTGTTAAATTGTTCAGGTGATCATGTTACTGTGTCCACCCACTGTTAGAAGTGACCACAACACATACTGTGAACAGAACACAGAAAAATAAACACCATTGTTTTACAAAACTGGGTTTATAAATGTAAAGTACTGACAACAGCGTCACCGTAGTGTTGGACTGCAGATACTTAACTGGTGACGTCCACAGTGAAACATCACGATGGACAATGATATCATTTTTATATGCTTTCTTTTAAACTTTTTATATCTGTGTACGCTGGATATTAACTACAAATTGGGCAGTACTTTATGCTGATTTTCCTTTAGTAAATCAGATGCGAGGTGCTATTATAATCAGCCCAACCCTCCTTCACATGTAATTGAAATATTATTGAAATCACAATATGACCAAGTGCAACATTAAAATCACAGATGCTGCAATTTTTTGATAAAGGAAACGTTTTTATGATGAAGTGCTGTAATGCTGCAGAGGTGCCCTGGTCTTGCTCTCCAGATGTAAGAAAACATGTTTGTTTGGTGGATATCCCAACAAATGTCACATCATTATGATTTTATTTTCATTTTTTCTAGAGAAAATGAAAATTGCGATGCAAAAATGATCATTCCTGCGAACTGTGAATGATATCATATTTGCAGTATCTGTTGACATAACTGCACTTGCAAAGCCCTGGTTCTGACTGCTCAGCTTACTGATTAATAACTTTTGGGGACAGCTCTGATTCTGGATGGGGAATGTTTGACAGCACACTCACCTTTCAGTCACAGAGTAACAGAGATTTGTACAGTCGAAAAGCCAAAGTCACAACCTTGCCAAACACAGTCACATCTGCTCCCACAGAATCTACTGGCCTTTATGTAAATACATCAAAAGCACATATAGCTCTCTATCCTCTGCACTTTGCACAGCAATTAGACCAAATTCTGTTAATGCAGTGTGACACAGATTCAGAGTGCAGGCAACACTGTGCATTAACAACAGGAGAAAGTGTTATGACAGGAGCCAGTCAGCAATCAGCTGGAGATAATTTCACAATATATGACGGAAGGAAGCGTTTGTCATCCGTTTCCTCCTGTCAGATGTTATTAGTGTGAGATTTAAAGCAGAAAACCACCAGTCCACTTCTCCAAAGTGCAGGATGTTGATATCTATCATCTCAAATGGAAATGTTTTGTAGTGTTTCAGTAATGAGTCCAGGAAGGTGTGTTTATGGACTGTCCCATCGACCATAACAGGCTACATTTATTTTGCTTTAGAGGGACAGTTCACCCCAAAATCAAAAATACAGATTTTTTTCCTTTGGCCTGTAGTGCTATTTATCCATCTAGATAGTTTTGGTGTGAGTCACTGAGTTTTGGAGAAATCGGCCGTAGAGATGTCTGCCTTCTCTCCAGTATAACAGAACTTGATACCTCTCGGCTTGTGTTGCAGAAGAAAGCGTGCGTCTACTCATACTCATACATCATACTCATGACAGCGCGGGATATAAACATTAATGACGTCCTCCTCGGCCGAGCTGTAACCTCTCGTCCTTGAGTTGATGCGTGTTTCCTTCTGTGTGTTAATACTGTTGATTGGTGTAGTTCAGCAGAAAGAAAATAGGTTCTACATGAACTGCTCACAACATGGTTTGTGGATTATCTTCAGTAACCGTGTCATAATTCTTCGAATATATTTTTTTGGTGCTTGGAGCACCGCAAGCTGAGTACCATCTCCTTACATTATATTTGAGAGAAGGCAGACATCTCTACGGTTTAGTGTTGTCACGATACTGGAATTTTTTAAACTTCAATAAAATGCCTTGAAAAATATTGATATTGATACTGTTTTCAAAGCCACAGGAAATAACTGACAATTTTAAGGGTAGGGCTGAGTAATATAGCTGAGAAATGTATCACAATAAAATGTTTAATTTCAGTGATACTTGATCATTTTAATGATCTATTCCTAATAAAGACCAGGAGAATTTAATCTAAACACTTTATTTATCAAGACAAACTGGTAATAGTCTTAACAGATGAAAAAAGAAAACTCCCCTCTTGAGCTGACCTGCACTTTGTTTTTTTATTAACAATTTCTGCATCATCTGCTCTCTTTTTCTCACGCCATGATTTTTCTTTTGTTGTGTCACATGTCGGTGGTGCAACTGAACAACACACCTTTTAAATGACTGGCTGTTTGTGTGTCACTCATATCTTTTATGAAAGGATATGACAGGCTGTTTATGAGTTGGATAATATTCATTATGTACTTTCATGGCTGTTTGCATTTGCTGCATTTAAATGAAACTATTAAACATTTTATTGAACGATTTTCTTTTTGCTATTGATGAATGATACATATCATTATTGATTTACTGCCCAGGCCTAATTAGAGGTAGAATATTTTAGATTTTATCAAAAGATAAATGTAACAAGACTATAACATGACAACGAGAAAACTAAAACTTTTAGAAGCATTTGTTGTTTCTTTTCTCTCATTAGATCAGGCCTTTGAAAATAGCTAAATTATCGAATTAACTAATCTTAGAAATTAAGTTAACAGTGTCAACTCGCTGTCAGACAGAAGAGAGACGAAGTAATGCAGCTGGTAGAAGCACAAGTATCAAAGAATCGATACTTTTTCAATACCACGTTTAAAAATAATCCAGTACTTACATTTGATAGTATATAAAGTACAGAAGCTATTTTAATGATCCAAGTCCTTTTCAAGACCCAAGTTCACTTCAGTCTTTATTGTCCTGTCTGAAATTTGAGTTACAGCCAAATCAGACAGCGACTTTTTCAGTACCAGCACAATGTGTAGGTTATAATGGAAAAAAAAAAATAATATTGTGTCCCTCAGACTTTTCCTCCCCTCTTTTTGCAGTGGTACTGAAAGAGGCATTTTAAAACTACTACTGTATTTAAGTTTAAAATGATGGTATTATGACAACTCTACTTGATAATGTGGAAAATGAGCATTGCAACCATTCAAAATATTCAAACTCAATACACATCATTAATCAGCATCTGCAGCTGCTACTCCAAAAACTCAGGAACTGACACCAACACAATCTAAATGGATGCACAGCACTACAGGCCAGAGGAAAATATGGGTTTGATTTTGGAGTGAACTGTCCCTTTAAGTGTCCCAGTATTAAATATGAACTTATTATCAACTGGTAGACTTTACCATCTGCTGCATTAAACTGTTAACCAGATAATCCCTTAGCCTAGAGCTAATTCTACAGTATCTGAGTGATGCTTGGGGCTAAAAACACATCTAGATGATGCATTGTTGGTGTTTGAGCTGAGAGTGTAGTTCTGTTTGGACAGGTAGTCATCAGCAGTGAGGCTGGAGGCAGCAGCAGTAACACGTAGTTAAAAAAACACACAATATTAAATTAAGTCTTCTGGTGAAACTCTGAGAAAATCACGTTCATGTAACTGCTGCTGCTCGCATCATGAAGTGTAAACTGACAGTATGTGGTGGTAACTTTGCTATCTGCTCCAGGAAGAGGTTCACCAACCAGGAAATGAGATGTTATCTTATGTTTGGACGCTAAAGCTCGTGAAGAGTCAGGGTGAAGAGTCAGGGTGAAGAGTCAGGGTGAAGAGTCAGGGTAAAGAGTCAGGGTGAAGAGTCAGGGTGAAGAGTCAGGGTGAAGAGTCAGGGTAAAGAGTCAGGGTGAAGAGTCAGGGTGAAGAGTCAGAGTGAAGAGTCAGGGTAAAGAGTCAGGGTGAAGAGTCAGGGTGAAGAGTCAGGGTAAAGAGTCAGGGTAAAGAGTCAGGGTGAAGAGTCAGGGTGAAGAGTCAGGGTGAAGAGTCAGGTGAAGAGTCAGAGTCAGGTAAAGAGTCAGGTGAAGAGTCAGGGTAAAGAGTCAGGGTGAAGAGTCATGAGTGAAAGTCAGGTGAAGAGTCAGGGTAAAGAGTCAGACTCCCTGCTGAGCCACTGTGTGACAGTAAAATACAGAAACTGTTCGTAGATGTTCATGATAACCTCTCATCATGCTGTAAATTACCGTAAAAGCGTTGACCTGGTGTGCTGGTTAGCTTAGAAAGCGACTAACCCCCGTGCGACACGTAGTTACCGCAGGACTCACTAACGACACCCTTATTCAGAAATGTGCCACTTTAACGTGTCTTTGTTTGTCACCCAAAGTACCACAATGATCCCACACACAGTCATATGTTTCTGCATCACTACAAGACACTCTTCAAATCGGCGTACACACACAACACACCCAGCAACATGTATTTCAGCTCAATATTAACGTGTGCCAGCTGGTCAGCAGCTCCATTTAACGTTACTTCAGGCGGTGGCACCGCTCTCACCACGGGCGGCAGCCACCACTCTGTACCAAATCTAATTCAGATTTTAGTCAATTTAACTAAAACTCTAACACGTTATCTGTTAACATCACATCGATGTGTGGACAGGGAGGGTACAGCTAACACGTCCAAGAAAAACATCCTCGGCTGTGTTACATCTGTCTCCATTTAAGTAATGAGGGTGAACAAAGGGGCATTAATGAGCAGGATTGTGAGCAGAGGGTGTAACTAGTTAGGTGTCTCCCGCAACGTTACATGAGATGAGACACAACATCGCTAGCTAGCTAACCTGATATCCCACCTTAAATAAAGAGCTCAAAATCAAACATTTCCAAATTGAAATTTAACCCAAGTTGGGCTTCAGCACTCACCTAATAGAACACAAGCGTAAATCCAGTCAATAAAACACGCTTGCAGACGGTATTTGACCATTTTGGCTCCATTATGTTGTTGTAAACAGGACTCGTCCCCCTCTGATTTTTTTCCCACCCTCTATCGTACGAGGCGTTTCTTCTTCGTGGGACGCTGCAGCAGCGGGGACGCGGTGCGGAATGTGACTGCTGCCCCCAACAGGTCAGTAAGTGTACTGACGGCTCACAGCCACCTACTGGTGAGGGAAGTACTCAGACTATACTGAGTGAAAGCACTAATAATACCACACTGTGAAATACTCTGTTACAATTGAAATCCTGCCTTGGACGATGTTACTTATGTAAAGTTTATGAGTATAATCAGGAAAATGTATTAAAAGTACTCAATGCAAAAAATGGCTGCTGTGACTATTATACCGTTATTTAGGCCAAACATTCCCAAATATAAGAGTGTCACAGCCCACTTTGAAATCTGAACATCTTTTGGGCCAGGCTAAACCTTTAATATGGTTTAACAAGTGTTAACACATAATTTGAATCCCCTGGCTTTGATTTGTTAGTTTTGATTTCTTTTTAAAAATTAATCATAAATATTTCACAGTAAATAATAATAATTAGCATTATTATTTATTATTAGCATTAACATTATTGGCATTAATATTATTAGCATTATTATTCGCATCATGATCATCATATTAGCATTATTATTAGTATTATTTATTTATTATTACTAATCTGCTGATGATTTTGTCCATTAATCGACTGATTATTTGGTTTGTAAAAACTGTGGAAAAATGGATAGATGAATAAAGGGGGAAAAGAGATAACTGTCACAAAAATAAATGCCACCCACCATCCAAAGTGTCACCCTCACAATTGTTGTTTTGTCCAACTAATAAATCAAAATTCAAAATGATTAAAAATAATTTAAAAACATTAACAGAATTAAAAGGAAAAGCGGCAAGTCCCACATTTGTGAAGCTGGAACCTGGAAATGTTTACTTTAAACAAAACATTATATTTTATTGGCACTTTATTTGTTTTGTGTACAAAAAAAAATCTTCTTTTGTAAAGTTACAACAGCTGCAAAATAAATGCAGTCAATTAAAAAAACAATATAATATTTCCCTCTGAAATGTAGCAGAGTTGTACCTCAAAGTGCCTCAGATCTGTACTGACACTGATCACAGATCAGCACAGAGCATGAATTCAGTTTAAGATCAGCTCCGTGTTGTTTGGAGCCACAGCAGCTGGAACACCTGAGGTGAAGCAATTCAAATAAGACAGTTTTCTTTTGAGTTGCCAAAAGTGTCAATCAATATGTAAAACACTAACACTTTAAAGCTAAATACATCCAGCAGGACTCCTAACTGAAACATCTCTGGATCATCATGAATTTCTTTGACAAACATTATTAGACTTCTCCCGTTGCTGCAGTATGAGGTCGGCCTTTGTGGATTTGGGGGAAATGTCTTGATAACTATTAGGTAGACTGCCATGATATTTGGATGTTCAAGGTTCCCCTCAGGATCACTTATAATAATTTTTGTGACCCCTCAGCGTTGCTAGATGCCAAAAATATTTCAAGGAAAACTACATTAAAAATCCAGACTGCAGAGAGGGTCAAACATGGAGTTCTAACAGCGAGCAGATTAGATTGTTTCATCTATAAAATGTTGAAAAATTGTGGAAATGCTCATCACAGTTTCCCAGATCCCGAAGTGACGTCTTCAGATCACTTCTAACACTCCAAAACCCAAAGACTCAAATTTAAGAAGCTGGAACCAGAAAATTATTTGACATTTTTGCCTGAAAAATGACAATTAAAGCCACACAAGAACTTTTAACTGGTTATGAGACTCAGTTTAATACTGATGCCTTCATACCAGTGTTTCCCAAACTTATTCATGCATAAATGAACATCCCTGACCATGTTTACTGCCATTTCTGCATCACCTTATATTATATTTACACTATATTGCAAACATAAACACACGTTAAAACTTCATAAATGAGACGTAAATGCATTTAGGCTGAGTTAACAGGTCATCTCATTGTTTTTATTTCCTCTTATCAAGACAAAACAAGGTATTTTAACCTGCTTCTAAATTAAAGTACATTTAACAGAATTAACAGGCTCAAGTTTTGTCCTCTCATTAGTGAAATAATAGACACATTTTAAATGATTTATAAAAGTGTAAATCTTAAATTTGCAGAATTTCCTTTGTGATCTTTTATTTATTTGGGACCCAAAGAAAATCTCCTGTGACCCACCTGTAGGTCCCGACCCAGTGTTTGGAAATGACTGCTCTATATGACCTACACGAGCAGACAAGCTTGTCATATTTAACTGCCACCGATTAAATGAACCTGTGTTTACATTTTACCAGGCGGAGTTACAGTGAGTGGTATGTTAGCCAGCTAAAAGGAAGAAAGAGGAGAATTAAAAAATAAAACATAAATTATTTTTGATGTTATATTTTTGGTTATGGTGGTGGAAACACTACTGCTTTTGTCCACAGGCGCCTCCAGAATCAACAAAATATTAAAGTTCCTTGTTTCCTTGCTTTAATTGATTATTAAAATGGTTGGCAAAAATTTTCTTTTCATCAATTAATTCTGATCCATAGGTTGACAAGAAGACTCCACTGTGCCCCAACTCTGAGTCAGCATTTATTATCATTCAGATCCGGGGAGAACTGCATGGAGGAAACTACAATCAGATCTTAAATTAGAAATACTCTAAGAGCACGCACTTGTTTTTCTTTAGAGGTCCTCTGTTTGAATAGCTGTTGTTTTATTCTGTTTTGATTTTTATAATAAGTTGTGATCGGCTGCTACCTCGGCCACGTCTCTCTTATAAAAGATTTTCAGTCTCAGTGGGACATCCTGGTTAAATAAAGGTAAAATTAAAAACAACCTGGCTACAGGACACACTCTGCATCCTTGAGCGTAACAAAAATAAATATTTTTTTGTATGATAAACAAAAATTGAGGAACAGATGGATGATACATTTCATTGTAATCATCAGATATTTCTGGAGCACTAACAGACAATATTCAGCACTGAGGTTTGACCATTTTTATATTAAAATACAGAGCGTTGGAGAGGCCATATGGAGAGAAAAAATATAGAGGCCATATTGTTTCTGGGACAAACTAATTAAATATAACTTATGGCAAAATGTGGCTTGGATATATTTTATTTCTCTCGATGGCAGCTCCGGGGCTCTGAACATAAAAGCCCAAAAAATTCACATAAAATAAAAAGTATTCAAGACTTTGAGATTTTATTCTTGTTGTTGTGAAATAGCATTTTACATCTCTGCTGAACCCATGCTTGTACAATTATTTTAAGTGGAACAGAATTGCAACTCCTGCAGCTGATTTATTATTAATCCAAAGAAAACAAACAAACAAACAAAAAGGTAGAAACTCCATCAAACTGGATGCCATTTAACTTTAGCTAAAGAGAATATCGGTCCTAACTCTAGAACAGACAACAATGCTTTGATTCATCACAATTAAAAAGGAATGATTTTTAAAAAAAAAACTGTCTCTGAAAGCTCAAACTGTGGACTCGAGTCAGAATCAAGTGGTAGTAAAAATATTAATGACCAGTACAGTGCAAAAGCGAACAAACAAAATCTTAAAAAGGTTTCATCTGCATGTTGCTCTTCATTGTCAGTTGAATGTTTAAAGTTTAAAATAATTTATTGTCAATGCTTCTGATGCAAGAACTGCCTGTGTACTGCAGCTGAACATTTCAGTTTACACGTGTGGACTGTAGTGAAACAGGTCAGCAAACATGACGGTTTTAAGAAAATTACAAAAAGCACATTTCCCACAAGTCAGTCTCTTCAAAAAACAGATCATTACACTTCTAATAAACAGACTGCACGGATAAATTTGGGCTTCGGGTGCACTTTTATTCGTTGTGACGTTCTATTTATACTAAAAACTAAGCAGTAGGTGGTACACAGTGTGAGCTTTCAGACATCCATCTCATTTTAACATCACGTTTGGGATTCAATGCACATTTTTAAAAAAATAATCCAGCTGTGTTAGATCAGAAATTACTCAGTAAAATTCAACTCTTAAACATGACCAAATGAATTATTAGTGAGCATCTGTGACGACTGCAGAGGAATCCTCATACTAACGCCATATGGGCCAAATTAGTTACTGTAATAAGACAGACAGATAAAATTAAAAACACACCAAAGCCAATAATGCAGTAAGGCCTTCAGAGAGGAGAAAAAATATATATAATGTCCAGAATTCACACTTTAAAATTTCTACTTTTTAAAGTTCACCAGTTCTCAGTTCTCAGCCCACAATCATACAAGCCAAAAGACGTACAAGTTTTCTGTCAGTGCAACTCAGGCTGGCTCGCCCACACATCCACATCATCTCATAAGAACACATTGCATGACTCTATCATAAATATCAACTCAAGATATCTACAGTATAGACATATGCAACATAAGGAAATGTAAATACATGCAAGTCAAAAACGAACAAAAAAAATAACACAGTGATCGATGTCTTTCAACCGTACAAATCTGCTGTATGCATGTTTATATAGTGTGTAATGTCTGATGCAAAGAGAATCCCTCTTCTTCCATTTGAGGATTTTTTTTTTTTTTTTTTTTTTTACAGCGGAAGAAAATTCATTCAGCCTCCCGTTCTCTGAATCTGCAGCTTCATGTGTGCAACCAATTCCTTGTACTGATTCACACCCTTAGAAGTTACAGAAACACTGAATCAGTTCACATTGGCAGGTGTAATCTCTCTGTTTTGTGCCATCGTTGTCGTCTTATCAGCGATCTGTGTTACTCAGTTAAAATCAATTTCCTCTGTGCTGATTCTGACAGAATCATAAAGACGCAGTGGCAGCCTGAACATTATAAATGTGGGCATCTAGCAGCTGATAAATGTTCCACCTCTTGAGTTGTGTAATAATTTGTGCCTAAATTGGACAAATATGTAATAAAACCATGCCAACATGTACGACTTCCTGCTAATAGTCTTGCATTTATTCATTCCAGTAAAAAAGAAAAAAAAAAAAAAATCAGGGGGATAGACAGCGCTGTAGTTTACTTCGATGGGTTCCAGTGTAGCTGCTTCATGAACACCACCTGTTCAACTCCGCTTCTTTCAGCCTCGCTGTGGTTAAAAATCTGCTCTTAATCAGACTGTCTGAGTTAAAAAATGATTATTTTAAAAGGACACAGTGCAATGTTTCATTTTTAGTTCTGGTTAAAGTAAAGCCAAAGAAGCACTTCTCGGATTGTTTAACATCCAACAAATTTTACAAATGTGAAAGTAGATGGGACAGCCCATTGTCCCGAAACCCCAACAGTCCGTAAAATGTCCCATTGGACCAAAAGTCCCATTGTCCAACGCGGCTGTTATCCCAAAAATAAATGGCACTAAGACCCACTGCTACAAAAATAGACACTTTCCCCGCAGCTGTTAGGGTTAGAGGTTACTCTACCCTACTCTAAGGTTTCTGCAGGGAGAGTGTGTATTTTCGGAACAATGGGCCTTTGTGCCTTTTGTTTACGGGATAACAGCCTGTCGGACAAAAGGGCTTTTAGTCCAACGGGACTTTTTCTTTTTCTTTGCACAATTCAGGTTTCAGAATAAAAAGTCATCTGATCAATGGTCTCAAAGTCGGCAGATCTCTTTTTCATTCTGTTTAAAGAATAAAAAAGACAACTGTCATGAACCCCGTCCCCTAATACTTTTCACTGTTAAAAGGACACAATGCAACGTTTCATTTCTAGCACTGATTAAAGTAAAGCCAAAGAAGCGCTTGTCAGATCGTCTAACATCTTTTGGGCTGCGTCTGATAATTTTTACAACTGTTAAAGTAGAGGGGACGGCCCATTGTTCCGAAACCCCCAAAAACAAACAGCCAAAGACCCATCGCTACAAAAATACACAATTTCCCTGTAGTTGTTAGGGTTAGAGGTCACTGTGTTTCTTCAGGGAGGGTGTGCATTTTTGGAACAATGGACCTTTGTGCCATCTGTTTTTGGGACAAATGGGCTTTTGGTCCAATGGACTTTTTCTCTCTTGCACTTGGATTTCAAAATAAAAGGCCATCAGACCAATGGCATGGCCCCAAAGTCAGCAAGATTTAAATGCTCTCTCTCAAGATCTCTTTTTTCATTCTTCAAACAACCTCGTCACAAAATAACAAAGTAAAACAGCATGAACGAACCATCTGAAAATGTGCCCTGTTATCCACAGTCTGTAGGATTTATTAGCTGAGTGTACAAAGATTTGTGAGTTATTCAGAGTGAAATCATTCAGAAAACGCTTCTGCCTTCAGACGTGGTCGGACGCCACATTGTGCTGCTTGTTTTGAAGCATACTGGGCCTTTAAAAGAACTTACAAGGATCAATTTACACTAGAAAAGACCTGGATTGAATAAAGTCATAGATGAAAAATGTTTAGAATTGTTATGAACGGCCACATCGGAAGACAAAGTGAAAAGGCAGCGGTCCTAAGCCAGGTTTCCATCCAAATGTAGCACAAATTTTGACTGAAATTTCAGAAACTCTGCAAAAAAAAAAAGCATCAAATAACTTGACTTTCTCCTCATCTCGTCACACAGATCTTCTGTTTTCATGTTCAGTGAATATTTAAGTCACAAGCTTCATGAATGTCATAATTAATTAACTGAATCTGTTTGTCGCATTTTCTTTATTGATATGCCACTTTTCCACCTCAGCCAATCCTAAAGATGTTTTAATCTTTTTTGATATTTCAGCTTATTTTAATTTTTAATTTTCAGGGTTGCCTCTTGGATTTTTTTTTCATGTAAATGTGTAAAAATGTGCGTACAGACAGGAGGATGGACACTCGCCTAAACAAAGTGAAGAGACCTGATAAAGGTTTAAATTCGGGCATAACGACGCACATTTTCAGACAGTCTCTCCTGGTAAACATTCACAGCTTTTCAGGTGTAAAAGCTGAATCGAGAATTTTAAAAACAGAGCTGGTGAGAAATTCAAACCCTGGGTGTGAAAGTGACCGTCAGAAAATTACAGAAACGGTCGGGAGGAGGTTTCTGAAGCTATCTGACCACCTGACAAGCAGTTCTGATGAAACGTACTGGCAGCTTTAGTCGTGTAGGAGTGTGAACCATTGTTTAGTGACATTGGTACCATTTATGCACAGTTACAGTTACATCTTCAGGATGGTTCATTTAGTTGTTCCTGCTTTTACTAAATTTTTCATCACCACAAGTCAAAAACATTCATGGTTTGCCTCTAACGCGCTGACATCCTTAAATAAATCCTAGCTTCACAGATAACAGTTTCTCGTAGTGACGGATGAACCTCGTAGATACATTATAGATATGAAAGGTCAGCTGTCCTTAAAGGGATAAAGTTCAGATTTTTGAAGTGGGTTTGTATGAGGTATTTATCCACAGTCAGTGTATTACCCACAGTAGATGGCGGTCGAAGCGTGCGCTATTTTCAGAATATTGTTCACCACTTTACCTCGATCAGACAGCTGCTTCCAACTGTAAACCACCGTTACAAAGGCCAATTATCGCTCTCTCCAAAGCAACCAAACTCCATTATCAAAAACTGGAATTTTACCTCCCAGAACACCGGGGTTTCTGGTCTACTGCTGTCTCCATTGGTTAGTTTGTTCGAGTTATTGTGTGACTTTAAAGTTTTAAAGGGATAGTTCGCATTCACCATTCACACGATAACATACACAAACTAACCGATCGAGGCAGCGGTAGACCAGAAACTCCTGTGTTTTCTGTGAGGTAAAATTACTGCTTTTGCCAATGGAGTCTGGAGGCTTTGGAGTGAATGATTTTTGGCTTACATAACATCAGTTTCCTGCCAGAAAACGCTGTCTGACAGCAAGAAAAAGCAGTGAAAATGTTCTAAACATAGCATACACTTAAGCTGACACTGATTTTTTCTTTAAGGTGAGCTTTTTTTTTTAAAGGGTATGCTTCTTCAAACTGGGGTTGTACCAACCAGCATGTACTGTAGGCAGCAAACTGAATGTCCCTCTACAAGCTACTTGCTCTGCTGCAACAGAAGAGAAACACCTTGTGCCAGTGTTGTGATAGGGTCCTCTTCCATCCTATATTATACATACTGTAATTTAAGAGCTTTAAAATTACATTAAGAAAGTCAAACCAAGGTCCGTTCGAAAAGTAATCAATTAAAATCATTTTTTTTCATCTACACCTCTGCTTTTCTCCTCACCTAAGCTTTTTTTTTTAATCTGACTAAACTGCGTTAACTAGTGTTTCCAAGGTTTCATTGACCATCAAGAAGCAAATAAAACTTTGGACATGACTGAATGTTTCTTCACTGTGTTTCTGCAGCTTTAAAAGAAGAAGAAGAAAAAAAAAAGACTTCTGTCAGACTTTAAGAACAAGAACGAAGCAAAGATACAGTAGAGGATGTTAAAGAAATGGAGGGTATTGCTCAAATTATGTTATGTTCCTTTTTTTCATCCCAGTTAAGTTATGTGCAAGTATTTTCCATGAATTTCCTTCATCATGTCTTTGTCACGGGGTGAAATGACCAGAACAAGGTGGAAAATGTCACAGAAAAAAAAAAAAAAACAGCCGGAAAAAGGTGGAGAGAAAAACAAAAACAACAAAAACAAATGGAAAGAAGAAGCGAGTGGAACAAGGAAGCGATTATCAACCGCTCTGACAACAGAAGGAGAAAAGTTATGCATCCAATTGTTTTTCTATTTACCTGGAAAGAGAAGTTGCAGATGAAAAGTGCTTTTTAGAAGATGACAAACCTTTTTTGGTTGAGCTAATACAGAGACAGTCATATCTACAGTAGAAACAAGACACAGACAGAAAGACTTCCATCCACTTCCATCCCTCCGTCCAGAGTCACACATTTAGTTATTTACATTATTTTTAGTAGTGTTCTTCTTCATTATTCTATCCACGTTCCAAGACTCTTAATGTACACAAAAGGCTCCTCATGCCGCGTCCGTCCTTGTCCCACCAGACTCTTCCTCTGTGGTTATGCAGGGGGGTGGGGAGGAGGAGGAGGAGGAGGAAGGGTCAGATCAATAATGTTATTGGGCCAGTGATAAAGAGACAGAGGGGGGAATGAAACTGAAGGCAGTTTTCATTCAGTGGTATCATGTCTCTGGAAGCTGGTTGATGTCAGTCAAGTTGGTGTCATTGAGGATGACTTTGATTCGATCCAAGGAGTCCGCCTGTCGTATTCGCTCCAACTGTACCTGCGGACACGGACGCAAACGTTAACTGATTAATATAAACACTTTCTTTCTGTCTCCCCTTGATTTACTCACTGAAAACATGATTCTGATGAGAGAGGAGCTGATAAAACCTGAGCTTTATTAGCAGCAGTGAGCGCTCGTTGGACTTTGTTTGCCCTGGGTTTTCTCTCAGGTTACATACAAGTTTCTGTTCTACCGTGTGATCAGTGGAGGTTTTAACTGTTCCTGAGAGGAAGGTGGACTGCAGACACTACACTCACAAACAAACAAACAAACAAACAAAAAGTTTGATCTTTGTTTTTAGTTACAATCAGCTCTCTCCAAAAACGACACTAGAATTGAGAATTAATAAATATGAGCCTTTTAGGAGGAGTGAGCTTTGTAGTAAAGGTCTGTTATAAAGTGCCAGATCTCTATCAATGAAAACTAAATGTGACATTAATGAGCGTTATCACAGTTTTTTGTAACAAGGGCAAAAAAATGATTCATTTGTGAATGTAAAGGTAACTGTCGAAGTCATGATGGACAGTTAGAGTTTAAGAGAAAAAGATAAAAGCTGATGCAGCAGAAACGCAGATATTGTTTCCTTTATTCCATGCACTCGTCTTCCTTGCCAAAATCTGGCGCCTACATTACCCATAATGCATCGTGCTCTCACAGTTCAGTCACAGACTCAGGGAAGCTAACCTGAAATGATGAGCGGACTTTAGCAGTCTGGTAATCTCGTTTCTTTTTAACTTCACACCACTGGATTTTTCAAAACTTATAGTCGTCAGATTCAACACTGACTCAAATGACATCACTTGAGGAAATGCAAGATGTATTGCCGACTATCTGACAAAAGGTTTTATACACATATGCAGTCTTTATACACTGTTTGAGGTCCTCTTTAAATAAAGGCTCTACGATCTTTCTGCTTCATTTTTCTTTACCACCACAAGTTGTCCTGAGCGAAAGTTCCTACTCAAGTGTTTCAAGAGTCACAAATACAAAAAAAAAAAAAAAAAACACGTATCGAAAGTCCTCATGTTGTAATAAGTTAACTGTGTGTGGACGTGGTGTGAGGAGACGTTCAGGGACCGACGCTGTCCCCCTGCCAAGTATCATCAAGTTCAGTCTGAACACAATGTGACAATATTCAGCCTGATCCTGCTTCCTCCGAGTTCATTTTCATTCCAGTTCAGTAACATTTCTTGACCTTTTTGATGGTGCAACAATGTGGACGTGTTGCACCAATTACGGGTCAGTCGAGCAGCGGCCTGTTCGTCTAGTTGGAGACGGTCCAGAGGAAATGAGCTGTCAGGGCAGGAATATCATTTAATTCTACCTAAACACAAGAGCAGTGCAGGTTCTACTCAAGTTACTCTCACCTTTGAAGAGATATGTTTTTATTTTATCCAGGAGAAGCAAATTCAGAAGCAGGTGCTGTGATCAGAGACTGTTTGTAATGAGTTATTAAACATGTAACAGGGTGAAAATGTGGGGTTAAAGGTCAAAAGGTTTTTATTGCTCTTATTTTAAAATTAATGAACAATGTTGTAGAGCTGAAATGATTATTCGATTACTTGATCAACTACTGTAATTTGCTGATCTGTTAATCATATTTGCTGCTTTATATCTTTGTAAACTGAAAAAAAAAAGGTTGGTCGGACAAAACAAGATATTGTAAAACATCTTAACATCTGTAGTAAATTCTAAATCACCATTTTTCACAATTTTTTGACATTTTACAAGTTGAACAATCTATGTTCTGTATTACGTCCAGAGTAACTGCAGATTGATGTGTTGTTGTTCAGCACAAAAAAGGTTTACTTTTCTTTTTTTTGTTAACACTATTAAACCTTATAAACTTATAGGACACACAGAGCCCTTTATGTTAATATTTTAAAAAAGGAGTTGTTGGAAGTTGAAAACTGTCCCAACTCAGTAAAACAAAGCTGACATAAGAAAATTACATGACTTATGAATAAATAATGTAATTAATTAACTTACTCATTTGCAGAAGGAGAAATCATGAGCAGCGCCGCTGCAACATTACTCAGTGAATCTGGACAGTTTTTTCACGTTCCATCTGCTAAAGTTCGTTCACTTGCTTTATGTTACGAAGAGGTGTTAGAACGAAGTCTATTTGTTCCTTCCTTAACAAAAAAAAGACCTAAACCTTTAAAAAACAGGTAATGAATACAGAGTTTAATTTCTTAAAAACACTCAAGAACTTCCTAAAACTGCTGGTCTCCAGTTTTTTTAGCAAACATCCCTCATACTGGACTAACTAGTGCATTTGTTGTTATTTTCAGCTGCAGATTAACACACATTTGGTGCTCTGGTGAGTATCTGGGCCAGCAGGTCGGTGTATGTGGGACTGACTGAAAATAAACTACAGCGTGTGTGTTCAGGAAGGAATATGTCACCCAGTGCCAGAGTGTGGCTCACTGGTGTGTTTTTAACAGTCTGTGGACAACAATGAAGCTCCATGACACAAAGGAATAAGATATATCGGGCAAAACTTGTTAGTTGGATAAAGTCAGCGCTTGTTTTGACTTTTTACATTTTTTTTTCATAACTGTGTCCATAAATTGACAGCTCCTCCTTACCTGAAGGGTCTGAGAGAGTTTGACAAAGTCCTTCTGAACCTGCTCGCTGACATCCAGCTCCGTCTGCAGCCGCTGGGCTTTGTCTCTCTCGTCAAACACCTGACTCTCTAGTGCACTCTGCAATGAAAAAAAGAAAAACACGGCCACAAACTTCAATTAGAAAGGCTAAATGGAGCCAATAAACTGCAATAATAATGTTACAAATGGACTGAAATTCATATTTGACTGAATAATTTAAGACGATGCAGACCACACATTACTGGGTGAATGAAGTTTGGTGTCGTCACACATTGATTCACAAGTGAAATGCTGTAAAATATTTACATGCTGTATATACAGGTTCGCTCTTACATGCAAAAAAGATCCTGCTCAACCTCATCTAACACACTACCTCATTGATTTTAAATGAGGAAATATTATACCTGTTGAAGGATAACCTGCCACGCTCTGATATGATTGTTTGGTGCAGGAGGTCTACAGGTTAATGTGTCTCAGACTGACCTTTGCAGCGGTGAGCTCTTTGAGCTGCTGCTCCAGGCTGCTCTTCAGGCCCTGGATGCTCTCCAGTGTCTCAGTCTTCTCTGTTAAACTGCTCTGCAACTACATAAACAACAGATACACAAGTAATATACATCAATGATACACAAACGCACCAAGAGTCTGCAACTGACAGCAGCGTTTTTGCTTTTTTTTTTTTTTTTTTACATATTTGGGGGTCTGAATCATTAACAGGAACAAAAAGTTTTTGGTATTGATCCAGTGGATCAGCTCAGCCAGCAGCCATGAAACAGGCTGCAATGTAATCCTCGGAGATAAATGTGCCCATCGAGAAAGTCCATTAAAAGGCTCAGATTGTCATTCGAAGTGTCTGACAGGATTATAGAAACGATCCCTACAGAGATGAAGCTTTTCAGACAGCTCTTCCCACCAGGGAAGGTGGTATCGCTCACTTCGAAGCCACCAAACTCCTTTGATAAAAACAGCTATTTCACTGAGCAGAACACTGGAGCTGCTGGTCTACTGCTGCCTCGAACGGTTACTTTGCAGACCAACTGTCCTGTTGACAGACGGTCAGCTGCAAAAAGACTGTAAGAGAGTGTTTAAAACCGTGTCATCACTTGAAACAAAAGCAGCACAGGCTGAAAAAACATATAATTTTGCAAAAGGAGGGCCCCGAACATAAGCTGATGCTATTTAGGGGGCCTTGGCATGGAAAAGGTTGTGAACCTCTGCTCTAAAACACCAACAAACTAACCCATCAAAGCTGCAGAATACCAGCAACTTCCGTGTTCTGTGACATGAAATGACTGTTTTTGCTGTTGGAGTCTGGTGGCTTTGAAGACAAAGGTGGACTGGGCTGTCTGAAAAGCTTCTGCAGGGATTCTTTACAAGAACAACTTGAGCCCATCAGTGGCAAAAATAAGATCTTTCAGTTAGCTAACAACTAACTTTGTTTAGCTGTGTCCAAAATCACTTCCTAATTACTATCTAGTGCCTTGTATATTATTTTACTCCCACAAAATTACAGCTGTGCTACTCTACAACTGTCAGAAATGATCTAAAATAATGAAGATGGACAAGTGTGTAAAATCTCAATTTACTACAAACTAACAAAATAGTGAATCAGTGAATGAGGGAGTGATTTTCTCTGAGCTTTTTCACTAAAAACAGCTGCTTTCTGCATCTGGAAACAATACTAATGAGACCAGATGAACTAAAACAGTGAATTTTGGGGCCATAAAACCAAATTAATGAGCTAAAAGAAGCTAAATTGCTTAACCGAATTGTGCTGGGTGATACTTTCATGTAGATTTGTACTATAAGCAACCTCTTTCACACTAAGTGATCCATTGTTAATATGAAAATACTGATTACTGCAGCTTTGAAAAAAAATTCATCTCTAGTTATAATCAAAGAGAAACTTTAACTGACCACATGAGGTCTTTTGACAGTTTTTTCAGAGGACAAAATGTGTGATGTGTTTGTTAGAGAAAGCTCTGCAAGTGACTTTTTTCCCCCTGACTGAGGTGTAAAACTGCAGGATATCATAAAGCGAGTACCTGTTCCTTCTCTGCTTTTATTCGCTCCAGCTCTGTCTTCAGACTGGAGAACGATGCTGTGGGAAGGAGACATCATTAGAGGATCATACTGTACAGCTCTCATCTGAAACTCAAAGCCCAGATATTCTCTCCGGAATCATTACGCAGTCCCTTGAAAATTATTTGGCAATTCATGAATAATGCAACAAAGCTGCACCTTTAATGATGGTAAAGCTGCTTTGCTGAAAGCTGCTGCTGTGTGAAACAGACAGTAGGAGATCTACACGACAAACCCTGAAGCTAAGAGCCCCAGAGCTGGACTAAAACAAAAACGACACTAACAAACATGAAACACTCCAACGTTTAATGGCCACATTGATTTTTTTTGGGAGCTCGGCTCACTGGTCACTTTTAAAGACAAGATGAGCGTCAACGTCCTGCCTGTGTCTGCAGCATCTGTCAGGAGGCAGCTCTCACGTTTCAGCATCAAAAATGAAGATTAGATAGAGCAGCAACAATTAACTGATGATTAATCAATTATTAAATTAATCGCCAACTATTTTGATAATCAATTAATCGTTTTGAGTAATTTTTTAATTAAAAATGTGTCAGATTTTTCTGATTTCTTTAGTCTGCTATGACAGTAAACTGAACATCTTTGATGTCACATTTGAGGACGTTAACTTGAGATTTGGAAAAACAGTGATCAGTGATTTTTCACCATTTTCTGACATTTTACAGACCAAACCACTAATCGATTAATAATCAGGAAAATAATGGAGAGATTAATCGATGTTGAAAATAATCATTAGCTGCAGCCCTAATATCATGACATCAGACTAGAGATCATCTTACAGCAGGTTCACACTACACGCGTGTGTGCGTGGCGTTACCTGCTGGTTTTCATTTCGGTGTCATATTATCCAGTTGGAGCGTCCACACAGCCCGCTTGAGCAGAGATTTGGAGGCTGGTGGTGCAGGGCATTCATTCACTCCTCGCTCTGTCCCTCTCTGAACGAGGGAGAAATCACTGACTGTTAAGAAAACAACTATTTTCTCCTCTTCAAACTCTTCTGCAAACTCTATGGAGAAAGACAGAACTTCCAGCAGCCTCCTCGCAGCCGAAACGCAGCCTGTGTGGACGCCACGGCACGTGAGGGCCGCAGCAGTTCGGTGACGGTGCAGTCACGTGCTGCTCCAGCGTGTAGTGTGAACCAGCTGTTAGAGTTTGAATATCATTATAGTGTCGTCCTGGTTTTACAGGCAGCATATCAGTAAACTAGTAATTTTCTGAACTTACCAGACGGTTCTATTATTTGTCTTTACCCACTTAGTCATTATATCCACAATATAGATGATTATTTATCAAAAACCTCATTATGCTAATATTTTGTAAAAGCACCAATAGCTTTTTTTTACATAAAAATTAGAAATATTCTCTGATCCTTGCCTGAATTTCTGTTCTGTATATAATATTTAATTTAAACAATATTATTATTAAATACATTTCAGTTTTGGATGGTCGGTTGGACAAAACAAGACATCCAAAGACAGGGTTTCCGCAGGCTACTCAAATTTCAATTTAAGACTTTTTAAAGACCTTATAGAACTTAATTCAAAACCTGTTTCACGGTCATACCGGCTAAAGTATGAAAATATGATAGAAAACCAGTATGTTTATTATTATATCACATTTTTTCATCACTTCTAAGCA
The DNA here is from genome assembly GCA_034769285.1 of Lutjanus argentimaculatus. Classification (NCBI taxonomy): domain Eukaryota; kingdom Metazoa; phylum Chordata; class Actinopteri; order Lutjaniformes; family Lutjanidae; genus Lutjanus; species Lutjanus argentimaculatus. The sequence goes on along the minus strand of JAWZSL010000004.1, from coordinate 1,096,475 downwards.
GTATAATTCCTAATGTTAAAATTAAATTAATATGACCTGAACCTGATTAAGTGGCATAAAATGACTGATTTAATTTCATTTAAGACTAATAATCGACACTTGATCAATATGAGTCAATGAGCTTCCTAGCTACAGTTTTGACTACAGGTCTTACAGGGCTCATCCACTGGACTCTCTAAACTTATTTGACTTTTTTACATAAATGCAAAACAATTAATTGATTAAAATAAATTGCAAATTGCAATAATTGTTGGCTGCAGTACTGAGACACCAAATGTCTCATCACACTTTGTGTATAGTGACCAATGAACTGAAGCTCCAAACAAGTGGCTGTAATCTTTCAGTTAACAACAACACATCTGTAAGGTTTAGACTGTGAGTGCACACACACTATTTTACTAAGCTGCTCAGTAGTATTACTCATCAACAGGACATGAAAACATCTTGATTTAACATCTGAATTTACAGTGAAACACGTTACGACCGACCTGTGGGGCAGGACAACATTCAGCAAGGTGAATTATCTATTAATGCACATTTCAGCCGTTTCAAGACAGTTCAAAACAGGTGAGGGAAAGCTCTACTGTTGTAGGATCACTACAGTTATTAGTCTAACAGCTAATTAACACACACACACACACAAGTAGTTAAAGTGTGCTCATTCAAAGTGTTTGTCATACCTTCCAAGATGTCTGAGTGACAGTGATCAGTGGAGGAGAAACAAAAGCAGAAACAGAAGAGAATGTAAAAAATGACCAGAGGATGAAAAGAAATGTATGCTGGAACAATCCTCAAAGAAGATAAGAGTTTGCTTAAGTTTCACAAAAAATGATTTGTTAGTCATCTACCATGTAGCTGATCGATGGTTAGTCAATGATCTGACTGGAAGGTTTAAGTTGATTATCAGAGTCTCACCTATCTCCTCCTTACAGCCCTCGATCTCCAGCTGCAGAGTGTCCTCCAGGTTCTCCTTCAGACACTGCTCCGCCTGGATCTGCTCCTTCAGAAACAGAATCTCAGCTTTCAGCTTCTCCTCCATGTGATCAGCAGACGTCCGTAACGCCACCAGGTCCTCGCGCAAACCGCAACACCAGGCCATGCAGCTCCTGAAGAAGAATTAAACTACATTAAACTACGGGCATCAACGGGGGGAGTCAAGCAAGACGACATTGATATGAAAGGAGTCAGCAGACTTTCTTCTCTCAGACGTCTGATGAAAACGTAATGTGATATTTTATGCTGATGACATACACCTCTATATTTATAAACCAGCATCTCCTAAATGTAGGAATACATTTTTATTGGTTTCATTTATTATTTTCGTATTAAACACGACTAAGTTACAGACGTGTGTTGTGGGGACGAAGACTCTTTTAACCCCAGTAATGACATCATCGTCCATCGAGATGTTTTACTGTGAACATCGTCATATGTCATCGAGGTAAACATCCCCCAACCCTTTGTTGGGTGTGACCTCTGTGATCATCTCACTCTTGAACGTGTCCATGATGTCGAAACAGAGGTACAAGGACGAGTTTATAAGCGCTGGCTTTACTGAAGCCATTTGAAACGCAGAGAAGATGCCTCATGGTGTTTTATGTGGGGAGGAAACTGTTTCTCACCAGCGTTTTTCAAAAAAAGTTGCCAGCCGGCGCCAGCATTTTTGACAAAACTCACTTATTTTTCAACACCCACAGAATACTCAGATCTAAGAATATGTTAACATGGAATATATCAAAAGAAAGAACAAATCTTCTGGTTTCAGACACAAAAACAGTTTTGTTTGAGCTTTGTTCAGTCTTTTTTTATATAAGCTCTTGAATGTTGGTTGTTTGCATCAAAAAATCCACTTTTCAGACAAAAGACTGAGAAAACAATGTTTTTGTGAAAGAGATATTTTTAAGCAGAATACAGACTTCACGTTTTTATTTTTGTTTTGTTTTTATGACTTCATATTATGTGTCTGACATCACTGTCACCTGTGCGGCTAACGCTAGGCGTGTGTGTCCCCCACCCGGCCCTGCTCTGTGGCCGCGACACTCTGACCCGTGGATCTGCTGCTGAGCATCGATGTTTTCATGTTAGATAACACCATCGTCTTCTTCTGCGGCTCATTCCAGCGGTTCTCTTCTTCTCAGAGTGAGAATTTTTTTGACAGATGATCTGTCACAGCATTGACGAGACATCTTGTCAATGGCAGGGACAGAGTTTATAAACATATTGGACGGACATCTCCAAACAAAGCATGCTCAGCATCGAGGCAAGTCAAAAGGATTTTTCCTGTGCAAAGGAGAGACTTTCAAGAGATAATGTTGTGACAGTGGAAAAATAATCCCTGGTCCAGAATGTCATGTCAACATCAAGCTTGCGTGACAACAGCGTCCGTCTATATTGGATCCGTCTTGCACACACATTTCAAAGCGTCAACAGAAAATGTGCAGCTTGTTCAGTGTAGGTCTGGACTGATGAATGACGCCATCATGCCAGTGGCTGCACTCAGAGCAGAAAGGTGTTGGTTTTCATGATGAAACCCCTTTCAGCAAATCCCCAGAGTAGTAACTAAGAAATCAGGAAGGGCTTGAGACACAAATGCAGTAAAGGATATAAAAATATCAGGTGAAACCCCGTCCAGATCTTCAGCATGACATCTTTCTGTACTTGCAGTAGCTCGATGATAAATGTTTTAAGGCCTTTCTGCCTCGTATTAACATGTTTTTTGGCATCTTGACACAGTAAATACAAATTTAAATGTTACATGAGCAGTGTGTTTAACCACCAACAAGCTGAAAATGTCACCGGATCATCAGCGGTACTCCACCTCCACTAAAGCACGGGCCCACTCTGCTGCCAGATATACTACCAGAGCATAATTCAGCAAGAGGCCAAGAGTAACAGTGTGGGAGGAGATTGTGTGTGTGTGTGTGTTTTGAGGGAGGAGAGCACACAGTTGTAAAAAAAGATAGTAATCTCACCTTGTCAGAGCACTCAAAATGAACAGTGGTGCCATTAATCACTGAAAATAAGCTAGTGGAGTCACAAAGGCGTTACCACTGAAGCAATTAGCCTCTGACCGTCACACTGCAGGGATTATTTTGCTATAATTTAGCGTCAGTTTCCCCTCTCTGTATGTGGCATGCAAGAGGACACCACTGATAATGCTGTGATGGTTTTTAAATGGAGTGAACCCAAATTATACTCATGGAATTTGAGCCTGGAAGTCAACTCATGACCTTGGGATCGTACGTGAGACAAAATAATCTCGACTCAGAGTCTGTTTACCAGCTTTTCCAGAACTCTCAATGCTGCATCTGAACATTGCTTTACAACTTTCAACACACTGTGCACTCCATCCGCTGAAGAAGATGATGAATCAACTCGTGATAATCATGTAACGGTAGTGGATTTAAACTAGAGGCTGACATTTTTACCAGAGATCAATTTTAGTATTCATCGCAGGACTGGGACAGGACAGGAAAAAAAGACAAAAATAACAAAATAACAAGTCAAATGAAGGAGGAGTCATTCTTCAGGATTGGGACGGTAAAGGAGTATTTTTGTGGGAGCAGGATGACACACGAGTGAAAATCCACTCCTGTGTCATCCTCTAATGGAAACAAGGATTCATTCGCATTTTCTTTTCCAGATTTACTCAAAATTCTGTTAAAATTTCTGACACATTTGGATGAAAACTCTTGACTTTGACTGGTTGATTTTGGTCAGTTCAAAGAAAGTTTTGAGGTTTGACTCTGAGCCCTGCTACTGATGCTAATGTTGAGGCCGATGTGGTTTGGGGTTCACGTACTTCCACAGTGTTGGGCATCTGGAAGTCCTCTTGTTGCTGTAGCTCTACGTGCAGCCTGTGTTTTCCCTGCAGGCTCTCGTTGTCTCTCTGTAGTCGGCTGAGCTCATCTGCCACCTGCTCCCTCGACTTCAGCAGCACCGCCTGAAACAAAACAGACAAAATAAATCACTCCGTTGCATCACGTAGCAGTTCGTCCGTCATATGGAACCAGCTGCATCTCAACACATGGTGAGCAGTGACTCACCGGCCAGCCGCACTCCATCTGACATCATGACTGAATTCATGACAGTATGAAGATCCATATTTCTTTAGATCAAAACAACACACAGCTAAAGGAATGCCTCACTTTTCTGGCAGGCACATTTGTTTGCAAAGAGTTTAAAAGGCACACTGAAGTATGTGGTGTGATACAGCTCGCAGCTGCACATTCATTATTGAGAAGTCTGTCTCAAATCTGCATGTTTCTCCCTCACAGTTTGGAAAACAATCTGTGAGAAAAAAAACAAGTGCACTTACATTTCTTGGCAATGCATATGGAACCTTTTTCAGCGATATACAAATATGTGCATTTCTGCTGTGGTTGATGAACAATGTTTGGACGTACTCAACCTCATTTTTCAAGATAAAAAATCCTGTAGCCAAGAGATCCAACGTGTCAGCAAATATCTGTGGTTGTGAGTGACAGTGACGTTATGCAACGGATGTGACTTTGTTCTTTTAGGTTTAAACTGGACGTGAACAACTTGGATAATTGATATATCTTCCTCCAAATTTGATCATTGTCTGATTTTCTTTGTTTTATATGATTTCAGATTAAATATCGTTAGGTTTGTTGGTTAGGTTGTTGGTTAGTTGGATAAAAACAAGCTCTCCAACCTTTTGATGGGCATTTTAACAATTTCTTTCTGAAAACTAGAGTAGGTAACGTTGTAAAGCAGCGACAGTAAGCTGGATTTTGAAATTATCAAACTGAAATAATCCCACCGGCTCCCTTCAGGCCGCCCTCCAAAGCCAAAACACATGAACGCACACTGCATGAATACCACTGCAGGAGGCTCAGAGCGGCTAATCTGGAGAAACAGGAAGATTCCCGTTGGGCCGGGCTGGTTACTGAGTCAGTGACAGTGTCAGTAAACACAGTCATTATATAAATAGATAATTTAAGCTGTCACATTAAATTGCAGTGAGCCTGGAAATCTGTGTATCTTGATGGCAAGATATTACCCGCCTCAAACTAAGCACTGCAGCAGCCCATCTGATTTAGGGGTTACACGCCCCCCCCCCCCAGAAAAAGGAAGTGGTACTGTCAGAAGAAGAAAAATGCCTGCACCCGTTAGATAAGCCTCCTCTCTGACTGCCGTGAAGCTTACGACATGTATCAGGCCCATTGTAGGCTTTAAAAATAAATAAATAAATAAAAATTTACAGGAGGAGGGAGGGGGTAATATACCAAGAAAATTGTTTTTTGAATTTCCAAGATTAAAGTTGTACATTTATGAGGAAATTTACAAGAAAAAAAGAAAAAAAAAACTTGGACTATTCTAACAAGATAATAAATACGTAGATTCGCAAGAAAACACTGAACAATTGATCAAAATTTTATCGGTATCACAAAATGTCCTACAGCTATTTTCAAACTGCAGGAGCACAGTATTTGTTAAAGGCAACGTGTGTCAAAATAAAGTTGTTGGTTTTTTTTTAGTTATTTTTTGGGGGGCATTTTTGCCTTTATTGACAGGACAGCTAGACAGTAGACAGGAAACGGGGCAGTGAGAGGGGGGATGACACGCAGCAAAGGGCCGCAGGTGGGAGTCAAACCAGCGGCCGCTGCAGAGGACTAACAGCCTCCATACATGGGTCGGACGCTCTACCAACCGAGCTAAACGTCCGCCCCGTGTCAAAATAAAGTTTTAAATGAAATTTAAATGTGATGTCCTGGCCTACACATGATATTCTACAGACTCCAGAGAACATCTGTTTGGTGCAAACTCCCACAAAAATCACACCATAATCATTTTAATATGTTTTTAAATGAAAATAACAATAATGAAATAAAAATGATCATTCCCTATAATATTGCAAAGCATATAAAAATTGCAATATCAGTCAAAATAATTGCAATTAAATATTTTATCAAAACCACAGCCCTAGATTAAAGTCAAATTTACAAGAAAGACAGTTGAAAAAATAGTGTTGGAGCCACAATAATATTTTTTGTTTGTTTTGTTTCATGTTTAAAAAGGACACAGGTGAATATGTGTAGTTTTGGTGTTTGAACACAGGGTGGAGCATCAGCACAGGAAACACAGGTGATATAGAAACGCTCCAGGTGATGAGCTGCAGGTGAGTGTCAGTGTGGCGGCAGCGTGTTGAAACTGAAAGTGTTGACTGGAAACTTGCCTGAGATGAATCGTGGACTGAGCTGTGTTTTACCTGTGCTGAGGCGAGCATGTGTGCAAATCAAATCACTGCGCCAAAAGAAAATCATCAGACACTTGTTTATCGTTGTTGCCCAGAACACGCGTCTGAACATGTTCTCCTTGTTTGCCCTTCAGTGGCTTTAAATGTTCACATTTTTGTTTGAAAGACTCTACAAATATTTTTTTGCCACATCGCTTCACTTTGCACGGTTGGATCAACCTCATCACACCACAGACAGCAGCACCGCTTTCCGGGGTCTTATGCTTGTTACAGGCCCGTGACAGCCTCAGATACCAGATTCTTTTCTTTTCTTTTCTTTTTATTTCATTTCGTTGGAGCATTTGATTTATTGACTGCTGTCAGTCTGTAAAGAGAATTTAAACAAATTCAATCCATTTTTGCAGTGAAGTTCAGTGCACAAATCTGAACACTTCTGTTGTGGTGGATGAGTAACTTTTGCACATAGTGTATTAAACATCATTTTTGCACATAAGTCCAAAATTCTGTAGCCAAAGGAAAAGAAAATAACTGCACTTTTTTCAATAGCTTGTGCCCCAGTGACTCCAGATCAATACTTAATTGCAGCCGTTGTCACCTTTGTATCAAAAACATCCTGTGAAAACCCTGCAGGTTATAGTTAGAAATACTGAACATACATGATGCAGACGATAAAATTTCATGCTTGTGCATTATAGTGGTCATCTTATACCAACACACCACAAAGATTGCACAGTATAACCAGAAATTCATCAAAAATAAATAACCAACTCTAGCTTTCATTACATTTCACCCTACTTTATTTAGCAATACAAATGCCATTTTTTTGCAGTGATATTCAGAGCACAAATCTGCACGTCTCTGCTGTGGTAAATGCACAACTTTTGGATTTAACTTAATTTTTACACACAAGTACAAAATCCTGTAGCCAAGATCTCCAACATGTCAGAAAATATTTGTGGTGGAGAAAAACAGTGATGTTTTTGTCACTGAGGCAGAGAAAAGTAAATCCACAACACTAACAGACAGCAGCATCCAAAAGCTGCAATTCTTCCTCTCGAGTTTGGCTGCACGTCCCATAACCACGCTAGAACTGATATGACCGATATGCTTATTTGAGGGGGCCACGGTCTTGCCAATACTAACAGACTCTGACATTAGAAGGAACTGGAGATCCAAGCACAGCTGGCAAGAACAAGCAACAGAGAGCTAACGGAAGAAAATGCTGCTCACCATCTGTTCCTGCGTGTTCCTCTTAGCCTCACTGAAGGCCTGTTGTAGTGTGCTGAGCAGCGTTTCTGACTCCTGGACTCTCTGCAGGAGGGCGGACACCTACAGCACAGAACAAAAACAGCATTAAGACAAGAGAAAACCTACAAAAGTTGTTAAGATTTTAGTTAGAAATACTAAATATACATGATGCATACAGAGGTCACCACAAACATCGTACAGTCAAAATGAATTAGACAACCTGCACTGAGTATTATTGCTGAATAAAGTTTGTGAAGAGGCATTAAGACTGGATCGCACCAACAAGGATTCATTTTTTAAACCTAATTAAATCATGATTCAACTTTGATTCATGTTTTACCAAACCTTTAAACTAACTTAAAATTAAGATTCAATTTAAACCTCTCTTTAAACCTCAGTTTAGTTTTTTTCTCTGAGCCTGATTAAATTTATTTGTTGCATCAAAACCTTAAAACTCCAATTTACTGTTGACTTTTTAGCTTTCTAGCAAACAATACAACGTTTTTTGTTTTTAGTTCGCTAGCAAATAATATTATGTTTTTCGTTTACCTTTTAGCTTGCTACCAATCAATATAACATTTTCTGTTTACTTTTTTGGCTTGCTAGAAAACAACATAATGTTTTTGTTTACTTTTGATCTTGCTACCAAACAATACACTGTTCTTTGTTTGCTTTTTGGCTTGCTAGCAAACGACACAACACACATTTTTTTCTCTCTATTTATTTTGAATCTGGGTAAACAAGCATCTCCATATTGATTAAACTTTATTTATTTTGGTTTACATCACTAAACTTGGATTTACCAAACAAACATTAGTTTTCAATTGTGCAGCAGAGCTCTGCTTCATCTTAAATCTGGATTTACTCATTTTAAACCTTGTTTTGCTAAACTCTGATTAATTCATTTGTGAATGTAAGAAAAGGTCATAAAAACATCAGAGGTTAATCAAAAATTTGAGAGCACCTGAATTAAAGTACAACCCAACAGCTGATTATAACGTAGATATCAAAGGTCAATTCTACAGCTCTTCTCTGAAACATGAATCAGCAGTTGTGAGGACAGCTGACCTTCCTGTTTCTGCCTGTTTCAGGCGTCATAATGAACCACAATGTTTGTACCAGTTGTGACATCAGTTTGCTGCAGCTGTGACTTCTATGTAAAATGACTCTGGGGTTTGTGAACTGATAAAAGTTGTTCTCACACTTTCTAAAAAGTCTGTGGTTAATGTGAAAAAAACTCTAACGTAATAAGAAAATGAAAGAAAATGTTGTTCATCTTGTGACAAAAAGTGTCACGTCTCAAAATGTGTCACTTGTCTGTAAGTAGACTTGGAGTTTTATATAACCTGACTGAATCAGTACAAAATAATCACTCGAACAATTACTCGACAAACAATTTCTATAAAATGCTTTTCTTTTTCTCGCAGATCTCACTTGTTGTAGCTACATGTGCTGAGTGGCAAGTGAGACTCGAGTGGAGTTTTGTTCATTTTGAGCTCTCTGACTTATTTTATTTTGTTGTTTAAAAAGCAAACTATTAAATCAGAGAGGGATCTATTATGAAAGTAATGCAATGGCAATTTCAAGCACCTTGAAAACAAATTAAAATTCAAGTATTGACGGGGATTTTATAGTTGGACCCTGACTTCAGTGCTTTATAATCTGTTGATTAAATGTTTTTTATGCTGCTTATAGATGCTAAATGGGGCTGAGTTAAGGTAAAGTGCTGTCACACTCTGTAGGTTTAAGAACAGATTAGAAATCACCTTCCAAGCCAGTCTCTGGACTGTATTTTCATGATTAAAAGGCGCACAGTGAACAGTGCATTCACGTGTGCAGAGATTTTATGGCAGATTTTGAGAGACTTCAGTGATTTACTTTGCTGGAGGCCTGTGATGCACTCGGGGGGAACATGGGAATAAAGAAGAGTCCATTATCACACACTGTTAGAGGGCGTGTTAGAGGTTCGTTATGGACCGTTAACAATGAAAACCAACCACATCAGCTCCAATGCAAATACCATTTAACTGAAAGTGCAAAAAAAATTCCCTGGTTTCAGCCTCTCAGACATGAGCATTTACTACTTTTATTAGTCTTATGTGATAATAAATTGAACATCTTTGGGTCTGGGACTGTTAGTCAGACAAGTTATTTGGGCTTTAGGAATTTGTAGCAGGCATTTCTCACTATTTTCTGGCATTTTACAAACTTTTACAAACGATTAATGAATCAATTGAGACAATAATAAACAGGTTAGTCAATAATGAAAATAACAATTAGCTGCAGCCCTAACTGTGTTTACAAGCAACAACAAGCCTGTAGTAATACCTCATAATAATCCTGTTAACCATCAACAAATAGTTTGATGTGAAATTGTTCGTTGTGGTCACAGCCGTGTGAAATTGAAAAACACAGCGTCGATGAGCAGTTTATGATTCTGCTCGACCACATCCTGCCCATCGCCGCACCCGCAGGTCTGCTGAATAAAAAATGTGATGCTTCAGGCACTAGTTTTGTCAGACCTGTTGTAAAGAGGATGAGTCATGCGGCTGTTGCCTTGGTAACCTGCCGTTGTTGGACAAAGACAGGATTGACGGACATATAGAGAATTGTGATATGATTTGCTGTATGTGTAGTGGCCTTCTGAAGGTGAGCGTCACTCCTGATTAATTTTTTCCTGCACAAACTGTCTTGAATAATAAGATGTAAATGGACAGTTTGACATGAACAAGAGCACATGTGTTACTCTGACTGGTTATTTTGCAATTTTTTTGCGTCTAGCTATCTTGCACAAGCATTAACAAAAATTCAGAGCAATATAACATTTACAATCTTCTCTTACTATCTATCATTATCAACATTGGCTCCAAAAATCCAGTCAGGCTCAACTTAAAATGTGAGGATTTGCTGCTTTTCTTCATCATAAATGATAGAAAACTAACTACTGTTGTGTTTTGGGCAAGCAGTTGGACAAAAAACTATTTTAATATGTCACCTTGAGCTCCGGGAGTTTATCACAGACAATATTATTCATAATTTCCTGACATTTAACAACTGGTAAATAAATACTCAGCAGATTGATCGATCAAGAATGAAATGAATCATTGGTTGCATCCTTACATTTGGAATAAAACTATATTCTTACTGTGCATTCAGATGTTATAACTGGCAAAAGAGAGTGAACAGATAAGCAAATCATACATAAAAGGGGTTTGTGTGAGTTTGTTGAGGACTGTGAAGATAAAAACAGCACAGGGTTTGGATGAACCGTGTGCACTAAGGTTGTCAAAATTATCAATATCGTCATCAAAATACAAAATGAGAGAAAAACCTCACTGTGCCTTTGCTGGTGCAAAGCTGCACTTCAGGTAATGCACCTGCACTTAGATGTTTCCCATTTCCGTGCACGCTCTGAAACAGGAAGTCAGCACCTTCACTACTTATTAAGATTATTATTCTAAAGTACTGTGTTCTCTTCCTTTGGCAGATAGCCGAAAAAAATTATTCTGATGTAACAGACGTAGGTTAAATGAACAACGGCCAAGAAGGACCAGGTTCCACAACCAAGGAACTCAGTGTTTAACTAACTAGCTGGATGTGAGGGGCTGTACCAGCATTAATACTTGATTATGTCTTTAATCACATACGAAATTATGAACCAGTTCTCTTCTTTCCCTCTGAGGGGTTTTCAAACTGAGCAGAACCCCTGGAGAGGCGTGGGAGAGTTAAGGAGGGGGAGAAATAAGGTAAAGACACTGCATGAGGTAAGAGGAAGAAATTACTTATTAAAGTTTGTCCTGCTTAGATTCAGTGTGACTTAAACTTTGTGAAGATATTATTACCTCTGATTGTCTATTTCACATAAATGCCAATGCATCCACTTTCAGATAAAAAAAAAAAAAACACTTCTTCACTTGCAGAATTTGACTGAGAATTGAGACTTTTTAAAAGTTTTCTTCTGTATCAAAGTAATCCAGTGATAATTTTTACTTTACATCCATATGTGCCAAACTTGAGACCTCAAAAACCAAAGACGGGGTCCTGGTGACTTTTAAAGAATGAAAACAACAGTTTGCCTGCACTGCAGCAGGATTTTTATTTTAATACTTTAAACTCTCAGGAAGGAATGAAGAATAATTTGCCCCTCTGGCCTGAACTTGCATGAATCTCTGGCATAAACTAAAATTCATCACTTTTCTTTTATTCATTTATTAATTTTTTGTCCCTGCCCCTTAGAGAAAGTTGACACGCAGATCTTGCAAAATGCAAGCCCCTTTCCTTTAAAACTTCATGTAACAAATGAGAATTCTTCTTTCTAGAAGTTCTGAAATTAGCTTGAGTATTTCTTTCTCTTAGTACTCTTCATTTCTCTCATTGACTGAGGAGGACGAGGTGTGAGCAGCTCTCCTCCGTGTCACGTGTCACCGACATGACACGACATTTGGTGCAGCCGTATTGTTGTAGACTTTAGAGTCGTAGGGCTTATAAACACAGCACAGTGCCAGGAACAGCGCAACATACGAAAAAAGAAATGTTAAAGAAAAAAAGCTGTGAAAATTTCTCAAAAATCAAGAAAAATATGGGAGAACTGAGACCCTGAGAGGAAATCCGGAGATGGGAATGAAAAACAGGAGTCTCCTGGGAAAACCATGAGGGCTGGCAAGTAAGTCTGTGTACAACCTTAAGTACAATGCAAACAGAAACCACTCATAACTAATCCGTCACACTTGTAGCGTGTTTTCACACCTGTAGTTCGGTTCATTTGGTCCGGATCAAAAGACAGAAAGAAAACATTGCATTTTAGTCCTGGTGCTACGAACGAACCAAGAGGAGGAAACATGTAGTTTTACAGACTCACAGGTGACTCGTTGATTGGAGCGCATCTTCCTTCCTTTTTTCATGTGTGTGACACACAGTTGTATTACTTTGAGATCTCTGTCACACACTTTTTAATCTGACAAAGCACACAGAGGAGGATACAAGCCGGTAGTTTGAACAGCTCCTGACCTCTTAATCAGGGAAAATACCTGCGCTGAAGTACTTAACTGTTACTAAACGAACTTCATAAATATAGGATCTAAATGTCAATCATCCGATCGCCTCCTCATCAGATTTAACGATCAGCAGATGGATTTATTAGCAGTATAGCTTTTGAAATCGTGCTCATCACATCTGCTATCATAAAATCCTGTGGTTGGTTTGTTTGCTTTCACATTTCGAAACCACGCCGAGACTCATCTGTTCAGGTGGACTCTAGTCCAGGTCCGGTTCTTTGGTCCGCATTAGAGTTCGATCAACAGCTTTCACACCAGCCCAAACGAACCACACTTAACGAGAAAACGTTAAGTGACCGCACTTAACTTTTTAACTGGACCAAATGAGGCGGGTGTGAAAAGGGTTTTAACAGTGATAATTAGCCAGAATGTAAACTATAGTTTAAAAAATTGGACTGAAGTTGTAGCCCACAGCCTTACTCACTGAATCCAGCATCAAAACTCCTGCCCTACATTCCCCTAAGCATTGTGGGAACTTACGACATTCCTGCAGAGCTCATGGGGAATATGGTGACGGAAGATAAACCATAAAGAGCAACTTAAATGATAAACCAAAAGTCTCATTTTCCTCCAGTTGTTATTCAGTCCCTCCAGGATTTTGCAGAGTTGCAGCCTAAAATGCCTGGTTTCACAGCAGCTTTTCTAAAAAAACTGCGATGCATGTTGTGATGTTTTTAGATGTTTTTTGGAAAGAAATTGCAGGAACAAGTGAAAACTGCAAATAAAGTTGTTATTTTTACATTCTTTTCATCATTTTTTTGTAGAATTCATTAAAAATCAAAGGCAGCGTGTTCCAGAGAGAATGAAACCGCACTCTGTTCTGAGGCTCAAGAACAGGCTCAAGATTGCAAAAAGTCTGCAACAAAATATGCTTTAAATGTAAATGAAGACGTCGACAAGCAAGCAAGCACAGAAAAATGTAATAACAATGACAAACCTCTTGACTACCTGTGACAAAAAAAAAAAAAAAAAAAAAGTAAATAATAAAAACACTGAGTCGGTTCATTAAGACGTACATAGATGATTTCAGCGTGGGAGACTGCTATGATTGCTGGAACTCGTGGGAAACTACAATGATTGGTCTAATTTGCGGAAGCTGGACAAAATTGCAAGGTTGTGGAGAATTCACAGGCTGAATTTGCATTAATTGTTGCAATCGCAGCATCACAACTTCCTGGAGGGACTGACTGTTGTATGATACTGAAAGTGCAGGCTTTTAATCTCAGAGTCAACACTGTCGGCTCCACATGAAGCACTAAACCAGATATATGTGAGGGGAACAGAGTCAACAGAGTCATTTCATTTTCACTGCTTTGAAGTTATTAATATATTCACTGTGTCCAAACCTTAGCAGCTGTTTCCTCGTTGCCTACTTTGACCGAATCTTCCAAGTTCTGTTTCTCGGTCATCGTCCTCTCCAGCTGATCGTTGGCCTGACGCAGCATCACCTGCAGTTTCTTCACCTGAAAGACAGAGGAGTGATGGAGAATCCCTCTGACGAACATTGTCGAACACAAGATGCTTCTAAAAACAACTTGTGGTTTCATGTTGTTGAAAAAAAACAAAAAAACAAAGGTAATAAACTGAAAGCAGAGAAACAGACCTGATCTCGTGTCTCAGCCTCTTGTCCTTGGATGGCCTGCAGCTGCTTCTCGTAGTTGGAGCACATGTCACAACGTCGGCCGAGCTTCCTGCCAGCATTTTTCACCTGGTGACAGACAGACAAGGACACCGTGAAACATTTAATCATAATCATTTGATAACGTAATGCCTAACACCTAATATAATGGAATATTTGGGTTTACGAGACTTCTTTAACACCCTTTTAAAACAGCTCAGTGATCATCATGGTGTTGTTTACTTTCTGTTTTCTAACTTTATTGTGCTCAATCAATAAAATGTTATATTCTTCTTTCCCTAGCAGGACTTCTCTCCAGAATCTGGTCCAATTTCTTGGGAAAAATAGCTGCGGATTCCTGGGATTTTAACATGTGTGTCTATGTCACAGACATCTTCTCAAAACCTCATGACACCTCGCACGCAACTGTTGAGGTCAGACCTTAAATTGCTGTTATTGAAATAATCTTAATAAACTTTTCACCTGCAGTAATTTCTTCTTAATAATTGTAATTCTAGGATGGCACTTTACAAAATCTGTAAATGTTTGGTGCCTTGAATCAGACATATACTGCAGATCTGCATCCTCAACCTGGACTGATTTCAAAGAGGTGTTGTGTTCAGTGCAGACGATAGCTTCTTTGTGTGAGCTGGCTCGACAAAACCTGAAACCCCACTCAGAGATAACGGGTTACAACAGTAGTGTTCAAACTGCTTTGTAAACCCAGGATTTCTTCTTCAGGCTCTGTGCACGCTCACATAAAAATGGGGCGTCTGACACATCATCTGACTCTTTTCCACACAAAACAGACCAAATGCGAGCCACCTACTTCAGTCAAGAGGAACATGTTGTTATGATGGAGATTTATAAAGAATATCAAAAAAATACTGTAGTAAAAAGCAAAACTGTTGCAGCTAATATGGCAAGAGAGGCATGCTGACAGAAAATGACTCAAAGCCTGACATTTATTTCTAATGTGACAACTGCATATTAAAGCTCTTAAACTTTAAACTTGATCCATTTAAACATGACACTCAAGAACTGATTTCATGTCTGACACTGTCCCATAATCAAGGATAAATGGAAATCACTTAAGTTTTTGGCCAAATCAAAGTGAAATGAATTCTTCTAGGGATGCACCATATTTTCGGCACATCACTGGCAGATAAAAGCTTTAAAATGAAATATTATTATCAGCTTTAAATGCCAATATGATGACGCTTTAACGCTGAAACAGATGTCAAAGTTGCTGTTGCTCAGCATCAGTCAACGGAGGAGGAGCCAAGTTGTATTTTTGCAACACTATAAATTAAACTGCCCAATTTGAGAGATATCATCTTGATCATTACGATGAATTTGTGAAGAACAAAGAGTGAAAATAACCCCGTCAGCAGAGAGAGAATGTGTGCATTTTGAAAAGAACTGTATTTTAAGTCAGCATCTGCTGGTGGGCAGAAGAATTGTTAATTCCATTCCAAGACAGACGTGAGGTTCTCTGCAATTAGGTGGAGAAAATATGTGCATATATTGGCATCGGCCAAAATAAGTAGGAAAATATCTGCATATTGAATATCAGCAAAAATCCAATATTAGGCAAATCTAGCTGCTTCTTCCTTCTTTTACTGTGTGGATGACATGCTGTGTAAAGAAAGTAGGTTCCTGTGGCAACTCAAAGCATCGTTTGCACTGCTGTAGTTGCACAGTTTTGTTTGGTGATATTACTAAAGTGCACCTCAACAGGTTTGCATATATATCATCCTCCCTCAGCTCGCAGAGAATATCATCAGCGGCGCTTTTCTGAAACTCATACACAAGTTACCATGGCGATCGAGAGCCACCTTCTTGAGATTGAAAACTTGGGCTTTAGACTCAATGTACCTTGCTAGGTCATTATTTTAGCTTCCTGAAACACCCCTCTGGTCCTCAAACTACCTAAATAACTTGCAGAAATTGCTCCAAGTGATGGATTTTCCTTCCCTGCCACTGCACACAGGAATAACCTCAGATAAACCCTTTAAAGATACCGTACACATCTATAGACCTGCTCAGACATAAAACTGAACTTTGTTTTGTTGTTCAACTATAAATATTATTACAATCAACAAACAATAAATAAATTTGAGAGAATATAATCAGAAAATTAGACGACAATAAATGCAGCCCTGATGTAAAAATCATATTTTTAAACTAACACTTAAAAACACAGAAACCTTGTGCTGTGTAGATTTCATGTCCTGTCATAAACAATAAATTATCTGAACTATATTTAACCACCATGCTGTGTTAAAACTATTAAATCTTCTCTGTAAAAGCCTCTGAGCTGCACCTCTTGCTGCAGTAGGTTCCACTCGCTGTCGCTGACGAGCCTGTAGCCTGCAGGCGGTAAGAAGGCGGTGTCGGGGGCGTGGGAGATGCTGGACAGCAGTGACGCCGTCTCCTCCTGCTCCGGCGTCATGGCCTTGATGGCCTTCTCCTGGTCTTTAGTCAGCAGGAAATGACTCGCCGTCAGCTTGATGGAGCTGATGGATGAAGTTTCACCAAAACTACTGTCCGTCACCCCGTCAGCCCCCACCAGGGGCCCAAAGTCCGACTCGTCCAAGTGGCTGGCCGACTTGGCTTTGTGGTTGTGGCCGCCGAGTCCCTGCTGGACGGACAGAGAGGAGCCGAGGCTGTCTGTCGACTGGACTCTCCGCAAGTTCTCCTTGTAAGGGTCCGTGGGGCCCCCAGCCACCACCTCAGTGTCTAAGGAGTGCATGGAGCCGTGGCCGCTGTGGTTGGCATGAGGCTGGAAGACAAAGAGCAAATAAGTTTCTCTCATGTCAAGATGTGTCATGTGTGAAGAAACACAGCAATATGCAAACTAAAGCGGGAAAGGAGAAAACAGCACACAATCAAACATGAACGCAACCAATGCAAGTTGCACAATCTGCTTTGAAAAGGAGGAAGGAAATGATTTAACATGTTTGTTAGACTTCAGGAATAAATGAAATGTGCTTCTGTTCGTTTACAAGAAAACTGCAATCAGCCAAAATGTTTGACTTGTGTGCTTCAGGCTCGTCTCTACATGGTGTTTTATTTTTCTGAGCAGTCTTTTTTTTTTATTGTTCTCAATGAGGAGAGACTGTACTCAGCAGCATGCAGCCGCCTAAAGAAAAGGCGCTGCATCTTTTTTCAGAGAGCTCTGATTTTTTTTGTGTGGCTGCCAGTGGTGGAAAAAAAGTGCTTAACATCTGTGCTCAACCACAAGTACTGTACATTACTACAATATTACAGGTTAAACTACTGGTGTTAAAAAAATACTTAATATTATATTAATATTTTGTTTTTCTTTTGTCCGTATGTATCCTGGTTTTCATTGGCCTGTTTGTGATCAGATAGCTTCATGGCTACAAAGATCCAGATTAAGATTTTGATATGAATTCAAATTGTCTTCAGTTCTGAATTATGAAGTAAGTAGTAACTAAGTAGATGACACAGTGTAATGCATACTTAAGTACAAGTAAAAGTACAGAATTCAGTACCCCAAAAAACTACTTAATTACAGTTACTTGAGTATTGAGTTGTAATTAGTTACTTCCCCCCCAGTGGCTGCTTTGAGTGCTTCTAGTTGAAAATCTCTGAACTTTTCAGAAAGGTGCTGGTGTGATCACAGTCTCCCTTTTTTTCAGGCAACCAATCATTTATTAGATGGAGACTTGTCACCATGGTAACCAATAAAATGGAGGAGATGCTTGTTTTGTCCATTCTGTCAATATGTCAGACTTCAGAAACAGAGAAAAACTTCAGAGAGATCAGCCGGTTGAGTTTTTATCACCCTGAGCGTTACAGGCTTGTTGTGTGTTTCAACCCTCAGCCAAAGCAGCATCATGTGAGCTACCTGGCTAATGTGAGTCATAATGTCAAACCCATACGTAGAAATTTTTTTTTCTCGCCAGCGCTCCGCTGCACCCCGTCAAGCTATGTGGACACGGTGCCTTTCACTGTATGGATCAATCAACTCACACAACTTTTATGATCACAATTATATTTTGTTCACTGGCAATCCCCATAAATTTATACATACGCACAATAAATAGACAATCATTTCCTCAACAGCCTCAGACGGCTGGACGATGCAAACACTATAATATGTATGTCCTGCAGCGAAATTCAGTTTCATTTCACAGCACATCATCTTATCGCAGCACAATCTCAATACATGAACATGAAAAACACGACTTTAATATCAAAACCAGCTCTGTTTAATGGATCTCCAGGGCAGCAGACACAAAAGAAATCGGATTCAGCCGATTCTTTCAGCTGATTAATCTTAATTAAGCTGGACGTCAAACAACAATCAGCCTGATTCTAACATTTAGTCGAGGCCGACAAATTTAGGGTTAAAATCTGGTTTAATCTGTACATTGTCAGTTTGTCTTAATGCAGCTCAACAATTATGACATAAATTATACTTAACGGTGATAATGTGTCTGGTGTTTCTGAGAAGTCTCAGCTCACAGGATTCCAGGATGTCTGAAGCATTTTTTAAAATAAGACTAAATTAATTTGCCGCACCGAGGAGACCAAGGTTAGACAAATGAGACATTTTTTAGCTTTTGTTTAACAACAAAAACAATATTCGTATGAGATCCCTGCTGCTGTGAGACAAAACAGCAGAAGGCTGTTTTCACCAGTTACAGCAGCGTCAGTTTGTGACTGTTGGAAACACGAAACACAAGGACAAAAGTGAAGGTGCCATGTTGCCTGTGTGAAGATCACATTACTCAAAGGGTAATACAATATGACGTAAGACGATAATGGCCTGCTCTGTTCTCTCTGAGGGACATATCCCGTTACATGATGCTCGTACCTCCTCGACGCTCAGACCGAGGAATAAATCCTCCAGAGGCTCGGTGTTGTCTCCCACATCCTCCTCGTGCAGCTCCTTCACTTGGCTCAGCCTCTCCTTTTCATCCTCCTCCTAGGATGAAGGAAAAAAAAAAGGTTTACTCAGAATTTTAACACATAATTGTTCCATCTATCAAATTTACTCAGATTTACACTATTCGGTACGCTTGTAAAATCTAATCTTCACATTCTCAGGGAGACATTAATTTAATTATGTTTATTATTAAGGCTGTAGTTTGCAGTAATGCTGGACTGGACGTTATACCTGTCCATTTACAAACATGATTCTGTGGAGACAAACCACCCTTCCCTTCACATCTTAGCCCCCCTGTCAGGTATTATCCCTAATGTATGAGCTTGTGTCGAATCAGACACCACAACTTGCAATTTAAATTAACTGGAAATAAATATACAGCACGATAGCAGATTTAACATTACCGGCAACTCAAAATAAAGTCCACAAAGAGTAAAACTGCATCAGTCCACAACATCACTAGGGCTGCACAATTAATCACAATAAAATCAAGTGCAATATCCACATCACAGAACCAGAACCACACCACAATTTTTTGAAAAAGGAAAGACGTGTGAGAAAACAGTCAGCATCATCATGAGGTACTGTGCAGCTGCAGAGATGACCTGGCCTAAAAATCTTGTTCTCCAGATGAAAGAAAACATGTTTGTTTGGTACAGACGTCGAGAAATATCACATCATCACGATTTTAATAGTTGTTTTTGAAAACTGTGAAAACCATGATGCAGAAATGAACATTTCCATTAATCGTATCGCTTATCACATTTATAAAAACTTTTTAACCAAATTGTGCACCTTATCCAAACTGTCCCGCATGGATCGACAGCCAAAAGGCGTTTTCAAACCTAACCGGCTGATTCCACTGAGCACGGCATGTCCGCGCCACATGATCCGATCTGTTCTCCACACAGCTGCATGTCCCCACCGGCAGCGTTTCAGAGATGTTTCAGTGTTTTGACCACCTGATTATGTTGGTTTGCTCAGATTTTGTTGATTTTGGTCCCGTTTCCTTGCTTCTTGTGCTTCTACATTGTTTAAGTAGGTTACATAGTTTAATAGTTTCATTTCTGTGTGTCTGTCATGGGGTCTTTTATTTTGACAATTGACCAGATTCTCTCTGCTTTTTCTGTGTCTCCTCCATGCAGATAAATCAGTCAAAAATAGACTTGGCGAGTATTTAAAGGGGTGGAGAGCCGCTTCACAGACGCGCTGCTGGTGGAATCACAGGGACTGTGTAGACTGGCTGCAATCAGCTCCGGATGACGTGGCGCAGCCTTTGTGACGCAGTCATGCCTGGTGGAATCTAGTTGTAACGGTTCTGGGGGCTCCCTGAGACGAACTGCTCCCTTGGGAGCTCTTCTCCTAAGAACTACATTTATCAGAGCTTTTTTTTTTTCTGCATTCGCATCACTGATAGGAATGCTGAAGTGACTTAAGCGGGCTTGTGGCTGGTATAGTGACGTTATTTCAGGGATATCCAGCCTGGACTTCACTGTCAGTCTTTTATTCTATTTTTTAAAGTTGAGATGAAAAGAAAAATGACATTTTAACCCCAGCCCTGTTGTTCACCTATTTTACGATATATGCCAAAGAAATACCAAAAAATCAATTTCTTTGTATTTTTATATCAAAATCATGGAAAATCAGTTCATTTTTTCTTCCTGTGAAACAAAATATAAGGTGTGCTAATGTAAGCTAGTACCAACCAATTTCAATCAATACCCACCTGTCAATCAACTTTCACCTTTTAACGTTCAGAGCTAAAGCAGCTTATTGTGGCTTATAAGCAACAGTATGATGTTCGCCACATCAAACCTTCTGTTTCCACAAAATATTGCGGTTACAGGCTTGTTGGCTAGAATTTATTCACTTTGGGTAAAGTGGTATCTGTGACAGCAGATTAGACGCGAGGCATTTTACAGTAGACTGAATCGTGTTAACTACATGGAGCATAATGATGGACTGTGGCTTAGGTCTCACTGATTAACGCAACTCTACAAAAGCACAACATTATAAACACAACTTGATGACTGTATAGAAAAGTTCCTCTGGTCTGAAAACGCCTGAAGACTCTCATCCACACAGTCAAATGATGATTAACTTGATGATTTTTTGGTTTTGTTCAGTGCTTCAAGTCAGAAGTCATGAACGAGCTCACAAGATCCTCTGCCTCAACATTCAGCCGCCTGACTTCTGGGTGACCTGTCCTCGTTTCCAATCACACTGCTGCTCAACTAATTCATTTATTAAGAAGATTACATGTCTCAGTTGGACAGACGGAACTAAATTATCTGTCAAACCACAGACTCAATCTGCTGATGGAACACTGAAGAACTCATATATTTCCATGTAGAAGTCTCCCTTTTTATATCACTTCAAACACAGTAAAGTGAACTGAAGTGTTGTAACACTGAGGCAATGATGGGACTGTGTGTGTCTGTATGTGTACCTGGTCTTTCTTCTTCATCTCCTCCACCTGGCGGAGCTGTTCTGATGACAGCACGCTCTCTATCCTCTGCATGTCCCTCATGAGGAGGCGCTGGGACTCCAGGAACTGGTCGTTGGCTCTCTGCCACGTGTGTTTCAGCTGATTGTGCTGCTGCCGCTCCAACTCCAGCTTGTGACACACTGACACACCAAACAGCAAAGAGAGGAGAGAGGATGAAGTTTTTGTTTACTTATAGAAACGTTTTTGTGCCAGAAACAGTGACACAAGTCTGCATGTAAATGTGTGTGTGGTTTGTAAACGGCCAACTTTCACACAATCATACAGGAAGTTATATATTACTGTGACTCAGAGCCTGTTAACAACTGGTGTTAACACTGTCCTGGGTGATCCGATCATAAGCAAACAGCTCTGTGACCACTTGTCAACAGATCTCACCTCCCTGTTCTGTATGCTAATAAACACATGGCTACATCATATCCGTTTGCAAAGACCAAATGTGTTGTTGTTTTTAACCTGTGATTGCATGATTTTTTTTTAGAAAAGTCTGAGGACTTTCTTCACGGGGAACAAAGTAGCCTAAATTGGTTACCGTTTACTGTCAATAAAATCTTCTTTCATAAATTTAGTGTAAATGGTTACAAGAAGGCAAAAATGATTAAGAATTTGCCAAAGCCGTTTCACAAAGTTTATCAAGTTTCTCCTCTTTCAACAACTCTCAAAACTGTGCGATTTTTAAGGGAGTCTGAGAATATTGTGGCAGCTATTTCAGTGGTGAAATCAGACAGTGTGCTCACAAACATCTGCTGCTTATCTTAGATCTTTTCTCAGATAAGAGATCCTAAACACGTATTTGACGTTATAATTAGGGAAGCGCAAGATTAGTCAACCGTATGATTAAACGTTGCCCTCGCTAGGCTGCACAAGAAAGACTTCAAACAAAATATATTTTACGTACAGCACCAATTAACTGTCACCAAGAGGTTATGCAGCCGCCCTCCACTGACTGGGGCTGCTGCCCCAGCAGACAGCAGCCTCTCCCTTTGCTGATGCCCATATGACGTGGATGTTGTTAACATCTCATAAAACCAGCGTGGGTTGTCAGTATTTTGATCCAGAAAATGAAAATATGGTTGTATGTAGGCTGTGTCTTAATATACTCGACCAGAGAAATGTGTAACCGTAACCAGCACAGCCTGTGGACGTTAACCACAAAGAGAGCAGCCTGCTAACGTTAGCCACGCTGTGCCAGCTAACGTAAACTCCGGGTAAAGGCGCTGTGATCCTGCTCAATCTGAAAAGATAATGCATTTAGTGAGTTGTTGTTATGTTTTGTAGAATGATGTGCAATGTTCCACACACTTCAATGGCAATTTTGTTTTTCAAAAATGTGATTAATGGCCTTATAATGGCTCTGAAACGCACACAATATTTTCTGAACAGTGTTTAGCATCATCAATTATTAAATTGTGCTCAATTTTTACTGTTCTCTGAGTGTTTTCTTACCTTTAGACTCTAAATTAAAATTTCTGTTTAAGCGACAGGGCAATTAGTCACAAGGAACATCAGGATGTCAGTTGAGTAGCTCAGACCACATCTGAATGTGGTCTGAGTGATCAGATCTCCCAGGACGCATGTTAACACTAGTGTCAACGGGGTAAATTACTTTATTAAAGTTACTCCATTGTTTTATTGACCTTCATCACTAATGAAGAATCTAAACAGGTGCTGGTGTGTCTTCCTGAAGCCTTCGCCTCTCGTCAACCTGTACAGCGATTTCAAGTCCTTATAATGATGCTAACATGGCTGTACCAGAATCAGAATTTTTCAAGTCATAAATTTTTACCTGACACTTGAGATAGCAGCAATGTGAGTGAGACAAGCATGTGTCTACACGGAGCTGATGCAGACAGCAGCATTAGATAAAAGGGAAGCGTTTCTGTCCTGAGACATCGACTAAAAAAATACGTCCATAGCAACAATGACTTCACAAATCATTCTTCTGACAACTCCACCGGTCATTATTCCTTCTATCAAACTAATAAAAAAGTACAACAAAGTACCATCATGGAGCTCTTTCCGTAGTTTCTCTGCATCTTCCTGCAGGACGGACTTCTGAGTGTTCAACACGGCCACGTACATCTCCAGGTCCGTACGACACGACTTCTCCGCCTCGAGAACGTGATTCAGCTCCTTAACCTGAAAACGAGAAACATGCATCTGTGATTTATTTGCTAACACGTTTAAATTCATTTTAGAAACTTCTTTCTCAGGATATTTGTGGTGAAAGGCTGCTCTTATGTGGTGAACAGAGGGAGAGACAGCTTGCAGAGTATTATAGGATATTTTATTTTATATTTTAAACACATTAACATATTAGATTGGATGACTTTCAAAGATGTCACGTTGCCGTCTTGTACTCAGGAATCTTTAAGTTGTGGTTTGCACCCCAGCCCATCCCCCAATGTTATATTTATTATATTATTTATAAGATCTCAACACGCACAGAACACCCACAAACTCCCACCCCCTGCCACACACTCTGCAGGAAACACTGCAAACCACGACCACTGTTATTTATGAACATTACAACTACTAACATTCAAAGGCCAAGTTTCACATCTACAAGCAGCTGGTTAAAGGGGCTAAATGCGAAATACAACCTCATTAGCTGTCAGGAATTTTACTTTTGCTATGTACACAACTAGTGGTGTATTGACCTCTGGAGTAGAGAGTCACGTGACACGCCCTCTGTGTGCGCTGTTCTCGAGCCTCTGTTTTGGTAAGCCGGTCCGGCCGCACGTGCAAGTTAGTGCATGTGAACCCCTCCTCCTCTCCTCCACCAGAACCATTATGCCACCCCCGCCCACCCCCATATGCAAAAGCGCCACAGTCACGGAGGTGTGTCTGCTCACTTTGCGACAGCAACATGTCAGCTGTTTCTTCACTGGATGGGAAGTGCTGAAAACACGCAGGTAGAGGGGGTGGAGCAGACGGAGAGCAAGGGGAAGGCGAGCGGAAAGGTGGTGTGCCCCTGAGCCAGTTTTGTTTTGGTTTGATGCAGACCAGAGCTGCAACGTCTAGCAGTGAAATTGAGATCGCATTTAGCCCCTTTAAGTGTGTTTTGGACACTGAAATACATTCAGATTCAGTGTAACTTTGATATTTTTTATTTTCTGCTTGTACTGGAATAAAAACGCTGACTTTTCATGTGTGTACATTTTCAAAACACTGTATGATAGTAATAATAATACTGTACCATGCTGTAACACTCCATAACACACTTGAATTTTTAAGGCCTTTTTTATTATCCCAAAAAAAATAAATTTAAAACCTGTTTCACAATCATAACAGCCAAAGCACAAGGACATAAATTTATAGACATTTTTATCACATTTTGGCCTGTAATTCCCAGTTGTATATACAACAATTTCTAATATATAATTCAATTAGTTATTTGGTCTATTAGTGAAAAATGTGAAAAATGTTGATCACTGTGCAATATAACTGCTTCGTTCCCTGTCGGAAGGGGATGTCTAAAAAGGTCCATCTCTGTAGGGAACCTTTCCATAATCAGACACTTAGAACAACAATCTAAGCCTGTCAGTGGAAAAAGACAAGCACTTTTAGGGCTGATGTCCACATGAAGTTTTTGTCCTGGCAGAAAGGTGCTGGCAAGGCGCTCTGGAGTTTAATAGTGATGTCCTGCTATCACTGCTCAATCTGACAGCCCTAGAGCAATGAGGATGTGGGTGCATGACACTAACCATCTGAAATAAATATATGGTGAATATCATCGTTTCGTCCAAGAGCTGCTGTCAGATGGAGCCCGGTTCCAGGCCTATTTTAGGCTAACCGAGGGATAATTTGCGCTCCTCCTCCAGAGTTGGTAGTGCGGTACCATCTCCACATCACAGACAACTGTCAGGGAGACGATGAGCCCTGCAGAACTGTCTGTGCATCTGCCTATGGTGAGTCTAACTCTTATTCAGTGGTGAGGTTGAACTTTGCTTAGGTGCGATTGATGGGAAACACACCGTCATCCAAGCCCCACCTTGCAGTGGTTCCCTTTTCTTTAACTATAAGGGAGCCTTCTCTATTGTTCTTCTTGCCGTGGTGGACGCCCACTACTGTTTCCGGATGGTGACGTGGGAGCATATGAGATAAACAGTGATGGAGGGCTGCTGCATGCCTCTGTGTTTGGCAGGGTCCTACGCCAAGGTACACTGGACTTACCTGAAGACACCCCTCGCCCTAGCGCAGAGGAACTGAGCCCATCCCCCATGTCTTTGAGGCCTTCCCTCTCAGAAGAGACATACTGAGGCTCTATGCTGGACAAACAGAGGGAGACAATGGCTGAGTGTTCCTTTGGCATCATGGAGGCTTTATTGCAGGGTGCTTTCTGGGTCACCAGAGATTGCAGAGAGAATTGTGAAAGCAACCTGCATGCTGCACAACGTCATGAGGTGGGAAGATGGTGGATCCGTGTCAGTGCCTGCAGTGTCAGCAGAGCCACTCTTTGTTGCCAGCAACAATGCCACTAGAGAGGCCATTGCTGTCGGGGAAACATTCACAAGATACTTCCCATCGACAGGACAGGTGCCATGGCAGAACAGAGTCATCTGAGGACCTCCCACCAATCCATCCTCCTCCAGCCACAAACTTTTAGTCTCTCAATGCACAATCATTGCGAAATTTAATAGTAAAAACAGTTTTTGTAGAGGTAGTAGTAGTTGTAGTAAGGAGTAGTATGCAGTATTGGTATCTGTAGTGGTAGTATCTCTTAAGTTTGTAGACTTCAGGAAGGCCTTTGACAGTGTTCACCAAAACACTCTCTGGAAGATGCTGCACTTCAATGGAATTCCACCAAAGATCATCACAATCATAAAAACATTCTATGAACAATTTGAGTGCAGTGTCATCATGAGTAATACCCTCTCTGAGTCATTTTCCGTTCAGTCAGGAGTGAGACTGGGGTGTATTATCTCTTCTATCCTCTTCCTTGTTTCCATGGACTGAATCACAACCAACACCCCAGCAGACAAACCCAGAGGTAGGCTTGGGTGGTATAAAGGTATTACAGTATATCAGGGTATTAAGAAATCCAGACGGTGTGATTTTCAACGCCGTCATAAATACAGATGCTCCCTCTTTCTATTAAACTGATAGGGAGACGCTGTATTGTAGTGTAGAGCTTCTGCCACTAGGGGTCAGTCTCTGCATGGCTGAGCAGACAAACATTACTTTCATAAGAAGAAGAATCATCATGGTGTATTGGTGATAAGGTTACAGGACTGAGTAATTAAAAAAAGAAGAAAAATGCCTCTTCCCCTATTTTGGATTATTTTAGTTTCAGTCCTGATGATAAAGGTAAGATATCAAACACTGCAGACTGCTGACTGGAGTACATCAAGTGAGCATTACAGGGGGCGAGGGGCAGACTAATTACTGACTACAGTGAGAGAGTTACGTGAATGTGTGCTCAGCGGAGACAAAGCTGAGCAGTGAAGTTGTTATTCTGGCAGAATATGCCAGTGACTGTTTATAAATTTACAGTTTAGCTTTGAGTTTGTCAGTGAATAAAAGTTGCATCTTCTCAAGACTGAAGTGGAGCTCCTGTGTGTGCTTGTGTTGTTTCCCAGCATGACGGTCAGCTCTGCCTAGGTTGTGGAAGCAAGTTTTACCCAAATACCGTCATAATACCTGATACCCTGGTAAAATGTCAGAAGGGTATGAAGGTATGGAAAAACAGATACCACCCAAGTCTACCCAGAGGCATCCAGTGGCTCGAGAACTTTTCCAGACAGGTCAGACTCAACATCAAGACCTCCAAAACACAAGTGATGTGTAAACACCATCCTCACAGCACCCATCTTTGTGATTGGGGAACCACTTGAGTTTGTGGAAGACTTACCTGGGCAGCCTCATCAGTAAGGACAGCGGGGCCCAAAAAGACATCAAAGCGAGGCTGGAAGAGGTTCAAGGTTCCTTCGCTCAAGTCTTTATCTGGAGATCCAAGCAATACAGCCTTAAAGCAAAGATGCTTTTGTACAACAGCAACGTCAAGCCTGTTCTGCTGGATGGTTCAGAGGGTTGGCGAGTGGTCAGCCTTTCACAACGGGTGCCTCAGACAAACATGCCAGATCTTCTGGCCAAACAAAATCTCCGACCGTCAATCGTACACGAAAACAGGTAGCTGGAGCATCACCAAGGAAATCACACACAGACGTTTGAGATGGCTTGGCCATGTGTTGAGAATGGAGCAGGATCCAATCGCAAGAGTCGCCTTAAGATGGATGCAACCAGGCAAAATAAATCCTGGGAGGCCCAAAACCACCTGGCGTGGAACTGTGACACAGTCTGCAGTAAGTAGTATGCAAAATCAAATCAATTTTAAAATGATGAAAAAAAATAATCATCATTTACATCTTGTTGCTTTTCTTCTCATTTTAAGTTAAAACTCATGGGTGATAAACAGAAAAAGGTTCAACGAACAAATGATTTGTCCAGGCAGACAGTGCAGTCACTTATTTAATGAATATTAATGTTGAACAGCTGAATTGATTATTAACTTAAAAATTAAACCGTGTGTGTGGTGTGTGTGTGTGTGTGTGTGGTGTGTTGTGTGTGTTATACAGGTATGTGAGGCTTGATACCTAATCATCAGAAAATTCAATGTCATATAAAAATTGTTGAAATTTGATTCTAACGAGGGCTTTCTTTCTATTATCCAGTCTTTTCATGGTTGATACGAGGCTTAAAAGAAAATGCTCCTCCTCCCTCATGCCTGTCTTCAGGGCATCCAGCACGTCCTGCTGGAACACAGAGGGGGGCCGCTGGTGGTGGTGGGGCCCTTCCTCGCTTTGCACTCCTGTTGACCTTCCTGGAGGGGCCAGACCGGGCACTGTCCGCCCTCTGTGTTGCAGCAGGTGGAGCGGGGATCTCTGTGGGTGGTGGTGGTGGTGAGACAGAGGTTTGGGCAGGACTCAGAGCACAGCGGCTGATATCAGGGCTTTTTGGTCTTTCTAGCTCCTCCTCTTCCTCCTCACTGCTCCAGCCTCAGGTTATCTAATTGATAAAAGTTTCAATCACAGATTTTTGCTTTGTACACATACATACATATTTCAAACAGTCTAATTATGTAAACAAACCTCACACATCACAGTTGTATCACTGAATGCTTAGCAATAAAAAACTGTCTCCATCACCAACAATCCCTGACTGCACTGAAGTAACGGTAACCTAAAGTAAATCAGAAAATTTACACTGTCTCAGGCAGTGTGTCCTCTTTCATATTTTTTCTCCTGTCCTCCTTCCATCTCATTTTTCTTCACTTTCTCTGTCTATCTTTTCTTTCCATACCTTTAAATATTTTCACTTAGACTGGCAACATTCACCGATAATCAGAAAGGGACAATATGTATAAGGAAGCAACGGTAGTAACGGTACGTTAACACACGGCTGACTAGGTAACAACATGATTATTATATGTAAGGGGGATAAAAGCACAAAACTCACCAGCAACATTCAGTGTCCGGTCAATCTGCTCCCGCAATTGAGCTTTTTTTCTGTTCTGGTAGTTTCTTTCTGTGCGACATGTCATATAGCTTCGGGTAGACGGAAACGGCCAGCACCAGCTTCTCCTCCATTTTTACTGGTTACCAGGGTGAAGAGCTCCGCGCTATGATGTGTTGCCTGTAAAAAGCGCTGATGACGACACCAGCGCCTTCCTGAAAAGTTGAGAGATTTTCAAGTGGAAACGCTCGGAGCAGCCGCATAAAAAAAGACGGAGCGCTCTGAAGAAAAAAAAAAAAAAAAAAGACGCCGTGCCAGATGTGTGGAAGTGGACCCTCAGTCGACGTACTTGACACAGCTCTAAAATTTTGGAATTACCTTTTGAGTTCTGCATGTCTTTCCACCTCTAATATAATAAACATTTTCAAACTCAATTTACTTAGTGAGAGCAGCTGCCATGCCTGGTCAATATCACGCCAGGTTAACATCATCTTAGTGTCTCATTTTCCATTCTCAAATCATTGATTTAGTGCTGACTGACCTTAGAGGCCTCCAGTTCCTTCACCCTGTCCTCGGCTGTAGTCAGCTTGGCTTTCAGGGCTGCGATCTCCTGCTCCATGGGCATCACCACTGAACGCAGCTTCTCCGCATCCTCCTGGGCCTTTAAAACGTTTTACACTCCCTCATTAAAAATGTATACATGTGTACAGCTACACAAGTTACAGTTTGTTTATATGCTTCATTTCTTTTTACAGCTGCAAAAACATGATATAACATTAAAATGTGTTTTCAAGGGGTGTTAAGCTACTTTTTAAAGACACAGTGAATTAAAAACTGCATTTCCAAGTTCTAATCCTGTCTCCATCTTAATTTTTCAGTAATCTCTTGGTTTTTGTCAGATATGTGTCAAGATTCATTTTGAGTCACCAAATTCAAAATCTCTCTCTTTCCTCCTCCTGCAAAACCTTAAAATATTTTTTAATACTCATCCTGAACTATATACATAAACAGAACAGTGATGAGAACAATGCATGTTACAGCTTCATATACAAGACAAGCTGTGAGTTAAAGCCCACATTAAAATTAAAAAATGAAGCCTACTTTTTTCATTTCGTCCTCCAGGTTCTCCTCCTCCTGGCCCTCGGTGAGGCGGCGTCTCAGCTCACCCAGTTCCCTCTCCACTGCCTCCCGGTACTGGTTCCACTGGGCTCGCTCCTGCTCCAGACGCTGGTGGAACTGGACCTCGTACTCGCACACCGTTTCTGTGGCATGAGAGAGAGGAAACAAAGAACATGCATATAACTTTTTTTTTTTTTTTTTTTTTTTTGATCGGGAGAAAACAGCTGTTTCCACCAAACTGTCAAGTGAATTTGAAGCAAAATTTTGAAATGACGCAAAAAACTAAACAAAACAAAAAGTGAAGACATGAATAAGGCTCATTTCAATCAACTAGTCTGGAGCGAACAAACTTGGCTACGCACAACATAGTTCTGTCAGAAGTCAACTGTAGAGACTAAAATATTAAACAGAGAAGAAGAAGTAGAGGTTGTGAACTTGAAACAAAACAGACTGTTTGCCAACAAACCTCAGAGACAAAGCAAAAGAAGCACAAAGAAGAAGAACAAAAAGAAAAAGATCAAGAAGACAAAGATGATGAAGAGGAAGAATAAGAAAAAGTTGATAAAGATGATGATGAAGATGAAGAAGAACAACAAGAAGAGGATGATGAAGACAAAGATGGTGAAGAAGAACAAGACCAAGAAGATGATAAAGACGATGAAGAGGAAGAACAAGAAGAGGAGGATGAGGATGATGATGTACAAGAAGGTGAAGATGATGATGATGAAAAACAAGGACAAGAAGATAAAGATGATGAAGAGGAGGAATAAGAAAAAAAGGATGATGATGATGAAGAAGAACAAGAAGATAATGAAGAAGATGATGATGATGATTATGAAGAAGAAGATGGAGAAGAAGAAGAGGAAGATGAAGAAGAAGAAGAACAAGATGATGATAATAATGAAGAAGATGAAGAACAAAAAGGAGAGGATGAAGATGATGATGAACAAGAAGGCAAACATGATGATGAGGAACAAGAAGAAGAAGAACTACAAGAGGATAAAGATGTTGAAGAAGAGGATGAAGAGGAAGAAAAAGAAGAAGAGGAAGAAGAAGATGTCTTTAACGAGACAGTTGACGATGACAGTGGAAACAGCTGATCAGTCATGTGAGTTAAATAATCGCTACAACAGAACTGATTTGGAAAAGATGATTCCACGTCCATATAAAACTCGAACTCAACTTTTTCAAAAAAAGAAAAAAATACTTCAAGTGAGTGTAAAAACTATTTTTACTCAGCTGGAGCACGAGCGCTCTGTGCTGAGTGAGGAGTGAGAGGAAACAGCCTGCAGTAGTCACTGTCACTCTTTACACTCTTCTCTACGCGGTGAATTAAAGATTTAGTTTGACCAAACCAGGTTGGCGATTGTTTGAAGAGTGAACAGACTAACAAAGACGGTTTTGATGAGTTTTACATGTTTTTCGTCAGTTTTAAAGAAGTGTGTTTTATGAGGAGTTAACGAGCCAATGAAGCTTGTCTCAGTTCGGTAAAAGACAGAAACTTAAATTCAGAAGGTGAACAGGAAAATAACTGTGAGAATATTTAATTTTTTGACACTTTGTGAGTTTATTTTGTTTATTGGATGTAGTGAACATATGCAGCGTACGTAACGTAGTGAATCTGTCAATAAGACATCGCCAATCGCTGATTGATGCGCTGACGATGGTCGTTTTAACATATCACCAAACCTTAGTGTGTCTGAAACCATAGCAGGAAACTGATATTCGTGAACTGCAGAGTGTTACCAGGGAATTTTTTACAGAATGTGGTGTAGAGACGAGTTTGAGACAGAGAGAGGGATGGATTTCATTTCATGTGTTGCGTAAAATGCTCTAAACAGATAACAAAATATTCATAATAAATACGCTGAACAGTGAAATTGAGAAGTTTAGACTCATTTTTTACAACTTTTTTACATTTTGTTAATACAGAGAGAGTGAAAGTACCAAAAAAAGGTACTACTGGGTACTGGTATCGAATTCACTGTTTTCATAAATCATTTGTACTGCAATACTTCAAAATGTGCATAAAAATATGCTAACAGACACACTTCATGCGCCACATTATTTTTTTTGAGCGATCTATTTTATTTCAAGAGATTTTATGTTCTTTTCATACAGGCTCTGCACTGGTTCTTCCATTACTTTACAACTGTGTCAGTGCCCCTCTCTTCCTGAACTCAGCCAATTCTCTGCTCTCTTCATGCCACGTCAAATAAAACGTTTGAATTATCAGACGTCTCCTGTCTCAGTCTCTGCTTTCCTGCAGACTAACTCCGCTGTCCACTCGAGTCTAGCAGTGCTGTGATTACATATCATGTTAAACAGAGAAATACAACGCCGCATATTTCACACCAGTCCACAGCTTTTGGAAACAGATCAAATCTCCCTCGTCTGGCTCATTAATAAAGCTGTTAGCGCATTCATAAAAATCAGAGTGTGATAAATGTAATTTAGGCTGATACACATTGATTTAGTTGAAATTTCCACAGCTTGATTACAATATGTGCTGCATTTAATCACGTTCTTTGTTAAATGATACCATGTGATTAGAGATGTTTTCACTGCACTGTTCATGTAAGAGCAGCTCAGTTCACCTTTCATTATGGCCTGCAGCGAGGCCACCTCCTCCTGCCACTGGCTGCGGACCTGGTCGATGGCTTCCTGCTTGGTGTTTTCCGACACGGTGGCCACCGCTTTATGGTCTCTATCTCGGACCGGGCCTGAGCCAGCTGGTCCTGGACGGAGCTCAGATCGTTCTGGGCGCCCTCCAGCGCAGCGGTTGCCTCTTCAGCTCCTCTGGGGAGAGACGAGATGGATCGAAGATGACGTGATGGACGGAGGAGGAGGAGAATGTGCAAAAACAGAAAAGAGGGAAACCAGTAGAAGGAGTAATGAAATATACTGGAGTGAAAAGCACAGTACTGTGATGATGCTGGTGTATCATGTAGCAGGTTCAGATGTACATTATGAGTATTTCAAATGGAGACTTCCTTCCTCACCAAGATGTTATTACCTATCTGAGCTATCCCGTTAATTATTTATCTCACAAAGGAAGCTTACATTATGCACAGTCCCAGTGAGACTGCATGATTATGGAATCCATACCTTCCTTGGACAGGTAGAGCTCTTTAAACTTGGCTCTCTTCTGGTTGAACTCGGCCTCCAGCTGCTGTTTGAGTTTGATGAACTCGGCCCTCTCCTGCTCCAAGGCGGCAACTCGCTGCTGGAGAACCTCTGGATGACAGAGAGAAAAAAAAACACACACACAGGGCTGCAATTAATCAACAGTTTTGTATATAGTCAAAACTTAACCTTCAAATTAAAAAGGAAGCAATGTTCAAATCAAATTTTCATTCTCACTTCATTTGCAATGTCTTACAAATATCTTTATTTGTTTATTAGACAGGGACAGTGCACAGCTCCTTCACTGTACCACAGTTAGCTACAAGCTAATTTTCATCTGCAGTCTCTATAAATGAGGACACAAGCAAATCATATGCAATAATCAACCATGTAAATATAGTCAAATACCTGTTTCAGTAATTTTTCAAGCACAAATTCCAAACATGCGCTGGTCCAAGCTTCTCGAATGTGAAGATTTGCTTTGTTGTTGTTTCTTTTTTGTGAAAGGAAACTGAATATCTTTGGGTATTAGATGATTTTTTGGACAAAACAATGACAAGAAGATTTAAGCTTAGATTTATTAAGATTTCTGGGAAATTGACATTTTATATACCAACTGATCAATCAAGAAAATAATCACCAGATTAATCGATAGTAACTGCTTGCAGGAGTAAATGATGATTCTAGTTTAGCTTTTTAGTTTTCCCAATCCCTGCAGTTTTGGAAAAACAGTGAAACCCTTCACCTGCAGATCCACTATTACTCATTTTAAACATTTCCTCTGGACATAAACGTCCCTCTAAAGTACAAAAGTAGCTCAAAAATATTGTTTTATTGTAATATTGAGGTACTCAGTCAAAATATATCATCTACCGCACCTCAAGGAACATAGTTACACATTACTTTAACGAGAGAAACGGGTGTAATGTAAGCAACTCATGTTAGACAAATATAATACAATAAAGAAAATGTATAAATACAAAAGATACACAGAAAAAATGTATGGATGCATTAAGGGGTGGGCAATATACCCTCAAAATGATATCACAATATTTCAAGGAAATCTGCAATAACTATATTTATGACGATATAGAAAAAACATCCTGAAAGCATTTTATCTGTGATTGCTGCTTGCAAGCAGCAGCATTTGTAAAAGTGAACAAAATGAAGGACATTTTCGATCCTTCTTTTCCAGCTGCTGTCACTGATGACAGTAACTCTTCAGGAGCCTGAACAATATTGTCACCTAATAAAATTTTACAGCAGCAATCCAAACAAACCTTCAGTCAAAATGTGAACACTCACAGCTTATAAAAATAATATAAAAATGCTGTCAAAACTTAAATAGTAACTCAATAGTTATGTAAAGGTGGCCATTAACATTTTAACAAACTTAGCAAGACCATAGGGCTGGGCAATATATTAATATCATATTGATATTGTGACATGAGACTAGATATCGTGATAGATTTTGGATGTCATTATATGACACAGGTTACGTGTCGTCTTCTCCTGGTTTTAAAGGCTGCATTACAGTAACATATGTCATTTTCTGAACTTATCAGACTGTTCTAGCTGTTCTATTACTTGCCTTCACGCACTCAGCCATTATATCCACAGTAGTGATGTTTATTTATCACATAATCTAACTGGGTTAATATTGTGTCAAAGCACTGCACCCGAACCCAACTGGCCCTGAAGGGTCCCAACAGGTTCGGGCTGAGTTGGGCCTTTTCAGCTATATCGGCCAGGCCTCACCAGGTGTTTTCTCCTAATGTAGGGTTCAACATATGTTTCTTGCATCATAAAAGATAAAACAAACTATTATGCAATAAAACTTGTCACCTTGATTTCACATCAAATATAAACACACAGGAACATTTCCATCTTTTGTGATTTTCATGGTACAGTTGGATCCTTCAGGACTATTCAAGCACATGTAAACCCAGCTTGTCACAATATCATTTACTGTCAACGCTCATCAGATGACCTCTTCCCAAGAAAATACTTTTAGATAAAATTTACATAAAAGTCTCTGTGTAACTTAGCAAAGAGCATAACTTTTTATTCTATAACAAACTTTAGGCATATTTTCTCATCTTGTAATCCATGATGCACAAAAGTCTTCCAAACTGGCTTCAAGTCACAGGGTTTTCCTGCAGCTTATTTATTTCCTTTTTTATTCAAAACCAGCAGACCGAGGAAAGAGACAACGATATCCTCAAACACAGACAGACGAATGGAAACATTTACAAGCACAAGCAGCAGGGCGGTTCAGCACAACTCGGCACCACCGTCATGTGACAGCTGAACAAACTCCAAAGCACAAATTCCATCATCACATTAGCTTAACATATATTCACACGGGTTCTCTGCGAATTTTAACACACGGTATGTTAATCCTTTCTGACCTGTAGCAACTAACTTTAACTCAAAATACAGGCATGCTGTGCTGTTTTTAAAATAACTGCTTTTGTTGACTTGTAACGCCGTCTGTCTTGGTGTGAAAAAAGTTGAGGAAGGCACAAAGATCACATGAGTCTCTATGAAAAACAAAGTCAGTAATTACATTAACCAACAGGCAGTCAACACCAATTCACCAATAAGGAAAATATGGATGAAGCTCTATCTCAGTGCATTTTCCAGCAGCAACACAAAGGTGGGAACATAATGGATTAAACATGAACATGGCAAAAGAAAGTAACCTGGAGAAACAAAAGTATAAGTAAAGAGGCTTTAGAGATAAGTAGAAAACATTACATGCCGCGTAAACAGGGTCAGTGTAGAAATACAGTTTGCACTGCTGACTGACAGTGGACCTCTGACCACTTGTAACGCTACTGGTACATGAAATTAAAAACGCACCAGTAAAACTGCACGCTATAAACCTGACACTACAACACACTGTCACCTCATAAAAAACAGACAAACGTTTTATTATTGTATGCAGTGGTTGACCAGTGTGGGTTTTTCAATGGCTGATGATGCGGTTATTTAGAGTGCAGGGCGGCTGATGGTCAATATCAAAATAAACCAAAGTTGTTTTGTTTTTGTTTTTCTATTAGTTGCTGCAGATTGGTGGTGCGCATTTAAGGGAAACTGTGGTACAGTCTGTCACAGGGGACGTCATGTTAGCCAGTAATGGCTTTAGATTATATTTGCTGTACATTAGGACGGGAGAAACATGTTAACACTTACAAAAAATGACAGTGACTGAAGAAATCTAGGCAAACGTTTATAGCAGGATACATGAGAGTTCATAAGAGCTCGAAACAAACTTTTTCATCGACTGGCTGAAAAAAAAAAAAAAAAGACAAGAAGGAGCGCTAACATTGTTCCACAGCAGCCACACTGACAAATCACTTCTTGTTTATCAGCCCGGCTGATTAACAAACGATGCTGATTATCTCAAAATGCCAGATAATCATAAATGTTGTTATTAATTTTATGCCGTCCTCAAAGAACTGCACGGCTGATATAATTGATAATTACAGAGAAAAGGTTTAGGAAAACAAATGAAAAAAAAGAGAACAAACAAACATACATACACATACAAGTCATCCAACCACACGCTCAAAACCATAGAAACCCACATAGCAACTTGACAGTAATCTATCATCATCTATACAGTTTCAGATAACTTACATACAGAATTTAAAGAGCAATATGAAGCAACTGCACATGAGTACAGCAGTCCAAAAAGCAAGAAGGTTGATCATGGCGAGTTGTTTCCATCGCCCTCTCCTCCCCAGACTTGGGAAGCTCTGAAGGCTGCAGGACTTCTGCAGGAGTGCAGGATGCACATAACACCATAAACTGACAATAACAAGTGACAACAAGTCCTAAACTGCAAGTTGTCTGTCAATGTAAAGCTAAGCCCGTTATCCTGAAAACAAAAGCCCACAACTCTGAAAACACACACACTGGACTTTGAGTTCAGTGACTACCTGTCAGACTCCATTAACAAGCTGCTCAACCGTTTATACATTCAACGTTTTACTCATTTATGCCTTCAACAAGATTATTAATGATTTCTTACGACTCATAAAGAGACACTGGCTCATTCAGCAAAGATTCTGCATTAATATGAAGTCTAACGAACGTGGAATGGGCAAACAAACAGTTATTCCGGCTCAGAATAGAAATTATATCCAAACTACGGACATATTGAGTTAGTCAACTGTTACTGACTCACTCAGTTGTAGACAGTCTCCGCCTGCACATCTACTATGAATTCTGGGAGACAAAAAAGTGTTGGGAGTGGACCAATTGTTATCTTTGTAAAAACTGTTTAATTACTATGAATTAAAAAAGTTTGGGGATGCAATATTATTTGACTGTTTAAATACTGTACAATTAAATATAATTCATAAAAAACATAAGACTATGGATATCACCATACAGATACTGGATCAGACTGGTCCCAACTGTAGGAGGAATTGTACATAGCATGAAAATGTTTTGCAACACCTGACAGCAACAAACAAAGACTGACTGCCAGAGGATCCTCTCTAATGCTTGTAGCAGTCATGAACAGGCTGCCAGTAAATCACATTATTTTGTGGTTCTCCTGTGTTTCCACAGCAGTGAACCTGCAGGATGAAAATGGGATCTTACTTTAGTCCCAAAGATGCATATGGAAAGTGTGATAACTGAAACCTATGAACAGAATCACAATAATACACATCTTAGACATACAACAATTACGCTTACAGCCACCAAAACTTCAGCACCTGCCCTTGTATCAGCTCTATTTAAGGCGACAGATTGTAGCAGTGACTGGTGAATAACCAGAAATCATTATCTGGTGGTGTCACTGATGAGCAAAATAAAATCCTACAAGATAACATTTGCACTCACTTAAAGGGCCAGTTCACCCAAAAACAAAAATGTGTATTCTTCCTCTTACTGTTGGTGCCATTTATCCATCTAGAATGTTTTGGTGTGAGTTGCAGAGTTTTGAGAAGCTTCTGAAAGCAGAGATGTGTGTCGACAAAATGAGACATTTAAAGACATCAACTTGGACTTTTTTTTAAAACTATTTTCTGCCATTCTATAGACATTGAAGCCCTGGAGTCTTAGATTAAACATGACGTGTTATTTATTAGGGATACCACTTTTTCATGTCCGATACCGATATCAATACTGCAGCCTCGAGTATAATACTTGTACTTCTTGTCATTTTGCTTAACTTAGGCATCTAAAAGAACATTATGTTCAAACTGTGAAACAAATATTCTACTCCCCCACAAGAAGGAATACAAAGCCCACAACATGACTCAGTTATGCAATACTGCTGTTTCATTTTATTTAAACTTTTTCATACACAGACTTTTAAATTAATACATGTAAAAGCATGTTGCTAAAAGTTTAGCTAAGCAATTTATGCAACAGTTCAGGATTATGGATCGTATCAGATTATTGACGTTGGTCAGTATCAGATCGGCTCATCCCTTGTATTTCTTGTTATTTAATAACCGATAATAAATCAGTTTGTAGGGGGAAAGTAAAAACTGACCTTGGGAACTGCTCACAACAAGGTCTGTGGGTTTTCCTGAGTGACCGACTTATGATTTCATGTAAAGAGACTTTTCTGTTGAGCTTTCAAAAAGTGTTTATTTGGCACTTTGAGCACCAAAACCAAACCAAATGCCATTTACATCTATTATGTGTGGGGGAGGGCAGGTATCTCTATGGCTGACATCCCCAAAACTCAGCAGCTCACACCCAAACAATCTAGATCAGTGGTTCTCAACACTTTTTGTCTGGGGACCCACTTTTTTAAAATGACAAACCATGACGACCCAACAACAACAGGCCTCATCAGTAAATGTTGGGAGATTTTTTACAGCCATTTCTGCATCACCTTATTGACGCATGTTGCTGAAAACATTTACGATGTTAAGTATTTTAGAGATAAGAAATAAATGTATTTAGGCTTAAGTAACAGGCCATCTCATTGTTTCCTATCATCTGGAAAACAATTATCCTACTTCATAAACAAGACAGCGCATTTTGGTAGAATTAACAGGCTCTCATTTTTGTCCTCTCATCAATAAAACAATATGCAAATTGTTAACGCTTTATATAAAGTGTACTGCAGGTATAAATCTTAAGTTTGCAGAATTTCTTCCGATGGTCTTCCATTTTTGGGGGGACCCAGATAAAATCTCATGTGACCCAACTGTGGGTCACAACCCTCTGTTTGAGAACCAAAGGGAGAAACCTCCTGCAGGATCAACCTCCTGTATTATGGTCCAGCCCCCGAGTGTGCAGGCCACACACAGCACATTGTAATGGACTGATAAGACCCATATGATCCATGTTAGAGACGGACATGCTGGGCAGGTTAACAGAGGCCGGTGCCGACCCTCAGATCAAATTAGTAAGACTAGCTCAGGCTACAAGCTAACCAGCTAACCTAGGCTGTGGTACGAATAGTAAGCTAGCATTAAAGAGAAAACAGCGTTAGCTTGGTTACATTAGGATGCAGCAGCACATAGCTCCTCTTTAGCATTATAAAGCTTTAGTAAGACTCCGCAAATCAGTTCAAGTCGATATACGTAAAAACACAAAGTGCGTAGTGTTAAAGGTTGAATATAAGCCAGTGACAGCCAGTGACACGTCGCCCTGATGATGCTAACAAGCTAATGTTGTCAAGGATGCAGAGGCCGCTGGCTTCGGTGCTCCCAGCCCGCAACACTCCCACCAGAAAACCCCACAAACACAGCAAATTTACCGTCATGTTGGGACGACAGGGGGGTCCCGAGGCCTGCTCGGCCATGGTTTCCTGAGGGGGGCTCGAGGCAATTACCAGGGAAGTGGGATAAGCAAGGAGTGTCCAAGAAAACAGGCTAACATCACAACTAGTGTCAAGCTAGCGAGGGGGGAGAAGCGCGCTTTCCGGTTTGACTTTCACAATAAAATCTATATCGTCAAACGGCTCGTTGATGCCTGTAACACGTAGCGATACAATAACAAAGACCATAGCAAAGAATGAAACTTTTAATGGCCGTTTTAGAGCAAATGTTAACGGCATATAGCCACGCCTTACTCATTTTTCACAAATTAAAATTTTGTGTTAATATTTAGAGGGAAAGCTATCTGTTTCCTGTAAGACGTCTGTTAAATTTAGCTAGCTTGGTTGATTCCGGTGACACCTTTCAGAATAAAAGTAATTCGCACTGGATTATCTCCAAAGAATTAGAACGTGTCAAGTTTCACATATAAATTTTAGTTATCTCTTTTTGACACAGAAACAGTTAATTAAATAATAAAATAAAAAGGCAGCTGCACAAAACACTGTTATAAGTGATCCCTAATGCAGTGATACTCAACAACCAAATCTGGCCCCTGATAGGGTGCCAGGTGGCCCTGCAACCATTTTCTAATTCACAATGAAAATAAATTGATTCACATTGGGTTTTTTTTTTTTTCATAAGAAGGAGGGACAAACATGACGGTTTTATTACACAGCTTTGTATAAATACCCTATTCTGATTGGTCAATAACAGAATTCTAAGGTCTGTTAATTCTGAATAGCAGAACAGACGGTTGCTATGGATGCAGTTCAGAACTCTGGAGGAGGAATACAATCATTTTTAATCAAATTATTGATTTTAAGTAAGAAGACATGTAGTAAGCGGGATAATGTACAGTGAGCAGGTCATTATTGCAAAATAACCCCCGACAGGATGGTGCAGGGACCTGACATGAAGGGATGATTGGAATGGGATGGGATAAATGAGGCTGATCTTAGAGTGATGGTGTTTCCAGGTTATGCAAAGAGTAGTAGGATCAGATGGTGAGCTATGCAGTGTGAGACATCTATTAGGAGCTAAAGAGGACCAAAAGTTACACAGAAATGAAGATCATTTTGATCCCTTTAATGTGTATTTCACACTAAAAGAGCTTAAATGTGCTCTGCTTTATGTCCATGGTAGGAGCAATTTATCTTTATGAATGATTCCAATATTTTATTGATTGTATAATGGAAGTTGTTCCAGCTGTGTTTA
Organism: Lutjanus argentimaculatus; assembly: GCA_034769285.1. NCBI lineage: Eukaryota > Metazoa > Chordata > Actinopteri > Lutjaniformes > Lutjanidae > Lutjanus > Lutjanus argentimaculatus. The sequence continues at coordinate 1,055,190 of JAWZSL010000004.1, read as the reverse complement.
ATGTTGTATGAACTCTTTTGGTAAAATGCAGCTGCAGTTATTAAATGCAGTAAAATATCTAATTTATCTGTCCTTTCAAAGGAGCAATATGTAGAAATGACATGTTCAAAAACGAGTGCTGCAGTCCAAACAGTGAGTTGGAAGCACAGACTGTACATCACATAGGTTGCATAAATATACAACCTATTGTTGAGGTGACTTGTTTCCTCCCACCCCCTCTTACCTGGACATGAAGAATCTCAGGCAGGCTGCAGGAACACTGCAGGAATGCAGGACAAGTGCAACATTATACAGTGACAATAACAACCGACGATGAGTCCTACACTGCAAGTTGATCAGCTGTCAGTTGTCTGTCAATGTAAAGTTAATCCCATCATCCTAATAAAAAGCCCAATGTTCTAAAAATACAGACTGGAGTTTGAGTGTCTCACTGCCTGCCAAACTCCATTGATATTTTGCTCAATTTAACCTTATTACACTATTATGCTTTCTGAAAGATTACTAATGATTTCTTATGACTCATAAACACACACTTGCTTAGGCGATGAATATTCAGCATAAATTTGAACTGCAAACAGCCAGAATAAAACAGTTGTTCCAGCCTGGAATAGAAATTTCAAGGGAGGACAGTATGGATGTGGTGTTGATGTCAGAGTGTTGATGTCTAATGACATATGATGGTAATTTTATGATACATTACAGTAAATAAATTATAGATTTTTCTTTAATTCAGTTAAGAAGTTCAAAGAAAGATGAGTTATTGGCCTTTTGTCTGATAAATAACATTATTATTAATGTTGTTATGAACTGGCCCCTGCCTCCTTTCTCTTTTAGCAAATGTTGCCCCCTGCAAAGCAGGTTGAGTATTCCTGCACTAAATGATAAAAACCACTGTAGGTCTAACATAATGCTAGTTTAAGAGGAACTGAAAATATAGAAGAGACTCGGAAACGAATGTTCTGTTCTGTTCCGGCTTTAACCAGAACTGTCACAAGACACTGACATCAAATGGGAAAACTATTGGTTTTGGCATTTTTAACATCACAGAGACTCCAACACACACAAAACATCACAAATTCACTTTAGAGCAAATTTCAGATGTATACATTTCATATGACTCTCCCAGAAACACACACACACACACACACACACACACACACACACACACACACACACACACACACACACACACACACACACACACACACACGGTGTATTCACTGGAGCATGGCAGTGTGGGGAGGAGATAGTGCAGCCTCAGCCTTCAAGTTTGGTGAACTAAGAAAATTAGAAACTGTCATGCAAATACAACACATGATGAGTATTGTCTGTATCTCCGTCCACTGTTATCACCCATGTACTGAGACTGACACCCATCTTTAACCAAGCTGTGAAGTGATCCGCTGTTTTCTGCAAAGGTAAGGCACATTCTGAGTATTTGGACAAAAGAAGAAGTTCTTGTGTGGTAAAATAACATAGAAACTGAAAGAATTTAGAAAAGAGTCCTGTAAAGATCAGTGTCTATCATCAAAGAAATTGAGTTTTTGTTGTTTAACAAGTAAATAAAATAGATTTTGTATAAAAAGTAAAGACTGAGCCTGTAACTTGAGCTATAAAAGTCTGTTTATGTGACTCCATGTGAAAGATACCACAGCATCCAGCATGAGTTCACTCTGAATCAGCTGCATTTGTCAGACTTGCCTTGTTTTTGGCTCTTTTTGTTGGAGGTTGGCCGGAAGCTGTTGCTCATAGAGGACATGGGGCACGAAGATAAACAGAAAAAAAACACCATTTCTGTATTCTGCTCATAGAGATAAGGGAACAAACAATTAATTAGAAAACTGCCTTCCTCCTTTTTCAAGTTCATGTCAAGTACAGGCAGAGATGCCTCAGCCTCAGAGACTGTCATATTTTTGTGATTGTTGCAGGAGGAGGTAGACTTACAAGAAAAAAAAAAGTCCCTTGAGATTGTGAGGAGGCCGGTTTGATTCTCAGAAGGCTAGAGTTAATACCAAAATAACTGTAAGACTTAGTCAACGCACAGAAAGGGGAAGTGGTGAATGGTCCTCTTTCCGATCCTCAGTGCTGTATACTGAAAAGCAGCAGCTCACATGTTGTCTTGTTGTTTAGTTTTTATGTCAGCTTTTATGTGATCACTGTTTTTTTCTCTCTCTCTTTACTCTTGATGACCAGAGCGCCTATGGATCTTATGAGCAAATACAAATGGCTGTGGGTGATAGCTGCGATGATTTTTGTGTCCGTGGTGATCAGCCTCATCTTCCTGCTCATCAACAAGTGCATATCCAGCAGAGGTAGGTTGAATCTCCGCTCAACACATCTATCACATCTATCACAACCTATACTGGAAGTGGCATCATCATTTGCATTCCAAAACAAAAGTATTTTTTGCTTTTTTCTGTTCTTTCTCACACTTCTTCTTTTCCACTTGTTGTAATTTAAAAGCTACAACCTGATGATTTTCAGAAAAGTGACAAAAAAAACTATGCAATGAATGTTTAATACATACAGAACTTGTGTGACAGTGTTGTTCCTCTTTACCTATTGTGAAAGCCTGTGACAAGCACCTCGACCAGTATTAACAGAAGTGTGAATATTTCTTCAAAACAGCATTTGAACCATAGACAAATGAACATGAAATGTTTTTAAAAAGGTCTTTTTTTGTGATGTGCAATCCAGGCCTTACACCTTACTGCAGTTTTTGGTGTTATGATAAGACTCAGACTTATTTTTTACATTATTTTTTATTTTTATTACTCAGATTTGTATTATCCCAAGTGGGAAACTTGACTTGAGTCAGGGGACAGGATAAAAAAAAGATCAACTCGTGTACAAACAACTAAAGTACAGACAGAAAAGAAGAACAGAAATGTCTCCTGTACATATAAGATACAGAATACAACAAAACAATAAAACAATAATACAAAAAAAATTTAATTGCAGGGTTACTGTACAAGGCATGTTTTTAAAGGGATAGTTCACCCAGAAATGAAAATTCAGTCACACTCGACTCACCCTCATGCTGATTGAAGAACATACTGACTGTAACTTTGTCAGGGAAAATGTAAACACGGGCTTGTTTCATGTGATTTCAAGGAGAATCTGACCGGCAGTATCTTTAACAATAATCATAATAGTTGATGTTCTCACTGATCGTCCTGTTTGCTAACGCAGGTCATCAGTATTAAACTGAGACTGTTTCATAGTTAAAAACTATTGAAGCTTTAAAGCATCAAGATTGTTCCCTTCAGCTGATTTTCATTTACTTCTACATCTTTACTGTAGAGTTTCTCTCTCTGATACAAAACAGTCTTTAAATTTATTAAACTTTTTTTTTTCAGTTTCTGATTTTTCAACATCCTTCCAGTTAAAAGGGAAGTGGTGGTGGGTTTCAGACACTTTATGAAACGTGACAATTACAATGTGAGGATGTGAAATCTACTTCATAATTAATTATAAGCCAATACTGAATAATTTGGATGCGTTTTAGACACAATAACTGTATTGCCAGTGAATATTAGGTTAGAAAATAAAACATTTGCCTGATTTAATGTGACTTATGTACATGTATAGACCACACACACTCCTGCCCTTGTTAGTGAATACAGATACAGAGACTGGTTGGTTGAACAGATACAGATTACAGATAATGATGTCTCCGTGCACTTCTGGCCAGAGCAGTGGTGGACTCAGGCTGTCTGAGGGTCAGGGGGGAAACTAAAAATGGCACCAGTGCGCAGAAAGTTGCAGTGCATTTATGGGGAAACAGTTTCTGATCCCTGGTTTAGACTGAAATTGTTTTACTATGTGACTCAAGCCCCACTAGCACGGAACCAGTACGACCAGAGATTTAGAAAATAACCCCAGTTGTTTGTGTTTCATGTGGCATCTGCACAGGACAAGTGAAGTCTGTATTTTATTTAAATTTACTGACATTATCTCATGGCTACGATGTCAAGGCTCTGCACTACATCAACTTCTCATAAATGGAGCATCTGTTCTGCAGCAGCCACATTAATATTATAGTTTAGAGTTGTTTTGTCCACTTTCTGTACGTTACAACCATAGAAAATCAGCTTGCAGCTTGTTTCGGTTTTGTTGCTCCTACTGTTCTCTATCATCAGTCATTATATACATCAATATAGTAATCTCCAACTTTCACATTTGTTCAGTTGTCTGACAACAGAAAACATGTTAAAAGAAAAACACAATCTCCACATGACACTCTTTACATGGGACTAATATTATCACATGACCTCTGTGTAGAACTTTAATCGGTCTGAAAAGTTGAGCCCAAAAAGGCCCAAGCCAGACAAAATCCTGTCCGAACCCGCCTTGAACCCGTCCCTCATTAGCATATTTCAGCCCGATCCCGATTACAGGCCAACATTTTTTTAACAAGCTTCCCTCTATGTACCAAACAGTGGGAGTTGGCAGTGACAGGGACAATACATGGGGGGAATCTGAATTGGCAATGACAAAATTGGGGAGAAAAATGAAAAAACAAGTTACTACTACTACTTCTAATAATAACAACAACAACAACAACACAACAACAATACAGCCCAAAACATAAGCCCATGTAATATGTGAGAAATACAGGCCGAACCAACCCAAACCCGAAGGGTCTCATCGGGTTCGGGCACAGATCTGAAGCTCTACCTTTGTGTTTGGTGAAATAAGGGAGATAATTTGTGTTCAAAGTTTTATTTAACAAATTACAGGCTTGGCAGGTTTGCACTGGATAAAGGACCTTAACATCTGTTACAGATTACTAGAAGTCCCCAGGAAATATTCATCCTGTGTCTGTGGGGTTTTAAATTAGGGCCCAACCAAAACTGGATATTTGGAGCTGAAGCAGATTCTGATATTTGGGAGTAAATAAATTCCAATATATAATATAACAATATCATATAATATTATAACATATATAATAATATATACATATATTATATATAACATTGGCCAATATGATATATTGACCAACATTCTTTCTTTATACGTATATAAATGACACCAGGGCACCGAAACAGTAACTTTCACTGGTATTTTTAATAGTTATAAAGCAATTAGAAATAAAAAAAAACAAACAGAACAACTTTAATTTGAAAAATGGACCAAAATCTGTCTAAAAACACACAAAACACAAAAAAAACCTGCATTATGTTCTGTAAAGAAAAAAAAATCTGACAACATATGGGCCAACTGACCAATAAAACTGTAGGCCAATGTTGGGTCGACGACATCAACTGACCAACACAGTATATCAGTCAGGATCTATTTTAAAGTGTCACACCTCTATAATAAAGTCACGCAAGGAACTATTAATTATCTACTAATTTTACATCCGGGGCCTAGAAGGGACTTTCTTTCGATCGCCCACACCTTAAAGGTTTAGTAAAAAACTCATATCACATAAAAACCTTCACATATTTTCTCCTCTGCTGCAGATAGTTTGGGGTTTATGTGCCGTAGCTCTGAGAAATCCTTCCTCATGACGTTATTTCTAACACAATGTGGGCAAAAAGCAGTTGGTTTGGCCGGACCTACGCAGTCAGAAAAAAAAAAAAACATGGGTCATTTACAGTATCAGTCTGGAAGGGGAATCCCTCTCTTCCTGAAGTTTCTTGCTTCTCTTTTCTTAATGCGAGTAAAGGGCAGAAGGTATCAGACTGTTCGCTGTACGGACTGTAGAGATTGAAGCAAGTTTGTGATATGTGATTTTTGGCTATATAAATAGATATAGCAATATAGCTAGCTGTGTTAATCACCACAGACTTTGGCTATGCTGTTAGCTTGTAGCAATGGCTAGCTCCACTTAGCCTCAGTTTCCAGTGTTCATCATGTTAACATCACATTAACAGCCAGAGGAGGAATGTAACTAAGTATATTTACTTAAGTATAATTTGGAGGTTATTGTCATTTTTATACTACTTTATACTTCTATTCCACTACATTCTGGAGGCAAATATGGGACTTTTCACTCTGCTACTTACTTTTAGCTCTACCTAACAGCAAAATTAGAGAGAGGACAAATTAATACATCAATAATTATAATCAACTGATATATAATATAATGTTAATATAATGCTAATATTTTTGCATTTTTAGTTTCTTTCACTTGTAACAGAGTATTTTTACTGTTTAGTGTTACTATTTTTACTTAAGTAAATGATCTGACTACAGACAGCTGTCTATTTTCCAGAATAATCATTATAAACAGGTGGACACTGGTGTTGAGTGAAACAAGCTGGTAATGAGCTGCGCAAACCAGCAGCATGCATCATAATCCTCAGTGGTACGTCGGTGGGAAGTAACGTGACTGAAACATGAGTGACATGTTACCATAAGCCTGCTGCAGCGGTGGAGGAAGCAGGCTGCATTTCAGAGGAGAAGGGCAAAAAATGTTCAATACTTTATAGTGTTTTTACACGAGTATCTCAGTTGTGTTGTTGTATATTTCAATTATGGTTATTTGAAGAAACTCATTCAAATGTTGAGCATAGTGTTTTTATCAAACTGTTTTTTTTTTCAGTATCTCGATTGTCTTGTACTTTCATTAAATACTTATTTAAGCCCTTCACAATGTAAAAATATAAGGTGTCTCATTTCGACAATGAAAGTGTCCCATTTTCTCAGTGGTCTGCATAAAAAAGTGGTTTCAAGACACACTGTGTTTGAGATTTGGTCATCAGTGCTGTCTTTGACTATTTATTTCTTCTGTATACTGTAAAAAAATGTGTTTAAGGTTTACAGACATGTATTAAAATTGAAGTTAAGGCACAGGGATGAGTCAGTTAATTCTCCCAGAATGCAAATTTTCAGAAAGCTTCCCATTTGAACAAAACTCACCCTTTTCACATCCTTTATTTAAAGGGATACTCTGAAGCTCTGAGTTGTAGTGGAGTGGAAGTATAAAGCATAATGAAATGGAAATACTTCAGTAAATGTACTTTTTAGTTACTTTTTAGCACTGGCCCGTAGAGGAACAGTGACACACACACACACACAGCCACATTTGAATCTAATATGCTTCTTAGAACTCCATGTACAAGAGAATTTCACATAAAACTTAAATCTACAGTATAAAGAAGTGAGCAGACATTAGTTTCATTTTCAATATGAGTACTTGTTTTTTTAGTTAACTGAAAAACAAATAAATTGCACTGTATAACCACAATATGACCAAGAACAGGAAAGGAAATCAAACCATTACAGACTGTCATTGTAACTGAGAAAGTATTAATCTGAGGGGGCTCATTGCAAAGCAGAGGAAAAACTATTATAATTGTATGAATTGCTATTATTAGGGGGGTACCCTCTGGATTTGATTAGCTTAGATGAAAATTTAATGATCCCTGTGGGGAAACTGGGCTGCAGCAGCAAAGAGAAGGGCTCGGCGATGGTTTAGGGTATGGATAAACATAGAGCAAATAAAGGGAACAAAATATAACACAGCTCATAATCATGAGTATGAGCACATGTGGAGATAAAAGAAGATTGTGCATGTGAAAACTTGAATACTGTATGTGTATAAATTTAGCTATAAACAGGATTTAATGTAACCTCCAATGTGCTAATGTGAATGATTATTAAGTGTGAGGTTTTCTCATGATTATGTCCTACTTAAAGCTGAAAGTAAATTTAAAAATGGTCTGAACCCTCCTATTATCCTTGGGGTCAAGTTGACCCCATTCAATGTTTATCATTCAAAAAATAATAGTTGACTTTTTTTTTTTTTTTTTTTTTTTTTTTTGCTTCATATTTCATGACTTTTCCTAATTTGATGGGTACAATTGATTAAGCATAAAATTATCATGGTGATATTTTTTCAATGTGCTGAACACATACTGGTTGCATTGGTGTTCCTCTGGGATCAATTTGACCCCAAGCTGTTTTAGCTGTGTAAAACTTGTGTGACCCATGTGTGACCTAACACCCCCACACCTGCAGGTGCAGAGTTGATACTTTTGAGTTGATACATGACATGGAGGCCAGGGAGCATGCACACACTCTCTGCACATCCTGTGTAAAGTAGTGCAGACTCGAAGCTCGACTGTGGGCATAAAGAACTGTTCCATGTTCTGACTATCTGACTGATGTTCTCATTATGATTTTCTGTTTCACAAATGGGTGAATTTTCAAACATCTAAACCCCCTCACACACACCAAAAAAACAAAAACAAACAAACAAACAAAAAAACAAAAACAAAACAAAACAAAACAAAACAAAAAAACCTCTAACTCTGCCACTGCCGGTCCCAAGCCCGGATAACAAAAGAGGAGGTGTGTGTGAGACTTTATAGTGACTAACCACAAATATGTTACAAAAAAAGGAGATAAAAAAAAAAAGGAGATAAAAATAAGTAAATAAATATGTTTATGAGAGGAAAGGGGGGGTCACCAACATCAATCAACATGGTTCATTCTGTGAGAGTCATGAATGTGCACCCCAAATTAGAAAAGATTTGGATGAAAGATTTTCAAGATACACTAACTCTAAAACTGAAAGTTTGACCTGATGGTGGCGCTGCAGGAAAGGTCATATCATCACCAAAACCAATAGGGTTCATACTCTTGTGGTCATTAATGTTGTCAGTAAATTTGAGAAGATTTGGATGAAAATTTTTCAAGATAAATTAATTCTAATTTAAAAGTTTGGCCTGATGGTGGCGCTAGAGGACAGGTCAAGGTTTCATTATCAAGGGGTTATTTATGTATTCAACAAATAAAAGTGTCTGACACAAAAACTTGGTCAACAATTTTCTGTAAATCATTTTCTGGAGGCAAATATCCCTCCAGAATATTATATTATCCATGGATAAAATGTGTTAGTAATATTTGAGGATAATAGGAGGGTTAAAGAAATCCTATTGTGCTCATTTTGTCCTCAAAGATTTGATATTAACTTTTCTTATTCTTGTAGCATGAATTTAACTGCTTATCCTTTTGTTTTTCCACAGGCAAACACAGAATCTCAAGGCTTCCCAAAGGATCTGACTTCAGTGTCGAGTAAATATATGAATACATACTCTACTCGATATTCTCACATTTTATATTGAAGGCGTGGATTTTCTCAGGATTGTTAAAAGTTAGATCTTAGTGTACTGTGAAAAAGTAAAAAGAAAAAAAAGGTATACATTTGAGGAGATACACTTGTTCACTTTATTGCTGAGAGTTAGGTGAAAAGATTGATACCAAACTCATTGCTGTCTGTTAAATATGAAGCAGTTAGCATTGTTAGCTTAGCATAAAGTCGGTGAAAAAAGAAATCATTGTGATTATATTTTTGACTATGTGTCTGACTATTTCTTGGTCAGGAGAAGTAATGCTGTGTTCCGTTTACCTCAGATTTTGGAAGTTGTAGCTGCGAGCAACATAAAGTCATAAATCTTTAGAAGAATAACTAAGTAAAACCAAACTGATCAAAAAAAATTGAACACTTGAACAAACATCAGCGTGATAAGAACTACCTAAAATGACAGAAACCATCTTGGCAAAAAAAAATATTTGAAATGAGATTTTTTTTGGTTTGATTCATGTCCTATCTTCGAACATGGAGGGGGTGGGATTTATGAACTATACTGCAGCCACCAGCAGGGGGCGATTGAGATATATTTTTTGGCTTCTGTTTTTGGAGCTCTCATGTTGTCCATCACTATAGACACTTTTACAGTTTGTAAACAATGAGTAAGCTTCATGCACAGTTTTGGCAACAGAATAGACCACAACAGCACGAGCAGTTTTCATCGCGTCCTCAGTCCAGTTAACACATTTGAGAACTTACAGCCAAAGACGCGCCGATTGCTTTGAAGTGGTCGTGATCCTGTCAGAATTCAGAACAACTTCGGTCGACCAGTAGATTATAGAGTCTGACGTATTGTGCACCCAACGACCAGAGATTTTGGTGCTGGTAAAATGTTTAATTCAACATCTGCAGCTTGATACCTTGTCTGAATGACTGGAGGAAACCGCCGTTTCTGTTGCCGAAATGTGCGCACAGCTTTTCGACAACATCAGCTGTAAAAGGGTCTATTTGTCGATGGTTGATGTGTGATTCAACTATCTTGGATTTTGAGGCCAGAGTTGGCGAAGTTCCTCCGACCTTCCGGGCTGGAAATCCAACTTCAGTGGGCGTGCAGTTGAAATCTGAGGGAACTCGGAAATTCTGCCCTCCCAGTTGAAAGTTTTAAGTTTTTGTATGATTAAAGCTACTACAAGGTATTTTCAGGGAGCCTCCTGTGTTTTTCCAGCAAGATTGTGACAGGATTAATTAATGAATTGATTTTCATTATTTTCTGACATGTTATGGACCAAACAATTAATTGATTAGTGGTTGCCAGATTGAGTAAACTTTGGAGAGACCCAGTCCAGGTTCCCTTCCCCTTTCAAATCTTTATGCTAAGCTATGCTAACTGGCTGCTAGCTGTAGCTTTATATTTAATGGACACATATGCAGTCTTCTCATCTAACTCTGTATTTCCCATAATGTGGAACTGTTCCTTTATGTCAGATTTTTCTCTCCTGACTACAAAACATACAGCTCAACATTTCTTTTTCTTGACTTCTCAGGAGCAACAAATACCAGGAGACAAACAGCTACCAGAAGGGAACCTTTAAAGCCGACGTTCCAGCTTTACCTCCTCGGACGCAGTTTCTCACAGGAGGCAAGGCACTATTGGATCTCTGAATGGATCATATGATGCAATAATTCCCCTCACAATCTCCCTCCCCTCCTCTAAACCACATGTCCTCCGCTCACTTTCACCACATTATCACAAGAATTGACTACAAACCCTCCCTCTATCTGCAATTTGACAATAACCCAAAATCTACAGGATAAATAAAATACAGAGAGGATTATGCTTGTGGTACGAAATGAATTTGTCTTCACAATCCAAACAAACATGCAACCACTGATGACAGTAAAATTAGACAACAGTTAGAAATCACCCTCTGTGACTTGTTTTGGCTTTTGTCTTTTTTTTTTCTTTGTTGCAAAACCCCAGAAACTGGACTCAGATCCAAGAGAGAACCACATATTCTAATCCAAGCCCGGGTTTCAGAACCAAAGTTCATCCATGCATCAGGAAATCAGACTCAGTGTACATTATGTTCAGTTAGGACAAACAAGTACCAGTATTTTTTTTTATAGATCAACCAAAATAAATGATTTTTGGCACGTGATGCAAATGTACTGCAAACTGTGGAGAGATACACAGCAGATTTTAAAGGAGTACCCTGCTCTTCCTGCCAATTTTTAAAAAAACTTTAAGTATCTGCTGTCTATAAAAATACATGAGTAACTGGCCCTTCTTAATTCCCACTGTTTTTTGCTCCACTGACAGTTGAGCAACCTCCTCAGTCAACTTTCTCCTTTCCTGTTTTTATACCGAGATATGCTATGCTTGTCGAGGTTGACAAGAAAACCAAATTCTGACGATGCTTAATAGCCTATTTACACCTTAAATTAGCTCATGTTAGCAATCGCCGGCTAACTAGCTAGATAAACTACATCAATAATTGCCTCGCTAGTTAGTTAGCATTTTGCTAACATTATCCAACTTCAGATGTGACCCTATAATATAAGTTGACCGAGGTACCAAGTTTGCTCAACAGGACAAAGAACAAAAAGGGGCGGGACTTAGGGAGGGTCAGTTGTTTGCAGTAAAGGCCTGTTGGCTATTAGTTGTTATACACTCACTGAGCTAAATCCCACCAAGAAAATAACAAGATTTTTGGGTTTCAGACTATGTAAGAGTGATGCTATAAGTTTTGAAATGTTCAAGAAAATATAGCTTTATCTTTTATAGTCTTTTACAATAACATTTGACAGTAAGCATTTTAACATTAACAACAACAACAACAACATTTATTTAGCTTGTCGCTCGATACAATTTCAATGTAGTCTGTCTGAATATAAGATATTTGTTGTTTCAGTGGCCCAAAGCTATGAGAACCTGGCTGAGGTACCTGACTATCAACAGAGCATACCCGACTACGAGCAGGTCAATGGCAACTACGAGCAGGCCACACCTGACTATGAGCAGGACAAGGCGGACTACGTGCAGGCCACGCCGGACTATGAGCAAGCCAGTGGTGACTACGAGCAAGCCATGCCCGACTATGAGCAGGACATGCCTGACTATGTGAAGGTGGATGAGGAGGAGAGTGTTCTCCCTCCTCATCCACCATACAACGATCCAGATCCAGCGGCGGATAACGTCTCCACAGAGGACTATGATGACATTGGAGGTGAAGACGAAACCCAGGGTGAAGAGGACTATGACGACGTGGGATAAAACCCCAAAGGAAAGAACAGGAGGGAGATTATTCTAAAAGACACTTTTGACTTTCTTATCTGGATCCTGCCGAGCAGAGAGAACAGAAATATCTTCTTCACCTTCCCACAGATTTCATTTTGACCAGTTGAACTTTTAAAATATTATTCATGAAAAAGAAAATAAGAGTTGAAGTTACTTGTATATTATGTGCAGCAGCTTAGGAAGGAAAGCACAAGATGCAGAAATCTTCTGAAAGTCTTAAGTACTTTTCAGACAACGATGGCTGAAGGCTTGATTTAGCTAATTTATTCTGACTTAAACCAACATTGTTAATAGGCTACAAAAAGTCTATTTATGGTTGGTTTTACTTTTTTGGTTGGTGGTTGGACTGGACAGTCAACAAACAGATGCACATATTTGATGCACATATATTTGTTAATTATTGACAACATCTGTGACTGACTGATCAGACAGTGGTAGCCCATCAAATAAAATGAATCATATGTTATATATATGTTTTGTTTTGTTTAAACATTGTTTTTTAATCTGGATATTTAGAACAATAATACAAATTTTTGAATCTCAATTTCAAGGACAGGTTGGTATTTTGAAAAATATTTAAATGATATTTGCTTTCATGCTTAGGGAGGTGATTAGCTTAGCTTAGCATAAAGACTGAAAGCGGGGGAAACAGCTAGCCTGGCTTTGTCCCAAGTGACAACCACTGGGCAGAACTTGAATCTGGCCTGAAAAGTTGAGCCTGAAGATGTTCCAAGCCTGACAAAAGTCTGTCCAAACTCGACCCCAACTCGTCCATCATTAGCATATTTCAGCCTGAATTCGATTCCTGCCCGACATTTTTCTCAACAAGTTTCCCACTTTGCACCAAACAGTAGGAGTTTTCAGTGACAGGGACAAAACAACATGGGGGGAATTTGAATCGGCAACAGCGATACAGCCCAAACCGGACGTAAGCCCATGAAATATGTAAGAAATACTGCTCGACCCGACCCAAACCCGTCGGGTTCTGTTGGGTTCCGTCAGGTTCAGGCACAGATCTCAAGCTCTACCTCCGGGACTGAAAAACTAAGCCAACATTGAAGTGACAAAAATTGCAGTGCTTTGAATGACCACTTGAGGCTGGTTCCAAAAGTGAGTCAACTGTATAGACCCCTGTATTAAGAAAAAATAAAAATGTTTACAGCCTGGTACAAAAAATTGATTAGCAACAGAAAGGACAATGGATGGTAAAAATCCAGAGGGACGTGAGGCCGTAATTCAAATTTACACAATATAATTTGAACCGTTAGCTAGTGTTAGAGAGCATATTATTGTCATAAACCACCTCCTAACTATTGTTACTGTTTGATAGTGTTATATGATACAGTAAGAAAGGCTGAAATTAATTATCAATGATCAATATCTGAGAATGAATTTAAACCTTTGTTATCATATTATGTAACACTATCAAACAGTAATGTTAGCTACCAAGTGGTTAATTCTAGCATTACTTGTTGTCTACAGTAGCTAATTAATGATGAAATGTGTAATTTTTCCTTGCAATATAGCCCAGTGTCCCTCTAGATTTTCACTATCTATTGTCTTTTCAGTTGCTGATCAATCAAAAAGCGTTGACATGATAATGATTTGTCAGATTTTGTACGTTTACATGACTTAACGCTCCCTTTTTGGGGGATAGGAAACCTAAGATCCCAGTGTATACAACAATGTATATTTACGTGTTTTTGAATTACAATTTTGACAGATTTGTATGAATTCATGTAAGTGTTCACGATATCTTAATAAATCAAGTTTGATCAGCCAGCTGTCATGCTGCTTTTGTCTTCCCCAGTCAAAGTGGGTCAATGAGCCGACAGTGGCCTTTGTGACTGGGGTTCGATGACGTATGTCAGCCTGATGTATGACATTATCCTTTTCTGCTGACCACATCTGACTTTCCCAGTGTGACGTGAGAGGAAAATGGTCACCATGTGAGTATGGTGAATTCTCTACTTGCACAATGTGGTGTGACATATCAGTTTTATGAGCTCCATGTCTGTTTACTTCCTGTCAAAGCTTCAGTAACCTTACTTTCACTTACATCACTTCCACGGTTAGGTTGGTACATATGATTATATGATAAATATGATTTTGAGCGTTTTGATAATCACCTCAGTATCTCTGATAACTGTTAGCAATGTTAGCTAGCTGGCATCACCGTCTTCACTTAAAATAAAAAAAAGTAATTATGAGTGAGATGTGAATTTATTCTGACTCTACATGCTGGAGGTGTGAAGATTCACTCATACATGTGATGTATCAGACTTTAATGTGTAAGATGCGATTGCATCGATTCAGACGGCCTGTATCGGTAAAGAGCTGAACATGATTCTGAAAAAAATCGTTGCAGCACTGGCGTACTAGCCAAATACCTAGCTCACATAAAACAAGCGCTCCCTCCTCCCACTCTGTCTCTCCTGTTCATTTCAGCAAAACAGACAGTGAAAGAACTGACGTGGCACTGCGTCGCACCGCCAAACTGTCATAACGTGTGGAAAAAGTTTTGGGTTTTGTAATATTATATATTATTATATTTATATTGTTAGCTATTTAAACATATTTAAGATGCATTGTATCTTTGAACATGTATCAGGATTGAATGTAATTTGATGTACTCCTCCTTGTTCATTAACCAGGTCAATCTCAAATCTGCTCAGAAAAACGTTAAGACTTGATGATGCAGCATTACGAAGCTCGTGACTTTTCATTGTGCGTCTGTGGTGTGGCATTTCATTTAAATGAATTGCCATGAAACAGGAAGTTGTTGCATCTCAACCCCAGTTTGTCACAGCTTTTCCAAATTTCAGCGTTTGCTAAGAGCTTTGACCTGTAAACATGTACAGGCTGATATTAAACTGAAAATTCAGAGCTGTGTCGATGTACGTTCTGCAACGACACCACGGCTGTCACCTCACCGACGTGTGTGTAGGGTGCAAAGGTCCTTCACTGGTGTTTGCAGCTTTAATTTAGAAAGTAAATTTTGTGACACAGTTTTGAAAAATTACGTTATCAGTGTGGCAGAGGCAGGGGAGTCAAAAGTATTCAGCAGCAAACTGGGGTCATGGGATTTGTTGACAATAACAAACACACAGAATATCAGTAAAGCTGGTGATGTTCTATATTTATCCATTTAAATCCCTCAGCCAGGAAAAAAAACACAGTGCGCAAAGTGAAATGAGTTAAATACTAAATTTGTTATAATAATTATGTTATTTAAGTGAGCATATGGGCTGCATTTGCAAAGAATGAGCCCAGATTTGACCTAATAAATGGCCTCTGAGAACTGCAGACGTCTGGACTGTAGCCTCCTGTAGTCTGCTCTAACTCTGCACCTGATGTCACTGAGCGTTTGAGAATATGTCGTCTCCTCCTGAGGATTTGCTCCTAATCTCTCCTGCACCACGGCACCAAGCGGCACTGCTTTGAAAAGGAAGGGACGGTTGTAATTTAACAGACGGCAGCTTTGCACCATTCACTGTTTATTCTAAAGTACACATAAAGAGCCTGTCCATGGTCGTCCCACAAGTTTGTCCATTTCTTCTGAAACTTTTCATGTTTAAAATTCTTTCCTGGCCACAAACCTGTCTGAAAGTTTAATTTTCTGAGCTCCCTCGAGGCTCGCTGTGGACCTTTGGCACGTCAAAGCAGGTGGAGCTCACTTGATAACATTAAGCTTCGACATGAAGCTGCTCCCGAGGTCCTCGATCCCGACATCCTGACTCACTCTTATGACTTTATGGGACTGAGGGATTGTAAACAAAATTCATTTCATTTGTGCTTTTTCTTACTTTGACAAATAAAAATATCTGTGGGGAAAATGGTCCATTACTTTCTTTTAAAAAGTGTCTTTCAAAGCCAGAACACAGTTTACAACACGTCAGTGCTTGAAAGCAACATTTCACTTCTTGTGATGCCTATAATGCATTATAATGCATAATAAACATACTTATAGCAATGTACAATATTAGTTATAAGCACTAATAAATATTGATAATGCTTTATAACAACAATAATGTTTATTCAATACTTGATTCTGATTGGTCAATCACAGCATTCTAACATCTGTTATTTCTGTTTAACAGACCGTTGCTATGAAGAACAGACCGTTGCTATGAAGAACAGACCGTTGCTATGAAGAACAGACCGTTGCTATGGACACAGGTCTGATCATAGTCTCTGAAGGAACAGTAAAATCATATATTATCAAATATTATATAAAATATATTTTGTGCCAAATTATTTATTTTTTTGGTACATAACCAAGTATCAAGCAAATAGCTCACTGTTGCAAAGCCATGAAATTATTTTAAAATTAATAGTTTGTGTCACATAAATGTGTGTATTTTTTGGGGGGCAAGTGATCATGTAATAAGTGGGACAATGTACAGTTAGTATTTTACTTATGATGCTTTATAATGTTTTATGCTTATTGTTATAAACCATAATGAATATTTAAGAGCTAAAAATTATACCACTGTTATTAAATGTAATTTACTTTTTTATTGTTCTGCTTGCTGACTTGCTCTTCAGCTTCTTGTTCCCTTTAGTTGGTTAAGATTTTAATTTTCTTAGCTTTCTTCTTTTCGCTTTTGAGCTTATTTGTCAGAATTGTTTGTGTATTAAAGCTGTTAAATTATGCAAAAGGTTCTCGTTATCTCGGGTTATTGCACAGATCCCATGGGAGAAAACTTCCCCATCATATTCGGGCCTGCACCGAAGTTATGATGAATCTCAAAGTATGAAAACTGGTCACAGTGACACAGAAATGAGATTGAAAGTTGCCAAGAGTCTCTTAAAATAACTATTCATAAATTCTGAGAGAGGAGGGCTGCGTTTGCAGCACTTGACAACAACATCTTGGAACATTTTGATTGGTCAGAAAGTCAATACTTTGTGCTCATGTGCGACTAGTAACCAACACATTCCCTCAGTCCACAAGAAAGAATAAGGGCCTTGTTCAGTGGAACCAGAGTTTATGCATCTTACCACTGTTTGGCAACAACTACAGCAACAGTCAGCAGAAGTGGGGATGTGGTTCTCCTGCTGCCGAACGTACAGTAAGAAACCAACCTGAGTTCATTTCCTGAAGAAGTCAAACGTGCTGTCAAAGGCAGTTACAGTCTAATGGTGGGGACTTTCAATAACATAAGAACAGTGGTGGAAGAAGGACTCGCTTCCTACTTAAAGGTACTAATACAGCCAGAGTTTCCCAAACCTTGTTTTTTTTTTAAAGTTATTATAAAGGCTTTTTTTTTGGCTTTTATTGGACAGGACAGCCAGAGAGCAGACAGGAAGCAGGGCAGAGAGAGGGAGGATGACACGCAGCAAAGGGCCGAAGGTGGGAGTCGAACCAGCGGCCGCTGCAGAGGACTAACAGCCTCCATACATGGGTCAGACGCTCGACCAACTGAGCTAAACGTCCACCCACTTTTCCAAAACTTTTAAAAATGACAAACCATCATGACCCAATTTACCATATAGGCCTCATCGATAGATTTTGGGAAGAGTTAATTTGTGCAGAAATGAATGTTCTTGAGAATTTTACTGCCATTTCTGCATCACCTTATATTATCTTGACGCAAACATACACACATGTTAAATACTATGGAAATAAATGCATTTAGATGGAGTTAGCAATGACATAGCCTCATTGTTTTAATTTCATTTCATCAAGAAAACAAGCCTAAAAAAAAACTGTTTTGGGTTTTGAGCCCAACTCAAATGCCTAAGTTTTGAAATAAACTAAAAAAAAAAGTTTTGAGGTTATTTACTTTGCCTCTTTAGATTCTTTAGATAAACTACAGTTTCAGAAACTAAAAAATCATTCACAGGTGAGCTGTGAACCTGATTTGTCAGATGCCCTGCAGCCATTTTAACAGAAGGCAGGTGGTCAAACAGTCCATTTGAGATGAATTAAAGAGCTGAAACAAAGACAAAACAAGTGTGATCCCCAAGGTAAAAAAAAAAAGTGGTTGAAGTGTCTTCAGTCTCCATCTTCCTTTCATTTTCTTTTTCACACTGCTTGTCTTAGGCACCCCCTTTGACACATGCCCCCCCCCCGGTGGCAGCAGCCTCTCA
This sequence comes from Lutjanus argentimaculatus, assembly GCA_034769285.1. Classification (NCBI taxonomy): domain Eukaryota; kingdom Metazoa; phylum Chordata; class Actinopteri; order Lutjaniformes; family Lutjanidae; genus Lutjanus; species Lutjanus argentimaculatus. The sequence goes on along the minus strand of JAWZSL010000004.1, from coordinate 1,036,750 downwards.
TAGCCTTTGTTTATGCCTCAGGCCGGCCACGCCGAGTCCAGATATTCGACTGCAGACGGAGCAAAAATCAACAAAAAAATCATCTGGACTCATGGAATCATTTTATGAAAAAAAAAAGAAACACCCTAAGCCAATAGTTTGGTGACCTACATACATCTAATAATCCCTCACACCGACCACATAATAACATCTTGTCAGTCATCAGTCACGGCTTCACTTGGTCCTGAGACGTTTAATGGATATAAACTGGGTTTGGATGTTGCCACAGTTCAGGGTTTAGTGAACTGATTGAACAAAAGGTCTGCAAAGATGCAGGCCAAGAAAAAAAAAAAATCCTCAAAAAGTATCTGAAAGTCTTTAAGAAATTTTTCACAAACTCGTGAAGGTCAGTGAAGAAAAATAGTGATGAAATGTGACCACATAGATTATTTTCACCTCTTAGGTTTGGTGTCTGGTGGAAGTGAGCAGATTAACATTTTTAAGTATTTATTTGCAAACAAGTATAACTTATCCCCAAACATTAACAGTAGTACTTGTACAAATGGGGTGAAGTACTTGAGTCTTTTCTTTTCGTGCCACTTACTTCTGCTCCACATGGCCTACATTTCAGGGGGAAATATTATTACTCTGCTACATTTATCTGATGGCTTTAATTGCTTAAAAATTAATGTTTTTGATAAAAACACAGGAAGTGTGTCATAAATACACATAGAAGTCATTAAGAGTTTTGTGTAAAAGCATTTAAAAGTTCCAGCTTCACAAAGGTTAAGATTTGCTGCTGTTCTTTTATTATTTTTAGTAATACTGAGGTCTGGACTTCTGGTTGAACGAAACAGACATTGTAAATGTGTCACTTTAGGCTCTGAGTAAATGTGACAGCATTTCTCAATGTTTTCAGGTTTTTTAACAAACAAAACAATCAGTTGATTAAATGAAAATCAAATCAGCAGATTAATCCATAATAAAGATAATCACAAGTTACCGTCCAGTTCTACACCAAAAAAAGTTCAAAAAGTTCATATTATAATATAACAATCACAGGGGACATTTTTCTAGATTAAATACTTTTACTTTTAATACTTAAAGTACATTTGCATGAGTATACTTGAAATTAAGCATTTTTACAGTGTGGTATTAATAATTTTATTAAATAAAAGCTCTGAATAATTCTAAAACCACCAGTTGTTGCTATAAGTGAATGAATCGCTCTCAGCCTTTAAAATAATAATGAGAAAAAAAACGTAATTTGTCATGAGGACTTTAATTGTGAAAAATCTAAAACGGAAGTCGAGATAAGACTAAAGGCGCTACCTTGAAACAGACGAAAAGCGACAGTTTGTCACTTTTTCAAACTCACATTCATAAAGACAACAACACATATTAGAACATAGAAACTAAAAGTGATATTAATTAATTTATTTAATGATTAAAATCTGTTTTGTCCTGTTTGCTCTCGTTTGATTTTATGGAACATTTGATCAGGATTCAGGAGCCTCTGGGATCAATTGGTCGACCAACGTAAAAATATAAATAAAAATATAAATATAAAAAAAATATAAATATAAATTTAATACCTCGCAGAACCTTTATTAACATCATCACGGAAACAAACAATGTGAAAATCTTTTGAAAATAAAAACTACCAGAAAATTAGAAACGTGCAAAGAAAAGTGAAGGGAACAATAGAAAATAATAGAATGAACGTTAGTTCATCAAAACATAATGGAGTACACTAACTAAGAACATTTACTTAAATAAACCTTCTGAAATTACGAGTTTGAGGTAGTTTATCTAAATATTTCCATCCTGTACTCCTTCTTACTCCAGGACAATTCAGAGATAAATATTTGACTTATTTTACTGTTACTGGGCTTAATTTTAATGATTTGCTTCTTTCTTTTCCCTCATAGTAGGATATATGATTGTATGTAAATGGTTTCTTTATGATTAAGACTGTTTGTTGGATAAAACAAACATTTTCATAATGTAAATTCAGTGGAAACTGTGATGAGACTTAATCACTATTTCTGACATTTTATGGACAAACCAAAAAAAAAAATTGATTAATTGACAAAAATAATTGGCAGATTAATTGACAATAAATGCCAAAATAAGGCCCTTATTGTGTCACTTGATGTTGTGTTTTTGTGGTTTTATTTTTGATTTTATTTACCACTTTACCATTTTTAGTATGCTATTATGTTTTGACAGTGTTGGAAGAAGTACTCAGAAATACTACTGGTAGCTTGTGAATATCTCCCTGGAGATGAATAAAGTCGTATCTTTCCGTAACTTGTAGTAAGTAAGAGGTAATGTACAGTGAGCAGGTCCTGCATCACTGTGAAGGAGTTTATTTCACCATAATGACCTGCTCACTGTACATTATGGCGATTTTTCCATGGTTACGTACCAAATACAATCAGTATTTGACGTAAAATATAAATTTTAAAGTGATTTTATGGATTTAAAAATAATTTTATTGCTCCCCCAGAGGTCAGAACTGTATAATGGTCTGTTCTTCATAGCAACGGTCTGTTATAAAGAAATAACAGACCTTAGGATGCCATAACTGGCCAATCAGAATTGAGTATTTAGTACAGCCAGATAACAAGCAAGGGATAATGTACAGTGAGCAGTTCAGTATTGTGAAATAAACCCCGACGGGTGATGCAGGACCCCAACACAAAGCGGAGGGGTCTTGAATCACCCTGAAGACGTTTATTTGACAATAATGACCTGCTCACTGTACATTATCCTGCTTATTACACAGTTATGAACAAAAAAAACCCCAATAATTTGACACAAAATATTAATTTCAAAATAATTTTAGTAATTTAACAATATATATATATATTTTTTTGCCTTTATTAGATAGGACAGCCAGAGATTAGACAGGAAAACAGGGCAAGAGAGGGGGGGGATGACATGCAGCAAGGTGCCAAAGGCGGAGTCAAACCAGCAGCCACTGCAGAGGACTAACAGCCTCCATACATGGGTCAGATGCTCTACCAACTGAGCTAAACGTCCACCTGTGATTTAACAATATAACAATTATTGCTCCTCCAGAGTCTATGATCAGAACTGTGCCCATAGCAACAGTCTGTTCTTCATAGCAACGGTCTGTTATACAGAAATAACAGACCTTAGAATGCTGTAAGTGACCAATCAGAATCAAGTATTTAACAAAGCTATGTAATAATACGTCATGATTTATTTGTTTATTGTATTATTTTGTAGCCTATTATTAATCCGAATATACGAAGCAGCCTAACTAAAGTTATGAGTTAAATGTTGTGAAGTGAAAAGTACAACTTTGCCTCTGTATTGTAGTGATGTAGAAGTTTAGAACAAGTGAAGCACGAAAATTATACTTGAGTAAATGTACTTAATTACCTTGCACCACCGAGTGAGATGCTATCCGTGTGTGTTTTATTTTGAAGGTGTTGACAGGAAGTGTAACGGTTGACGGTTGGTGTGTGCGCGTGCATTGACGCTCCATGCGGGCTGATCGCATCGCATTCCAATGTGAGCGAGATGTAACCGCTGTGCGGACTTTATGCTTTCCGAACCGTCTTCAGCCGCAATTTGAAGGAATAAAATGTCCAACTTGAAGGAGTCCAACACTTGTCCTGACGGCTACAGGGCTCTAAGCACAAGTGAGCTGAGGGAGCTTTTACAGAACGACGACAAAATGGACCAGATCATTCGGCTCAATGAGAAGGTTCGTATCCTCTGTTTCCTCCAAAGAACCAAAGTGCCGTCAGGAATGTGCGCCTCGTTCACGCTTTGTTAAACCTCCTCTTTTATCTTGAACGATGCGCGTCCTTCGCTTCCAGCTGTGCTGCTGTTCGTCGCTGAAAATGAGCGTTTGGGTCTTTTTGGTCATCACATTTGATGTTGAGTGTGTAACGCAGATCCGCTTTACATGGCTCATCGATTGTCTGCGTGGCGAGTGGTCGGATTTCCAATTCGTGTCCACGCACCCGGGTCTCCTAATATTTGCGGTGAATTATTAATCACTGAAGCAAAGATAAAACACAAAGAGGTTTGTTTGTGCGGTCTGTACAAGTAATTATTTAATGCTTCAAGCGTTCTTTTCCTGCTGAAGCATCGTATGGAGGTGTTGAAGACCCCGTACGCGCCGTTATGTGACTTGACTCCTTACGCCGAACTCCCTTTAAAAATCTGGCAGCGTCGTGTTTCTCCATCCAACAGAAGACCAGCGCATGAGGTAGAAGATGCCTTGAGAAAATATTAGAGTTATTACGGCACATTATTCAATTCGGCATTACTTCAGTATTTATAGCAAGACTTGTTTGAATAAAATTTAAACTTTTACAACTGGTCGTCCTCGGTCATGTCCTTCCGAAAGATACGTTGGCGAGCAGAGTTCATTCTGAATAAAAGTGTACTTTTGCTGCAGTGAGCAGCGTCTTGATGTTTTGTACTAATGCCGAATTGAGCAGTGGTTTCTGACAATCAGAAAACACATGAAGTCGCATTATTTCACAAGTGTGGCTTTGTGTATAAACACGGCAAATTAAAATTGGCAGGTTTTTTAATGGGATTCCACGTGCCTTACTCTCCATGTCAGAGCGGCACGTTTCGGGGCTACATGATGACCTTCCTGACGTAAAGCGAAACTACACCACTCTGTCACACACACACACACACACACACACACACACACACACACACACACACACACACACACACACAGAAAGATACAAGGTGTACCAGTGGTTCCCAAACTTTTTCATGGGCCCCATTTTGATTAGGTTTGCCTTGGGGGTCCTCAAACAAAAAAGACTCCAGTCAGGAATCTGTAGGCTATAGAATTGCATTGCTTTCACACAGCTATGGGTGGAGTGACAACAACAGTGTGTGCAGTGAAACATAACCAGGGCGGGATGTTCATCCTCATACATGTTCTCATTGTGATTCTTCTGACATCCAAGCAGTTGAATAATTAACAAATTCCTGGACCCCACTGTGAGAACCGCTGGACTGGGACCTTTGCATTGCTGTGTCTCCTCTACCTCACTCTTTTTCCCTTGATTAATTAATTAAAAAGCAGGATGTCATGTGATTTTTGCTCAGAGACAAAGAAAGGCATTACTTATTTGGCCTGGTCCTTGGCGACGGATGTGACATTTAAAACCTGAATGAATTGGGATGATGGAGCCAAAGTGGTGGAGTCTCACTGAGAGGTCACACAATTCTCCCCCTGGCAGCCGAGCAGAGCGACTCACATCCACAGTCTGCAGCGCTCGAGGTGTTTGAGCAGCAGTTCATCCGTCATCTGCGATAATACAGAACTTGTGTTTGCACAAGGACATTAATTCAGGAAGTATTCTGGCTCTCAGTGATGTAATCTACTTTAGTGTAGATAGAATATATCAAAACATGTTGTGTATATATTATATATATCATGGTTGGCTGGTTTCACAGCCCATCTCTCATCTCCATATGAGCTCTGGGAGCAGAACGCTTCATTAATCTCATGTTGATAATGAGTGTTATGTAAACCGTGAGTTAAATCATTCATAATGATTCATAATCATGAATGCTACAGCCTGAGTGGTGGAGTGTTCTTCATATTTTCATTAATAACAGACCACACATCGAGAACCAGTGATCTGAAACACCAAGTAACATCAGGTTTTGTCGTCAGGGCTGCACCATTTTATACTGATCATTAATAATCATGCAGACCGACTGATGAATATCTTTATTAAATCTCAAGAGGGGAAACAGGTCTACAGGAACCAATCTACAGTTGAAAAAAGCCGTGTTAGGACCTTGGCAGCCTTAAATGTACTGCAGCTGCAGCACTTTATTGAGGCTGAGGAGGTCAGTCTGAGAATCACAGCAACAAAACTGAGGTAAAAAAGTGCATCAAAAGGGCACATAAAACTCTTCAAACCTCTACTGAAAAGTGCTGAAACCTCGCAGTGAATGCCTTGTCATATTTGTAAATATTTTTATTCAGTTATTATTTATTCTGAAGTCAAAGTTCTTGTATAGAGGAAAACATTTAAAAGAATAGTTTGTCATTTTGGGAAAAATGCTTATTTGCGTTGTGGGGGAGAACACAGAGGAACATCACCACCACTCTATCTGTAAAATATAGCTCATCAGCTAACCTGTCTCTGTCTAAACATAACAAAATCTGCCCGCCCACCAGAACCTCTGAAATCAGAAAGCTTGGTGGTGGGGCATGAGTTTGACATCATTTTACAATGTGCTGCTGTCAGAAAATCATGCCAACATTGATAAAAGGGATCACATGTATATGAATATAACGGATTGGACAGTTTGGACCGGTTCTCGTTTCCGTCCCTATATCAGAGCTTTTAGGATGAAAACAGCTGCCTGCTGTGTCTGGTAACTAAAACTGTTGAGTTGCAGGATGGATAACTAAAGCAACGAGGTGAAACACACTATGAAGGAACAGTGTAGTTGGATGATAATTGACCCTTTGCTAAGCCTCGCCTCCAAACAGCAACTGTCCAATCATAGGTTAGCAACTGTAACTAGGGCTGTCAAGCTTTCCATTTCTCTCCATGTTGAAGGTGTGCAGGAGTCTCTGAGAAGAGTGATACTCTGCGTTTCATGAGTCTGGAAGGTGATGTCTTTTTTGTCGTCTCTCAAAAACGTGAAACACAAGAGCACACGTGTGGTGAATGGATTAAACTCTGTCTTCACCTGCTCTAACATAAGCTGCAAATGTTAGCATGTCTGGCTAACTAACACTAGCTTACTAGCTGCAGTAACTTTACCTCCAGACAAACTTGTTAGATCCACTGCATCTGTGTTTGTTCTGTGGGGGTTTGAGGAGGAGGATGTGGGCTGATGCAGAATCAAAGTGGGTCGATGTAAATGCATCTCTCTCTGCTCGCTGTCTCAGGTCTAAGACGAGTTAGCTTAGCTCTTATCCTGGCTCTCTGTTCTGCAATCGTGGTCCAGCTGGTCTGGCTGTGTGACCCGTCTCAAGGTCCACTGCACTAATCGAGTCCCTGTGCTTCCTTTCCCCACGTTAATGAGTGTATTTCTGTCATCTATCATGTAGATATACCTGCTGTATTTCACCATCCGACCAGTGTTTCCTGAGATGTAAGCTAGCTTTAGCCTCAGTCTGTTAGCATTAATGTTATATCATGTACGCAGCTGTTAGCTAACTTTACATAAACACTTTCACAGGGTTCTTGTTTTAAAACGTGTCAGATGGAAACATTAAAACATCAGCTGGAGACTCTCAGCTGACTCAAGTCGACTTAGCATTAGCATTAGCTTACATCAGCCAGCTACACGTATGAAATCTGCTTGTGAGTCATTAGTTTAGCAACAAAATCCACCATCGTCAGCTAGAAATGAGAATCTGCTTTTGTTTATTTCTCTAAGGAATCACAGACCTCGTGTTTCAACAATTACTCTCAGTTTTGATGTTAAAATCTGCCACTGTTATCACTGTAAACTGCATTAATGCAGTGCAAGAATGGAAAGTTTGGCAGGCTTAGCAACAGTAACTAAGGAAGGCAGGGCTTAGTGAAGGGTCAATTTTCAGTGAAAAATTAGATCTTGATTTGATCCATTATTGTTATAAAAATGTTGATCATAGATGCTTTAAACTCATTTCATGTGGTGCAAGAGACAACCGACAATGTGGACATCCAGTAGAGACTCACAGTGTGCAGTCCTTCATTTCTCTCAGTGGAACATAGGTCTGGTGTTATATGGAGAATTCTCTTTCATGGAAAAGGCTTTTGCACCCCATAAATCTCATGGCAGACTGAATGGTAAATTGGTGGCTGTGGATTGCAGAGGCCTAATTAAGCTTGAGCCTCATTTAAGATAAAAGGCAAACACCTATTTACTGCATTTCATGTGGACAGACGTGTTGAACCACAGAAAACAACAGTGCTGCTCTGCGTCTTCTCCAGCGCAGAACTCCCGACTCTTAAGTGCTCCCCGAGTGTCATTTGTCAGGGCCGGTAAACACTGTCAGCTCTGCTTTACAGCCCGTGCATCAAAATACAAAAAACACACACTCCCCAAAGACTGCAGCAGTTGTTGTTTGATAAACGGGGCGGACTAGCCAAAGCAGGAAATGAAGTGTCCGTATTGATTCCTGTTTAAGGAAAACGGGGCGGATAATTGGGCTGTAAGTCTGAAACTAACTGTGTTATCTTTATCCTCGCAGGAATATATATTTTTTTTAGAATGAACAGCAGATCTGTAGTAGCTCTCTCTGCCCCCACACAGACCTTCATTTGACTAACAGGGCACATTCTGCAAATTCCTCTGTACTTGGGACTCATACATCCTTTTGATGACCCGTAAAATGTGAGACAGATGCACCGTACAACACTGGACTGAATGGTGTGGCCTTCAGGCTCTAAGTGACTGACTGTTGAAAGAAGGCAATTGAGCAAAGAAAAGTATCCGGCTGGGCAGAATCACAGGAATGCTCACACTGATGGAATAGTCAAAGAGGGTTCTGATTTTTTGCAGTGTGAAGTTCACAAAGTGGTATTATATCAGCGTTTTGGACGCCGACTGTTCCTTCACAGCGATGCCCTGACAGTATTGTTTGGCAACAGTTAAAGGGAGTGGCATTCATTTTAATAATTTATAGTTCTGAGCTCATATGACAGTGATTACCCATCCCTCCCCCAATATAGCCTATAAATACTCGTACAAACACCTCTCAATGCTCAATGTGACCTCTGATTAGGGCCGCAAAATTCATCAAAATATTATCAAAGTACAAGATGGTCAAATGCAATAACCAGATTGCAGAAGCTGTAATTTTTTGATGAAGGAAAAATGTGACAAAACAGTATTAAAACAAAGTACTGCAGTGCTGCAGAGATGCCTACAAATCCTACAAATCTTCTTCTCCAGATGTGAGAAAACATGTTTGTTTGGTACAACAAATGTCACATCATCATGATTGTATAGTTTTTTCCAGTCAGAATGAAAATTATAATGCAAAAATTGTGACTCATATTGCAATTGACCCTTTGCTAAACTCTGCCTCCAAACAGTACCTGTCCAATCATAGGCTAGCGACCATAACTATGGCTGTCAGGCTCTCCATTTCTCTCCATGTTGGTGGTGTGCAGGCGGCTTTGAGAAGGGCGATACTGTGCGTTTCATGAGTCTGGACGGTGACGTCTTGTTTTGTCGTCTCTCAAAAACGTGAAATACAAGAACACACATGTGGTGAATGGATTAAACTCTGTCTTCATCTGCTTTAACAGTAACTGCAAATGTTAGCATGTCTGGCTGACTAACGCTAGCTTACTAGCTGCAGTAACTTTACCTCCAGACAAACTTGTTAGATCCACTGCATCTGTGTTTGTTCTGTGGGGGTTTGAGGAGGAGGATGTGGGCTCATGCAGATCCGGCTGGTCTGGCTGGGTGACCCTGTCATGATCCGCTGCACCGATCGAGTTGTACGTCTGTGTGCTCCACCTGTTTTCACGTTTGGACCTATTTTTCAACTGGCGAGATTGTGATAATTAATAATTAATGGATTTTCGTTATTTTCTGACATTTTATGGACCAAACAACTAATCAAAAATGATCGTCAGATTGATATTTGTCACCAAAAACTGATCGATCAGTCATGAATAAAATGGACAGATTGATCAGCAATAAATGATTTGCATCTTGATGCATGTTATCGCAAACATATACACGTTAAATACTTTATAAACAAAAAATAAATACATTTAGGCTGAATTAACAATTGTTTTAACAATTGTTTTTATTTCCTCTTATCAGGAAGATGATGTAGAACATTTTAGACTACTGAATTATAAGAATATAAATTACATACAACTAAATTTCTTCCATAGTCCTTTTAAATGGTGACCCAAATAAAATCTCCTGTGACCCGCCTGTTGGTCCTGAACCAGTGTTTGGGGAATGACTGCCTGAGTTAAACCCAAAGATAGTTGTGTTAGTTTTGATGTGCACAAGGAACACAGGAACAACATCAGGAACAATTAATGCAATGAAATTGGTATCATATCGTTGAATTTAATTATGCATACACAGAGTGATTATTACAGACCAGCAATACATCCTAAAAACCCAAGGGTGTTAAAATTTATGGCTGTTAAAACTCACTTTCCACTCTTTATTCTTCAAAGAAGCACCATTCTCAACTCAAAAACACAAATGCTCAAAGGGTCTCATTCCAAAAGACTTTGATTTTGAGAAAAAAATGGATATTTGAGAGACATTAATGATTCTGTTTTCACAAATCCTTCTTTAAAGTCATAGAGTGACACGCAGCAGTTGATATTATTTGTTTGTGTCAGTAACAGTCTGCTATAATCCAGGGGGACAGGTGGGTTTGGGAGATTGTGCCAGAGACTTGTGCAGTTGTCACAGTTTCTGTTTCTTCCTTCAGCCTGTTGTCTCTTTGGGCTGCAGTGGAGTCAAAGTGTAGTTTGAAACATGGATCGTGATGGTTGTTTGAGAAGCCGGCCTGTGACCAGAGGTGACACACAGTCGGCCGCTGCTGTTGAGCTGCCCTGGAGCAGGACACATTCAGTGTCCTGTGCAGCTTCCATTTGCCCGCAGTCGAAGATAAGTGATTGTATCATGCAGCTCCCAGCGGGTTTCAGATACTCAGAAAACTATCTCAGTTCAGCCATAATTCCCTCCCATCTCTGGGGTCATTCGGGGTGTATGAAGGCATGCAGCTGTAGTGGGTCCAGCTCTGCCTCGTGTTGTATCGGAGACAAGAACCACTGGGGCTTTCAATGAGCAATTTATTGCAAGACACCAACACAATTTACTGCAATTGTAGAGAAACAAAGCATTCACAGAGTCTCTCATGTACAAATGCTCTCTGTGCCTCTATGAAGTGAGTCACTGTACGCACAATGCTACATGATTTCAAAGTGCACAGAACTGCTGCAACCGACACATCAGCCTCACCACACAGACCACAGACCTCTCGTCTAATCAACAAAATCCTGCAGCAAAGATAGAGAATACAGAAAGCAACAAGTCCTCACAGTTAATAGGCTGGAACCAGAAAACGTTTTTTTTGTTGAAAAATGACTTAAATGATTAATCCATTATTACAGCTGCAACAATTCAGTCCCTCCAGGAAGTTGCAATCATCGCAACAATTCGTGCAAATTCAACCAATCACTGTGAATTCTGTGCGATCTTGTAGTTTTTGCCCAAACTCGGCTACTCTTGACCAGTTTGACCGAATCTGTCCCCTGCGCAGCAAACGTCATACATGTACGTCTCAACGAATCGACTCAATGTTTTGTTTTATTATTCGCTATTTTTTTGCATTTATATGTTTTTTTTTTTTTATTTTTATTTTGTCATGGGTACTGAAAAGAGCACATTTGTTGTTCTGTACATTTTTATTTTATAATTTTGCATTTTTGAGTTTGAGTTCCCAAAAGATTTTGCTTCTTTGTGGAAGGTTCAGATTTTTTATAGTTTTTGTATTTCTGAGCACTTTTGGTGAGGTTAGTTAGAACATAGTGCGGTTTTGTTCTCCCTGGAACAAGTTGCCTTTGATTTTTAATGAATTACACAAAAAAACCCACAACTTTCTTTTGCCATTTTCTCTCAGTCCTGCAATTTCATTGCTGCTGTGAAATCAGGCATTTTAGGCCACAACAATCCAAAATAGGCCCGTGACATCCTGAGGGTCTGACGGATAGTCAGTTAATCAATAAGCTGAGTTGATCAAAAAAATTTTAATTGCCAATGTCCAGCATTTTTTGGTTCCAGTTTCTCAGAGGATTTGCTGCTTGTCTTTGTCATTTGTGATAGTAAATGAAGAATCTTTGAGTTTTGGACTGTTGGTTGGACAAAAGAAGTGATTTGAGGAAATCATTAAATCATTAATCCTAAAAATATTTGGCAGATTATTTAATCATAAAAATAATAATTATTTGCAGCCCTATCTAGTATCAAAATAGCTGGATATTAGTTTTCTCTCGGTCGACTACACGATTAATCAACAATCATTATAGTTCTAATATACAGCAGAAATCCTGAAAATAAACAGTACAGTACGTTTATATTTTTTACAATAAAAGAAGCACTATATTTCCTGTTGAAACAGATTATTACCTTTTGTTTGAATTCTAAATTTAAGTTTATTTGCATCATAAAATTATATCAGCAACACTTCAGAAAGTCCAACAAAAGAAGGAAAAATGACAGAAGCGTTAACATGTACTCTTTAAAATAAAAGTCTCTGGCTAATCCACATGTATGTTACAAGAATTTTAATGTCCAGTTTAGAGATGCACAAGTGCAATTTTCTTTTCAATTCCCAAGTCACAATTTTTAAAAGTCTGACCTGCCGATTCCGATTTTGACCAATTTTCTTTCTTTCTTGGAACTTTAATTGATAGTCTACACAAGCGTTTTTGTAACTCGTCTTTAATGGAAATTAATCAAATTATATGCTCATAATAAAACACCGACTACAAGATTTGAGAGTAACGGTGCATCACACACTACAGGATATTTCACAATCTCACTTGATCTCACGGGGAATGTGATCTTACGTGCTTTACTGTGAGAGAAACAAAAGCAGAAGGCTAAACAAGTCTGGATGAGAACGTGTATGTGGAGACGTGTCAACATGGGTTGTTGTCTTTTCAGCCAGAACTGCAGGTGACATTTTAACTGTCAGTTTTAATATCTGTCAATAGTAATATGCTAGATAACATTAGCCTGAAAGGCTAGAAAGTTTACCGTTGTTTGGCAACACAGTCAGCTGCCTCAGCCTCCTTCTGGCCAATCCCAGTTCCCCTCCCTTGCCCTTCAAACGGAGCCACAAGGGGTGGGGCTTGAAATCTTTACAGAGGAAATGGTACGCCACTCGTTGTGTGTTGTTCTAGTTGTGTCATCAGCAGCCACGACATACATGTAACACCCGAGCGACAAGACTGTAGATTGTTTCTCTGTGAGTGTTTCTATACAAGCTCAAGGTGACGTCCTCAAATATCTTGTTTTGTCCACCAACCGAAGGTTTTCAGTTTTTCATAGAGTGAAGAAACCAGAAAATATTCACATTTAAGAAGCTGAAATCAGAGAATTTGGCTTTTCTTCATTAAAAAAATGCTCAAACCAATTAATCAATTATCAAAATAATTGGTGATTAAATTAATAATTGATTATTTGATTGATCTTTGCAGCTCTAGAAAGATAAATCTGATAAATCTATATATCGGGGACAATCTGCTATTAATGCTCAGAATCAAGATTTCATTCTGTTTAAACCAGAAATTTCTTTATCAAGCTTTACAAAATAGCTGTAAAGCTGTACCGTGTTTAAATTGCAAAAATATCATGAAAAATACAGAAATATGAAAACATTTCCCATTTCCCAAATGAAAACATTTCCTGTTTGTGCTGCTTCATAATCAAGGGATTTTTATTGTGAACAGTTTAAGGAAGCATTGTGTTTCTCCCAGAGATATGCTAGTCCTCAGGTAAAAGACTCGCCTTCGAGCACATAGCTCTGTTGTGATGGAAATGCAAACCCCTGCCCTGCTGAGCCGACGTGCCAGCTCTGTGTGTGGAAAAGGGCCAGTAGACTTGTCTCTCTTCTCTTTATCCTGTTCTTGGAGCCTGTTGCTCCTCTTAACGCCGACATGCTGACACGCGTGTGCGACCGCGATGTTACTGTCGCTGTACGCATGACGTGAACCATTGTCCGGTCATGCATGTAAATTTGACCGACACACAATCAGATATCTGACGCTGAGTGGCCGGTCACTGGTCATGGGTGGTCAAGCTGAAAACTGTCCGATTCCGGTCACTGGCCGGTCGATCGGTGCTTCTCTAGTCCTGTGCATAATTTAGGGCATCAACATACACACTACTACACAGCTGTACCACATGACATATGTGACATGTGTTGACTTTGTCCAGTTTCAGGAGCTTCAAGTGGACAGGGAGACGCTGCTCACCTCCAATCGGAGTTTGGCCGAGGAGAGCCTCGCCCGACGACCTCGCCTTTGTAACGGCAAACTCCAGCTGGCGGAGAAATACCGGGAACTGTCCAACCTGGCAACCACATGCTGGGAAAAACAGAGTCAGCTTGGTAAGTTTACCCCACAGCATTGAAGAGACGGGGAGGACGGGGGATGAGGGGCAGTTTCTGGTTTCATATATGATGCCAGTGGACGATCACTGTCGAAACATAAGTCAAGAGGAGCTGGTGGTTGTGATGACAAGGTCACCGGTTCAGATTCCAGGACTGGATGGGTAAATACGGCCTCGCTAAGTGAAAGTGAAGTATTGCTGCCTGCCGACATTCCTCTGATGAGAGGACGGCTTTCTATATGACCTTACACAGCTGATATTGAGTATTGTAGGCCTTATTTACTTAAACGGCCGCAGAGCTTTCAAAATGCTTTATGCAGACTTCAGTGAAAACAAACCAAAAGAAGAAATCGCAGAAAGAAAAGGTTGCATTCTAACCACTTAAGGTTAAAAGTAATTATACGTGATATCCCACAGTGGCTCCTCAGTGTCTCACCTTGTAATTGCAGCGAGACATTCAAGCCATTACTGCAATGCTGTGAGACATAGAAAGCGAAGCGAGAGTCGAAATCACGTTTGACTCGCTGTGACACTCTCGCTGGTGCAGAGAATGAGGGAAGTTTCACATCAGAGTACAGAAAAGCTTCAGAGTGTCAGTGAGACGAGCCTTCAAGTGCTCAGCGAAAGCCTCAGCATGACTGGAGTTTGGTCATGGGAACGAAATGGAGCATATCAAATGCCAGCAGGAAGCTTGCAGCAGTTGTCAAGGAATTTGCGGGGTGAAAGGGGCCTTGTCTTTGTTTAGGCAAGTCATGCTTTTGACGGGGCAGCTATAGGGCAGCACCAGAGGATGTCTTTTTAAGCCTCGGCCCTAAATTTTAAGCCTCATGGGCAAGCTTTAGAAATTCCTCGCAGCGTAAGAGCCAAGGGCAGGTGATAAAATAAATCCTGTTGCATTAATTTCCAGAGGTAATGTCAACTGCGCCTTATTTATAACTCTGAGCGTGAGCTTTTATGGAGCAGGCCCAGCGCTTGGTTTACCCTAATGAAAACGCATTGCCAGATTTGTGCTCCAGCCTCAGCTGCCGGCCAGTGATGGAAGTTGGGTGGAATGTTAAACTTCCTGTCAATGTGTGCACATTACACAGATGCTGTCCCACCTCCCCAGCAAAGCAGGATGGGTGGGGGTCCGTCCTTCCTCTGCAAAAACATCTGAGTCTCATTTGCTGCAACAAGGGAAAAGGAAAAAAAGATGAATGAGGAGGGTTTTCTTGAGGCGAGTAATTGTAGCAGAGACAAACTGTGCAGCGGATCAAGGCAGACAGCTGTATTGTTTAATACATCCTGCTGTTTGGTGGACAGGGATCTGTGTGACCAGAGAAAGCTGGCAGAGAGTGTTGTGGTTGTGGTCCCCAGGTGGACTGTGGAACCTTGACTGTTTCTTGACGTCTGCTGCAGACGGTTTCTCACAGCTATTATTGGCATCTGTTTCCTTCTGCTTCCCTCTGCTGCTAGCTTAGCTGCTAATCATTGGCACCGACTTTTAAACTTTAAAGATAAAAGATAATCCCCGTCACAAATAAATGACCCTGTTCTGTCTCTAAGAAAATTACATCTAACAGTATATGATACTAATTTGTTTTGCCAAATCCATTTTGGCGGAAATGCAATCGCTGCCAGGATTATTCTCAGTCACATTTTTTTCCAGAGTGACTGTGAGTCCCAGGTGTGGTTGAGTTTAGGCAACAAAAGTACTTTGGTGGTTTGGGGAAGTTTGTGGTTTTGGTTAAATGTTAATAAAGTCAATAAAGTTTAAGGCTGTGACAACAACCCTGATACTGTAATACCGCAGTCATGTGAGGTCTACAGCCTGACGTCTACAACAACAACAACTATTTTTAAGATGGAAAAATGGATAAATAATCACAGAACAAGTTACTTTAACACCCCTGTTTCGCTGACAAACAACCCTTGAAACTAGGCTGCATGACATGGTAAGAAAGTCATATTGCCATTATATTATTTTCATTTTCATTAAAAAAAGATTTGATTTGTTGGGGTCTGTACCAAACAAACATGTTTTTTCATCTGGAGAACAACATTTGTAGGCCAGGGCATCTCTGCAGCTCTACAGCACTTCACTATAATACTGTTTTCTCACACTTTTTCCCTCTTTTGAAAATTGCAGTTTGGTTCTGCCTCTGTGATTTGGATATTGGACTTTGGCCACATTGATATTTGGATAATTTTGCGATTAATTGTGCAGCCCTGCCTGAAACCTTTGACATCACTGTTGGGTGTTTATAGGTGCAGCAAAGCACAGCAGTCCAGTGTTGATGAAAAAACACAATTCACATTTGCAAATTTCAATGAGAGCACTTAACGGGGTTGTTTGAAGGAAAATTCACTCTGAAACACTCACTGATGAAAAGCATGGTATTGGGTGTGTGTTTATTTAGTCTTGAGGCCTATTTTTTTTTTTAATTTAATAGATAACGGGTCAGATGTTGACAGCATCAGATTACTGCCTTTGAGATATTTTCGGCACACAGCTTCAGTGCTATTTAAAACACCAACACACAGTGTCAGTGCTCATGGTGTCACTGATTATGAATCAAAGCACAGGAGCTTCTTTCCAGATTTTGCAGTTAGATTTTGCAATCACACAATTAGACATTCATGTTCAAACAGTAACAGATACCAGCATTTCAAGTGACAGCAGCTGTAGTGGACCAGAATGCACTGCAGCCACAACGTACAGTAACTCTGAAGTTAGTGAGATATTATGTCCACAGTCATGGGCATGTGTCAGAGCTCACTGCTCACATAACAAGCAGCTAGTTTGTTGTATTTCTGCCCATGTGGCCACTTCTAATTCCTCAGTGGGCGTTGAAAAGCATTCTGGGACACATTAGTGAAATATTTACTGAAGCAGAGGCAGGCGAGCTGAAGCAGGCTGAAGTAAATTGACCGTTTGCTAAAGCCCTCCCCCGAACAGCAATTGTCCAATCATTGCTTAGCAACTGTAACTACAGGCACAGCAGTCCTGTCAAGCTCTCAGTTTCCCTGCGTGTAGAGTCGCTGTGTATGAGGCTGTTAGAAGAGCAAAGAGTTTGGATTGTGTTGTTTTTGTAAAACCCTCTCCAAAACCAAAAATACATGCAAAAGTGTGTTTTTATGCTCCAGTGTAAGCTGCAAATGTTAGCATGTCTGTCTAACTAGCCTACAACCCATAGAGCCATAGTCTGTCCTGGATGCTAGCATATCAGAGTGTAGGCTAACATTAGCGTTAGCCAGTTGACAAAATCTGCAAGCAAGAAATCTCATTTCAATCGCTGGCTACAAATGAGAGGCTGCTTTTGTCTGATATCTGTCCGAAACCCATTGTTTGTAAAACAACTAAGAATTTCAATGTCACCGTTCTAATTATAAACTGCAGGGGCGCAGGCTAACCCATTAGCACATAATGGCTCCTAGAAAGTATTATTAAACATCACGGATGGGTGATCTTTGCAGGGTAGTTCTGCAAATAAGAACTGTTAGCATTAACGCTTTGTCAATGCTTTCAGATTATGAATTTAATAACAGGTTAAATTTTAAAGAGATCTTACCATAATCAAAAACTACCACGCCGTTTGTCAGCTCTGTGAGCACAGCAGCCTCATGTTTGGCTCCTGGCATTAGTTGAGTCAGGCCGTTGTAGGTAGACTGCGGCGGATCATTTAATGCCATTGAATGCTTTCAGCTGTTTGACTGCTTCAGTCTACTGACAACGGCTAGACTGCACCTTTTGTCTATTACAATCGCTCTTTTATCCCCTGTAATCCATGTGCCAATGCATGTTTTACATTAAAAGAGCATGAAAATTACACTCTTGTGATGAAAAATATAACATCAAATTGAACTATTCCCCCACTGACGACACAGAAAGTTCTCCACACACACCCACTGGTTCAGAACAAGCAGAGGTCAGCCTCTGAACATCCCACTGCAGGACTGTACTTGCTACGTCTTATTTTCATACTTGTATTCGTGATGTTGGGTGTGGTCATCAAAATGGGATTATGGGCTTGTTTGTTGCCACCACACCAGATCTAAGTGAATGTGAACTGCGAGACAAGGCTTTTATATTCACTTCCTCTGGGAACCCAGCTGGCTGTAGGTGGAGAACAGAGTGCACATGGTGTCTAGAAGCTGAGCTTTTTGTTTGGGACTTTCCATATTCAGATTGGAATAAAACTATTATACTCTTTGACAGACAAGAATGATACGTCACTTGTAGGTTTTAAGGATGTAAAACATCTGAATGTCTCTTTGTGTTTCTTCTTTGTGTGTGATGCCAATTTTGTTTTTTAGATTTGGACATTTATGAGCTGTTTTGTTCTTACATTCACTTTCTGAATCTGTGCTCAGAGTCTGATGCATATTTCAGGGACTCAGTAAAAGAAGTGGTGTTGGAGGATACACAGAGTAAGAAAAGATGCTGAGGGTGTTACTCACAGTTAGTAGCTGTTAGTTTAAAGGTGTCAAATGAATCACAGGGGTAAAGTTTCTGTCTACCACCTCAAAAACCCAGGGGCTGGATTCCTGGTAGAGGCACTTTCAGCTTGTCTGCGTGTTCCAACATAATTGGCTGCTTTTCGCCACTGAGAGTTCTTCTGTTGTTGCTGCTGAATGATTTTCTGATTAATAATAGAAGGTTTGTAGTCCTCCCTGGGAAAAGTCAACCTTTAAGTAGGAAAACATTTATTAAGGTATTACATTAGTACCATACTAACATTAGTCATTAGGGATCTAATAATATATTGAATATATACTGTATTAGACTGTAAAAATCTCCACCAGTGCTTTTGGCCACGCTGAGTCAAACTGTACCGCGTTGCGTTGCATTTCCGTTACCACTTTCAGTGCGCCAAGCTGCGCCCATGATGGACTTACTCTGGAGTGGGGCCAAAGCCAGCCCATCCCTTCTCCAAGCAGGCTGTGGTGACATTTCACCAACCGTGGCCAACCATGACCCTCCTCTCTCCACCTCGAACAAGCGAGTATCATGATACTCAGCTCACATGTGTGCAGGAGAGCAGAAAGACATTTCTTAAAGTCTCTCTATGTTCAGCTCTCAGTACTTTTGTAGCTTCTAACAGAATCTTGTTATTGCTGTCCTGTGTCGCTGTTTGTACTTTCAGGTATCTGCATTATTTTACAGTTTCATATTTGCTTTCAGCTGCGTTGTGTTAATTTACTGCTGGTGAAACCCCTGAATGAAAACATTTCCTGTTTGTGCTGCTTCATAATAAAAGCGATTTAATGATGAAACGACACAAGACTTTTATTGTGAGGATTTTAAGGAAACGGTGTGTTTATCCCAGAGACGTATATGAACGGTTTCTCCACTGTTTTACAGCCGCTCGACTCGAGCCTCTTCTTGAGCTCGTCTCCAGTTAAAAGACACACCTTCAAGTGGGTAGCCTTGTTGTAATGGAAAGGCAAACCCCCGCTGTGCTGGGCTGACGAGCTGAGTAAGGCCAGCTCTGTGTATGGAAAAGGGTCACTAGTGAGTCAAAAGGGGCATCATATTTATTAGTCAGTCATAACAGCCTTATAGTGTCTGTTAGATATCTGACTATGGAGTTAGTTTGCTTCACAGGTTGACAGGAGAAGCTCTTTCGCAGGCCCAAATCCTGGAGGTCCAGATTCACAGCTTTTAATGTGATCAGCTTAAAATGATGATATGATGTGTGTAAAAGATTAGTCCTAACAGGAGACTCTGTCTGTCAGCTGCCTGTAACAGGGCTGCTCCCTGTTACAGACTAAACCGCTGGCATGTTGGTGAGAAGAGTCTTAATCGACCACGTTTTCATTTATCCGTCAGTGCCTCAAATTACACGTGAGAGCAGCGCCTGGCTGTTAGGTTTGGTACAAAAGCATCAGGGGATTGTTGCAACACCTATCTTTTCTTTTGTAACACTGAGGTCACCAACTCTGCTGCTGTGCTGTAGCTGAATTTGGTAGTTAGCTCACTTAGTGGTCAGGGGTGTGACATTTCACACATGCATCTGATGCTTCGGGCTTTAATGTGTAAGATTCAGATTCAGACGGTCTCGATAAGTAAAAAGCTGAACAGGAATCAGAAAAAAAATCAATATCGCACTGGCGCACTGATGCGTCTCATTAGGACGTGCATATGTTTCATTTTTGGCATCAATGAACTGCCGCTGTAACTTTGCTCAGTTTCCTCTCTCCCCCTGTCTCTGTCTGTACCGCTCTCGCTGGACGCCTGCTGACTCGCTCACACAAAACAAGCGCTCCCTCCTCCCTCTCCTGTCTCTCCTCTTCATTTCCTCAAAACAGACAGTGAAAGAACAAGCGTCGCACCACCAAACTTTCATAATACACATGTGGGGAATAAGTTTGGTTGGAGATGGCGCGAGACTCCATCTTGCCAGGCTCCAAGCCATTCGTTTGTGTCTGCACCACAGGTGGTGCTAGCCAATCAGCGTCCTCAGAGGGACGACTGGCAGAAGCGTCCATGGAAACGACTCGTCTTGAACAAACAATGTCAGCTCCTGAAGAGGTTAGCATAGATTCTGTGGTAGCATCAGTTATATCAGAACTGGAGAGAATTTCTTCAAAGAGAAGAAGAGCAAAAAAAGTTTGGGAGGCATCAGTAATATAGATATACTGATCATATAGTATAGAGACTGTTTCATACCCACTTAAAAACTCTTTTTGTAGCTTCAAGACGCTGGTATACAAGAAGCATATTCACCAGACGTGAATTGCTTTTTTTGTTGTTTTGCCTCCTCGCAGAATAAGTGTCAGTTAGCCACAGCTGGGAAAATTTGCCGGCCACAGTTGTCATTAAAGTGAGACGTGAGAGGCTGCTAGAAAATACTGAAAAGTCGACTGTGTGTTTTCAGAATTTGATCAAAACCGTGTTACAAAATACAGCTGGATAGAATAAACCCACAATGTAATTTGAACATTTCAAATCACACATTTGGCTGTCAGGGCCCCCGCACAGAGGGGATTTAAATTGGTAGATCACGTGAAACTCCCACCCAGCCCTCCCCCTAACCGATGATAGGGTTAGCAGTGACATGGAGGAATATACACGGGGATTTGGGTATCCCAAATGGGAACAAAACAGGGTAAAAGATTTAATATAAAGCTGTCACAGGAGCTCTCCCACTTGTAGAAACAGGAGTTCTGGCGTTCGACAGCTGTTTGAAAGCCAGCATTAATCCCATGAGCTGCATTGACCATGATTGAACAGACTGAGGAAAGATCATCAACCCACAGAAACTCAAACAACAGAAGGAAAAAAGAAGTCATGGTGCTGATCACACTGTTTGATTGACAGGCCACACCACAGTGGCGAGCGCTTAAAAGGAACAGATGGTGGGAAAAAAATGGACTGGCTGATGTTGTGCATCATTTTGATTTACAAATATTATTTCCTCTCAGTAGAGCGTGGCCGCATTCAGCCCAGAATCCTCAATGAACTTAAAAATAGCAAAGCGTTGCTCTCAGTTTGTGGTGTTTCACAAGAAACTGTGAGGCTGTTATCACACTCGTGTTGGATATAACAGAAAGCCTCTCAGGTTGCCACGCTTTGACGTTGTGTTTAGAGAGGACAAACATGAGACCGGAGTGCCGCAGGGGTGTAATTCACTGCTGACTCGCTGGCTAATTTTCAAGCCTCGGATACATTCATGCCCTGCAAGGCCCCATCTGTAATACCATGACCTATTTGTGTATAATCAGCAGCAGATCGCTTGCCCGGCATGTTAAACTGCATTTCTTCACTTGATTTCTCTGTACAGCAGCGTTAGCAGCTTTTGGAGGGGAAAGAATCGTATTCATTATCATCGACCGATGGCATCTCCATGTTTGTGTCATTTCCAGCTGGCGCTCCATCAGTCAGTTGCATTGATATCTTGCAGCTTTTCTACCGGCAGGTCAGGCATGAAATGTGGATTGTGCTTAAAGGCAAGAATGGATGCTGTAAGAAAAGCCGTGCTCGCTCTGATATTTTCCTGACATTTCTGTCCATTTTTCATGTAAAATAAATCAGTCCACTTCCTGATTTGCATTTTCACCAGACCTTCTTACAGTTTTTACACAAGCTTGCAAAAGTCTCTTTCTCTCATGTCAAGTTTGTCTTCATGATAAATGAGCAGAATTTCAAGCGTCACTTTCTTGCGACTCATTTGCACATCGTGTGAAAAATGTAATTGGACTAAATGTGCTGCAATAATGGAATAATGCCTAAAATACAAAAAAACTGTTTTATTTAAACACTCCCAGGGGGGCGATGGATGCTGTTCCAGAGAAGCCTCCCTCAGTCACACAGTGATACTGAGAAACCTTGAAGGTTTTTCTTGTGGAACACCTCAGTGCTACATTCAAGGCTAACTACAGCCTCTTTTATAGCCTAACATTTGGCAACTGCTCCTTCATTATCTCCCTGGTAATCTTGTTGTCCTGCTGCAGAAAGGACACTCACTCTCTGTCTTCACAAAGAACGTCTACCATACACTAGAAGACTTCTAAAAAACTTAAAGGAAATTCATTTTTTTTCTAAACACATTATACATGTTTGCACATAGTTGCTAAACAAAATGTGAGAAGAATGAAAACTATGTAGTTCTGAATTGTTGTTCACAATTTCTGTGTTCAGGGTTTTTTGGGTGGACCTGAAACATGACTCGATGACGCAACCTAACACTACGTAAGCCCCACGAACCGACTGAGGAACGTCACGACAAGACTTAACTCACTCAGAACTCAGAACACACATTTATTATTGCTCTGCACAGAACTTGAAGGGATAGTTCACCCAGAAATGTAAATTCAGTCATTATCTACTCACCCTCATGCTGATTGAAGGTCAGGTTTAGTTTTTCAGTCCACAAAACTCTGCTGGAGTCTCACAGGAAAACAGACCTGCACAATCTCCCAAACAATGGAAGTGAATGGTGACCAGTTTTAAAACGTAAAAAACAAAAGAACAAAAACATAAAATGCCTCCACACTGCTCGACTTAAGACAGTTAGGGCTTGATTTTATGAGCACCTTACCCCAAAGGATGATGGGAGTGCACCTCAACTCTTAACATAAGTTTATTTTGACACCGTCAGAGGAAGTGAGATCGCTGTGAGAGTGGTTTGGTGTAATGCCGACATAATTCATAGACAGAGGTTGTCTTAGACTTTCTTGTTGTCGATCATAATGAGACGCAACCTGTTTTGATAGTATTGTCAAAAACACCTCGATCACAATGACATTTAATATAAAGAACAAACTTACCGATGGTGCATTCATGAGGGTACGGAGAGAACAGACACCGACCGTGTGGTCACTTTTCACGTCAGCAGTGGAGCTCTGCTGTCAAACCACAACGCTGCTGCTGCTGCTGACTGATAAGGAAAGTTTTATCCACTTGCTCGTCCTTCATCCTCCACCAGATCGACCCAGTTTTTCTTTTCATTTATCAAACAACGTCATAATTATCAAGCTCAGTGTTGCCAACTCGACAACTTTCACTTTACGCTGTTCGACTGGCACTAAACAAGGATGTGTGTGAGGTAATTCATAACCATGTTAATGAAACCCATGAGTATTAATTATTTATTTACCCCTTTTGATTTGTTTTGGCGTTTTTGGCGTTATCCATACTGTCTGGTTCTTGAAGTTGTGTAAAATTAATAAAATGTTACTTTAAAAAGCCCACAGCCAGCCAGTAGATGTGTTTCATTTGACATCAATAAATGACTTTGTTAGAACAGTCTGCATTGATCTATAAATTAATGTAAGTGATTCTTACAGTGTCTGTTTTCCACAGCTGATTTAAACTGTATGAAAATCCCTCCAGCCATCTGAAGGCAGCAAGACAAATATGTTGATGATCTGCAGCCTCTGATTTAAGAAGTGCTGCTTCAAAGCGCCGTGACGTTACGCACGACAATCACCATGTTTACTGTCATTAAATCACATGCAAATCACACCAGGCTGCTCGAGAATAACCACACACCCCTCTACAATCAGACATCAGCCCGATCCGTAAAAACTCTGCCTGTTTAGATGAGAGACAGCGACTCATCACTGCCTCCTTTCCAACTTTTTTCCAACTTTAGCAAACATGGTGTTTCATGCTTTATTCTTGGAATGCATTACAGTGCAAATGCGGTTTTTGCAGATTTGTGGTGCTGCGTGTTCACATTCAAGCAGAAACCATCACGATTTCCTGAAGACGCTGGTTCGTGTTGTTGTCAAACCTCACTTTGATTGGCACGGCTCGTTCAGAGTGATGACACACCGGCTCAGTCCAAGCACCGAAAATCCACCACACACTCGACGTTGTTTGATTAAAACAGGGCCCTGTGTCTTTTTGTTGCCTCGGTGTGATGAATCATAGAAATGTGGATAAGAGCTCAAGATTTTCAGAGTCTCCCCTGAAAGGCCTTTGTAGTGTTGCACTCTGTTGTAGTCATGAAATAAGAGATCTTGAGAGAGAAGTTCAGATCCTGCCTGCTTTAACACCCCCACACACCTGTTAATCTTTACGTAAAGTCGTGATTGTCGCCTGTTTCAGAGTTAAAAATATTTCTGAGGTTCACTGAAGCTTTAACTCAACCACAACACCCTATTATGACTTGAAACTAACTCTTATCTTTGATAGGATTTATTAGAAGCAGTATTTCTTGATTTTTCTCCCAGAATGCTTTTGGGGACTAGATCAAAACAGAAACACAAGCAATTATAAGAAGTTGCAGATTCTCAGTAGCCTCTATCTGCAATCTGAGACAGGTGAATTACTCCTGTGCTCCATGTCAGTGTTTACTGGAGGTCTCTGGTGGCCTCAGCAGGGTCCATTAACATGTTGACATCAGCTGTTTGCTGAGAGGTTTCTGCTCTGCCCCCACAGTGACAGTAACTGTCACACTGATCAGTGTTTCCAACAGCACAAGTCCTCTAAGAACACGGTGTAGCTTTGTCTGAGACCTCTGCAGAGGACTTTAATGCTGACTCTAAACCTGACCGGACTGGACATCTTGACAGTTTGGACTTGAGGGGCATCGGTGCCTGACGATCAGACCGATTATTTTTGTTGTGGGTACAGGCTTGCTCCAGCTTTTAATGACTCCAGACCTGTCGCAGTCCAACAAAAACAATTTCTGAAACATGTTTGGTTTGGTTGAGCTGGCCTGCCCGGTTCATTCCAGGACAGAAAAATGAGGTCAGTGTCCCCAACCGCCAGTGGAGGTTTAAGTCAAATAGAAGAATAATGAAAAATAACCAGTAATTAATTTTAACGACTCCAATTTACACTAGAAATCAGGTATGTGTAATATTATTGGCACGTCATTGGAATGGGCAGATAAAAGCTTTAAAATGAAATATCGCTATTAAATTGAAACGCTGATATTTGTACCAATAAGATGACGCTTTAATTATGCCCATGTGATGTGAGTATGTCTGCTGTGTAGGAGTCCATTTTGAACCCTGTGAAAGTGTTTATGTACCTGCAGCTGCATACATGATCTAACGTTCATGCTAACAGACTGAGGCTAAAGCTAGCTTACATCTCAGCAAACACTGGTCAGATGGTGAAATACAGCAGGTGTATCTACATGATAGATGACAGAAATACACTCATTAACGTGGGAAAAGGAAGCGCAGGGACTCGATTAGTACAGCAGACCTTGAGACGGGTCACCCAGCCAGACCAGCCGGACCACGATCACCACAGGAAGAGAGCCGGGATAAGAGCTAAGCTAACCCGGCTCAGACCTGAGACAGCGAGCCAGAGAGAGATGCATCATCATCGACCCACTTTAATTCTTCATCAGCCCACATCCTCCTCCTCAAACCCCCACAGAACAAATGCAGATGCAGTGGATCTAACAAGTTTGTCTGGAGGTAAAGTTAAAGCTAGCACTAGTTAGCCAGACATGCTAACATTTGCAGCTTAACAGCAGATGAAGACAGAGTTTAATCCATTAACTACATGTGGTCTTCTCAGAGCCTCCTGCACACCTTCAACATGGAGAGAAATGGAAAGTTTGACAGCCCTAGTTACGGTTGCTAACGTATGATTGGATAGACTAGCTCAGACTAGTCTGACAGGCATGAACTGATGAAGCTTCTTGGATGAGAGGCGAAACGTCTTCAAAAAAAGACATTTAAACAAGTCCAGTTGTTTTCGATTTAATCCTTCCTGAGATTACAATGACCTGGACGAATGAGAACATTGACGGACATGTATGAGTGGACGGTTGCTGTTTGGAGGCGGGGCTTAGCGAAGGATCAGTTAGTTGGGAAATATTGGCATGTAGGATTTTGGCAAAAATCAAATATCTTGCATCCCTGTTAGAAATATTGAACCCCTAATGTTCAATTTGATAAGTTAACAGTTTTCCTCAAGTGAATTAATTACTAATCAAACTGTTAAATTCCAACATATCTGGACCAATCCACACATGTAAACATTAGGGCTGCAAGTAATTCTTTTCATCATCAAGTAATCCATCATCTATATTTTATAAAAATGCTGGAAAAATAGTGAAAAATATCCATCATCATTTCCCAGAGCCTGAGATGATGAATCGAAACAACTAGTTTTATTGGACCAAACACCCAAAATCCAAATGTAAGTCATTTACAATCATATAAAACTGTGAAAGAGATGGAAACCACAGAATATTTGGTGTTTTTGCTGGATAAATGACCTAAATAATTAAGATATTGGGGAACTGCTTGTTTCCTTGGGAAACAAGCAGTAATTATTTTCATTATTGATTTAGCTGAGCATTATTCTTCTAACAGTCCAACACCTGAGAAACTCAGTCTTGAGTCACAGAAGATTATGAAAAACATTAAAACAGTTAAATATTCACTTTGGAGAAGCTGAAACCAGTGAGTTTTGGCTTTTTGAAGACTTAAACGAATAATCAAATATCAAAATACTTGCTAATTAATTTTTTGTTGAGTTGTATTTTTTATGCTTTAATCAAACAATCATTTCCGCACAAGTAAGTATGCAATTAATTATTAATTGATAAGATCGTTCATCTCTTATATTTATCATTCAAAATACATTGTACATACACAAAATACACAATACTCTGTTATCTGTCTACCAAATTATAGTTTTGGTTTTATTTGTTTAGTTTCTGAGATATTTGGTTTCCACAAAAGAGGTTAACTGGGTTTCATTTGTGGCGCTCACAGCTCCTAAAATGTAGATTAAAAAAAA
This sequence comes from Lutjanus argentimaculatus, assembly GCA_034769285.1. Lineage (NCBI taxonomy): Eukaryota > Metazoa > Chordata > Actinopteri > Lutjaniformes > Lutjanidae > Lutjanus > Lutjanus argentimaculatus. The sequence goes on along the minus strand of JAWZSL010000004.1, from coordinate 1,009,434 downwards.
AACTCAACAGCAACATTTCTATACAGAAACAATGTCGCTGATATAATCTTCAATAATCCTCAGAACACACTGTCAGCAGATCTCATAGGGAATATTTCTTGAGCAGGAAGGACGAACAATGTAAACTGTGAACAGGCAGAAATCTCAGAGGCAGATTTCTCAAAAACCTGCACAAACACAACCAGAAGTGTCTGCTTGGATAGATGCCACTTGGGGGTAAGTGGGTGAATATGTTTTTTTTCCAAATTTTGAACTTTGCCAACTGACCCTTCAACAGCAGGGAGCCAAAGGGAAGCGATGTCAGTCCCTCCATCTGTCCATCTGTTTGTCCATCCCTCTGTTCACACCGTCTGTTCCAGAGGATGATCCAGAATAGTTTTGGAGACCCCCTGGAATGTCCTTTTTTATCTGCTCCCTCCATCAAGCCAGAAATCTCCCTGGTCCTTGGCAATATGTCTCCGTTTCTGCATGAAATAGTTCACAGTGGAAAAATCTGTCAGTACGTTGTTTGTTCCGTCCAAAAGTTTTCTTTTGTGGCTTGTAATGAAGATTGAGACTTCAGGGGGGCTGCAAGAGGGACTTAAGACATTCACGATAAAATGTAGTATGTGTTCGCTCAAGTTCACATTTGTGAGGATTATGTTTCAGGCTTTAAAGGGAGAGTTCACCCAAAAATGAAAATTCAGTCATTATCTACTCACCCTCATGCTGATTGAAGGTCGGGTTTATTTTGTTAATCTGCAAAACACTGCTGGAGTTTCACAGGAAAACAGTGCTGCAGAATTTCCAAAACAATGGAAGTGAATGGTGACCAGTTTTAAAATGTAGAAGTCTGACAAAATTGTTAAAAATATGACCAATCTTCGTTGCTTCCCGCGAGTTCTACCAATCGATATTTTCGCAGGTACTGAAAAGAACAGAAGGTTTGTCATTGTTGCTGACTTATCAACGCTCTGTGCACTTTTATTTTAGAATTTTGTGCCGTTTTGACCGACTCCTTCATCTACAAATAAAACCTATGTTGTTAGAGTTTTTGTAATCCTGAAGCCTTTTTTTGCTGAGGTTACTTAGAACACTCAGAACAGAGAGCAGGTTTGTTCTCCCTGGAACAAGTTGCCTTTTACTATAATGAATTATAAAAAAAATCGCAACTTGCTCCTGTAATTTTATTGCAAAAAAAAAATGCTTAAAAACATTGCAGCATGCATTGCAATTTTTTATAAAAGCTGCTGTGAAATCAGGCATTTTAGGCCGAAGAACAGGCCGTAAAATCCTGGAGGGACTGATTTAAACACAGAGTCTGTGGCTCACACAGCGCTCGAGCAGCGTTTCCTCTCTGTGGCAGCAGCAGCAGGGTTACTACCTCGACTCCTCATCATCTCATATCTGCTGCTCCCAGACAAAGTGTGTTACTCCATCAGCGACACTTTCCTCTTGTAAGTGCAGCACTACGCTGCGCCGGCCTCCAGGCCCCCCCCCCACAACCGTCACCCTCCACCTCCTCAAATGTAGGTCACATACAGCTGCTGTAGGAGTGTTTGTTTGCCTGGTTGTCACCTCCTATTACACCCCCAACATCTGCAGTGTGGGGTCACGAACAAGGCCAGTCCTTGATGCACGCCGGCCTTTTACTACAACAGTGTTGACGTTCACACAACGATGGCTGGAACGCTGAAATGCAACGTGGAGCTTTAGATTATTAATGCAGAGGTGACTGCGTTGTAGAGAGGAGGATGTGCTGTGCAGCATCAAAGGAGAGATTTGCTGAATCCGTAATGTTTCCGGCTCAGAAATCCTCTTCTTCTTAAAGGGAATTTATCACCTGTAAAGATCTCGGTGAGTGATTAGACTGCCAAACCGCCATTACGGTACCTCAATGACAAGCGGGGAACATTTGCAGAGAACATCTTGACTGGAAATGCAACTGCCCGTGCTTATTGTTCATTTTTTTTCTCTGTCGAGATGGGGGGCAGAGATTTCCCTCAGGGGCTCAGAGATATTAGAGTCATTACTGTGACCTTTCTTTGCCCCTCAATCTCCAGTGAACCCAGTCTGACTTGTGGGGGGGTTGGGGGGGTGGGGGGTGGGGGGTTAGCATGGCTGTCACAGCGTCTCTTTGAGGGACAAGACACAGTCTGCAGTCAGCTGGGTCGAGCCTGTTCATAATGATGACCGTCCACGATCCCCAGGAGGTCAACACATGCTGCGCACACTGTATGTGAGAGTGCTGCACTTATACATATTTATCATGCAGCCTGCGCCCACTCCTGCCGCTGTCTGCCGGTCGTCACGGAGACGAGGCTGAGGCCTCCATTTGTTTATGTTTGAATAAACTGGCACCATTAAAAGTGAGATGAATTAGCTATTAGCAGGTCCTGTCTGCAACGTTCTCATGGATGTACAGACAAGTACACCCTCAGAAATAAACTAGTCCCCATAGGAGCACCCTTTTAGTTCCTAGTAGAACCTACAAGGAACTCTTCAAGAAAGTTCTACCTAGACCCCAACATAAAGGGTTATATCTAGAAACATCCGTGAAAGGTTTTACCAAGAGCCCCCTGTGAGAGGTTCTACAGAGAACCCGTCTGTGGTGCAATGCTGGGTTCTATCAACAACTGTTCCACCTTCTAAGGGTGCTAACAAGAACCCGCCCAGGAGGGTTCCACTGAGAAACTTTTTTTATATTATATAAGAGTTTTATCTTGAACCTATCCAGAGGGTTCTACCAAGAAGTGTTTTATCTAGAACAAACTACCAGGAATCTTTATATTCCAAGGGTGCTAACGAGAACCCAACCAGGGGGTTCTACAGGGACCTTTTATATATACCAAGGGTTTTATCTAGAACACACTCAGAGGTTCTACTGAGAACCTTTTTAGATTCCAGGGGTTTTATCTTGAACACAGTCATGGGGTTCTACCGGGAACCCATTTTATTTTCCAAGTGTTTCATGTTGAACACAGTCAGGGGGTTCTACCAAGAACCATTTTGTATTCTCTTCTCAATTTTTTTTTCCAAAAAGGGTTCTCTGGATGTGAAGGGTTCTTAATGCAACACTTAGTCTTCCAAAGAAAAATCCTTTCTTCAAAAAAGGGTTCTCCAGAAGCAAATGTGGAACCTCAGCCCTTCGGGAGGAACTCTTTTTGAACATTTATTTCTTGAACATTTAGTGTGTCAGTGGATTACCTTCATAAGGTGATGATTCTCAGGAAAGTTCTCGAGTTATTAAGAACGTATTTTTTTCTGTGATGTCTGAGCTGACTGATGGACGTTTAATCGCGGTGGACATCGGAGACGTTGTCCTCGAGAAGTTAAAATCACACTGAATCTAAAAATATGTGCAGCGTGTCTGTTTGTTCAGATCCGACCGAGTGTGATTTTTGATGCTTTTTAAGTACCTTCGAGGGAAAATTTGGCACTTTTCACGTGGATGTGAAGAGGCTAAGTTCTCCTGCTGTAAAATCTACGGGCTACTTCATCTTCTGTTTCTAGTCTCCACCTCTTGCTGTCACCTAACATGATACATGTCAACATGGACGTGACATTAACACGTAATGCATCCTTCCTGGTGCGTGCAGACGTGCTGGATCAATACTCAGAAATTTATCGCTTCAATCGACTACATGTTGCATCAGTGCTGATTGCACTTGTGCCAAAATTTCCAACTGCCTGGATGAACTGTGTGTCACAGCCTCTGCTGCAGCTCCAGCTGTTGACCACGTTGATAAGCAGCCAAATCAGCAGGCCAAACTAAAATAACTCACTTCCTGTTGTTTTTATAACACCAACACCTTTGAACTTGCACATCATCTTTGCCTCAGGTCTTGCCTGCTTCAACTCTTGCATGATCACAATCTGAAAACCTCTGCTGTATTAGCAGCAGAGAGATGACAGGAAATGAGGGGAGAGACATCGAAAACAGCCTGAACAAATGTTGTGGTTCATGGTTGGCTCCTTAACCCCTGAGCCACCGAGGCTCCCCACACTTATATGTTTTAATATTTCCATTATCAACGAAAGGTAGTTCTAATTTAACACAAGTCATGTCCTCAGGAAATATCCTTAAATAAGAAACATTTGTCGATACATTTCAAGGCTCTGAAGATTTCCTTAAACCCACATTTTTGCAGTTTTGGCCACCATTCCTACTGATAATAACAACATCGTACTGGCCAGTGTGACTGCAGGGATCTGGGAACATGTTGACGTTGTTAAAAAGTCTAAAAAGGCGAGAAACACGAGCAGTCAAGATGATGAGAGATGAGTTCGAGGTTGTAAATAAATCCTCAGGTTTTTTCAGATTCATCCATCATAGTTTAGAGACCGACAATCTGGTTCAACTTTGACCTGCTGGACTTTTACCACATTTCTGTCTCATCGGAGCAGAGTCGGGAAATTAGGACCAGCCACCAACCAAATGCTGGTAAAATAAGAGAGTGGCTGATATATATTTATTATTGAATGGCTGGTGAATTCATACATTTGTGTCAAAGGCAGATCTCCCACCCTGAATGGGAGGTGCTGTAATTACAAGTTTACATGTCAACATCCAGGTCTTTTAATTGTTTTTCTTTTCCCTGCACAGTGCAGCAAGACTAAAACACGACTGAAACATGATTTTTACACATTTTGCTAAAACAAAAATTTGTATTGCGTCGTAAATCAACATCTTGTGCAGTCCTACATCTTAGCTGTGATTACAAAAGGATAAATGGATTTTAGTTTCACCTTCAAATGTGTGTCACTGTGTCAAATAATGTGTTTCGATAAAATGGTCAAACAGTTGTCTTGTTAACAACCTGTATAATCATGTAGACCAGAGATACACTCGCTTTTAACTACGCACTCGCACATGCATCCATACGCATTGTGGCTGCCTCATGTATCCTGCATCCTTTTAGAGTGATGGTTGTGCACGTGCTCAGAAATCCTCAGTAACGTGTGGTTAAACAGTGAGTGTATCTCCAGCCCTGTTTGGAGTGATGTTCCCAGCAGGTCTTAGAAATGACACTGATGAGAATTGTGTTGTTATTGTTAGATACGAATTATTGAAACTGAACTTATCCACGTTAATAAGCAGAATTATTTTTATTTATCAGGAAGAAACCTCGGAGCCATGAAGTGCACATCTTACTTATTAAAAAAAAAAGAAGATGATGAATCAATAATCGATTAACCGCCATTAAAGGGATAGTTCACCCCAGAAAAACTGCTCGTCTGGTGTAATCCAAGTCTCCTAAAGCTCCAACACGCCAAGTTACTATAAAAATGTTATTTCCACCATGTTTTCAGCCTGAATCTTCACTGTAGATCTTCAGCTTGGAGCCACGCTGTCATGTTGGGACTTCAGGAGACTTGGATGAAACCAGATGAGCAGTATGGAGGCATTTTATGTTTTTTTTCTTTTCCAGTTGTTTTTTACGTTTTAAAACTGGTCACCATTCACTTCCATTGTTTGGGAGATTCTGCAGCACTGTTTTCCTGTGAAACTCCAGCAGCGTTTTGTGGACTTACAAAATAAAGCCGACCGATTATTCATTTTTGGGTGAACCATCCTTTTTTGAATAAGGACACTCAGACTGAGAACTGCAGTGGCATTCCCTCTGGATGTCCAAAAGCCAGTAATGCGCTGGAGCGACAGAAACTTCAGTCTGACGAGAATGACAAGATATATTTCAGTTTAAAACACTTTCACTGATAAAAGTCCAAAATTATTTTGTGTCACATGATAGTAAACCTCTGCTCTGCTCCACTACACGACTCGCCACATTAAAGGGAGTATCTGCAGTCTTACATACATGTATTTCACACAGCTGATGTCTTATACAAAGAACAGAAATTGAACTATGAATTTTCCATTATATTTAAGCTAGTTTTAACTTATATTCTCACATTGTGGCTCTTACAAGAACAATTTTTTTGTTTTGTATCTTTATTAATTAATAATGATTAATCAGTTGTTATCATTTTCAACTGTTGCTTTGGGAAAATGCACAAAATCTGCCTAATTATAACTGATTATTATTAATGATGGTCAAAACTACAAAAACGAGACATGAGACGTATTGGACTGGAATTTTCCCGTCAGGAGGGACTCGGAGCGTTTAGTATTCATCAGTGTGGCAGTTTGTTGACATGATGCATCACAGAAACAAACTTGTTAGTCGTCGTGTCGCTGCTTCCTCGTTCCTGATGTGATGTTGATATGAGAAGGTCTGAGTGTCTGTGGCAGATTATATTTGATGCGGTTTTGTGCGTCTGTGCCTCCGTCTCTTTGTCAAGGCTCCTTGCATTTTTTATTGTATTGACATGGGCATAAATAAATAAAAATGGCATGTTTGTGTGTGCGTATGAACACTGAAGTACGATGTCAGAGAGAGCATTCTTAAAACATGTATGCATTATACATAATTAATTTGTTTGCTTAAGTTTTATAGATTTATTGGCTGCATATAAGAGGAGTGGTGTATCTGAGAAAGTAATATGAGCGGATGGCAAAAATGAGACTCCGAGATGGGTTTCTGTTTCGTGGTCGAACCAAACTAAGACCAGCTTCCCAAAATAGCTCAAAGTTGAATATTTACAGCCCCTGTTTTCCCTTTTTTCTAGCCAACAACTGTCCACCCCATCACCACCATCTCCTCGTCAGCACATACCCTGAAGGCTCTTTGTGATTTGGAAAATAATTTTCTCTGCTGCGGTTTCTTGGTTACTGGATCTTTTTTTTTTTTCTTCCGACTCCAGTGAAGCCATACCTCATCTTCCTCCCTCCTCATGCATCAGTGATGTTTCTTTGTCATTGCAGAGGCTCACGTCCAGAAGCACAGCCTGCAGACGGCGCAGAACCTCCTGCAGGAAGAGGTGGCACGTGCTGAGGAGCATTCAGAGGTAAAAAAATAAAAAATGGAGCTCTTTCCTCTTGTTCTTGCAGAGAAATCAAACACAGTGTTTCATCACTTTGGCAGCAGAGTTGTGGATGATTTCTTGAAAAGCAGTCTAGCTGACAGCCCACCCACTTCTGTGCAATCTGATCTCCACAGACATGAGGCATATAGGCCTACATACAGTGAGCAATCCACCAACATCTGAGAGCACTTCCAGCTCGGCAGCCTCTGCAGAAATCCCTCCACATACTGTACATGTGTTCTGTCGATCCTGCTCTCAGACTGGACAGATTGAAGGATTTCAGAAACAAATGTGTTTTCTCTTATTTCCTGCATCTCACTAATAAGTGTTAATTTTCCGAGTGACTTGTCTCAGTGACGAAGCAGCTTGGTTTTTATCTGAATGTCCATTTTTCTGACTTAAAAAGAAAACTGTGAAGAGTCAGAGTGACAACATGCCTGTGTCTGAGAAACATACCAACATATTGTAGATGACTAATGGTTCCTGCTTGGCTGCACAGATCAACAAACCCATCATAGCGGGTCACTGCTCAAACTGAGAGGGGGGCTATAAGCTGAACACCCAGTGAGTGCTGAAAAATAATATCAAAATGGTGTGAGAATTGATATTGAACATATCATACGAGTTGTATGAACGTGACCTATCTGCAGTAGTGGAAGTAACTAATTACAAATACTCAAATTACTGTAATTAAGTAGTTTTTTTGAGCACTGAGTACAATTTGAATTAAAATCCAAACCTTTCTTTTGCATTTTTGTAACCAGAAGGCTCTTTGCTCACAAACGGGTCAACGAGAACCAGGACATACAGAAGAAAATCCCTCAAAACACTGCTGCAGGCACACGTTTGGCGACGTGTTAGCTAATGTAGCATATTAGCTAACATTAGCCATCATAAGCTATTGGTCAGACCAGATCAAATCAGGCTGTGGCAGTAAAACCCTGAGAGCACTGAACTGAGCAAAGGTGCTTTTTATTACTTACTTAATTAAAAGTGATCGCTCACTTTTCAGCAGCTCTGGTTCCAGAAGCAAACTTCTCTTCATTCACTCCACTGATGTTTCAGAAAATCCTTATATATATATACAGTACGACTTTTAGCCTGAAACCAGCCAACCAACAACTTAAAATCGTTTAATTTGGACCAAAAAAAAAAAAAAAAAAAGATTGGGAAAGGGGCAAAAAGGCAAAAGGTGCAAGACTCTCTATCTAGTTTATAGAGTGAAGAAACTACCCATCCCACAATCCATTGCAAATGATACCACTTCTTTTTAAATTTAACTTGTGCTGTTATCATAGTGTTTACACTGCTAATGCAAGTGTTGTAAGATTTTGTAGTTTGTGTAGTGTAGAGACACGATTAGCACAATTTATATCAGCTACCTGACTATAACTAATGACAGATTTTCCTTTATGGATCTCTGAAAGCAGAACATCAAACTCTAACAACTCGAACACTTCCTGACATATGGAGCAGGAAGTGCAGCCATATATGGTATTATTGGGAAGTTAATTATGTTGATTCAAAGTCTCATGCACGTGAACACAAATATGCACAGGTGGCGTGTTTGTGTGAAGAAGATGAGATCTAAGATAAGAGTATGAGGCTCAGTGTCTCGGTCACTCAGATAATCCACAAACTTCACTGTGAACAGTTTCTTACATTTCATAGTTGAAGCTCCCAATTAAAATGACTTAAAACAACTTGATCCTGATATCAACAGAATCAAATAATGACCAGCTCAATAGAAAATGAACCATGTGGTGACCTTGATGCAGTCGTAGTTCAGAATAAACTGAGCCTTGAAGGGATAATGAGCTCATTATTGTAACATGACTGTAGTTAGAGTACAAACAGTGAGTCGGTACAAAAGCTCATGTTTACCTTCATGTGCTCACTCGCCTGCAGGCATCTGTTGTATAACTACACTGTTTCTTAAACATGCATGTGCTGACACGACACATGAGCACACACAGCTGTTAGCAGGAACCTATTCTTCTTCATGATCCTGTCCAGTTTATTATGATGACCTTATTCTGAGTGTGCTGCAGAGATTTTTATTACCAGATAACAACTTGTCTTAATACCATCTTTCTCACATATCTTAATGCAGATCGTCTTCTCGTCTTTGTTTATCTGGCCTGCTCATGGTGGATTACAGGTGGATCTTTCACAGGCTGTTTGTTAACAGAATATCATTGTTCCACTGAAATGAAGCTGCATATTTTTTTTATGTTAAACCACGCAGATGGGATTTGCAGATTGCTTTAAAAGACTGAAAAAAAAAAACAAAAAAACAGGACCCAAAGAGGATAAATTAAGCAGTAATATTTTTTGGTCTCTCCTGTCTGTTCATTAACCAGAACACAGTTGTTTCTCTGTCTGTGTGGACAGAAACACGTTTCCTTAAAGCAGTAAACAGACACAACACATTTAAATTTTTTACCTGATGTCTCCTTCTTATCGATGAGCATGGACATGTTTTGTTGTTGCACCTGCACACCAAACATCCAGCAGAGAAAACTGCACTGCTGCCGTCAGACTGAAGGTTACACGACAAACTAGCTCAGCTGTGAAACACTGAAGTCGTACCTATACTTTATACGTGCACGCATCATTTCCTGTGAATCCTGTGTGCATGTACACTAACAAAACACTGTATATCGAGGTAACTAATGAGTGGAAATAAGTTTAATGGCTATAACAGAATAAATAACAAGTGGGTGTGATGCTGTGCGAGTAAATACTGAGCGTGGCCACAACTCACCATTATTGTCACCATCGATTACTCTGACGAGTTGCTTGGTTCATAAAATGTCAGAAAATAGTAAAAAAAATGTTTATAACTGTTTCCCAAATCCCAAGATGACGTCCTCAAATGTCTTATTTTGTCCACAACCCGAAGATATTCAGTTTGCTGTCATAGAGGACACCAGAGGACACCAGAAAATTTTCACATTGAACAAACGCAAATCAGAGAATTTTCACAAAAAGTGACTCAAAACAATTGATGGAGTTGTAGTTTTAAGGATTATGACTTTAAAAAGATTGAAAACATAACTTCCAGTGTCAACATTTATCAGTTTTGATGCTCGTCTGTCCATGGCAGCGGTGGTTTACGTTGTGTCTCGTGATCCTGCTGTCAGTCAAACTTGTCCAACATCCCGTTAGCTTAGCTTTAGCCTCCAGCTAATTTTCTTTTTCCTTTGTTTTTCTCTGTTTCTCCAAAGACATTTACTTTCATTCAGTCATAAAATAAGTTAATCAGTTTGGAAATCACTCAAGGAATTAAATTTAAATGGGCCGCATCGAATTTTGGCTGCAAAACAAATGATTTTTGTTGCTCCAGTCTGACTTTAAACATCACTGTATATATACTATCAGTGTTTGGATTATCAGTTGAGTATTAATTTCATTTCAAACTATTTTGATGATTGATCAGTCATATGGAGTCATGTTTTAAGGACACTTGCTGCAGCTCAGACACGTGTGGCGTCCACACAGACCGTGTTTCTGCTGTGAGGTGGGCTGATCTTTCTATATGAAGTTTGCAGAAGAGTCTGAAGAGAAGAAAATAACGTGATCAGTGATTTCCCCCTCGTTCAGAGAAGGAGGGAGGAATGAATGAACAGAGAAAAAAAAACACACACTGCACAGATGTAGACGATGAACCTGTAGTCAGAGGCGTCCTGTTGCTGATGTAATGTTGATATGATTGTCAGCAGTTTGTTTTTAATGTGTATTTTTGCCGAGAACCGCACGCAATAGGCAGAAAAAACAGGCTGAATCTCTGGATGAAGAGCGGCGAGAGTGGTGCCTGACACGCCCTTTGAGTCGTGCTGCTCAGGCGGGCTGTGTGGGACGCTCTAACCGGTTAATATGGGCGCCGAAATGAAAACCAGCAGGTAACGCCACGCAGACGTCAAATTTCAGTTTCTCAAATGTGAATAATTTCTGTTTTCTTTAGTCGTGTATGACTTCAAACAAAACAAGACATTTGAGGATGTCAGCTCGGACACTGAACAACATTTTCACCATTTTCTGACATCTAACTAATCGATTAACTGAGAAAATAATCAAAAGATTAATGAAAATAATCATTAGTTGCAGCCCTAGTCAAAAGAATATGCTTCATTTATCATTGTCTTCATGTCACATACAAAAATCTTCAGCTGCAGACTTACAATAGTTAATAAAATCACTTCTGTTAATATAATGCATATAATAACAAGTGGGCCTGTTTGAATCCTGCCTGTTCTTTTGGGCTTAATCAGGATGGCGAGGGAGTGTTATTCACACATGAAACCCACACTGCTGCTCCAGGCTCGGATTGATCCTCACCGCACACCTCCCCCACCCTCACATGGCTGCAATCAATACCTCCATGACTCAGTCATTAGAGTGGCTGTCCACCGATTGATCAAGCAACACCCAGCAGAAGCCAACCAGCCCCACTGAACGAACACTAAGGAAACGACATCAGGACGTTTGTTTGAGATGAACAAATCGGTTATTTTACACCTTCATTTTTTTAATAAGTCATAAAAATAACATGCTGTCTAATTACTGCACATTCAAGATTGACATATTCGCTAATTTGTGTTGTCAGATTTTTTAAATCTTATGATGAAAGAATCCTTAAAATTACACTCCTCTCTGTGTGTGGGTGCACTCCACAGAGCTGTGTTTGAGAAGGCCTGAATCAATACAAAGACATCTCTGTAATGTCTCCTGTTCTGTGACGATCTCGTCTGATCTCAGTCGTCTCAAACCCTCAGAGGGTCACTGCTTCGGTGGAACGACTCTTTTGATTTTGTGATAGTTCTACAACGAATGCTGCAGTTTCTAAAACATCTTTATTCGGATCTCAGACGTGCTCACACAGCAGCAGCAGCGCTGTGACCGTGAAAATCTGGAAGAGCGTGTTTTTCCTCGGCCTCGGTGTCAGATGAAAATCCCTGCCTTTGAGGACTCCGGCCAACAGCTTCCTCTTCTTCTGTCGCCTAAAGTCAAACAAGCTGCCTGATGAGGAAGATTCCTGTCAGGTACCGACATGAAAATACATATCTGATGAAGGAAACAAAACGTGTTGTTCTACAGGAGGGTTACAGCTGTTCAAAGGACCCTCCAGCCTCTAAATTCACCTTGTTTTACTTCATCGATACCAGGGATGATAATCAATCGACAATCGATTAATCTGTGGTTCAGAATCTGACCGATCTTCTATCAAATAAACATCTGGAACATGAAGCTCTTCATATGTTTCAGAGGCTACACTCTTAGAAACAAAGGGTTCCAAAAGGGTTCTTCCTGAAGGGCTGCGATTCTACACAGAACAATTTGCTTCTGAAGAACTGAAGGGATTGTCAAGAGTTCTTTGTAAGACTTGAGGGTTCCATTAAAAACACTTTTCATCCAGGGAACCTTTTTTAGAAGAAAGAATTCTAGTTTCATCAAGGGTTTGTCAAGGGTTCTTTGCACCACGACATAGAACAGTTCTTGATAGAACCCCCTCGGTTGATTCAGGATAAAACCCTTGGAATATACAAATGTTCTCTGTAGAACCCCCTGGGTAAATTCTTGTTAGCACCCTTAGAAAGGTAGAAAGGTTCTGGATAGAACCTCCAGAGAGGGTTCCAGGTGGAGCCATTGCATCAGAAAAGGGTTCTCTGTAGAACCTCTCACAGATGGTTTTAGGTATCAGCCTTTATGTTGGGTTCTAGGTTTTTTTAACAGGAACAAAAATGGTTCTCCTACAGAGAGAAGCTGAAGAACCCTATATGGTTCTAATTAGCAGCTTTATTTCTAAGGGTGTATGTAACTCTGTCAGAGAACGTGGAACATGTTGCTGTGGAAATAAAACTCTGACTCAGAGGTTGTTTGGTAAATGCAAAACTTTTATGATTTGTACGTCTGACTAATTGATTAATTGATGGTTGATTTTACTAATGATCGATTAATGACGGCGCTGACAGTCTTCAGCCCTAATCTTTACAGATCTGTGCTGAACTGAGGGCACAGAGGAGCAGGTCTGTGTTTTAAACTCGAGTTCACAGCTTCAGTTTCCTGCTGATGATGTGTCAAAGATGTCAGACTGACGTTGTCACGGACTGAACTCACAGTGACGTTTTCTCTTGTCGTGTCTTTGTCACGCACACACGTACAAAAACCTCTTTAGAAAGCTGTTTATGGATTCATAATGAAAGATTCTGCAGGAGAAACTTTTCTTTTGCTCTTATTTCTTTAATTAAATGAAGAAAACCATTTTTTGTACCTATTGGATGTGAAAATTAATATAAATGTGTGTTTACAGTACAGTCAGAAGTTTCCGTGAAGATGAAAACCACATGATCATCCCTCTGTTTTTGACGCTGTTTACGTTCCTCCAGACTTTATACGTATATTTAATGACTGCATATGTTGTTTTATTTCAGTTTATTACATGTCATTGTTGATTCTGATCGGTCAACTACAGAATTATAAGGTCTGTTATTTCTGTATAACAGACTGTTGCTATGGATACCGCTCACTGTACATTATTCAGCTTATTACATGGTTTTATTTCACAATGGTGACCTGCTGACTTTACAGTGACAATGAATGGCAGGAATTGTCTTTGACAATAAATGTTTGAGTTATGTTTGTATAAGTGTCAGATCAAAAGCAATGCAGCAGTCAGTAGCAGTCCTTTTATATTAAAAAAAAGAATTAACCATGTAATATCACAGTCTAGTACAGCATCAAGACATTTTTAGTGATCCTACAACTTCTATAAAATGTATAATAAAATGCCAAAAGGGTAACACAATGAATATGTTCAGTTTATGACACAAAGATGCAGAAAATCCTCACATTTGACATTTTTGCTTGAAAAAATGTTGTAAATGATCAATCGATGATGAACATCGTTACCACTGATTGCTCTGTTGACTGACTAATCGATTGTTTCTGATCTAAATGTGTTCTCGTTGTCCCGTGTAACCTGATTTGTCCCGGTGACCTGGTTTCCCCTCCGTGCACGTACAGTAAACGCACTGACTGATGCAGCGTGCACAGACTGACCTGCTGTCTAAGAGTGAAGTGTTCAGAATATCCAGAAACTGCACAGAGATTTAAAGGATCCGGCTGGTGGTATTTTGTATTTTCTAGTTTCTAAGAAAAGCTAATCAAACACAGTTGTTGTTATTTGTAGCTGCAGATTAATATACATTTAGTGCCCTGGTTTTACTGCAGCAGGATGGTGTGTGTGAGGTTGACTCAAAATGAACTACACGTAAAAAGGAAGTGCAGCAGTGCAGCTCGTCAATGTGTTTTAAATGGTTTTTGTGGAGGTTTATGAAACAGAAGAATAAGATACATCAAGTTTCACTGTTGGTTTTGGTCTTTCCATGAGAAAAATATAAAATAAGTCCATTTTAAATCAGAGACCAAATGATAATTCTGACAAAGCCTCGTTCACTGTCCTTCCATTAACCCCTGGTCAACCATGTCATGTGATATGAGGTGTTTCTGGTTTATTAAATGTCCTCCCACCGTGTCGTCTTCCCCCGCTGTGGCTTTAGAGCTTCTCCATCTGGCACGGAGGCCATTAAATAACCTCAGGTCACAGTGAATATATCGGCCCCGCTGCCAATATACAACAGCTGTTACCTGCAGAGCTCATTTCATTTTATCTGGAGTGTACAAACAGTAATCTGCACCGAAGTGGAACATTCATGCTTTGCACCCGAAGAGTAAAAGCATGTAAAATAAAACGACAACAAAGTCACAGCTGAATCTCGCATGTATGACGACATGAACAGAATTTTTTCTTACCTTTTTTCTTCTTAGTTTTGTCACAAGCCTGATGCCTCATGAGGTATCTCCTCCCTGTCTGCCTTGAGTTAAAATGAATGAAAAATAAAAATAAACATCAATTTGCATGTCATGCGTTGACGTGTCACTATGAGCTGCTGCGCCCGGTCAGAGCTTGGATTCACCTGTAGAACAGAGCCAGCCTCGCCGTGAGCATCTGAAGTGTGGTTGTATTTTAGACAGAGATGCAACAGTTTGGCTCTTTTTAAGCTCCTCAAACTGGACGTGACTTATCACAGCTGGACAAACTGCTCCACACGAGAACTGGAAGTGAAGCACCAACTCCTCTGCCTTCCTCCTGCAGCTGCAGCATCGCCCCGTTTACTTTCTGTCAGCACCCGAACACAATATATGAGGATTATCAACACGTGCAACATGTTTCTGTTAGGTGAAGTCACTAAAGATTAGGGGATCACAAAATTCACAGTTGGGAGGGGTGATCCGTACGGGTCACGGGATAACCGGATCCGTTGCACCCCGACATCTTAGCTAAATTAAGTTAGCTAAACGTTTACGTTAACTTAGATTAGCACTAGTAGAACTTAGTTAGCTAGCGTCTTGCTAACATTAGCTAACTTAAGATTTGATTCTATTTTCAACACAGACAAGCCGAGCACATAGCATGTCTCGGTAAAAGGTAACAGGAAAGGAAGAAGTTGACTAAGGCTCCAAAAGGGGCGGGATTAGAAAAGGTCACTTTAAAAGCTCACATCAGTTGATTTTTAATTTAATATTGACATTGTTACACCCCTATTAACAACCAGTTATTATTAGTTTATAAGTCACTTTCACCACACTGTTTACTGTGCAAATAACTGATCTTTATCATCACAAACAAAAGGCCTGGGTTCCTTTATCAGATTAAGGAAGTAAAAAAAAGAAACCCAGTTGATGCAGCATGAACTGCTGCAGAACTCAGATTATATACAGTTTTCAGTTTAGTTTTTTTATAGTGTTTTTTCATCCATACAGTCATTCAGACTTGTAGCAGTGGCAGAGCAGCGTACTGAATTTCCTCAGAGAATAAATATTTCCGAGTTAAGCGACTGATTTAGACTTTCAGGGCTTTGTGTTGGTTTCACTTTTAGTCAAACTGCACGAAATGATCAGAAATACAGAGACGCATGCATGAGCCTTCCTTTCATCTCACCGCACTGATCTTACCGTGATACTTGTGCTTGATACCCTGTATGAAGTCTTTGTCATGCACACGTTTGTTTGTAGAAAATATAAAAACCCTTGTAGAAACCTGTTTATGTGTCTACACGACCATGAAATCCGGTTCCAGCAGCTGAAGTGTAGCCGTGTTAACCGTGTTTCCCTAATCCTTTACCCCAATTATGGAAACCTCATTTACATGACGTCTAAGAAATCAGGTTACTGCAGAAAGACAACGGTAAATTCACATGAAGAGCTATGTTCTACACTACAAACCTCCCACTCTTTCTCTGCGTGAACACACAGAATGTAATTAACTGACCGAAATGTGAATAAGCCCTTGTTTTTTAATCCCAGGCCTGTAAAAACTGAACTAAATCAGAACTGGCTTTTGAACAATCGCCGTGGTTTCTGCAGCGATTACTCCGCAAATAAAACTTCTGTCCTCCACCAGACGAGGCTCACACTCAGCTTCTCACATCCTGGGAACACATACAGAGACAGATCACACGGCTTTCAAGCGCTGCCAAATGTAACAGTCGCAGCACACGGAGCGTTCGCTGTTCGCTGTGTAAAAATGTACTTACAGTGAAATATCGCGGTCGACAAACTGTGCCAAAGTTCATGGGTAAACATCCCGGAGCTGATTAAATCCTCTTTATTCTTAGAGGAGTTTGTTTGAACGATTCCCCGCGGTTGGACCTCCCTTTGTGTGTTGTCCCGTCTCCTGATGTCCGTTTATTTGTCTGCCCCTCTTCACAGGAGCTGCTGGAGAAGTTCATGGAGGGAAACGTAAGCCTGGATGAGTTCCTGGACTCCTTCCAAAGCTCCAGGAAGACGTATCATATCCGCCGGGCTCAGGCGGAGAAGATGCAGGAGGCGGTGCAGGCCAAGCGGCAGCCGAGCAAAACCAAGAGGGCGGAGGAGAGCAAAGTCCCGGAGGTGAAGAAGGACTCGGAGCAGCCGCAGGAGCCCCAGCGGCCCAACGGCTTCGTAGCGCAGGGACCTCTTAGAGTGTTCCAGGTACGCTACGGCCTCACGCCAGCCATCCTCCTCCCTCATTACCCCGTCTCTCCCCCCGCCTCGGCTCCAGGCTATCAGAGCAGCACCCCTCCACCTGAACCCCAACCGGGACACATCCTCAGCCCCGGCACGCCGCTCCCAGGACACGGCCAGCCGGTCGGCCTCAGGGTCATCGGACAGTTACCGGGCGGCTGGCCGGCGAACGGGCGGCCGGTGAGAGTGCAGCAGCTTTACAGGCCGAACCCCCAACAGCCCGAGCCGCCATACCGATAAGCTGGAGGAGGAGGAGGAGGGAGGAAGAGTAGGAGGAGGAGGAGGATGAAAAGCCGGTTTGAGAGGTCTTCCGAGACATGGAACCAAACAGTGGCTGTCACAATCATGTAAGCAAAGACTGACGCAGAGACAGGCAGCACTGCAGACGTCCGTTTCTGTTCTCCATCCATGACACACAAATGTAACCAGAGCAGAGATAGAGAGACAGAGACAGGGAGGACCGGGGCTCTGAATCTCTTATCAAATCTTTTATCTCTCCTTATTATTTTTCAAAACATACAGACGAATCTGGTGGCTGAATCGTGAGCGGTGCCGTCGTTTCTGCGGTGGCGGCTGCAGCGGAGACGTTCGGGTTGATCGCGGTCAGCAGACATGTATGAATGTGGAGGTTATTCAGTCTGAAACTGATCATAACTGACATTAAATTTAACAAACTGCTTCTTCTAATTGAATCTGGTATTAATTATTAAAGTATGATTTAGTTCAGAGGTTCTTAACCAGAGGCTGGGGACCTCCCCAAGTGAGAGCGTTTCTTGGGGGTTGTCGGATAGTCGTGGAGAATTGCCAACATAAACCACCACTAACTACCACAAACTCAGTCCAGCAAGCATGATGGGAAATGAGGCCAAATTTTAGACTGAGGATTTACATTTACATCACCTGTGTCAGTGATATATTTGCCTGAGAATGGATTTTAAGTGTCTTTGTAAGAGTGAGTGTGTGCACAAGTTCTCACTGGACACAGAAAACCAACAAAAACAAAACTAAACAACCTCTTTTTCATTTTGTGCCTTTGTGCTGCAATATCACACATAACCAGGCAGCTATAGCCGATTATTGCTACCTATCACAGCTATCACAGCTATAAGCTATCACAGCTATCATGGAGCAATGGCGTTTCAGAAAAAGTTTTCCAGCACAAGACTCAGAGCAGACAGGAAACGGAGACCGTCCCTAAAGGTGTGTCACCTGAAAGTCCGACAGGAGGACCGTCAACCTGAGAAGCACTAGGCAGGTTTATTTATGTAGAACCGTTCAGACACAAGGTGCTTTACAGGAGCATAGAAATACATTAAATTAAGAACATTAAAATTGCATTTGAGGTCATAAAAACAAAAAGCTAAACGCAAACAGATACAAAAACAAGAGCAACAGATCATCTTAACAGGAAGTTCTGTATCTACGTCACTGGAAAGCTGCAGTGAACAGTCGTGTTTTAAGCCCTGATTTAAATGAGTCGACAGTTTCAGGTATTCAGGAAGTTTGTTCCGCAGGTGAGGAGCAGAGGAACTGAAGGCTGCTTCACCTTGTTTGGTTTTGATCCTGTTAAACCTGTTCCAGATGATCTGAGGGGTCTGGGTGCCTCATAAAGATTAAATCAGAGACGTATTTAGACCCTGAGACCATTTAGTGCTTTATAGACAAGTAATATTTAAATATTAAAGTCTATCCTCTGACGCTCAGGAAGCCAGCGCAGTGATTTAAACTCTGGTGTAATGTGCTCCACCTTCTCAGACCTGGAGTCCAGCCTGCTGGAAATAAAAGCATGAACAAGTTTTTACTGTATCTCGTTTAGACAGAAATCCTTTAATTCTTGGTGGCAGGAGGCTGATTTAGTAATTGATGAAATTTAGGATCTGAGGTCCTCAGCCAACAGACATTAGAATGAACTTTAATGACATTTAGTTAAGTTTTAGTTGGTTCGTGGTCGGTCTGTTGTCGACATGCCGCTCAGAATGATCGAAATATGTGGATTCAATAAAAATGGAGACGTATGAAAGTAAAATTGATTTGACAGAGTAGAGGAGTCCCAAAGTCTCAGTTTGCTGTTATAACAACAGAAAGGACGTCTGTTCACCGTTTTCATTAAAGTTTAACATTTATAGATTCTAAACTTAATTTTAATGGCATTTTATGACCAGATTTTCAACGTATAACGAGTTCTTTAGGATCTCCTGGAAAGATTTCTTGACAGTGAAATCCAACGAGTGAGGTGCCACCGCAGTCACGTCGGCTCGTCTGCGTCCGCCTGCAGCTCAGATTCGTCTCTCGGTTACAGCTTCTGTTGCTGCGGCCGGCTGCAGATTAGATCGTCTGTAGCTAAAACATGCTCAGTGTAAAATGAAAATATATTATGCTGCTCATCTGATTTTCACGTTGTACATACAGGCTGTGGACATTAATGAGGCTGCCATTAAAATCTGTCATGTTTCTGCCTTCTCAGCCAACAAAAGGTGATTAAACACCTCCGAGTTTCACTTATTTAAGCCTTTAATTACTTGAATGAGATTTGATAAGGGATTCAAAAGGATTCGATACTGCGTTTGAATTTGATAAAATGCTATCGAACCCCGTCCCCGAGGAGGAAATGAAAGTTTTTATTGTTATTTTTAATTGTATTATTATTTTTTTATACTATACATGGAGGGATGTGAAGCACAGGGTTGTGAAGCACATCTTCAACGCTGATTTAAAACAAAAAAAAGAAACAAAAAGGATCTCATTGTTCATTCATACAACTTAGGACAGAGAGCAGCTTTGTGAGATGCCAAGAGTCACTGAAATGAATGATGGCATCAATAAAATGGTGTTTTAATATTAACTGTCATTGTTTTTCATCTTATCAAATACGACATTCATCCGTGGAAATGTTCCCACGACCGTGAATCACTGCAGAGCAAAGTTTAAACAAACACAAACAGAGCAGGTGGTATTTATTAATAATTCCCGGACTATAACCTGTCAATATCATCTGCGGAGTCATGTGTTGTTAGCCTCACAGATGATTACCCGAAGCCGGTCTGCCTTCTTGTGCGATTTCATGAACAGTGTCGGAGCTCTCCAGATTTATTTATTCATGTAAATCCTATTTTAAATGGCTGACTTCAAAGCTTCTTGTTTACCGTGCTAAATGAAGAGCTGCTGCTCCTTTCAAGGCAGCCAGTGGTTTTTCTTTTTTTCTTTTTCTTTTATTTCTCCCCACCAAACTGAGATGCAGAGTGAGGGGAATTTAATCTCTATGAGAATGCCAACGCGCTCTGCAAGCCCACAGACGAATATAAGGAGGTTTAGGAGGTTTCCCTCTCATTTCACTCTCCTTTCTTCTCATTATCCATCCTTCATTTAAAGGGAAAAGCTTTGGAATGTAGTTTTCGATGGTTCTGCTCTTGAACATACATTTTTGCTCATTAATAACTCATAAGTGCATGCTTACTACAGCTTGACAAAGTACATGAAAATGCCTTTTGCAGGCCAGTGCCCAGTTGCATAAAGTGTCTTGTGAGATCGTCTTGAAGATTTGCATTGTAAAGAAAGAGTTGTTATAATTTAATGTGTGATTTCCTAGAAATATTCTTAAATAAGTAAGATGTGTAAATGCATATTAAGACTCTGATGGTTTCATTAAAAGAGGTGGGGTCATATGAGGTACTTCCATATCCCCAGTCAGTGTTTTACCACCAGCAGATGGCCCTCATAAAAAAAATCTATATCAGTTTAAATGTACGCTATATTTAGAATATTTTCTCTGCTTTATCTTGCCATCAGACAACCTTTTTCTGATGAGAAATTGCCATTTTATAAGCCTAATATCGCTCTCTCTAAACCAACCAAACTCCATTGGTAAAATCAGTCATTTTAGAACAGCAGAATCAGGAGCGTTGCTGGTCTACCACTGCCGATATGTTAGTTATTTTGTGTTATTGTGTGACTTCTGTGTTTTAAAAGGTTAGTTCTGATTCACTAAAGTCACACTGTGACAGAAATAAACTAATCGATCGCGGCGGCGCTTGACCAGCAACTCTGTGTGCTACAAGGTAAAATGACTAACTTTGCCAATGGAGTTTGGCGGAGTGAGAGAGAGTGATACTTCCCCATCAGAAAAGGCTGCCTTATGACAGGTAAAGTGGTGAAAATATTTTAAATTTTTCTTTTTTTCTTTTAGTGGCTACAATACCTTTTGCTGCTGACCGTGTCCACAGCAGTACACTGCTTCAAACTGGGAGCATCTCGACTGCCATCTACTGCAGATAATACACTATCAATAAATACCTCGTTTAACCCCACTTCAAACAGTCCAAACGACCCCTTTAAAAGGTATCTCTGGGTTTTTTTTAATTTAAATTTCATGGTGTTTTGGCCATCATTTCTATCTAATAACACGCTGCAAGTAACAAACACCGCTGAGATCTGTGAATGCAGCTGCTTTGCTAAAAAGAAATGAAAGTGTGAAGAGAGGAGATGCGAAATTTCTCACTGCTGACATCTTTGTATCTTGGATTTTTTTTTGTCTGATGATTTGAAACAAGGTAAAATTGGTTTTCATCCCTGCTGGAAATGTCACCTGCAGATGTTCAAAAACAAAGAGAGACACTTTACACAGAACCTGGAAAGTATTTTACCCAAAATATTTGGTACTTTATGACACAGAAATGCAGCTTTTGCTATACATGTTTTACTGTGATAGTTTGTTTTTTTAAATCTTTTTTTGTTTGTTTCTTTTTGGTTTCTGTGGATCTGTTTTGTTTTGCTTTTTATGTTTCTGTGTAATTTGTGGAAAAACTGAAAACCAATAAATATATTCCACACCAAAGAAGAAGAAACACGAGTTGTCAGAACATCAGACAGGTTGTAAACAAGCGTCCGTAAGTTCAAGTCAGAGAAAATGAGGCGGTGTGTAGGAGGTGAGTGGGAACATTATCACCCAAACTGACCTTTTACTGCTTGTGTTTCACTTTTTAGCGACATCGCCACATTCACAGATCTTACTTTGATGAATATAATGTGATTGTTAAATGAATGATGGCTAAAAGACCCAAAAGATCCTTTTAAGTCTGTTTTCTGGTACAAAATATTTGTTAAATCCTTAACGATCAAACTTGTTCTTATTGATGAAAGAACTTTAAATGTGCCGAATACTTTCTGAGTTACTTTGCAATTTGTGTGCTTTTTCTCTTTTTTCTCTTTAGTCTTGTTTAGCCTAATTTTTTTTTTTTTTGAATCCTGTTTTTATTTTTCAAACCATTGTCTTTATTTCATTTCATGCCTTCGCCCACAGGATTTTACTTGCAATTTCTTACTTAATAAAAGAAGGATACCTCGTCTTTTTAATCTGCACGCTTTTGATGCAGCAGGAAAAAGTCTGAATTGTAATCAGGATATTTTGCATAAATATGAAGCTATGAACCAGGAGACAGTTAGCTTAGCTTAGCATAAAGACTGGAAACAGGGAAACAGCTGGTCTGGCGTCTGTGCTCTCCTCCATGTTTTCACATGTTTGGACCTATTTTTCAATTGACAAGCTTGTGACAAGATTAATTAATTGATTTTCGTTATTGCTGACATTTAATTGATTAAACAACTAATTGATTAGTGGAAAAATCATTGCTAGGTTGATCACAAGTTGAAATATAGGCCCAAACATGTGAAAACAGGTGGAGTGCACGGACTGTTTTTCAATTAACAAGATTGTGACAGGGTTAATTAATTTTCTGACATGTTATGGACCAAACAGCTAATCAATCAGGTGGAAATATTATTGCCAGATTGATCACGAGTTGTAAAAAGTGATGCGGGCATTTTTTTGCGCTGATTAAACAAACGTAATATTAGTGATTAGTAATTAGTGAGTTTTAGTGATGCTGGTCGGGGATTTTGATACCTTTGGATGAAGCCAGGCTAGCTGTTTCCCCCTGTTTCCAGTCTTTATGCTAAGCTAAGCTAACAGGCTCCAGCTTTGTATTTAGAGTGCAGATTTTTTTTTTTTTCTTACCCAAAATGTCAGACTGTTCCTTCTCGAACAACGCTGAGGTAAGAGAAGATTAACATGTGAAGGACTTTTGATGTAACTGGGCACTGGCTTCAACCAAACATGCAGTTCTGTGTCCACTCAGGGTCTTAAAAAGAAAAAAAAATGCAGTGCCGCTTCATAACCTGTAGCACAGATGGACTGAGGGTGACGGTGAATCCGGACCCGTGGATCTCATGTCGCCTCCATTTTACAGGTGCATGCCAGAGAGACTCAAACCATGACCACAGTGACACCAAATCACCTCCAACGTTTCTGTGTTGCAGTGAGATTTGACTGAATGAAGTTATTTTTTTGTTTTTTTTTGTGACAGTGCTGTCTGTTGTGGCCAAAACAACCAGGCATCCACCCTCAACCAGCTCCCTGGGATTTTATTCAGGCCTGATGATTCACTGGACGCTTCTGTGTTTGAAATATTCTCAAAATGTAAAGTGCTCGTTTCTGCGATTGTGGTTTTGTTTGTCTGGTCTGTTATATTTGTGTGTCTCTTTTCTATCAAGGATTTTCTCCCAGCAGCCTTCTCTTTCATGGGGTGTAAAAACCAAAAAACAAAAAAAAAGAATAAAAACCGTTGCTTTCAGAATTTAAATATAGATAAAGTGCGGCCACTCACTGAGCCAAACACCCTCAAACATTTCACATGATTTGCATCGCAGCATCTCAGATGAAGTGAACTGTGGCCGCAGGCGCTCATACCAGATGATTATGAGCGATGTCAAAGCCGATCAGCGCTGCAGTGAGTGAAGATGAGCTAATAATATCCAAGTCTACTCATTTCCCATCCCTCCGTCTCTGTAAGGAGCTGCACATCATGTGTACAACAGCTCCAGTACAGTATGTGACAGCACGTGGCTGACAGAACCCACTCTGAGTAAAAAAAAAAAAAAAAAAAAAGATTTGAAGTAAGGAAATGTCAGCGTGTAAGAAATGATCTGATCTCTGACCTCATTACATGAAGAGGAAGAGAAATAACGCAGCCAGACATTAAATAAGAACATGCTTTAACATGCCCTGTACTTTGAGCGCGTTGCTTACTTCTTTTTTTTTTATTTTGGTCACGTATTAAGTTTCTGGTATTTTCTGTTTAACCATGTTTTCAAGTCACACAGACCCTCCAGGATTTCGTTGGCCTTTTTGGAGGATTGTTGCGGCCTAAAACGCCTGATTTCACGGCAGCATTTCTAAAAAGTTTTCGATGCTTTTAGGCTTTTTTTTGCAACGAAATTGCAGGACTAAATGAAAGTTGTGGGTTTTTTTGTATAATTCATTAAAAATTGAAGCCAACTTGTTCCAGGGAGAACAAAACCGCAATCTGTTCTCAGTGTTCTAACTAATGGTTCCAAAAAGGCTCAGAAATACAAAAATGATAAAATAATCTGCTCTATTTGTAAATGTGCACCTGAGGGGAATTTCACAAAGAAGCAAAATGTTCTTGGAGCTCAAACTCACAAAAACAAAAACAACACAAAATCTAAAATAAAAGTGCACAAATGTTGAGAAATGTCAATCACAACCACAAATGTGTTCTTTTCAGTGCCTGTGACAAAATAAAAAAACATGCAAAAAAATGAATATTAAAACAAAACATTGAGTCACTTAATTGAGACGTACATGTATGTGATTGGTGGAACTCGCTGGAAGCTACGACAATTAGTCAAATTTGTGGAAAAGTAGTGAGAAAGGTTTGTACAACATGCAGGGTCACACAGAATTCCTGGAGGGCTGATCAATATGATGTTTAAAGAGACAGTTCACCCCAAAATCAAAAATACTTGTGTGATTCATCCATTTAGTTTTGGTGCAAGTTGTTGAATTTTGGAGATATCGGCTGCAGAGATGTCGGCATTCTGTCCAATATAACGGCGCTAGATGACACTCGGCTTGTCAAAGCTTGACAAACAACTTCCCGCTCAGTGTTAAAAAATTTAAGCTGTGGCTAAAATGTAATTGGATAGATAGAGAGATAGAGATTTTCATTTTGAACATGTAAAAAAGAAAGTTAACAATAAAAACATCAAAGTTATGAAGACAAGAATAAAACTGAATAAAAACAGAAACAGAAAACCTGCACAAGCTCACTGACGAAATTCTCAAACAAACATAAAAACAACAAGAAACAAAACAAAACAACAGTTTACGTGCTCAGAAAGGAGTAGGAAGAAGAACATTCACACACTATATTTATATTTATATCTGGGTTCTTGTTTTCAGGTGGATGGAGATGGAGAAAAATCCTCCACCTCATCACTTATGTTAGAGTCGACCGCTGTACCTCTCCATGCTAACGAAGCTGAGCTCGAGCCTTTCACCCATGAGTAGATGCACGCTTCCTTCTGCTCGGTGATGCAGTTGCTGGGTGTAGTTTGGTATAAAGAAAATAGGTCCTAGAAGAAACTGCTCACAACATAACTGGGTCATGATTTCTGAAAGGAGACACTGATGTTGAGTTTTTCAAATGTATTTTTTTGGGGACTTTGAGCACCGCAAGCTGAGTTTCATCTAGTTCCATTATATTCAGGAGAAGGCAGACATCTGTACGGCTGAGATCTCTGAAAGCAACTCAAACTAAAACAATCTAGAACTACAGGAAAGAGGAGACATTTGCATTTTTTAATGCATTTTTGGGTTGAACTGTCCCTTTAACGAAATTGAAGGCGCCTCGTATATCAACTGTTTATGGATTTAGAACAAAAATAAGAATAAAATGGTTGAATTCTTCACAGTAACTGATTTGCATGAGAAGGAGCGTGTCAGCTGCCACAGTAAGTCACAGTTTATGATTCATCGGTGCCGTTTGTCTCAGTGTCGGAACAGAACATGTGAAGTGTCCTCCTCTGTACAGTTTGTATTTCAGTATGCAGGAAACATCATGGCCGTGATCCTGAATACATTTTGTCACTCGAGTTTGTTCTTGTATCATAAAATCTCCAGAGGAGGCTTTGTGCTGCATAACACATGGCCATAATGTGGTGTGACGGCTACTTTCCGAGCCAAAATAATCGCGCTAAACGATCTAAAGACACGGCTTTTAGATTTTCCAAACTCTTTGAACCAAAAAGACCACAAAGAAACTTTGGAGTCACAGCACCTCGTTAAAAGATGGAAACGTTTCAGTCCACACATGAAGCATAATACAGACTGCATTTATCAACTCATCAACATTATATAACACACAGTCTGTCAACAACATCCAAACAGTTTGACAAAAAGTTAAGCACAGAGGTAAAATCTTATTTATATTTAGTTTTAGTTGTGTTCAAGCTGTGAGATAAGTAGGTTACAGATACACAGGAGGAGTCAAATATACCTCAGAGCTGAACACAGGAACCAGCAAAAACATCCAAAAATATGAATAAAATAAAATCAGTTGTGGAGAGAGTACTGAAGACCTGAGCTCAAGTACAAGTACTGTTACATAACTATAATATTACTCACTTACAAGTAAAAGTACTAGTGTGCTCAGAGTATTAGAAACTTTTAAACTGTTGATGTTTAATCAGTCCCTCCAGGAAGTTGCGATGTTGATGATTCATGCAAATTCAGCCAATCTGCACAAAATCTGCATGGCCTTTTCTGCAAATTTGACCAATCACTGTAGCTTCCCACGAGTTCCACCAATCACAGAAGCTCCCCATGCAGATGTCATACATGTAGGTCTCAATGAACCGAGTCAGGGTCAAGGTTTGTCTTTGTTACTGACATCAATGCTCTGAGCACATACCCCCCAAGAACACAAATAAAACACATCTTTCTAATCCTGAACCTTTTTGGTGACTGAGAACACTCAGTTTTATTCTCCCTGAAACAAGCTGATTCTTAAATTATACAAAAAATAAATCTTTTTTGTTGCAATTTTTTTACTTTCTCCTGCAATTTCATGACAAGAAATTCTTAAAAACACTGCAACATGCATCACTTTTTTTTTTACAGAGAAGCTGCTGTGAAAATGGGCATTTTAGACCAAAACAATCCCCCTTAAAAAAAACAAACAAACAAAAAAAACAAACAAAACAAAACAAAAACAAAACAAACAAACAAACAAAAAGCTGTGAAATCCTGGAAGGACTGATTAACAAATTATCAACAGCAGTGATTCTGTTTCTACAAATCTGAACCTGCTGCAGGATTTGGGGTTTTTTTCCGTCTGTATGTCCTGTTTTTTGTCGGCCTGCTTGTGATCAAATAGCATTAATGAGTACAAAACCACAGATGAAAGGTTTGGATATTAATTCAAATTGTACTCAGTACTCACCTATGATTTTAAAAGTAACTAAGTAGATTACATAGTGAAATATGCACTTAAAGTACAGACTTAAAAATGAAAACCCCCAAAAAATATTTAATTACATTAATCTGAGTATTTGTAATTAGTTAAAATCAACAAGCAGATGAAATTTAAAAAGAAACAAATGTGAAGTGATTAAAAACAGTGGTTCTCTATGTGTGGGTCGGGGGCCCCACGAGGGGTCACAGGATTGATTTGAGAGGTCCAAAGATAGATCGCAGAAGAATCAGGTTTATTATGAAGAACATAAAGTTTTCACACACAGTACAAAGGATCTGCTTTGTATTTTGTGGCATAACAATAAACACAGCAAGAGGGAAAAAAGTGCTGCCAAAATAAAAATAAATACCATGAAAAATATATAAAGAATCTGGAATAATACATCTTTTTCAAATGGGAAGAGTCGTGCAGTGTTTGAAACAAAGAGGGAGGCAGAAAAATTAAAAAAAAAACTATTTCTGCTTTGCACAGTTTTGTTTTTGGGACTTTCCTTTCTTCTTCGCTTTTATGTCTTGAAGTGGCTACAAGAAACTTCCATATTTTGTTGATTTTGGAGCCTCCTGTGGACAAAAGCGGTACTGTTTCCACAATAATAACCACAAAATGTATTAGGTCAAAAAAAAAAAAAAGATTTAAACAAAAATCTCCTCCTGCTTCCTTTTTTCTGGGGAAACATTCAACTAATTTGAAGGAGGATTTGACCTGGAGGCAGCCATTAAGAACAACAACGCAGAAATAGCAGATTCTTGAAGGTCTTGTTTGCTTGAGTACATATTATAAGAGGTATCAGAAATAAATTTAGATTATTTCAGAAACTCCTTGTCGTAGCTTTAAAGACAAACAAAAAATCTCTCTCTTGTCAACAGAGATGTCCTGAGCCATTTCCTAGGGATCAGTATTGATCCTGGCATATTGTAACAGGTCTGTATTGGGTAAAATAAAGCAGATTAAATTCTATACTCTACTGTGTTTTATCCACCTCAACCAGATAGTTGATTGCAAAGCTGCTCTTCTTTACAGTTTGCTGCATTTGCGACTTAAAATCTAGAAATTATTTGGGGTGAATGAATGATTCAGAGCTCAGACGCAAACAAATCTGTCACTTCTTAGTATCTCATAACTTCTGCTTTTTAGCAGGTTTACCAGGTAACCTTCACTTTTCACCCCATTTAGATGACATACCTCACAGGCACAGTTCATATCAACGGATTTAAAGGCCTAATTTAAATGTATTTTAGCACCTTCTTTTGATATAGACCTCAGCTGACCTTTCTGGTTCAGTCTCAACACCCCGAGATTCAGTAAAAGCTCTGATAAACCCTGACAATGGAGCATTTTGCAGCTAAAAACATGGAGCATATTGGACTTAAAGGACCAGTGTGTAGGATTTAGTGGCATCTAGTGGTGTGGTTGCACATTGCAGCCAACTGAATGCTCCTCACTTCTCCCTCCCCTTCCATGTGTGTCCAAAGTTGACCTGCCACGAGATTCTGTTTGTCCCGGCAGATGTTTCTAGGGAGAAATTTTTTTTAAATTACCTCTAAAAAATATACCACATATCACTGTTCATGCAGTTGTATTGTTGTGAGATAAAAATGCTCTTTTAGTTGGGTTAGCTTAGCTTTTTTCCAGGCTCTCTTCCTGGGGCGACTGCACTCCTTGTGGCGGTGTTTGGTCCGGCTGTGTGGCTGGGAGATGCCGTGGCCAGTGATCGTCTCAAAGTCCACTGCGCTTAGTCCGATCCCTGCGCTTCCTTTTCCAATGTTAATGAAGTATATGTCTGTCGGCTGAGCCCGACACAATTTAACCCCTGGAAGAAACTACGGTGGCCACAAAACTTGCAGAAAACGCAAAATGTAGAGCCAGTGTTTGGTTTGTCTGTTCAGGGCTCCTGTAGAAACATGGCGGTGCAACATGGCGGACTCCATGGAAGAGGACCTGAGCCTCTGTAGATTTAAATGGCTCATTCTGAGGTAACGAATAAAAAAAGATTCTTATTTTCAGGTGATTATATAATAATTATTACATGGCTTCTACTAACAATCAGAGTGCTCGATTCTGATTGGTCAATTGCAACATTCTAAGGTCTGTTATTTTTGTATAACAGACCGTTGCTATGAAGAACAGACTGTTGCTATGGACACAATGGACGCTATGATCACAGACTGGAGGAAGAATAAAATCATTGTTAAATCACTAAAATCATTTTAAAATTAAAAGTTTGTGTCAAATTATTGATTTTTTAAGCACATAACCATGTAACAAATGGGATAATGTACAGTTTGGCGGTCGCTATTGTGAAATAAATCCATAAAATCATTTTAAAATTAATATTTTGTGTCACATAAATGTGAGTCAAATGTTTTTTACTATGTAATAAGCAGGATAATGTACTGTGAGCAGATCATTATTGTGAAATAAACCTGATGATGGTATTTATTTCACAATAATGACCTGCTTACTGTACATTATCCTTTACCGAAAACATACTTATGAATATCATGCCATATTCTGCCAATAGATGTTCGTAAATCTCACACACTGGTCCTTTAATGGTCAGAAACTATCCTTCACATGGATGCTAATGTTGCTCCATGTCTGCTGGATTAATAAGACGATGATTTGCAGTGGGATAAGATGTCAGTGTTATGTTGTAAAAAAGGAATTAATACAGGTTGAAATTACTGGATAATTTTAATAAAACATGGAGGGAAAAGGGTTAAACCAGTCACAACTAGTCCACATATAAAACCAGTGATGAGGCCTCACATGTCGATACAAAAGCCAAAAAAGCTGAGAGCCACCAGCATAGAAGGCAAATAACTGACAGAGAGGAAGAAGCCAAATCCATTAATTCCTTTTTAATGAAGGCAAACTATAAACAAGAGACTCAATATCACTTTAGTTCACATTTACAGAGGCAATAAGTGTTTAATAAGGAAAAGAATAAAAGCACTTACCTTAATGCCAGCTGGTGTGTGACTGGAAGGTCACTGGTTTATATCATTGGTCCAGCTGGGAGCGAAAATCAAGACCATTAACTGTCGGTGAGGTGACAGTCAGCGTGGAAACATCGTCTGTCTTCTAAAGTCTGCAAAAGAAAAAACAAAACAAAAAAAAGCTTCATACAGAAAAAATTGTAACTGATTTTGGCTCAATAATTCATGTCATTGTGGAGGAAATTCATGACTGATTGATAATTTAGGAACATAATTTGAAAAGTAAATTACATACAGCCGTGGGCAATTCCTGCGGGACATTTTAGAAGCGGTCTTTATGGGGCAGCCGAGGGAAATCATGCTAAAATATTTATGTAAAGTACATTAGGCCATACTCAGCCTCTGTGTGTGGTTGGGAAGCTACCAAACCGTAAACGTGATGAATATGTTGGCTGGCAGCTGACCAGCTGGTCGACTGAGATACTGTTTGAACATCTGACTTACTGAAGCTGCACGTTTGTGTTGTGTGTGTGTGTGTTGAATCTGCTCGGCGGAGACATCATTTCAGGAATAATAAAAGAGTGAAAAGGGTTGTGCAATATTTTCATCACTGTCATACAGAATAACTGCAGCAATCAAAATGTCACAATCCAGTTGTTTCATCTGGGATTCAGCACAGTAACCACCAAAGCACACACACATCCGGCATCTCTTTTTTAATGTCACATCAGTTATCTTAGCATTTAAAGCTCCATTAAACAATGTTTAGTCAGAAACTGTTGGAGGGATTGCCATGAATTGCATGATTCAGACTTTTCCTCGGGCGCCAGGTTGACTTTTTTTTTTTTTTTTTTGTAAAAATACAGTACAGCCTGCAGTGATGAACTGATCAGAAAGCTTGGGACTGAATCATTCCAACACAAATTCTGTTTCAATAATTCATTCTGCAGCATTCATATTGAAAAAAGTAAACAATGGTAATTGTGGAAATTGCTATAAACACAACATACAAATGGCGACATGGTTAATTTAGCTCTTTGGATGTTGGTGTAGCAGTTAACAGCATGGCTAACTTATGCTTACTTTACCGTCAGCTCTAGCTGTGTTTAGTGCTAGTTAGCATATATCAGCTTGCTAACGTGCTAAACTAAGATGGTTGACTCAGTATACATAACTGCCAAAAATCAACATGTTAGCTTACTGGTATTAGCATCTAGGCTAGCACGAAGTAGCGCTTTGTACAGTCTCTGAGAGCAGCTAGCACGGCTGTAGACTTGTTAGCATTTAGTAATATGACAACATGTAACTATTACTCAACTCTGCAGATCTACAGAACCTTTTTAGCTCATTATTTTCTTTTACATACAGTTTACTGTACTGTTACTGCTGTCATTAAACTTGTTTGAGCAGCAGGGAGACGTTTTAATGTTTTGCTCTGTCAAACCCACCAAACGGCAGTTAGCAGCGGGTCTTGGCTAAGTCCTTTAAGCAAGTCAAACATCTCGGAGCAAAAAGATATGAAATGTCTGGCTCTGGTGCTCCACATTAGCCCGCTGTACATTAGCTTACATTTACATCAGTTTACTGTATATCTACATTAGTATACTGCATGTTACATTCAAGTTAGCAAAATAGAAATAAAAATAAAATAAATTAAATTAGTGAAATAGGCCTAAATAAATAAATAAATTAACATACTGTACCTTGCATTTACATTAGCATGCTGTACATTACCTTATTTTATATTAAGTTTAAATTAAGTTACTGTACATTACATTTAGTTAGCATACTGTAATTTATTTAGTGTACTGTACATTGCATTGTCATTAGCCTGCTGTAAATTTACATGACCATACTGTACAAACATTTACTTTCGCATAGTGTACATGACATTCATGTTAACTTACTGTATATTACATTTAAATTAACTTACTGTATATTAAAATTAAATTAGCGTACTGTACATTAGATTTACATTAGCACATTGGATATTTATGTTTTATTATGATAGGCCGTCTCAGAGGTGTGGAACTGAACACTTGTAGCAGCTGAGGAGCCACATAGTCTGTAAGCTTGAACACTTTACAGTCAAATCTGGCTGAAGGAGGAGATTTATACAATTTTACATAAGCAGAATCAAAATGCTAAACAGGCACTTCAATTTTATTAAGAACTGGTGTGTGTGTGTGTGTGTGTGTGTGTGTGTGTGTGTGTAGGCCAAATGAGCATCCAAAATTGAGAGCACATCGGTAATTACTCACCAGACACATAGGTCCTAATTGAAAGGTAGCTCCATTAGCTGCACTAATTAATTAACCATTTAATAGTTAATTAAAAGGCTGCACAGTTTCTCGGTGGTTAACACTGCCACCTGACAGCAAACAGGCTCGATAATAGTCCTGTCTGAGTGCCAGTTACTCCTGCTCACTGTGTTCAACATGCCGTTTCCTCCCTCAGTCCAAAAATATCTAAATTGCCCGTAGATGTAAATAACTTTTTGTTTGCTATCCTGTATCTATCTATAAGTCCAACATGGGATTTCCTACTCACTGCCAAGAAAATTCAGATGAAATTGCATCTAAATTAGGAATCTGGGCACATTTTCTCAAACCCCAGTTAATGATGTGATGCTACCAAACATGTCTTTTTCCCAAAGTCAATAGGAAAAAACCATGATTAAACACATGCTTTTAATTGAATTAACATACAAAAATACATCTAATTAATCCTATGTTAACCCAAAGGCTAGTAGAAATAAAAGCCAGCTCTGGAAAATTTAGAAATATGTGAAAGTTTAGTATAAACCAAAGTACTTTGGGTTTTATCCTAATTAGCAAATGTTATAGCATGTTACAAACTAATATGGTGAACACAGTCAACCTGCCTGAAATCAGCCTATTAACATTTTGGATGACATGACAGCTGCCCCAAAAGAGTGAAGCCAAATCTGGATCGCCCCCTGGTGGCTGGCTGCAGTATACAAGTCATAAATAAACCCGCCCCCTCCATGTATGCAGATAGGACAGGACAAGTGTTCATTTTTCTGATAACTTTTGTTTTAATTAGTTATTTATTGTTATAAAAAGGGGGTTTTACGTCGTCATTGAGAGCTGAGCCCGGCTCGTGATTGAGTTAGCAGGAACTTCAGGACGTTTATACTGCGGCTCCAAAACCTGATCGCGACTGCACAGACTCTGGCTCCAAATGATGTAACCAGCAGGATATTTTAGTTTTTTATTTTTTTATTTATTTATTTTTTTACACTGCAGTGGAGACCCTTTTTATTTACTGTCTGTTTTACAGTCTTTGGTGCTGATGTTAGCACAGAGCTGTCTGTGCTCAAGTACAAGTGCTGTTACATTACAAAAATATTACTCAATTACAGGTAAAAGTACTAGTGTTAGAAAAATACTGAATTAAAAAGTACAAAATATTCCTGCAGATATTAAATATTCCTCCTTTACTCGGAATATTAGTTACTTTTCAACTGCTGATGTTTAATACATTATGAATAATAGACATTCAATCAAAGGGGTTTCTCTTTATCTAAAATATGTTTTATTCTCATTTAAATTTTTTTTCTGTTTTTCTTTAGTCATTTTTTAGGTTTTTAAGATTCCTTATTCAACAAATGGATTGATTAATACATTCTTAATTGGTTAAATTCTTAACAGCCATTAATTGATCAATGATTGACAATTAAAATCATCACTCCAAAACTGTGCTGCTGTTTTGTTTTTCATCCATGATTGACTGTTTTCATTATCCTGTTTGTGATCAGATCAGCTGATTGGCAACAAAAATGCAGATGAAAGGTTTGGATATTAATTCAATTTGTACTCAGTACTC
The DNA here is from genome assembly GCA_034769285.1 of Lutjanus argentimaculatus. Lineage (NCBI taxonomy): Eukaryota > Metazoa > Chordata > Actinopteri > Lutjaniformes > Lutjanidae > Lutjanus > Lutjanus argentimaculatus. The sequence goes on along the minus strand of JAWZSL010000004.1, from coordinate 975,341 downwards.
AACTATGATTTTAAAAGTAACTAAGTAGATTAAATTGTGTAATGCATACTTAAGTGCAGACTTGAAAATGTACTCATAAAAGTACAAGTGCCCAAAAAAACTACTTAATTACAGTAATTTGAGTATTTGTACTTAGTTACTTCCACCCCTGTACATTACTAAGTGATTATTCAACAATCAAAATGGTTTTGAAATGTTTTTAGCAAATTTTTAAACATTTTACTGTGAAAACGAAACATTTTCTTTGACCTTAATGAATGATTTTAAGCGGTTAAATGACGGCTGCTGGGAATGTTCCTCTGCATGCTCAGCTAAGTAATCTACATATTATTACTGAGGAAGTCTTTCAGTGTGTGTCTGTGTGTGTGTGTGTCTGTGTGTGTGTGTGTGTGTGTGTGTGTGTTGTGTGTGCGTGTGTGGTGTGTGTGTGTGTCTGTGTCTGTGTGTGTGTGTCTGTGTGTGCGTGTGTGTGTGTGTGTGTCCTGCCAACACTCAAACATTCAAGTGACCTTAAACCAGCATGTTTACATGTGAGATGATTTCCATGTTGCTTCCTCGTATGGATCCAGGAGTTGTGAATAAAAAAACATTTGATTTCTCTGACTGAATTTGTCCTCCTGTTTGAGCTTCAGTCGAGGAGATTTTTTTTCTGTTACTGCCAGTTTCATAAAATACAATTTTCTGTTTAGAGAAATTCACAGAACTATAAGTATGTAAGTATGCATCAGAAAAATGAACCTGAAGTATTTAAACTCTTGCAGAAAAAAATGAAAACGTCCCCTGTGAATGCTATAATATATGTATAAGCAGCATTTAGCAATGATTATCAAAATATTGTTGTTTTGTAGTTTAATTCATGACAAAACATATTTAATAAGCTCATCATATATTTTGTATGCAAAAATATTTTTTTAATAACTAAAGCTCTTAAATAAATGCAGCAAAGTTAGAAGTAAAATATTTCCCTTCTTAAATGAGAGGCCTGTTTGTCTACTTATGTCTGAAATCAATAACCTGTTGTTACAAAGATTATACAGAACATTTAGATGGTAAATCTTCTCCTGTTGTCATTTTAAATACAGTGGTGGAAAGTAACGCCATGAATTTATTCAGATAAAGTACCTGAGTACAGTTTTGAGGCACTTCAGTATTTCCATTTTCCTCTTGAAACTTCTACTATATTGTGCTAAATATTGTGCTTTTTGCTGCAAATTCAACTTGTTACACTGCAGATCAACAAATGAATCATGCTGTATTTTTATATATTAAAGGAGCAACATAAAGGAATTTCATAAGCAAAGATGAGCTCTGCAGTCCAAATAGTGAGCTGGAGCCACAGATGAGATTGAAATCCTATTTAATAAACGATCTGCGGTTGAAACGAGTTGTTTCCAGACTTGGGGAAGATCTGCAGGAACCCTGCAGGAACCCGCAGGACCCTGCAGGAGCACTGCAGGATGCACACAACATCATAAACTGACAATAATAATAATAATGTAAAGTTTAGTGAGTATTGCACCTTAATATGTTTCCTTCATCTCTGACGACATATACGGTAAATATATTACAGATTTCTCCTTTAAGATAAAACATTATTGATCTCAACATTAAAGTGATTTTACAGATTAAAGCATCATTATAATCTAATAATTTAAAGGTGGGGAAAAAAAGCAAGTTTAAAAATCTGTGACATCTCCACAATGTAAAGTCTACGGGCCCAGTGGGAACTCACAGGTGGGGAGAAGACGGGAACACTACTGCACAAATTAATTTGGGCATATAACCAGGAAGTAAACGTAGAAGCTGCAAAACTTTTGTGGCTTATGTGCGTTGGACTGAATGGGCGCCCTCTTGGCATTCAGTATTTAGTTCATTATTATACAGTTTATCTATGACCTGACCACTCTTTTTAAGTTAACAAAAACTCAATTGGCCACATGTAAGAACGTTTTTGTATTCTTATCTTAGATTTCTCTTACTTTTCTTTGTATGAAGGGCTCGTTTGAACACACCATGTCAGATTCAACAAAAAGATAATTGTGTAAATGATCCACCTGTATGTATTTGAATTCACATGCATGAGACTTGTAAATTAGTATAGTTAACGCCCCAATGATACCATATACGGCTACGCTTCCTGCCCCATATGTCAGGAGGTGTTCATTCATTAAAATGGCATGAGAGAGTAAAAAGAAGAGTTTGGAGTTTGACGTCTTGCTTTCAGAGATCCATGCAGGAAAAGTAATTTTAGGAAAAGTCATTTCAACAGCATCAGCAGTAGAATTAAAAGACCTGCTAAAGCAAAGAATCGAGTGCTGTAATGTCGTCCAACAGGGTCTGACTGTCACTTAAAAAAGAAGAAGAAATGTCTTGATATGAAAATGACTTCGGAGAAAAAACACGACTCGCCACAGCAAGGGGCGTAAGATGACTGCAGCGGGGGGAGGAGGTCAGGTTCATCACAGAGATCGAGGACAGAATAAGTGAGGATGTTCACCTGGACAGAGACTTTATAAACCTGCTTGTGCAGATACAACACACCTGTAAGCAGGTAATAATAGATCATCAAATGAATGATGAGAGGCTTTATATTTACAATTATATTATAATTTGAAATGTAATCAAACAGGATGTCGACATAATTATGAAGTGTAATTTATTTTTCAAATTCAAAATATCTTTAAACTAATGAAATATGACTGCACATGACTTGATGTGACACATAAGTTGTGTTTGTATCTGGAAAAAACAATTCAAAATGCGAGAAAACTGGTGAATGCAACAAGTTCTCTTAAGAGCAAATCTGTTCGTATGAGTGGTTGTTGCTTGAGGCTCAATGATTTCTATTCCTATTCTAATTATGAATATTATATTCCATCCATTTTTTTGGGTCATATTCTGTCCAGAGATCCCAGTAAATCTTGCACACTGGACCTTTAAGTGCAAGATGTGAGTGTGTCTTCCACCTCTGTATATTTGCCCTCCATCTCCATCACATGGGGGATAAAGTGTGACTGTTATCAGGGAGGCAGCCCTCGGCTCCATCAGATTAACACACTCTCTCAGCCCTCTCCTCTCCTGTCTCAGCTGCTTCACTCTCTCTGTGCCTGTTATCCCTCTCTACAGTTCTCGTGTTCATTGTTATGCAGATGAAGCCCAGTTAACTCGCCTCTGTAAATCCAAATGGGATGAAAGCAGCTATTTCAGAAGAATCTGCCTCGCGTTGGAGTCGGTCTTAAGGAACAACCTGACTCCCTGTTAGAGACACTAGGCTGCCACAGCACGGTCCATCACTTCCAACATGAAGCAGTCGCTGACTGACTGTATCAGGTGTTGTTGTGTAAACTGCAGATCATCAGGGAAAAGTGTGAACATCTAAAGTAAGTTTGTTGCTGAACCTTTTCAAACATCACTGAGCATATTAAAGAGAGTGTGCTGGCAGAACTGGGGCAGTTTGGAAACAAGAACACACTTTTTTTGCAGCATTAATTGTTTATAATAATATTTGTATGCTAATCATAGCAGCTCTCTGATGCTCTCTAGTGGCCGGGTCAGCTGTCACAGTTGTTATGGGTGTACTGCCTTTATGTAATAGTGAAGAGAAAGACAGGCATTATTGATAAGGAAAGAGGATAGGAGATAAAAGTATATGAGTCCTCACTGCCTCTCTACTTTTAATACATTCTTATAAACTAAAGTTAGAATGTAAATTCATGCTTGGTCACACAGAAAAGGGTCTAAACTTCTGTTTCTGCATGGACAGAAGTGATGTGAGCACAAACACACGGCTAAATTAAGCTTGACTCTTAGCCTGCCACAGAGCAGGCTAGTTCAGTGGCATCAGTTACCATGGTTACTGAGCAGGGATTCACATAAGCCAACTTTCTGCGTCACCTTATATGATCTTGACTCGAGCAGCGACGATTAATCAATTATTAAGTTAAACGCCAACTATTTTGAAAATCGATTAATCAGTTTGAGGACTGGTGGTTGTCAGGGCCATCAGGGCCCTCTCTGCTGTCAAAATCAAAATCGGGTATTTTTTTCATAATTACCTTAATGTGTGTCCGAATGTGTCTGAATTCAATTACTTTTTCAAAAAGCTACTACAATATGTCCAGAACAAATCTATTTTCTTGTGAGGTAGAGCTGGGATTTCCTATTTATCTAAATGCCGTCTAAACGCATCGCAGCTCTGTGAACCAGCACCAGTGGTATCCTAACCTATGAAACTGCCATTTGATTACAACTTTGACTGACTGTATCATTAACCAATCAAATTTTGACGTGTAGTAACAGAACGCCCCCAACGGCCCGCTATGTGTGTCTGCGCGAGCCTCCTGTGATGTCATTAACGGTGTTCCCGCCCCTGACGGCCTGGGCTTAAATGAGAAGGAGGAGAGTAAACTCAACTAAGGGCTGATAGGGGCTGAAGTGATGGGTGAGTGTTAGTTTTTTACTGTGTTTAAGAGGAATAAAGTCACTGTGGTGTTTTAGTTTATTCAGCAGTGTTTATTGTTCTGGTTGTATCTGATTGGTGTTGCGGAGTTCAGGCAGTAGATGGTGATGCTGTGTTTCAGTGTTGATGAGGCATGTTTATAGACACTTAATATATATTAAGCATATTAACTGAACTCACCCTCAGCTACTCCTGGCTTGATATTCTGGCTTGAAGAGCTGTGGTGAAATGTTTGGCATATAGTCGAATCACTCGCGAATCATCGCGATCATTTTGTGTGTTCCGCCATCTTGTGGTGCCGCCATTGATGCGGTAGCACGTCGTGTCCGTCACTCTCAGGGGTCTGCTGGATGTGTTTAGAAGGGAACCCCAGGTTTGCAAGAGATTTTTCATGGTTTCGGTCTAAATGTTCACTCACGCGGGATCTTACAGATCTGGGGTTCCCCTCTAGACACCGTGCCTGCTGTAGCTTGCTAATAGTGACAACATGGATTATTGGATTGACCACGTTGCCCTCAGCAACCGATGAAGGTTCCTTTTGGGATGGTGATATTAATGTTTTTAAAATGTTGGTTGTGACAACAGCCAGAGATGGATAATGGAGAAGAGAAAAAATTTAAGTGAAGTACTGTGTGTAATATATGTTAAAAAAAATACACTTTCACATTTTTCATCAGGTATTGATTGAAGACATTCATGAAAAAAGTTAATTTCTGTTAATATTTCTGATCCTCTATGACCCACGGTACACCACTGAATCTGAGTAATTTTTTTTAAAGAAAAAAGTCTAAATTCTCTGCTTTTAGCTTCTTAAATGTGAATATGTTCTGGTTTCTTTATTCCTCTCTGACAGTAAACTGAATATCTTTCAGTTGTGGACAAAACAAGACATTTGAGGATGTCATCTTGGACTTTGTATGGCCCAAACAACTAATTGATTGGTGGGAAAATTATTGCCAGATTGATAACTAGTTGAAAAACAGGTCCAAACATGTGAAAACAGGTGGAGCACACAGACGCACTGTTTTCACATGTTTGGACCTGTTTTTCAATAGACAAGATTGTGACAGGATTAATTAATCGATTTTCATTATTTTCTGACATTTTATGGACCAAACAGCTAATTGATTAGTAGAAAAATACTGCCAAATTGATATTTTTCATCATTTTTCACCAACAATTGATCCATCAGTTGTGAATGTAATGAACAGATGGATTGGCGATAAATTATTTGCAGCCGTAATCTTGTTGCATGTTATTGCAAACACATATATGTTTATTTATCTTTATAAATGAGAAATAAATGCATTTAGGCTGAGTTAACAGGACATCTCCTTGGTTTTATTTCCTCTCATCAGGAAAAGAATATAGAACATTTTAGACTACTGAATTATAGAATATAATTAAGGTACTACTACATTTCTTCCACTGACTTTATTTATTTGGCAACCCAAATAAAATCTCCTGTGACCCACCAAAATCAAAATAAGCCAGGCTTTTCCTTCGTCCATGTTGATGGAATACCTCTCTGGACATGCACATAAGTCCAACAGCCAATGATTGGGCAGAGCTCCTTACCTCACACACCTTTGTGATGTCACTTTTGTGGCTGTTACTTTGTTTTATCAACATCCATGTAGCATTTTCATCCATCCTCGCCGTAAACTACTGATTTGTAAACAAGCTTCTGAATCCTTTATGGTGACATTAGTGTTAGCAGTCGCTGATATTAACAATGTATGCAGTGTATGTGCATTTCAAATCTCTTAATGCTTGTTTAACCTGACCTTTGTCCCTCTTAGTTCATCTCATGCTCAGAAGTGAGAACAACACAGTCTCTGTTAGAGACAGAAATGTAAACATACAAACACTAGACCAGACCTGTGCAAAATGTGGCCCGGGGCCAGGATGTGGCCCACTGAAAGGTTTCATGTGGCCTGGAAGGCCACCATGTAAATGCCAAAAGCTAAATATCTAGCAAAGACAGTCAATAGCACTTTGCTTACCATAAAACTGTTGTCAGACCTTTACTTTGAAAGGGGTCGGTGCTGTGTTCATGGGTAATGATAATGAGCCGTATCTTTATATTCATCTGTAACTTTATTCACTCAGTGCTGCACATCCATGTTGTTTATGTTGTTCTTCTTCTACCTTTGTTGCTGCTATCATTGCAACCTGTATGCAGCCTGCATGGTTCACTGGAAAACATCAAGTTATGGACATTCACAACAAAATATTAGCCCACAGTTCATTGGGTGGCAATTCAGAAAGGGTGACCAACAGTAGCAGTGCTTGATATAGAACACTTTTGACCGTTTCATTGTGAGAGATTTTGCCATTATTAGGACATTATATCATTTGTGTCTGGCCCCCGGCAGCCCAACCAATTTCTCATGTGGCCCACCATGAAAAATAATTGCCCACCCCTGCACTAAACTATATCTACATCTGAACTTTTCTGCATGTGTAATGCAGTGGTGGAAGACTATTCACATCATTTACTTAAAGGGTAGCCAGTATTTTTAAACCCACAGTAAAATGTATAAATATTCTGGCTGTGCACTCTGATGTACGATCTCCCTCTCGCTCCCTCTCTCCTGCAGATATTTTCACATCTGACTCGCTAATTAAGGTTTTCTTTTTTCAACCAAACCAGAGGTGATTGTTGGATAATGTCGGTTCATGACTTGGTATCTATAGCATAACGTGAAATAGCCACAGTTCATCGTCAAATAAATATCTTTAACTGTACATTTTAGAGTGACCTTTTATTGTGACCACTCCGAGGCGAACCTGTGCAGTAATCCTGCTGTTTAATCAGCATTTCTATATGCCTGTCATTCCCAAACCTTTAAGATTTATATTTACAATACAATACAATTTATAATTGAAAATATGAATATTGTTTAACTGATCAGAGGAAAAAACAAGAGCTTGTTAATTCCATCTAAATGCACTTATTTTGTCTCATTTATACGGTAGGCTAAAATATCCTATACTGTTTTCTTGAAAAGAGGAAATAAAAACAATGAGATGGCCTGTTAACTCGGCCTATATACATTTCTCATTTCTGAAGTTTTAACATGTGTATACGTTTCAATAACATGTCCAGATAGTATAATGTGATGCGGAAATGGCAGTAAAAACAGTCATGAATGTTCATTTATGTACGAATGAATCCTTCCCAGAATTTCTTGATGAGGCTTACTGTGAATTGAGTCGTGATGGTTTGTCGTTTTTAAAAAGTGGATCCCCAACAGAAAAGCTTGGGAAACACTGCTATATGCCACACCTGTCAGGTAGACAGATAATTATTATTAGTTTTATGGCAAAGGAGAAGTGAATTGTGACAAATTTGTGAACAAGATTTGAAAGAAATAACCCTTTTGTGTGCACAGAAAAACAAAAAACAAAAGTGCTGTTTTTTGTATCTTCATTATTGTGCAAATAAACTAAATTAAACTAATATTTCCCTCTGAACAGTACTGCGTTTTCCTGAAACAATCAATTAATCATTAATTATTTATAAGATACAAAACATTTTTGTCACCTTTTCCCTAATTTTAAGTCTAAGTTTATTTTTTCTTATATGACAAATGGCTCCACCAGACAAAACAATGTCACATTGTTGATTGATTGATTAAATATTCATAAATAAATTTTTAATTGGTTAAATTCTTAATGTCAATTAATCAATTAATGATTAATCACTAATATTCTTTCTCCAAATGTGAGCTGCTGCATTTTGTTTTGTTTTTCAGCTGTTTGTAATTGTTTCCATTCTTCCGTTTGTGATCAAATCACCTTATTGGCTGCCAAAATGCAGATGAAAGGTTTCAGATTGTACTCAGTACTGAACTATGATTTTAAAAGTAATTAAGTAGACTACATCTTGTGATGCGTAAAGTACAAGTAAAAGTACAGACTTGAAAATCTACTCATAAAAGTACAAGTACCTAAAAAAAACTACTTATGTGCACTAATTTGAGTATTTATAATTAGTTACAAATGGTTGATATAACCATAATTGTGATATTTAAAACATTAAAAGACATAAAGATTGAACAATAAGTCAGTGAATTGTGAAAAAAAGGTTTATTCATTCCAACTAAAGATGTTATTTTTCCCTGAGAGCAGTTTCAGTGTTACACAGAATGATCTACAAACTGTAGACTGGTCACAATTAAAATCATCTCATTTAGCAGCTATGTTCACAGTTTCCTAATTATCAAGGCAAACAAGATGTCTGAACATGACAAGAAAAAAAAAACACACAGCACACAGTTAGTAATTTAGTAGGAATAATGAGAAAACTCAAAAGGCCTGTCCCACTTTTTGTTTTCTTCCTCAGCCTTTACAGCACAGTTTTTCATTATAACAGGCTCAGGCCCTAATCTCCTCAAGAAGTACCCACTGTGCCATCCAGTATTTTACCCCTTTCATTTTCCATGCGTCAAAACTTCAATCCCTCTTTCTCCCTCTTCTGCACATTACCTAGACAAAGTCACAAGTCCCAAAGGTGCTTTGATTGTAATGAGCTGCTGAGCAAGAGCTTAACTCACACTCATGTCTGAATTTTTATCCACACAATAACTTTTAATGTCTCTGCTGTTCGAGGCAAAAGAGTGTACGATTAATTCAAACATTCAGTGCAGGAAGCAGCGTGGACAAATATTTCATCATTTAGTCAGTCGTCTGACTAACAATGAAACTTTAAAAAGTGACACGCTTATTTTCCACATCCTGAGTCACTGTAGTCTTTCACACATGTACTGCAACTGTGAACTTATCTGGACGTTACCCAGAGGAGCTGTACGGGAGAATGCAAATGTCAGAATCAGTTTTACTTTTTTTACCTTGTCATCTCTCTAGTAAAAAGCGTTGACAGGGTGGGGGCCAACAGGGGCCAGTACCCCTGTGACACTAAGTTTGGACCCCCTGTGGCAGCCCCCTTTACCTTGCGAGGCTTCAAGTTATCCATTGTGTCAGCATCAAAAGTGGTGCAACCAATCAGCATCCTAGGAGAGACTACGGGTAGCTTTGGGCGTGGTTTTAGGTGTGACAACAGCAAGAAGCGTCCATGGAAGGGTTGATCTGATTGGTTGAAGTTGGCCTGCGTTAGACATGAAAGACATATGGTTCATCCAATCACCTGTCAAGTGTTTTTTGAAAGTGCCTGCCCTTTTCCAGAGAGTTTCTAAGAACAACTTCCGAGATGATTGTGGAAACCATCTGGTGTGTCAGGTTAGGGTAATAAAATTACTTTCTTGTAACGATAAGATGCTACTGACACAGATACAGATACAACAAATAACTGGAACTGTAAGTTACTGAAACAAATACTATGTGCTTTACTGAGCTAAAAAATTTTGAAAGCTCGAACGGTGTCATTTTCTTTGTCTCTTTTGTCCAGGGTCAAATGTGCCTCTGACAAAATAACTGGCCTCAGTCGGCCCACCCGGTAATGGCTGATTGAGGACGTGTAAATACAGCAGGTCCTTGTCCAGCAAATTCGCAGAGAGTGAGCAACAACATAGAACAATTGATTGAACTCACATGGATGGAGTATGAAAAAATGTCCACATATACTACAAGTGATGTTGCAGCAGTGCTGCTTGTTTTTCTCTCTGCAAATGAGTATGTTAAGTGTCTAAGGTTAGTTAGAAAATGCATACATTAGTTTTAAATGATGTAACAATGTCCCTGCCCACATACTTCCATGCATCCTTTGCATTGTCATGGATGGTAAGCAGTACATCCAGTCCAGCAGTGGTTTTCAAACAGTTTGTGCCAAAGGAACAACAAAAGGCAAGCCAAAACCTCAAGGCACGACTGTGTTCATATCCATGCAAAAAAGCCCCTATAACTAATCTAACCAAGAGAGGCAACTGGTAGCTTACTGCCAATCAGAGGCAGAGTTCCCAGAGTGTGGTTGGAGAAAAAAAAAAATAGGCATCAATCAATCAGGGCCTTTGATGTGTCACGCAATAATAATTCCGACCATCCAGCAACTGACCAACTGTCAAAAACTTGGGTTGGCTTTCAAGCATGGTTTTATTACGGTAGGCGCAACAAAGGGCACGCCAAAACCTCAAGGCACCGCTGTTCATATCTATGCAAAATAGCCCCTATAACCAACTTAATCAATGGAGCCAACAAGTAGTCTACTAACCAATCAGAGGCAGAATTCCTAGAGTGTGGGTGGAGACAAAAAATTAATCAATCAATCAGGGCGTTTGATGTGTCACAATAATAATGCTGACAATCCAACAACCGAACAAACAGTGAAAACTTGGATTGGCTTCTACGGAAGGTTTTTAAAGGATTTTTTCTGGTTATAGATTTGCCTATGTGAGTGTGTGAATTAAAAATTAATGAACAACTTTTTGTATAGTTGTATATTGCATTAATAATGTACGATCGTCACAAAATCCCAGTGCACACCGGGACTTGCCTCACAGTACACCAGTGTGCTCAGGCACACTGTTTGGGAACCGCTGCACTAGAGGGCGCCACTCAGAGTCAGAAGTTACCCCAAAGAAGACAGAAGAAACGTCAAATGTTTCTGACAACAACAAAAACGTGTGCGGCGATTAAATACATCATGACCAGGACGTGAACTTCTTCATCATGTCCACATGTCATCCTGTCGCTTGATCTATACAGCTTCACGTAATGCTCCGTTTTGTCCATATCCGCAGGCTTTCAGAAAACGTGCACAAATATGGATGAAATGAATGCAGAGGACGGACAGAAGGCTCCGCCTGTATCCGTATCAAACATTAAATATAAATGAACTTTTAGAGGTCCTTATAAAACGGGTACTGTGGGTCATTTAAGATGTGCTGCTTCTCAGCCTCATAAATTAGTCTCTCGTCGTCTATGTTTACAGCAGACTGGAGGGAAAACAGAAATGTCAAGGATGTTAGCATCAATTTTGACCAAGGAAAATAGGTTGGAGGTGAAGCTAGTACACGAAACTTCACAAAAACAGGACCCGAGCAAGCATTTTTTCAATCGAGCGACACTAGCTAAGCCTGTTGGCTGATGCACAGAGCAGGTTAGGACATCCTCATAGGGAAAACCTTGCTCACTTGCTCACTTCCTAACTGGAAAGTTAGGAAGTGGCATCGGGGGTGCACATACTGTAGCTGCTTCGTACTCTTTTCTGCTCACCTGTTTTTGCTTTCCACTCTTTCTTTGATATTGTGAACACGCCCAAATAAACGTAGTATTAATATCAATGCAACAACAGTCATCATCATGGATTAGTTGGTAGCCTCGTAATGTCCTGCCTCCTGCTTGCTCTAACCAGACGCCACCATTAGATTTCCATTAGATGAGTATGACATGGATAATCTCCTGTTGTGTGCCACGTGTGAAAGGGCAACTCCAGCCAATGTTGGGACCTGATTTTATGAACATCGTCTGGAGTTTGTACGAGATTACGCTTTATTTTCAGTCTGAAAACAAGTTCCTCTCCTCACTGCTCACATTTTAGTGATGTCCACAGAGTCGTGAATGTCTATCACCTGGAACCCCAGGTTGTCGATCCCAAACTTCTCCTGGTTGTTGTGATTTCCTGAGTTGTGGCTGTTGTGGTTTCTCTGGTCCGAGTCTGTCTCGAAGCAGTGGATGCAGTGTGGTGTGGTGACCCGGACACTTTTGGAAAAGTTTGAGAAATCCACACGGTACTTTCCTGTCTTGGTGCGGGAGATGATGGGCAGGAAACTGTAGCCCCACTGAATCTCCTGTGGGATGTAGGAAGTTCGGACCTGGCAGGCAGAGCTGGTGGACTCGGCCGTACCGTCCAAAAAGACCACTAACTCAAAGTCCTGCTGGGGAAGAGAGTCCGCTGACAGCTCATAGAATGGGCTTGATCTGTTAATCACGTGGTAGAGGGTCAGAGGGCAAACAAAAAATAAATTATCCTTGCCGGCGTCAACCATGAAATCAATGTCCACCTGGTCCAGGATGATGGTCTCTCCATCTGGTGTGGTTGTTGTCCTGAGCAACTTTCCGTAGATCTGGCTGCCGATCAGTAAAGTCTTTCGAAGGTTGGCCACTCTGATCAGGAGACACAGACTTCCTTTCTTCAAGCAGATCACAGCGGTGTGGCTAAAAGTGACTGTCTTTGCTCTTTTTTTGGGTAAGGAGATCTTGGCCAGGACGACACCACACATGAAACAATTGATGAAGACCCCAATTAGAGACTGGATGATAATTAGAGCCACAGTACCCGCACAGTGCCCAGTCAGCGCCCTCCCACCGTACCCAATGGTGGTCTGGGTCTCCAAGGAGTAGAGGAACGCCGTTGTGAGGCCATTAACGTTGTCTACACACTGGACATGTCCATCTGTGCGGTTTTGTCCCGTCAGATCCCCGTTGCTCTTTGCAATCCAGTACCACAGCAGGCTGAAAATGAACCAGCTGCCTGTGAATGAAGCCACAAACAGCAGGAGAACAAAGCGCCAGCGGATCTCCACAAAGGTGGTCCAGAAGTCCACCAAATAAGCAAAGTGGTTACTGTATTCGATGTTGCCGAACTCGATGTTGCAGCGGCCATCTTTGGTGACCAGGCGAGTTTTGCGGCTTCGGTGTCCAGCTGGCTGCATGTGACCCTGGAGCAGCTGGAACATCCTGGAGCTGGGAGAAGAAATGTAAGATTAGTGCAAAGCAGAGGTTGGGGACTGGGGTTAAATGACCTCACTCGAGTCGCAAATTTGAGGACTTGTGTGACTTTGATTAAAAAAAAAAAAAAAAATCAACTTGAGTTGGTATTCATAACTGGAGACGCTGACTTGAATGGACTTTTTTGTCAAAGGAATACTGCACGTTAAACATGTTTTTTGAGCTGTAAATTAAGTTATATTACTGTACTGTGAAGTAACACATTAATATTGGTGTTAATATTGACATTCTTAATAATGCTTAAATGATTTGTTTTGTTGTCCTGCCATTCGATTGAGCGGTTTGTTTGTTTTTCCCGTCCCATCTAGAGGGTGTTGTCCATCTTTCGTCTGCCATCTGCCTGAATCCGTGTGAGTGCACCCTGACCCATTGTTGGTTTTGGTCTTTTTGAATAGATTTGTTGACCTGTCCAAACCAGTTATCTGCTCCATGCCTCACCCTGATTTGATTTGATGGGTGGCACAACTCCAATAGCATGACATGTCAACAGGCAGTGAATTAATGACATCTAATTTACCTTTCGAGCTGTATAACTGTAACAAATACAGTCCTAAATTCCTTTTTACTCAAGTGGATGGAGGAGTCCAGACTGCAGCTTTATAGCTGTAGTGTGGACTCATCATTTCAGAACTTTTTTTATTAGTCAGTAATTGTAATTTGAGTTTAATTTGCTTCAATTTAACATTGGGGCAGACCCATGATAAGCCTTGTAGGCCTCAATGCATCAATCATGTGATAAATCAAATCAAATCAACCAAATCAAATATAGTTATAGTTCTTGGTGTGAACGGCCTTTTATTCATCATTAGATTAGAAGTTTGTCTGTTTAGTACTGACCTACAACGGGATAGTTATTATTATTCATTATTTCATAGTTATTACTTTATTATTATTGTCTTATATTATTACATTATTTATTAATCCATTGCAACTCCACTGATACTGTACTGACTGGTACACTGGCTACTACTGCAGTGCACTCTGTCACTTTGGGATCACTGCACCTTACTGGCTCCTGTCCAGTTCACCTAAAGCTAAATCATACATGCTACCACACTACAGTACAACCCTACAACTGTTTACTGTTGTCCTGCTCCTTGTGTTGTTGTTGTTGACTGAGAGACCAGCATAGAAGCTTTTTGTTATGCTGCTTACTTGAGTATGAACTGCTGCTGCTTCAACTGTGTTTTAGTGTAAAAGCAGACTGAAACCTTTTTTCTCCACAACTTTTTAGTTTAAAGTGTGGTTAACAGGTAAAACTTTCATTTAGAATTAGTATTATTATGGTTGTTATTCCCCATAACAATAGCTTTTTATCATGCATGTTTTTATCTTATATATTTTATATCTTTTATATTATCTTATTTTATGTTTTTGTCTTCTATGATGTATTTTTGCATTTAATGTTGATGCCCATTGAGTCCACACCTGCCATGTGAAATCTGCTAAATACATAAAGTTGACTTCACTTTACTGTAAGTATAATGAAAATGAAATGTAATTGAATTGTATAGGCACAAAAAATTCATTTATTTGAGTTACTGTACCTGTTTGTGCTGTGCAGTGTGCACCGCGTGGTCCACTTTGAGTCTTACATAACAGCCACTGATTAGACTCAAGACTGAGATTCAGTAACTTTGTTAAAAAAAAAAAAGTGGTATTTAAAACTTGAAAGACATTTTTGGAGGAAAAAGTTATCATAAAATAAGAGCAATCTTATTAACAACCTCTTTTATATCTTTGTATGAAATAACAGTTTGTAATCACACAAAAGCATTATTATTTTTACTTTGCTCACGATCCTCATTATGTGTAAGTTTTATTTAGTTTACATCATTTAGCTGTAGGGGAAAAAATAAGAAAACTGCTTGTGCTATTTAGTTTTTTTCCAGTTATGGAGCCATAATAAGGGTTTAAAGAAGTTCCATTATTGGATTCCTTTAGTTCTTTGTATTTTGCTGTTATGTAATTAGCAAAGCCACTACTTTACTGTATATTCCGCCAGAAAACAAAGTGGGAAAACTAGAGAAAATAACATCTATAATAAAAGCAACTTTCCTCTAAGCAGCAGTAAAAACAGTACTGTATATGTTAGACATGAGACACATCTGCACTGTTAGAGAGATTATATCACTTGAAAGATGTCTCTAAACTGTGGACACATTTAAGCACCAAAGTCGAACAAGTGAATCATTCTTCCAGCCTCACTTCTGTAAAAATAAAGTTTCGTTTCGACGTACCTGCTTAGTGAGACCATGGGCCCGGAGTGCTCACTGGATCTCCACTGGAACTTCAGACTGCTTTCTTTCAACGAGTGGCCATGGAGGCGTTGGAAAGATTTTAATCCACAGTGAAATTTCCTAATCCCAGCCACATGCCACCATGTACACTGGCTTCATGCAGCCGGAGGAGCCAGCCAGAGAGCTCCCAGTGGGCGTCAGTTCTCTCTTTGACTGGCAGGGCGACTCCCTTCATTGCTCCACCAGCAGAAAGTCTAACAACACAACCAGCGGCTTCATCAGCACTGGACAAATGATGGCTGAAGTTCCTGGCAGTGTCAGTTCTGACCACCATGTGGAGGGGAACATTCGGGAAAGGCCCTCAGTGCTTTTGTGTGCCAGAAGGTGCATCTATTGAAGGGGCCAACGTGGCCGGTGCTGCACCCATGCTGTTTTTGTTTTCAGCCCTGAGAACATTTGGGATTTGCGTCGGGCCTCACAAAGAAATGCCTCAATTGCGTTTCCCCCAGTCCCCCTCCCCCCCATCCTTCGAACCTGCAAGGCTGCCTCACA
Source organism: Lutjanus argentimaculatus (assembly GCA_034769285.1). Taxonomy (NCBI): domain Eukaryota; kingdom Metazoa; phylum Chordata; class Actinopteri; order Lutjaniformes; family Lutjanidae; genus Lutjanus; species Lutjanus argentimaculatus. Next base: position 959,399 of record JAWZSL010000004.1, on the reverse strand, counting down.
TTTGCATCAAAATGAAGAGCTCCAAGGGACAAAATGTCTTTGCCATATTCCTCTGGCTGCAGAAGGACAATTTTCATATCTGTGGAGCTCATTTTCATGATCTGTTATGATTTAAGAGAGGTCTTGAATTGATAAGATGCCCCCCAGCGATGGATACAGATGCCATTAGCTGCATGCAAATGAAGGGAGCAGGAGATGGTTCAAGATGCAGACAGTGTTCAGCTGTATTGATTCAACTGCAGAGACCCTGCATGAGTCTTACAGTAACTTGAAGTAACTGTCTGCCAGAACACAGTCTGTGGTCTTCAGTCAGGTGTGCAGCTGCATCTCTGAATATATGAGTGTTTGAAACAAACAAAATAACAGCTGCACATAAACAGACTGCAGATTTATGAAAGGAAAACTTCAGCATTTGGGAAGATAAGCTTATGTGTTTTCTTGCCAAGAGTTGGATAGGCACGCCTGTACCATAGACTGTAAATAAAAATGGATGACACATCTCCTCTTCCTCCCACTGTACAAAAATAAAGCCAAAATATCCTGGATGTGAATGCTGCTGTCTTACACTGGTGATGTAATTTGAGTTCATCAAATACCAATATCTTGCCACGTCCCACAGAGTATTAAGCCTTGTTTAGAGGTTCAGAGGTGCATGACCAAGTGGTGTGACGCCTTTTGGAGCCCTCGCGCCCGAGCCGACACAGGATATGACGTCATTTTTGTCGTGCACCGGCGGAGTACGGCAAGCATAATTCCAGCTTTATACTGATGCACGAAGTACCCTGTAGCAGCCTTATGAGACGCTGCAGGGAAGCCTTTATAACGTTATAACGAAATGGTTGCAGTTTAATTGGGTTTAGGCACCAAAACTACTTGGCTAGGTTTAGGAAAAGATCATGTTTTGGGTTGAAATAAGGACATTATGTTAGGTACGCCAAATGACATGAGAGAAGCAAGCAGCAAACTTTTGGTTTCACATGGGACACAAACTCTGGTCTCCTGAAAGTCCTCTTTGTTTGACCTCTACAGATATATATATATATCTCTCTAACTTAAAAGTTGCTAAATCTGTTTCTACCTCCTAGTTGCGCGTGCATCTCTGCACTGAAACCCGTCTATGAGTTTGAGCTAACGTTAATGATATCTTACACTGTGTTCACATCACAATATTGTAAAACTGATCTGCAGCTGCACACTGAAACGAGTGGCAAAAGCCACTGAGCTGCTTCTGAGTAGCCACTATCCACCACCTTTCAAAATCCAGGGGTTCTCACCAAATCGCTAAATGCTAACAGCTAATTCTGCACTTCGAGCTGAAAAGAGGGTTTCCTTCTTGAGATATTGAACACTCATTACCCTCACAATTTTTGAAATTTATGGCACAACTTCTCATGTTAATTTTCCCATAAGCTCTCAGTCATTATGGTTTGTTTGCTACTCCCCATGTGCAAGAGTGCCTGTGCTCGGTCGACCTACTTTTATTGTTGGATGTACTCATTTCACACTGCAAACACTTTACCCGCTGTTGGTCAAGTGTTCATTTAAAGTTCAGTCAAAAAAGATTAACAGTGCAAGTGTAGCAGCTGTAATAGCAATGATCATAAGACTTTATCATTGTATGATCAATGTATTGATGTAATTATAGACACAACACTCCTAAAGAACTAAACTAAACTCTGTTTTTACATCAGAAGATGATTTGTTGTTGCATCATGAGAAGATTTAAGCTTTTTATTTTCTCTCTTTCAAAGTGTGATTTGAATATTTTGTTCAGTGTTGTCTCAGTGAATGACAGTCTTTGTTTAACGTTGGTAGAAGAGCTTTGCTCTGCCTTTTTTTTTTTTTTTTTTGCAGTCCTTATTTAACCTCTTATATTCTTCACATGAAACTCTTTGTGTGGTTCTGCTCGCGTCTGTTCTGCAAGTTTCAATCTTAGGTTTTTGGTTTTAGCTGGTGTGTAGCAGGAAGTTGACATGTAGAGGATGTGGAGGCGGCTGCTGGTCTTGTTGTGCCCGGTCTGGGCAGACATGGGGGGTGGGGGTGTTCAACAAGCCCACTGTAGTCAGAAGAGAAAACCACAACATGATTGGTATCATCAAGCTTGGTGAACCACGTACAATAGTTTGCAACTGAGCAAAATCTTGCCTTGGAATGTAAAAAGATTCTTCATAGAACCCCCTGGATAAAAACCCTTCAAATATTAAAAGGTTCTCCCAAGAGCCCCCTTGGTGGGCTCTAGATAAAACCATTGGAGTATAAAAAGGTTCTCAGGAGAACACCCTTGGTTGGTTCTGGGTAAAACTCTTGGAATGGATGGGTTCTTGTTAGTACCATCAGAAGGTGGAAGCCATTACGCCATAGAAGTGTTCTCTTTAGAACTTCTTATATGGGATTCTGGGTCACACCTTTCACAGATGGTTCTACGTGTAACCCTTTATGTTGGGTTCTAGGCAGAACTCTCTGAAAGGTAACCAAATGAAACCTTTACAAAGCATTCCCCTGGGAAACGAAAAGGTTCTCCAATGGGGACAAGATAAAGAATCCTTTATGGTTCTGGTTAACATCTTTATTTCTTAGAGGGTACTTTGAGATAAGCTGACATTTTTTGATGTCTCATTGTTCTAAAACTATAATAATTAAATAACGTGTTTTAATTATATGTAGTAATTATTAATAGACTTTTATTTCGCAATAGAATCATTGAATCTAAAAAGTGGTTCATATTACCCCGTTCTCCCCTACTTAAGTACAGTTTTGATTACTTAATGAATATTTCTAAAATAAGCTCAAAGCTTTAGTGCAAATATTCCAACGTTCTACTGACGGATCTTTGGCATTTCTCCTTCTTTCAGGTTGTCATCTAGTGCTTCATCTGAGACATGATCCTGCTTTAATGAACTAATCACTGAGAGAGTAATTGTGAATTAATGTTGATCCTCAACGCGCTAAAAAACTTGGTATGCTAAATATAGACAAATAAATATGTGGAGTTAAAGTATTAAACAAGACAGCTTCATTAACTGAGTCTGTCTAAGCTAATATTAAGTAAACACTGTGTGTAACCTCATGCTAAGACCAACAGACACCATCATTTAATATGCATGCACCTCATTAATCCTGCACTTTAAACAGCATTAATATCATAAGGGTATCAGGCAGGGTCTTGAATTAGTCGTTTATGTCTCATGTTCTACAAGAACGTCAGATTTTTCTCCCCTTGGCTCAACAGTATTACTGATGTTCTCTCAGTTATAACAAGCATTAGAGTTATCAGCCATGTAAAATAGATGTAAAATAAACAAATTTATTCTCTGCATGTTCTTTAATTCAGGCTGTGATCTGTTATTGACTTAAAAGTAATGACTCCAGCTTTGACTTCCAAATTATATTTTGCTTGTACAGTTTGCCTTAAAGGGTTAGTTCACCCATCAAAGTTCATCATCTACTCACCTTCGTGCTGATTGAAAGTCAGGTTTAGTTGTTTTAGTCCAGAAAACACTGCTGGAGTTTCACAGGAAAACAGTGCTGCAGAATCTCCCAAACAATGGAAGTGAATGGTGACCAGTTTTCAAATGTAAAAAAACAACAGAATAAAAACATAAAATGCCTCCATACTGCTCATCTGGTGTCTCCTAAAGCCCCAACATGCCAAGTTGACTTAAATAATTCTTATGTTGACACGGGATGAACCAGTACCAGAAGGCTCACCCACCATCATATTGAAAGTTTATATTTTAGTTTCCTGACTTTAAATCATTTTCTTGTTTCTGCGTATTCTTAAAAACACAATAACACACTTTTGTTTCTCCTGCGCTCAACAGGAAACGGTGCTTCATCAGAGCTACATGTAAAGATTAAATAATCCTGTTGTATTTGTTATCTTCATTATTAGTCTTTTTCGATAGTTTGCCCATAAAAAGTCAAAAAACAGCTAAAAATTTTGATCATGGTTGCCCAAAGCCCAAAATTATGTCCTCAAATGTTTAGTTTTAATGCACAGATATTCAGTTTACAGTCAGACGATTAAAGAAGTGAGGAAAATATTCACATTTGAGACGCTGAAATCTGAAGTCAAGCCTGAATGGAACTGATCAGATATCTGTCAAATTATGTCACGTTGTGTCAGTGAAATGATCCACAGATTAGGAAGTCAAATGAGTGAACCCCAGAATAAACCTTAAATATCACATAAACTCAGACAGATGCTTTTCAGTGTGAAATATTGCAAGAAAAAAGAAGTATAGTTTAAAAAGCATTCAGTTTCTGATAAAATTCAAATGTATTAAGTCTTTTCTTGTACTTGAAGTGTTTTTATTGTATTACTGTAGCGCTGTGCAGCTATAATGAACCGAATCTAAAAGCAGCAATAATTGATGCAATGACACAACTCAGGCCCACTTTTTGACAAAAATGTTTATTAATAAAACATTTATGCATTTACCAATATGAAACAGCAATCTGTAATTATTCAAGAGTAAATCACAAAAAGACGTTGTGATAAAATAATGAAAACACAGTGAGCTATGAAAAAGTACCACAATGTAACAAGAACAAATTAAAATGTAGAATCTCATTGGATCCTTTTACATATTACACAGTTGTACACACTCACAGTCTCTCACAGGATACAAATAAATACAGTTTCTGCTGATGTTTATTTACATTGAAACACTTGAGCTGAATTGCACAACAGCATCAACATGCTGAGATTCAGTGGAAATTTGAAAAGCAGAAATAAAGAATTTGGTTTTATCACAGTGTATCTGTGGTGCATCAACACATGAGTCAAATTATCAGCAAACAGGTTTCCAAATTAAGAGGCAGTTTCTCTTTTCCAGTACTTTCTCAAAGTTTCCTCCCTCTGATTTCTTCAGAAAACAGCTCCTTTCACTTAAAGGGACAGTAGACCCGGAACGATTCAGGCTGTAAATAACAGTTTGTTTGTTTTTTGAGTCAACAAGGCACACTTGGATTACACCAGACGAGCAGTACGGAGGCTTTTAATGTTTTTATTCTGTTGTTTTTTACGTTTGAAAAATTCACCGGAACACTCATAAAGTTTTAACAGTTTACTTCAGACAAAAAGCAAAAAAGGTGGTACAGAAAAATGATCAAAAGTGTCCAAAGTATCCATCAAGCATCCATCACACTTAAACAAAAATCAGTAACAAGTGGAAAAGGAGGGAGAGGTAAAAAAAAAAAAGTCTGGTTAACCTCACACGGGAGCCTGAATTAAAGTAATTAAAAGTGCACAGTAAGTTTGGAGAATCTCCCAAACAAGTGAAGTGAATGGTGACCAGTTTTCAAACAGAAAAATAAAATGGCTTCATACTGCTCGTCTTTTATGTTTTTATTCAGTTGCTTTTTCACGTTTGAAAACTGGTCACCGTTCACTTCCATTGTTTGGGAGATTTCTACGTTGTTTTCCTGTGAAACTCCAGCAGTGTTTTGTGGACTGAATAACAAAACTGAACTGATGACTGAATGTTCATCTTTGGGTGAACTATCCCTTTAAGTCCAAGTTTACATTGTTCACATCAGTTGAAGCTGATCTCAGACTACGACTCAGGACGGTCAGGAAAGATCTCGAGGCCTTCAGTTCAGTAAGGTTTCATACTGATGAGACATGCTGATTCAAGACAAATACTATCTGCATCTTATCTCCCTTTAAAAATCAGCTACAGACCTGAGAGATGTTTCAAAAGCTCTGTACTTTATTACAACTTGTGTCTAATGTTTGGAGTTTTAAACATCATTTCTCTGTTATAAATATAACATTATACTCACTAAAGTATTGGCTGAGATCTGGTTCAGTCAGACTGGGAGAGTAATGAGCCACCAGTTTAGCCAAATTATCGATTAACAACTCTTGAGGATGATTTGAAGTAAAACTGGAAGTGAGCACACCCAACATGTGAGGATTATTCCCTAATTAGGCTGGAAAACTGTGCAGTTCAAGTGAGTCAAAGCTGAAGCAGGAGATCTGTCTATAAACTGTGACAGATTTTTACAACAGACAGTTCTGGTCATAATTTTTACTCATTTTCTCTTCTAAATCAGTTTCTCTAACCTGTTTTTTTTTTGTTTTTGTTTGTTTGTTTAAAGCAGGTCAGTGTCAAAACAAGTCCTCTAAATGATTAAATAACAAAACATACTGATGAAACTGCCCTCCAAAGCAACACTAAGTACATTCTGATCTGATGCTACTATAAACGGGACATCACTTGGAAAAATAAATCAGTTTTACATTGTGACAAAACTATGCTTAAGGTTTGATCAAGTTTAGGCACCAAAACAACTCGGTTAAGTTTATGGATATTATACTTTATTTATAGTAGGTTATTACATGGCTTTGTGAAATACTTGATTCTGATTGGTCAATTACAACATTCTAAAGTCTGCTATTTCTGTATAACGAATACGAAATACTTTATTGATCCCCAAGGGGAAATTCATTAAACAGACCGTTTCATATCAAATTATTGATATTTTTTGTACAGTGAGCCATTAATGTGCACCAAATATATCAATTTTTTTGTAAGTAACCATCTAATAAGCGGATAATGTACAGTGAAGAGGTGGTTATTGTGAAATAAACCACTGTACTGTCATTGTACATTATTCCTTACATAGCACACCGTTGCTATGAAGAACAGGCTGTTACTATGGATGCAGTTCTGATCTTAGACTCTGAAGGAACAATAAAATCATTTAAAAGTAATATTTTGTGTCAAATTAAGTTATTTTGCTAAGTTACCATGTAATACAGCGTACAGTGAGCAGTTCATTATTGCGAATAATCACCTGTACATGATCTCTTACTCGTCTTATTTTAATTCTTCTTAAATCTCTGTGTTATTTTAGTTTTTACACAAACGTCTTTAATCTGCTCACCTTTTGTTCCCCCTTCGGTCCCTCCACCACCACACACACAAGCTTTCACAAACTTAGAAACTTTTGTACAAACACACATTAAACAGGAGTCATTCTCTCTGTTTCTTTGCAGGACGAGTGCGATTATCAGTGACAAAAGATCAAATAGGTTCTGCAGGAGTAGAGCGAGGGTAGATTGTTCTCTCGTTAATCGATTGTGGATGGCATCGTTCTCTCAGACGGATAAAAAAATAAAAACACTAAATGTGTTGCCAAACATACCTGGACCCGAGTTAAGTGTACATGTGGAAAAAAACTGACTACTTTTCATTTCTCCACAACATTTTAGAGGGATATTTTTGTAATTTATTTGGCAGCTGTACTTGTTATTATCACTAATCTGCAACATCAATCAACTAATAAATTATAATGTATTATTATACATTAATCTACCTGTCAGCATGTAATTAAAATCATTAGTTATGTTTATATACTAATGCATCAATAACATAATTTATGTAATTCAGAACTATAATATAGAGCTGTAATATAGTTGATTACCTGATTTAAAGAAAAATTAGTTTATTACTATTTTGATAATCAATTAATCATTTCAGTAATTTTTCAAGCAAAAATGTCAAACATTTTTGGTTCCTGCTTCTTAAATGTGAGGATTTGTTGCTTTTCTTTGTCACTTGTGAGAGAAAAAGTGTTCCAAGTGAACTTTTATAAAATGTACTAACAGGAACCAAAAATGGTTCTCCTTTGGGGTCAAGCTGAAGAACCCTATATGGTTCTAGTTAGCACCTTTATTTCTAAGAGTGTATGTCATGCTGTCAAAGAATGTGCAACATGTTGCCGTGGAAATAAAACTTGTTTGAGGGGAAAAAAATGCATTTGGTTTTGTTTGATTAATCGATTAATTGATCGTCAGTTTTACCAATGATCGATTAAGGACAGAGCTCACAATTTGCAGCTCTAGTTTCAGACTGATGTTAAACAGAAGAAGCAATTTAGACGATGATGAGCATTTTTCACGTTTTTTTTATATCTTATAAACTGAAAGATTAATCCAGGGGTAAGAAACCTTTGCTGTCAAAAGCGACGTTTGATAGAAGAAAAAAAAAAACTTTCTGGAGCTGCAACTGTTAAATTGTCTATTTTCCTCAGAGACTTTTCCTTTTTTGGATTTGACATACATACTGTAGCTCGCCCAGGGAGACTTTAGAGGAAAAGGTGCTGAGCTGCAGATGTAGGCGACAACGCACATTTTAGATAAAGATATATTAACATAATGTTATTTTATGTAGTGTATAGACACATTTTTACAAGTCGAGAATGTGAGTATCACTTTAGGCTTGTGGCAATGATAAAAGAAAACAATGTTAAAAGTTTTCCATACCATTTTTTGTCAAAGCCACAGGGAGCAAAAAAAGGAGCCTCATGAGGTTCCAAAGCTGCAGGCGGCAGACTCCTGGATTAACTGATTAATCGTGGAAATAATCATTAGATTAAGTGATAAAAAAAATCAATCACTACCTACCCACAAACTAACATAATACTATTCTTAAACGGGCCATTCTGCATAACTTTTACTTTTGGTACTTTACTTTTCAGTAAATTTCAGAGTTCAGGACTTTTAACAGAGTCAACTTTGGTATTGCTACTTTTACTGAAATAAAGTCTGATTACTTCTTCTACCACTGACTGTCAGTAGGAAGTGGGAAGCAAACAGCGGCCTCTGGTGTTCAAGTGAGGACTTTGCAGCTCTACAGCAATCTCACACCACCTCCTCCTCCTCCTCTCCTCCCGGCGAGCTGGAGTCCTAAATCTTACGGCTGTTAAAGGTCTCTGACATGCTGAAAGGGTGGATTCTGTAGTTTTTTCTTGTGAAGACAGAACTGATCGTCTGTCTGCCCCTTTAGACCTCATCCTAGTGATGACATCACATTCCCAGATCTCAGTTATTAATTTAGTGAGTTCAGTGTTATTGTCACTGAAAGGAATAATGCTCACGATTACAAAAATAAGACCCGAGTTGTGATATTTTGGCATTGGCAGGAGTTTGAAGGTTCCAGCTCCTCTATTCTATACGATGTTCCTCTCCAGCATGGGTTCCTGTGCCAGGATGCGTCTGAAGCCGAGGCCGCTCAGGTCCAGCGTTTTAAAGTTCCCGTCCAGGATCAGTTCTGCCACAGCACGGCCCACCGCGGGGGAGTGCTGCAGGCCGTGGCCGCTGAAACCGGTGGCAAAGTACATGTTGTTGACCAGAGGGTGGATACCGATGATGCCATTCTGGTCGAAGGTGTTGTAGTCGTAGAAACCTGCCCACGCGCTGGTCACCTGAAGAAAGGAACAAGAGAACGAGGGCTGAGATACAGCTACGCTTAAACACTGTGTTAATGTGAAAACAACTAAACAACATAATAACTGCTCAGTCTATTTGGTAATCAGGTTGAAAACCTGGTGTCAACATGGCACTAGTTCCTATTCGATCGGTATCTACCAGACTCTAGATTCTCAAACCGTGGTTCGTAAGTTCCCTCTAGTGGTACATGAATGTCTGATTTCTTTTATTTTAACTGAAATAAATTAGAAAACAGTGCTCTGTCATATTAAATGAAGTGGACTAGTGTATTTGTAGAATAAATATCTTGACTGAAGCTGACTGATCGATCATAAATCAACAAATCACAACTCTACCTTTAGTTTCTCGAAGGCGGGGACACGATTGGCCAAGCTGGGCCAAACCTTGTCCTCAAAAAACTGGTGGTCCACCTCCAGGTTACTGGTATCCGGCTCCTCCGCCTGAGAACAGACAAATGTTAAAAACACATAAATCTTTTTATTCTTATTCATAGAAACTGAGAAAAACGGCTTTGAGCTCCTGACAAACCTCCACTGGCGACGCCCCGGCGATGTAGTTCCCTCCTAACCCCTCTCTCCTGAAGTAAACTCCAGAGTAATCGATCACAAAGGGAGTATCGAGACCGGGACCGTCAGGACAGTGGAACACATACACATATCTGAAAGAAAACAAACACAAAGTCATATCTTACATACAAGTAAGCACTGATAATCTGTTTCATGCCAACAACTTCATATTTTCAGTGGAGTTTATGGCATAAAAATGGTAAAAGTTTAAGTTTTACTCTTGTCCTATTAGAATAATCAATTCTACAAAAAAAAAAACAAAACAAAACAACAACATGCATTTTATTAGATAAAGTATTAAATTGTTTGACAGTTAAAACTGTCCATTTAATTTATTATCTACATCAAAACACTGGACTACAGAGTCCAAATAAACTGTCAGAATACAAATCAACAGTTTGAGGTCTCGTTCAAAGAAAACTAGACATTTCGACAGCAGTTAGAGGGAAAATATTCCCCTCAAGTCAACGACCAACCTTTTCCGAGGCTCGACAGGCAGTGGAATTCCAGCGATGGTGTCCTTGGGACCGAAGCCAATTCCCAGCATCTCTGCCAGTTTACCAGAAAAGGCTCCTGCTGCATTCACCACAATGGCACATTCCACCGGCTGGTACTCCAGGCTGTTCGGCATCTGCACCTGCTCCACACAGCGCAGCGCAACACAGCACAGCACAGCGCAACACAACACAACACAACACAACACAACACAACACACAAACAACAACACATTATTATTTCACCATTTTCAACACCATTCTTTTACTATGCTGCTGTCAGAAAAACAAAGAAGCATTCAAATCCTTTACTTAAATAAAAGTACCAATACAACAGTGTAAAAATACTCTATTACAAGTAAAAGTCCTGTACTAAGAATCCTACTTATTTATTAAAGTATTGTAAAGTAATGTACTTAAAGTATCAAAGTGAAAGTACTCGTCCTGCAGTAAAGTCACCCCTCTGAGTGATATACCATTTTATATTATGTTATATTATCAGATGATTATTACAGGATGTGCCACAAATGTTTGTTTTTTTTTAAATATCATTTTGGTCACCTTTTTGGCACCGGTACTGTTTTAAAAGTATTGTTTTAGCACTGTATTATAAAAAAAACAAAATATCCAAACCTATTTAGCAAAAAACAAAACTGCATCTGCTAAAACTGCTGTTTCGTGTTTATTTCATTTATTTAATTTCATTTCAAAAATTAGTAAGAGGACAGACCCCTAAATAAAGTAATTATTTTTATTATTTACTAGATTTTTAACATTTGTTAATGTCCACGTTTTGTGCCTGAAGACATCCTTGGTGCATCTCAAGGAGTTTGTCCGATTATGAAATGTTATCGCCAACTATTTTCATAACTGATTTGTCAGTTTGAGTAATTTTTTAAGAAAAAAAAGTCAAAATTCTGTGATTCAAACTTCTTAAATGTGAATATTCTTTGGTTTCTTTACTTCTTTATAAAAAACAAACGGAATATCTTTTGGTTGTGGACAAAACAAGACATTTGAGGACGTCATCCTGTGCTTTGGGAAACACTGATCAACACTTCAGCATTTTGTGACACTTTACATTAAATTATATTAAAATCATCGTACTGTAAGTTTTGCATGTAAAATCTTAATTTGTAAAGTAACTAAAGCTGTCAGATAATAAGTGCAATGCATTTAGCATTTAAAGGAAACAATCAACTAAAGTACCTCAAAGTTGTACTTAAGTACAGTATTAAAGTAAATATACTTAGTTACATTCCCACGTACTTTGACAGATCTTATTCTCCTGAGATCCAGACGTTCACCATCAGCTGTTGTCATCACATTTGTTGTATATTTCAAATCTGTGAAAGAAACAGAAACATTAAAGGGATAGTTCACACAATTTTTCCTGTGAAACTCCAGCAGTGTTTTGTGGACTAAAAAAAATAAACCCGACCTTCAGTCAGCATGAGGGTGAGCAGATAATGACTGAATTTTAATTTTTTGGGTGAACTATCCCTTTAAGATGTTGGTCCTGCGTGTCTATTAAATCACAGTGGCACTGGCAAACTGGATGAATGTAAAGCTCAGCAGTTAGTGATGTTTTAACAAGGCTCTAGTATAAAATCAACAGATCTACATGACAAACCTGTAACTTCTCCGCAGCACTGAATGACTCCCATAGAGACGGCTTTCCTTCTGAAGGCGTTCAGCAGAGTCCAGGGGTCAAACCAGCCCTCGTTCTCCAACCCTGAAACGGTTAATGCTGTTAAAACACGTTTGATATAGTACATTTTAATCAGAAAAAATTAGGGTTGCAGTTTGTGAGCTCTCAACGATCAATTATCACTGAAAAAGACGTCGTCTGGATGGCAGCACCAACACCTTTATGTACCTTTCAGCATCAATTCAATTGAATACAAGTTGAAAAGTGTTTAAAAATTGATGCACTCTGTTTTTATTTACGTTTTGCACAATGACCCAACTTTTTTGGAATTGGGGCTCGAGCTCAAATGATGATTGGGAAACATGATGGACTGCTACAAATACATGAATGTATGAGGAACACTGATAAATCTGGTTCTTAGAACAAAAAACGAGAAAATATTATGAATCCGGCTCAAATCAGCTGATATCTGATGTTGCTAAAATGTTATTATCTGCATGAAATGTCAGGCTGCCCCTCTTTGACCACATTAGATCTAATTCCACACACTTACAATCATATGGAGAAATCAAATATCAGCGTGTGTGTAATCTGCACTCACCATATGAAGCGAGCACCACACCCTCTGTGTTTATCCACGGAAATTTCTCCTTCAGTTGTGTTGGAGAGAGAAGCGAGACTTTGGCTCCAGCATACCTGCAAAAGATTTACAAAGTAAAGATTATTGATTAAGAAATTATTGCTCACTTTCTGCAGCTTCAAGCTTTCTGATGTCGCACAGGATCACTGAATGAAAGAGCGCCGACACCTCTGGGTGCTGTAGTTCTCCTCCATGATGTGAGCCACCTGCTCACTGGCCAGGAAGAGGTATCCTGATTGGTTGAACTGCAGGTCCACCGGGTCTTCATTCAACACGCCAAGGTGTTCCTGAGAGGACACAGAGGTGCAGAGGTCACTTTACACTCATCAACACACACACGATTATTTCTATATGAACAAAATGGGGGAAATATTATAAAACACCCAACAGGGTTAAATCATGCAGCATAACTACAGTATGCACTAAATAAAGTGAAATAACACGTTTGTCCTCAGGGTGGCACCAGAGAGACAACAGAGTCATTAAAGGAATAGTTCATAACAATAATAATAAAAATAATAATATTAATTATAATAAAAATAATTTTGCGCATTAGATTAAAAGGAAGCTGCTGGCTCAGTTTATTTTATTTATTTTTATTTAACATTTTTCTTGAACTGGCCATTGTTACTGCAACTCTTTTCATCCTCTGTCGAGACTTAAAAGTATTTCAAATTAAATTCTCCTGAGACTGGCCTTAAACGCACCAAATATGGGCACAAAATATCAACTGGCTGAGATTAAATCCAGCAATATCAGTAACCTCAGCAGGCGCACAAGCTGCTCTTACTCACATATTTACATAATACAGACTGAGCGTATTGGGTCACTGTCACATTTAATGAATTAAAGGCTCGTCATTCATTGCCAGTGTGCAGTGAGCTGAGAGAGGCTCCATACAAACACCGCTGACTTGGATGTGACCTACATTGACGTTCCTCATGAAGTCTGCGGAGGCCAGGGAGAGGTGGATGTTCTCAGGCAGCGAGAACTGCTGTCGGATCCCCCCGGCTGACAGCACGGTGGACGCCTGGGAGTACTGTGAGGAGTGACAGCAGGAGGAAGAAGCAGTTAATATGAAGCTGTGTAGAAACAGAGGCCTCCTGTCCTGTACAGTTTATTCAGTTCTTCTTTGTATGATCGTGGTATTAAAACCTTTATTTACTGATAACATGTTTTCATCTTTTCTAAAACTCAGAGACATTTAGTTCTCCATAACACAGTTATTCAGGCATTTGTCCAGAATGTTTATTTCTCTTATCTGCTGGCAGTTGCAAGTATTGATCAAGAAGGGAATGATTTCTGTTTTTACAGCTTCATCCAATCATTACATCCTGCCTCACTGCTGTTAAAATGAGAGAAGTTTGCATCCTGAATGAATGAATAAATTAATTTCTATTATTGTGTCATGCACAACAATGTGACCAGCCCAAACAGGTCTACAAGACACTATTATTTATCAAAACAGAAACCAGAGAAGCAACATGAATTACAGTTTATGTTAAACAAATTACCTTAAAGCTTTAGAAACAAAATAAGCCCACAGGTAAACAACGGTTCCATTCTGTCATCTTCAGTTTTCTTAACAAAATGTAATTCATTCTCATCTTCTCCTAAATTCACATAACCTGTCGTCCTCCTGGATGTTTTTAAATCTGATTCCTGCTCTCTGCTGTGCAACTAAAGACCTCTGACTCCTTGTTAAGTTTGTTGTAACATCAGATTCAGGAGCATAATTGTGCCTGATTTGAAAATATGTTCGTAATTTTGTTTTTAACAAAATAACGTTGAACCACTTTGCCTCAAATCTAACAAGTAAGGTTACTTATGTTTCTGCTGCATGTTAAATTATTTCTCTGCTCAGCTTTCAATATAAGAATCTCTTTACCAGAGAATTGCAATACCAAGAAATAACTTCTTATACCCGTTCCTGGCACATTAAACACAAAAACTGATTATTTAACATTTTCACCTTATTGAACCAGGAATCCAACCCAGATCACCCTGAACAGACAAAATAGGATCAAACTTATGAATGACTGAAAAAAAAAACCAGCCTGCAGCTCTGATCCGTATGGAGTCTGATACTTTACATTCTTTCTTGAAATACCAGATCAGTTTTGGGATTTGCTTTGTTAGTCTTTATTTAATACTTTGCGGGGTAACACCTCAGTTCAGTCATAGATTGTATATTAAATATGGATTCAGCCTGTTTGTTTGCTATTGCTCACTATTTGGATTGCAACAGTCATTTCACAGCGCTATAATCTTACGTATTGTTACTCCTTTGATCATTTAGATTTGATATAATATGCTGCAAATTACCAAAGAGTTTCTTGTTTTGCTTGTTCTTCAGCTGAGGGTAGACTTGTAGTTCTCGAGACCGGTCTTGGTCTCAAGACCGGTCTCAAGACCACTTTTTTGTGGTCTTGGTCTTGTCACGGCCTCGACAGTCTTTGGTCTCAGTCTTGTCTCGGTCTCGGGTCTCTCGGTCTCGCAATGTCTCGGACTGGCCGAGTGGTCTCGAAGCGATTTGTACAATTTGAAGTACAGTTTTTTATTTGTATTTTGCATTTGATTTAATGCATTTTTTGGTGCACCTGCATGTGTGTCTATGTATTTAATTACAGTATTGTGCTTATAATGGCCTTGTTTGAATAAATATATGGCATCATTGGCCTTTGAATAATATTTGCATATCGTTGTGATTGATTAAGCATTAGGCCTATGCCATTTCAGTGATGCTGATATTATACAGTGTAATTTGGCTACTATAATGGTAAATAATGCAATTTCAAGTTGATAATTGTGTGTATCTTTAATATTTAAAATTCACGTTTCATCTACAAATTAAGTACAATTTAAATCAGTGACATATTTACCATTCATTAGACTTTTTTTGAGGTGCAGGGTGGTGTTGGAGGCTTGTTATTTTGTTAGATGACTTTGGGACTAGTTAATAGTCATGTCAGTCCTTAATAGCACACTAAGCAGCTGAACCCAGTATGGTGCTTATGTTCTACAACTCATGCAAGATGACAAAAAACTAGTTGTTTTTTTTGTCTCGGTCTTGGTCTCGGTCTTGAGCTGAACTAGTCTTGGTCTTGACTTGGTCTGTCTTGGTCTTGGTCTTGGTCTTGTCTTGGTCTTGATACTCTCTGGTCTTGGTAGTGTCTTGGTCTCGGTTTAGGCGGTCTTGACTACAAGTCTAGCTGAGGGGTATTCATTCAACGTGGATAAAGTAAAAGCCTGGCTTGTTTTGATGAGTCTGGCTAATTTAAGCGAGAGATCCGTTCCACGACTGGTCACTGATACCGCCCAACTAGCAGGTTAATTGTTGAGCTTAATTTAGCTGCGTAGAAACTGAATCTCAACAGACAGTTCCATCAAGTGTTTTTTTTGTGCTCACATCACTTCTGTCTGTGCAGAGACACAAGTTCAGACCTTCTTCTATGTGACCAAACATGAATTTACGTGTTTAATTTAGATCCAAAGAACATGTAAACTACAAACGTGAACCTGTTTATTTAAAAGCTTAACATTTATAATTGAAGAAAAAAATGTGCCAAAGTTGTAAATTGTTCATTCACTCATTTTGCTCAAGCTGTGAAGACAAACACCATTAAATAAAGTGTTTAAATTTATACTTCTCCACTTTCTTTATTTCCTACTTCAGCTTATAATTTTTACATTTTTATGTTTCATGTCCAGTTTCTGACTTTCAGTGCCAACGAGCAGATGATCCTATGAAACTGAACACATTATAAGGAGCAGCTGATTATGTAATTACTAGATAGGTAAATTAGTAGATAGCACAGCTGAAGGTAGAAAAAAGGAGAGAGAGCGGACGACATGTAGGTCAGCCTGGACGTAGGAATCAAACTCGTGGCGCTGTTGAGGTCTCAGTACATGATACAGATGCTCCACCAAGTAAGCTTTAGGGGCGAGACATTATCTTTAAATTTACTTTGCTTTGTTAACTGCATCAGTTTTGGCCTTTTTTATGATGAACCCTTTATATTGTTTATATGACTGAATTTGCAGGGTTTGTTCTGCAGCTGAGAAGAAAATCACTCTCGTTTTCTCTTCTTTTTCAGAATCAGAATCAGAAATACTTTATTGATCCCTGAGGGGAAACTGTTGAGTTACAGGTAGGGCTGAGCGATAAAACGATTTCGAAATGGGATTGTGTTAAAATGTATGTCGATGACGATGATAAACTATGGTCATTTTTACTCGATATGGATAGACCTAGATCCTTAATCACTAACAGGCGGACCGTGATTTGAGTCCGGACCCAGACGCTGTCCTATATGGAC
Source organism: Lutjanus argentimaculatus (assembly GCA_034769285.1). NCBI lineage: Eukaryota > Metazoa > Chordata > Actinopteri > Lutjaniformes > Lutjanidae > Lutjanus > Lutjanus argentimaculatus. The sequence goes on along the minus strand of JAWZSL010000004.1, from coordinate 942,488 downwards.
CCGGAATTTTTTGCCTTGATGCCTCGTTTAAATCTGAACAGCTGTACAGTGCACTGTGTTTTGCACGTAGGGGTGGGTACTAAAAGTCAGTATTAAATGGCTGAATTATTAAAGAGCAGAGTATTGATAAGTTCCGACGTTTAAGTTTTGATGTAATTTATTATCACATGGCTGCAGCGCCTCTCCTCTCTGTGTCAGTGCAGCTCCTCCATACACACACACAGAGGAGGTCAGTGTGTTTCTCTCACCCTGTCTGTGTCTGATCTGTTCATTTTCTTCATCAGCAGGATGTTTTATAAAGTCACCTCGAAACCCAACTCGCCTTTTGTTTTTTTTTCACGGAATTCACCTGTGATTCAGTTTTCCACAGCAGCAGAGAAGCTGCATGTGGAGGAGAGTTTATTAAAACAATTGAAACTAACGTGATGCTGAATGACACCAACCAGCTGCTCTTATAAGATTAAACAACTGTATAAGAAGGATTTTACATTAAACTGGAGAGTCTGTGTTTCTCTGTCACAAACTGTCAGACCTTCTCACAGCAGAGTGAACAGGTGAGGGAGGAGGAGGAGGGCAGATTGATCACTAATCAATCACAGATGCTGTCGTCCTCTCGGACTGATTAAAAAAATAAAAATGCCAAAATTGGTCACAAACTATACCAGAGTGTCCGCATAAGTAAAGTCTGTGTGAGAAACACTGCAGTGTCACATCATGCTGTTCACAGACAGTCTGCTGACATTAGTTTGACAGAGACACAGAGAGGGTCGAGTCTAGAAGGGAACCCTAGACCCGTGAAAGATCGCGTGAGTTTGATTATTTTAGTAGAAACAAAGACACAAATCAAGAGTTCCCTTCTAGACAGACCGAGAAAGGTGAGCTGCTCCAAAAAAGAAAATCATGTTGTGGTGCCGAAGTTTTTAATGTGACGAACTGCCATAAATAAAACAGTGTATTCACTGAGCCACAGAGAGTCACTGAAACACTGATCACTGACCTGCTGTGATGGAAAAAATACTCAGATCCTTTACTTCAGTAAAAGCATGAATACCACAATGTAAAAATACTAATTACAATCAAAATCTTGCATGTAATTGTTTCCTTTTTTTGAAAAATCAACATTTTTATGCTTTAGTTGTACTTTAATGGTTCTCTTTATGGTATTTTTGATGACTAAATACAGACCTGCAGACTCATAAGAGGAGAAAAAGGTGGCATGTTGGTAAAACAGTCCCCTGTAGGGGGTCTGGAGCGTCCTGCTCCAGAAGAAACATGTTGTGATTTTAACATGTTAAGAAACATTCTGGTGACTGATTCAGTTCAAAGAGTGACCAACATTCGTTCATGGTCTCTGCAGACATGAATGCCTTTACTTTTACCTTTTGTACTTCAGTAAAAAGTACTAAATAGGTACTACAGTAAAAGTAAAGTTACTTTACTTTGTAATTTAACCTTCACAATTTAATAGTTGTTGATGTAACAGACCCGTCTTATTTTCCTTTTTGTATATTACCATTGTTCTTGGACAAAGCAAAAGTAATATAATAGAAAAAATGCAGACGCACAATATTTCTTATCCGATTACTTGATTAATCGCCAGAATAATCGATAGATTACTCGATTACTAAGAGAATCGATAGCTGCAGCCCTAGTTGAGACTGTTAAGATGTGAAACAGTTAACAAAGAAAAAGGAAAATTCAAGCTGTCAGCACTTTATTTTAAGGTGCACAATTTTTCAAAAACTATTTTCATTTATTTTCTCTATTTTATTTTTAAATGCATATATGTATAGAACAATGTTAAGTGACAATAAATATTGTCAGAATGTTTTTTTTTTCAATTTGGTTTCTTCAGGTGTCAGACTTTATCAGGATACTTTTCAAACTCACAGCATTATCAAATTATATATCATGATAAATATTGATATTGATCAATATGGGGAAAATTATCGTGTTAATATTTTTTGCCATATCGCCCAGCCCTAGTTACAGGTGCTCCTTACAAGATTAGAAAGATATATCTTATAGTGCAAATAGAAGTGAAAATATAAAACATATAACGAGAAGTTTAAAAAAAATATATATATACATAACCTCAGATACAAAAGGCAAAAATAGATAGACTATATACAATGAAGTGTGCATTGCAAAATTTCTGAACAGCAACATACTGGTACTATACAGACTAATTATTATAAATATGTACTGTACTATAAGCAGAGATATAGAATGTAATAGATAAAGTTAAGAAAATAGAGGAAAGTTGAGGATTATGTACATAATGTGCATTGTGATATGAAAAAATATGCTTATACAACAGTGTAGAAAAAAATGTTGTATGACAGCACAGTTATTGCACTATTTTTGCACCATATTTTTTGTGACATTTTATTCTCTTTTTGACAATCAGCTGTTCAGGACTGCTTCTGTCCTCCCTGCACACTCACACTGCAGCTTGTTTGAGTTAGCGTTGACCAGACCGGGCTGAGATGTCTTAGTGGAAACGGATTAAGCCCTGAGTGAAAGTTCGAGTTAATTCAAGCCTGAGTTTTTCACTTATGCACAGGTTTATTTATCAGCCTTTGATTTTTCCTTTTCAATCACAATGTGGTGTCATGATGTGTAAGGTAAAGAAGATTAACAATAAAGGTGAAACAGGTCTGATTCATGAATGATCAAAGTATCCTATAGGATGCCTTTGTATGATGTTTACTCATTACTCCTGTTTGGCCCCTGAAGAAGGTGTAAGCCAAAATATTGGGATGTGATTCAGTCCAACATTGTGGCATAAAGAAACAGGTGTTTGGTGGTCCTTTACCAAACTGATTCCACTAAGAAAAAAGTAAAACTTTAAGACAGGGGGTTCCTCACCGTTGGGTCCTTCTCCACCACAACAACCTTCACCGCTCCTCGGACCATCTCCTTCTGCTTCAGCCAGTAGGCGATGGACCAGCCCCCACACCGCCTCCTACGATCACAATGTCGGCCCTCTCCGGCGGGAGGTTCGGGTTCACCTGCAGCGGACTCCAGCTGCTCCCTGGAAGAGCGTCCGAAGCCTTCTTGCCTCATGGCTGCCAGCTGGGCCTCCAGGTCTGAGTCAAAAAACCAGAAACTTTATTCTAATTCATCATCATTTGACAGATGTTGACTCACAGCTTACAACTAACGATATTTTCTGAAACTTTAGCTACCACTCAACAATTCGGCATATATAGCAATTCACATATTTGATTATATTGTTAATATAGCTAACTTCCCATGTAAGTGTGCTAGCTTGTAATAGTCCACCAAACAGTATATCTGTAAGAAACACAAGAACAACAATGTTGTTTGGAAAATTGTATGCATGCCGAATTTTAGACAAACATCTAACAGTTCATCAGAGGGTTTCAGTTGTGGCATATAAGTTGCATACATTTGTGGATAAATAAGTCATTTAATAATTTAGTGGGTTTCTGAATGTGAAGTTGTATACTAGTAAAACAGCACTTCCTCTGATGTCTCCCCACCTTTGAAGAAGTCATTTCGGAGAGGTGTGCCTGTACTCAGGCTTTGACATGACGTTAAATGTCCATTCAGCCACGTGTGCCGATGTGTCACCTGTCTGGAGGTAAAGAATCCACGAGCCGTCCGGACCTTCACACGCAGTCTGCGCCACGCTGACATCACTGGAAGCTAACTAGCTCGCTGCTAGTCGATTATGTAAAAAGTAGGTTTCACTTTCACACAAATCCAAACAACAGCAGTCTGGACAAACTTGCATATCTTCTTTTGAGATGTTTGCAGTCAAGCCTTGAAATCTGACAGCGAGGTCAAATAAAATCTGAGTCAAAGTGAACAAAACGAGGCAAAGTAGCACCGGAACGACAACGTTTTCCTTCAAAATAAAAGCATAATTTAGCTCGTCTTTTTACTGCAAATATATTTAGCAGAGAAGGAGAATTTACATACAAGATCATATAAAACAGACATATTCAACAGTTTGCAATCAAAAATTAAGACTATAACACAATGTCATGGTATTACACAACTAGAAGTACAGATACATATGTAAAAAGGGGCTGGTAGAAGTACCAATTCAACTTTTTTACTCAAATAAAAGTACAGGCTCTGAAATATACTCAAGGTATAAAAACAAAAAGCAGTCATCTGAAAGATATTTTTTACCAGATGTTTATGTGCAAACTAACCGTGGCGAGTCTTCCTCTCTTATGTCTTTTACGTACAGTAGTTTTGTCTTGTTTCGTCTCTCCTGGATGATATGCACTGATGGATACCACAAGGAACTGTCTTGGTGTTGGGAAGGCGGTGTGCAGTGATGTAAAATAAAAATCAACAATAATCCCTCTTAAATGCATTAAAACTAAAATAACAAACCTGTTTTGAAATTGATTACAAAGTACAGGTATTTGTGTTATAGTGAGTAAAAGTAACTATTTTCAGAAAAATAAATACTCAGATAAAGTACAGATAACATCACACCAAATAGCACTACAGGTAGGAGGAAAAATATGTACTGATTCTGGTGCGAACTGTCCCTTTAACCCCAAGTTTGTCTGAAGGTATACAGTTTTTAATGATAAAAGACTGCTGCATGGATTTTAGGTTTATTTGCATAGTTATTTTGCATAATCAATTTAAATGCTGATTTTTTTCTATTGATAGATAAAGAGTTAGTCCATGAAATGTCTAATTTTCAGAACCTAAGGTGACTTTGTCAAATGTCTTTTGTCAACCAGAGGTGCAAAACCAAAAGATACTTTTCAGGAAAAAATGACTGTCAAAGATCAAACTTATGAAAATTGCATGTCTGTCTCCATCTTGGTAACAGTTGGTGTCAATACCAAACACAACAATGGAAATAAGATTTTAGCTTTCGATCCCTGACATGTTGTATTGTTTTATATAAACAAACAAACAAACAAACAAACAAGTTACCATACCAAGCATTTTTACAGCCCATAGAGTCAGACTTACAGACATACAGAGATATCAAAATATGGTGCAATGGCTTTGTGAGAAAATATTTTATTTTGAAAACTGCTCTGGGAACCTTAATTATATTCCTGCCAACTTGACTAGTTCATGAAGGAGGCAGTGGCTCCTCATGTGACCACATGGGGCCAATCAGAGGCGGGACAACCCAGTTGAGATGCAATTTTTACACACTGCAGAAGAAAAGAGAAAAAAAAAGCTATCAGAAAAAAAGTCAAACAAGTATCAACACGTTCTTGGATTTTTCTTTGCTTCTGGTGGGTTTTGACATCAAAATAAACCCAGAAACAAAAACTTTACAGTGAATACATGATGGATGGATAAACAAAGTTTAATCCTGTTGTAAATTAAACCAGTCACATACAAAAACATACTGAGCACAGAGACTCTTGGTTTATCTCTGCACTCCTGCAGCCCTGTTTGACATTTGTTCCACTGCTAATTATAATATTTCACACAGTGCTCACACATTTGTATATCTGATAAGCAGGGTTGAATTCAAATGTGTTATCCTCCACCACAGGTGCACATGTCGCACAGAAATGCATCCACTTTAAGGCGGTAAAATACTTTAAACAGAGCTGTTGAAGTTCTTCAAGTTGATATGTTGATGTTTTGCATCCTGTGAATTTAGGTTGTGCTTTTGTTAGATCTTTATATCTACTCTCACAAATGAAGGGAAACCACTGGATACTTAACTCACTGCTACAAAAATGTAAAGTAATAGATAAACATTTAACAAGTTAGCTAACCTTCAAAATAATGGATAAACATCTGAAATAGTTAGCAAACTGTAAAAGTAGTGGCTAAACATTCAGAATCAGCTAATGTAAAGAATAATGACTAAACATTTTAAATAATTAGTCAGCGTTAAAAGTAACCAGTGGATAGATGTTTGAAATGGTTAGCTAAAAGTAATAGATAAATGGTTGAGATGGTTAGCTAGCATTAAAACATTTGAAATAAGCGCTAAAAGTAATTAATGGATGAATATTTGAAATAGCTAGCATTAAAGGTAATGATCAAACAGTTGAAATAATTTGCTAAAAGTAACGGATAAACAATTGAAACAGTCAAAAGGATAAATGGTTGAAATAGTTTGCTAACAAATAATCTTTTGTATACAGTGAACAAAACTGCACAACCCTTTCATGTAAAAAACATTTTGAACTTTTGAATTTTTCTATTATTCTAATATTTCAATTTATATCAATTTTCTGTATTTGTGCTTCGTATCTTTCCTTTCTAACATTAACAGTAACGGGTACATGGTCAGGAAGTAATGCATCAGCGTGGAAATCTTATAACTCCAGTAGAACCAGTACTTTAAGCTGTACCTGTACTGGACCCATGTTAATCTCTGATCTGTCTTTGAGGGTGAACCAGTCCAGGATGCCAACACAATAACAGGCAGGGTGGGAGGAAGTTGGGTATAATTAAAGGAACACATACCGAAACACTGATAGATTTATAAGCCAGAACTCAAAACAGGTTTTAGACATTGTTTTAAAGGGCAACGGGGGGAAAACGGCTCCTGTTTGGTCAGAAGCAGTTGTTTGTGTTTCATTTATGATTGTCAGAAAAATAACACTGACACGCACACAGCTGAATTCTCTGTATATGACCACACTGTATTTGTTGCAGATTGTCCAGTCAGATATATTTCCCTGTTATGTGATGAGAAAATGAAGTAAACCCGTGTGTTTATTAGATAATTGGCCTCTGGTAACTGTTGAGACTGTATTATATTAAATGATGGGCCTATATCAACCTATCAACAGTTAGCAGCTGGTTACTGTAGTTTAGTTTAGAAGAAAACATGGAAACTTGAGGAAACAGCCAGCCTGGCTCTGACTGCAGGTAACAAAATCCACCTCACTAATTAAAACGTTATATCTTGTTTGTTTAATCTGTTTAATCTGCGTCTCCCTGAGGGCCGCAGCTTCTCAGCTGATTAAGTGGTCCATTATTTTCTCGGTTAGTAGTAGTTGTAGTAATAGTAATTAGTAATTAGTATTAGTTGTTTGGTCTATAACAGTGTTTTCCAAACTTTTTTTCTGGGGATCCACTTTTTAAAAATGACAAACCATCGTGACCCAGTTCATAACAGGAGGAGAGTTGTTTTTGTTACTGCCATTTCCATATCACTATATCTTATCTTGACTGGTGCATATACATGTTAAATACTTTCTAATTAAAAAATAAAAGCATTTAGGCTGAGTTAACAGGCCATCTCAATCTTCTATTTCCTCCCATCAACAAAACAAACCTAAAAAAAATTGGGATAACTGAAAATTTCAAGGCAAATTACATCATCGACTTTGAAATACAACTTTTGGGTGTTTTTCAAAACTCAAAGATTCAAGTTTTGTTTTGAGATGGAAAGAAGGGTGTTGTAGAGGAGGAAGTTTGTAGAGAGGAAACGGCCACTAGAGGGCTCCCTGTCAAAGAGTTTATGGTGAGAAGATAACGGTGGATTCCACCATGAACACAAACTAATATATCTTTTTCCATTGTAATTAACAAACATACAGTCAAATACTACATAATCCTGATCCCTGTCCCTGTACTCAGCTCCATCTGGCACAGTTTATATTTAGTTTACATTAATACCACACCTCTCATCTCCTATTTTTTTTTACCTTCACCACTAATTTACATTCATTGTTGTAACATTCACAACTTCCTCTTTACACCATGCATGACTTTCTATGAAGCAGTCTTTCCACCATGCTGTTGTATTGGGAGTGAATCAGACTTTGATTGTAGTAGAATACATTTTTTAGAATTACATTTTATTGTATTATAATGTCTATGTAATAAAGCATTTAGCTGTAAAGTGTTTTTTTTTTAATCACATCTTGAACATTTAAAAGACACTGATGGATTAATGTGGTGGAGTAATAAGTACGATGTCAGACATTAAGATGATCATTGTCCTGTGTTTCTAAAGAAAACTTTGCGGCCTCGTGAAATAATGTAACCTAAAAAACAGAACATGTAGACCACCTTTCAGAACACCTTTAGCTGTAGACAGAGACCACCGAGGTGCACAAAGGAACACCACAGGAAGTCTGTTCTACCAGTGGTCGTCAAACTTTATAACCAACTCTTCCCCCCTCTGCAGGAAGGACTGCTGAAAAATCGAGAACAATAATATCAATACCATGTGCAATATTACATTCAACATCATTTGCAATATTACTTTTTAAAAATTTCTTTTCAATATCAGTGACAATGACTTTTATATTATTACCACTACAAGTTTTCTCTTTTTGTTTATTTTAATATAGTTTTTAGTTTAATTTATCTTATGTCATTCTATTAGCTGCTGTTTTCTGCATTTTCATTCATTTATTATATTTAATGAGGAATTGAGGAATCACTGAGGGAGTGCCCTCATTTACAATGATGTCGAGAGTACAGTTAGGACAGAATAAATACACCACAAAAAAAAAAAAAAATCTATTACTGTGTTCTTTTTATTCCTGTGTTACTGTAATTTTTGAGCAATCTCTGGCACAAAAATTCTAACTAATAAAAATCTCAGTATATTGTATTTTGTTCACTGTCATGATTTTGATTTTATTTGTTAACTGCCTGCTCTTGTAATTTTGTATTTTGTTTGTATTATTATTATTATTATTGTTATTAATAATAATAATAATATTACGATAATAAGCACTGAACTAACGTAATATTTGAGTTGTAGGAATTATAGGAGTACGTTACTTTTGTGACTTCTTCAAAATCGAAGCAAATGTAAAATTTAGACAGTTTGTGCAGGGGCCGCTTTTATTTTGAAGATAGTAAACGGAAGTATCGCTTTTTATTTATAGGGTCGTTTGTGGCTCTTACTTTGAAAACGTGTCCGGAAGTGTCGTGTTTTACTGCGGCTGGCTTGACGCGTATGTTTTCTGTTCCCTGGGGCCACAGTGTTTTCAACGGGACTCAACTTACTATTTACTGGACTCGCTATGGCCGCCTGACCCAGGCTCAGATACCCTCCTTCAGTTATCATTTGTTCGAAACATTTGCACAAACTTTTCCAGATAAACTTTTCGTCTTTTTGTATAGTTTTTATGTCAAGAAATAAGGATGCAACCCCCTCCGAGAAAGGTGAGTTTGGTCCGTTGTAGCCGTTGGAAGCTAACGTTGCTGGTCTGGAAACGGAGTGCTGCATATTTAATGGGTGAAAATGAACGCTTTGTTGCTTGGTGGGCTGGCTTAAACGACAGACTTTACCTTTGTTTTTGCTCTGCAGATGTGAACTGGTTTGTAGTCTCAGAAGTTTAGTTTGACCTGCTGGTCCTTTAAATAGCAGCAAAGGCAGAATACTTGTAGAAAGAAGTCCCATGTGCACCGTTTTTAGGGAGAATAGTCCGTTAACGTGCCCCGTTCCCTCTCGAACGGGAAACGGTCCTGCTAAAGACGTTTTAAACGTGAAAATATAATTCATTCTCCATAGAGACGAAGCGCAAAAATAACGCAACATATTTTAAGAAATAACGTTACGCGGGTGTTGTGTTGACCAAAGCAACTCTTCAGTTCAAGTAAATATCAGTTTGGTTCCCACTGATCCTGCTGCCGTCCGCGGTCTCACCAGTGGAAAAGAAAAGTTAAGATTTCATCTAAATAAAGTGGAGTTTTTTCTTTTTTGTGTGAGCCGATCTTGAGAGCGGATCCACACGAACTGAAAAAAATCGAACTTAAGTTATGCTCTGACATTTAAGCGTTTTCGGAGCTAATTGGATTTAAATTGACAGATTTTTGTATGTAGTTCGGTGCATTTTTTTTTCTCGTTCAAGGGAAGAAGGAAAACATTAGTTGCCGTCAAATTGTATTTATAGCCTAACTCAAAATAGTCCAAGAGTAAACTGAGGTTTTAAGCGTGTTAGTTGGAGAAATAAACGTGCGAGTACAAATCTCAGCAAAGTCTGGTTCTGTGCGAAAAAATGTTCATGTGGGATCATATTTCAAAAACATGGCCCCAGCAGCACAGAAAGTTGACCATTTCTACCCCAGGACGTTTTAGTTGCTAACTGAAGTTAAATAAATGCAGTTTTTGCTTTTTGTGTAGTTTGGTGGTTTAAGATATTTACGGATAAATAATTTTGGGACTTGGTACATTTGGATTTCCCCCAGTAAAGGGGGAAGTAATACTCAAAAACTATGTTTGTTCTGATCAGTCATGGGAAAAATACAATAATAGTTTTTGAGGATATTGTTAAGTCAAAGCGGATACTCTAACAGATAGGTAGATAATCAGATAATCAGAACTAATCTGGCTTATAATTGAAATAAGGAAGAAAAAACAGTTTTCCTGTTGACAGCACTACTATTTATCAGGAATTAGACCTGATCATTGCACTTCTTAATTTATCTTAGGGTCAATCAGAAGTCCAGAGAAACTGATTCTCATCTTGATAATTAGAGGAGCTCATTTTCACAGTCAAGATTTGAAATTAAGGATAAGTTTAGCCTCGGTCAAACATCGTACCTGTAGATATTGAATAAGTACAATATACCAGAAAAAAAGTTAAGCAAATTAACTGAACTTTTAACTTGAGAGGACGTGTTAAATTGTCCCAGTGACTTCCAGAATGAAATGATGTTTGTTTTTAGCCTGCTTGAGCCTCATGTTTAAGTTCTAGTTTTGCACTTGTACAGTATTTTCAGAGGTGCAACTAATGTTTTACTTTGATCATTTATCAGGCTGCAGGTTTTTTTTTTTTAGTTAATTGTTTTGTCCATGATAATCAGAAAAACGTCCAACAAAATACTCGAGAGCAAAAGTTATTTGGCGTTTCCAGATTGCTTGTTCAGCACCTGTCACAAAACACAGAAAAAAGCATCAAATACTTGCAACTGAGAAGCCGAAAGTAAGGAATATTTGGCGTCTTTGCTCTGATTATCGACTATCAACCAATTGATTAATAGACTTGAACTGTTTAAGATCTACTGTATTTTATTTTGAAGATCATAGTTGTTCTGTAACACCAGTCGTCTTCCTGGTTCTACCTGGTGTTCCTGGCTCTGCAGCACCAGAGGATTTGTTGTGTATTAGACTTAAAACCACAGCACCACTGAGGTGTTGCCATTGATCCCTGTATTCTTTATATTCACCAAAAAAAACTGTACTCAGCCACTTAATTCAGGCTGCAACTAATGATCACTGTCATTATTGATTTAGTCTTTTGATCGTTTTCTCTATTAATCAATTAGTTTTGTAACTTGGCCTATAAAACATCAGAGAGCAGTGAAAAAATGTCCATTACAGTTTCTTAAAGTCCAGGGTTTGTTTTATCTGACCAACAGTTACAAATCTAAAAAAATATATTAAATAAATAAATTCTTCTTCTTCTTCTTAAATAAGAAGAAAGACTCATCGATTGCTTGATATCCACCAGCTCAGTAACTTGTGCTGAAGGTTTGACGATCGCTCAAATTCGACATGAAACGGTGAATAAATTGTACATATGTAGAGGTCAGCAGATCCACATTGCTGAAAAGGCATTTTTATTGTATTTTTTAAAATGAGTTTACTGCTAGCTACCAAGCTAATTGGGTAGAATCGATCAATCAGTAAATAAAAACAAAATCACTTTGGAGTTCAGTGTCCACCTCAACCACGGATACAACAATTTACCTAACTTAATATTGTAATAATAATCATTACAGGATCAAGTGTGTATTAATCCACAGCTGAAAAAATTCTGTTAATTGTCCCATCTGCTTCAGGTAATTAAACTGTATGTTTGACCTGTTTCTAAAGATTTACGTCTTCAGTAGGAACCAAATAACTGAGTCCCACAGCTGGAATCATTGAGTAGCATCTATTTAATATGAACTAATTTGTTGATTATTTCTCCCTTAATAAATTCATTGTTTTGTTCATAAATGTCAGAAAATAGTGAAAGAGTACAAGGTTATACTTGTTTTATTTGAGTGACAGTCCCAAACTCAAATATATTGAGTTTACTATCACATTTGACAAATAAATTCATGATCATCACATCTGAGAACCTGGAACCAGACCTGTTCACTTCGCATAATAGTTCCAGATGAACGTTTACATCTTCATCTGTGTTTATGTGATTGTTGAACTTTAATCACACTCATAATTAGGGCTGCAACTAACAAAGACTTTCACTGTGAACTAGTCTGTTTATTATTTTCTTGATTAATCAATTAGTTGTTTGGTCTATAAAATGTCAGGAAAGGGTGAAAAAATGTTGATCAGTGTTTCTCAGATCCCAAGATGACAACCTCAAATGTCTTGCTTTGCACAATACCCAAAGATATTTAGTTTACTGTCATGGAGGTCTAAAGAAACATGAAATTATTAACATTTAAGAAGCGGAAATTGCAGAATTTTGACTTTTTTAATTAAGAAAATTAATTGTCAAAATATTTGGCTGTTAATTTAGTAATCAGTTGATAATCCATTAATCGGTGCAGCTCTACTCATAGTTGAAATAAGAGCGTTCAGTTATCAGTAATGAGACCTGGTCATTGCACTTCATAATTTATCCAACAGCCAATTAGAAACCCAGAGAGACTGACTCGCCAAGTGAGCGCTGCTGCCTGATAATGATCACACCTTATTTTCACTTGTACCGGTTGTGAGCTCAGCTGGATCACCACTGGCCTCTTGAGTCGTTGCTACACCTGTGGGAAATGTTTTGTCAAACACCTCTGTCCTCAGAGGTGGAGAAATCCTCTTTGTCTTTCTGTACGAGCAGAAAAAAAAACAGACGTAACTCTTGAATTTATTTCATTTTTTCTAATAAGCCATCTTTTCCTCCTCCTTCAGGTCCGGGTCACCCAGGAGCTGAAACACACTCACGCAGAGCAGATGAGCAGATTACACATCAAACACCAGACAGAATGTGACCTCCTGGAAGACCTGAGGTGAGCAGTCAGAGGTCAAAGTGTAGACGACGTGGATTACAGAGTACGGTGTTTGCCCAAATATAAGATGACCCCCCCCCCCCCCCTTTTCAAACGCCGAAGACTTTCTGAGGAAACAAAACACTTTCAGACTAGTCCTGTTAGGAAAGTTTCCCAGAGATACTAACAAATCATCCTGAAGTCTTTTCTATTGTGCAATGGAAACATGAAATAACTTCTGTATAGGGTATGCATGTGATCTCACAGTAGGCGGAGTCACTATGGTTACACCCACTGGGTGGCAAAAAGACCTCTGAGTGGCAGCGTTAGCTTTTAGCTCGAATGCTGTGAAAATACAGAAGCACATCTGAAATGAGAAAGAGCTGCTGCCGACTAATGTCCCTGTCGATTAAACACAAATTTTAGTTTAGACTAGTTGACCAGTTTGACAGTAAGAAAAGACTCAGAAAGCAGCAACACTGTCCGAAAAATTACTGTGTATTAAGAGCCATTTGAAGCCGTTAATCACAGTCTACAGTCGTTATTTTAAATGCAGCTGAAATGCGTGCCACTTTGCGCTGTGAACATTACACATGAACCTACAAAACATGGCAGCAGCTCAGTAAATGCTTCACCTTTTCAGACTGAAAAGGATCACAGAGTCTGTGGGCAAACGACAGTATTTACCTGGAGCTGATGTTAGCAGCCAGCCTGCTACACAGTGTGGCTAACGTTAGCAGTGCTAACAGCAGCAGCTGCTCTGCTCTCAGGTTAACGTCTGCGTCTGTGCTGAATGTGGTCACATGTTTCTCCAGTCGAGTGGTTATATATCAGCTTGTTTATATATATCAGTCTACACTGACAAACCGTGCTGGTTTTACGAGCTGTCATCTGTCTGACTTTGTTGATAAAAACATCCGGGGTTGGGTTGGCCATCGGTACATACGTGCTGGGGCTGCTGACTGATGGAGCTGCATAACACCCTAGAGGCAACAGTTAACTGGCATTGCACATGAATAAAATATTGATAAATAATTTAACCAGTTAGTATTTCTGGTGCTGACTAGTGAGGCTGGCGATGCTTAATCGTGTGGTCGACTAATCGTGCACACCTCAAGTGACTGACTGTATAAAACTAGATTCAGGAAGAAATTGGAACAACCTGCCAAAAGCTACAGAAAAGGGAAGCCAATGGTTTGCTGCTATTGACGGAAACACCTGGAATCCAGACACTGACATGGAGATTTGTGGTCGTCATTTTGTGTCACGCATGTTGGATTTTTAGGTAAAAAGATACCTTAAATTATATACTCTAATGTCTAAAGTCACTTATGAATTAAATATTTAGCATATATATTTACATATATTGTCATTATATTATGCAAACATGTCTCTGTTAATGTTATAAAATAAAAGTATCTGTACAGATCTGTCCACAAACAACCAGAATCCTTTGGTGTTCTCATCACATCAATTTTGGCAACAGATCCCACCATGAAGTAACGTTATGCCCAAGCGATCACTTTTGTATATCTTCTTTGCTTTGCATATTTCCTAGCAAAATCGGATACATACCGCATAAATGTACAAATGTCAACATCCATGAACTTTGGTAAATTGTAAGGATCATTGTTGAGACAAGCTGCCTTTAATTTATGCAGATTATTATTTGTTTTACTCACAGTTTTGCAGTTTTCCCCACCAAAGGCTGCCATGTTGCAGGATGTTTTGCCACTCAGTCTGACTGAGGGGGCGTGTCCTGATGGGAAGGTGACAACAGTGCATATCCTCTATAAAAGCAGAACATACATTTGTGTAGCTTCAATGTCGTTCTCTCACTCTCCTGTCAGGCTCATGACATGTTCAGAATAATACCTGCACTATAAGGACACCTGCTGCAGTTTACAGACGGGCTGACTCTGGTTATATCGTAGTGAATTTAACGGTTGCAGCTAAGTGGACCAGACTGAAAAAAGGCCCTGCAGGCTAATCTAAGCTCTTGGTTTGTGTTTGTTGATGAGGCCGATACTGAGAGGTGAAGACAGGGGAGACGACTGAACAATATGCAGATTCAGTCTGTCCCTGCCTGCCCTGCTCGGTCGCTAACACAGTTGCCAGGCTAATGTCAAGAAACACAAACAACAAAGTAGCAGATGAATGACCAACCGGGCCTTTGTGCTCCATCTGTGCTGTAATGGATTATTAAACCTGCAATAATAAGTCACAGTGTGAACATAACTCATCGTCATCTTTGAAGTTAATATTCTGAATGTTTGCTAATTTGAACAAGCCGTAGGTAAAAAGCAACATTATCATTAATTTGGAGTGACGTTTGTGTCCAGTATTCACTCATTTTAGCTCTGTTTGGTGCCCATAATGCAACACTAGGAGCTGGTGTTGCTCCTGCTACTCTCGTCAATCAAAAATTATATCAGCTCCTTTGAATATGTAAATATCTTGTCCTTGAATGTAATGCAACCCCCACTTTTTTGAGCATGCAAGTCTTATATTTGGGCTAATACAGCAACAATCCTATGACAGTAATTTAAGGGTTCAACCTGTTACGATTCAGGGGCTACGATTCGATTTTAAAACGATTATTGATGCATCTTTAATTTATGTATTTTGATGCACTTTTTCACAACACACATTTCTTTTTGTCTCACTGAATAAGCATTCATCACTTGCAATTTTTAAAAACAGTGCATTTGTAATAAGAAACAAGAGTTGAATTCATTTCCATTATATACATACATTCATTTCCATTATATACAGTAATCAATATAACCATTGACAAAACAACCCATTTTGCTCCACTAGTAGCCGCAACAACAACAGCCTGCTGTCTCCTTGACTCCTCCGTCGGGTGGAATCGAGTTACGTGGCTTCTCGTGTTTGTTGTGTTGCCAAAGTATTTTATTTTAGCGCGACACAGCTTACATATAACGTGGCTCTTGTCCAGTTTGCTTCCGCCGTTGATGTTGTAGAAGCCGAAGTGTTTCCATACGTCTGCTTTTAAATTAGAAGGAGCTGTTTGGATCACACGGCGAGGTGGGTCGGCCATGTTTGTTTTCCTCTGTGCGTGTGTCGACATGTCCACTCCAGGTGCGCATCCCAAAGTGTCCCGGAGATGACGCGTACCGCGCTTCTTAGTTCTGCATTATTTAGAACCTTTTGTATTACTTTAATTAACAGATTTAAATGATCGAAATTTGGACGTTTGTGAATCGATTCAGATTCGTCCACGTCAGTATCGCGATGCGTCTAAGAATCAGAAATTTCCCCCACCCCTAGATATGATGCAGTTTGTTTTTTAAGTGCCTGGTCAGCCAAAGCCTGAAAAAAACATAGTGCACTGCGCTGCCTTTTTGTGGTTTTGGTTAGCTAGAAGTAGTTACCTTTTTGCTGTTTGTTAGTTAGTTAGTTAGTTTTGGAAAATCCATGTAGGAACATGCAGTCTGAGAAGGTGAAGCATTTAATGAGCTGTTATTGTTTGTAGGCCTGTGTGTAATGTTCATGCTGCATGGTGCAACAGCATTTAAAATACAATTTGGTGAGTGTAGACTGTGATTAACGTCTTCAAATTTTTTCAGTCAGCGTTTAACATGATCAATAAATAAAATTGTTCTCAATTTTAACTGCTTCCCAAGTGTTTTCTTACTGTTAGACTAGTCGACAAGTCTAAATTAAAATTTGCATTTAATTGACAGGGAAATTAGTCGCCAGGACTATCCCTAATCATCATATGTCAGTTTGGTAGACATTGGGAAAAAATGCAAATGTTGTTTGGTGCTTTTCTGCTCTGAGGTGACGTTTTTTTCAACTTGGGGCGTTCAGAACGCTCCTGCAAAATCACAAGGTGCTCAGGGCACTTCAGGTAGCGTGCAAAATGCATACTGCCTTTGGAAAACAACTGGAAATAAATGTCCCTCACTGCAGAAACTGCACTCTGTCTGATCCGGGCCTTACACAGAATCCATTTATTATACACTGTCCTTGTCTATTTCTTGATTTAACACAAGTATAAGCAAATATTTATTCTTGGTCTGGTTCTGGCGTCCTGTGATTGTTTGACGAGATTTTTCACTATTTGAAAAATGGCTATCTGCAACTTAAACCCCAAAAAATGAAGTGTTATAGTCTTTAAAATTCTAAGATTAGGTCAAGTAAACACTGGACTTGGAGACACACAGACAGCTTTAGCACTGTGTTCAGATGCGTAGGCATTTTAAAGGTTGAAAAGCCAAAGGTTGTGGTTGTGTTTTCTGCCTTTGTGTTGGGTCGAGTTGACAGCCTACTGGCTCCCCGCTTCCTGTCTGTGGTTGGTGGCAGAGTTCTGAACCTCCAAACAGCTGGAAGTTAAGGTCATAGAGAGCTGCCAGATGTTCTGGCTGCCTTGAATTGTTCGCTGTGGGAGGCTCAGTAACATCAGTCTGCCAGAAACAATGTGAAACTCGACTAGTACAGAATTCGCAACGGGTCACTCCCCGATCCCGGACGAGAAATGATTCAGCAAACTGGAAATGACATCTGCTTGTCAGCAAACAGTCTGTTTGTGAAAATGACAGGAAGTGAGTGTGGGGGGGCAGTGGAAGAGAGGGAGCCTTGGAAATGTAGAGAAGAGGAAGGCTGAAGGAAGAGAGGGAAGCTCCCAGGAAGTAAGCCAAATTGTTTAGAGTCGGGGTGGAGCATGGCAGTCAAGTCTCGACATGTGTAATGACTTAATGATGATTCTGCTGCAGTCGAGTTTCTCCCAGGGCGCTGACCTCGCTTCATATCTGAGACTTCTGTATACATTTAACTTGATTATTGTAAATCATCATGGAACAGTTAAACACCAATATAAAAACAATATTTACTGACATACCTCAAATTACTCAGCACATTTTATGATTTGTTTTTATGAAACCAGATATCTAAAAGATTAGCAAATATTTTGGTGGTCAAAAAGAGCTTCTTCAAACTCAGCATCTCATGACTATGCAGAGGGAAACCCATCACATGAAAGCCAACAAAAGAAAGTACCTCAGCTACAGCAGCTTCAGTAAATCTGACTTACAAACTACGGAACTACTAATTGCTACACAGAATAACTCCTTGAATGCATTTAACAACCATGTTTGAGCACTGACTTAAGACTGCCTGTTCAGTGAGGACTTCTGTCAGACCGTATCATTAGAAATATCCAAGTTAAGCACCAGAGGAAGAAGTTGGCAGCAGAGGAGAAGATGTGGAAATGACAGGGGAAATAAAACAGTTAAGCCAGACAGCTGGACTTCCTTTGCAGACAGATAGAAAGGGGAAGGGATTGAAGAAACTAAGAATCTGGCACATTTTCTTGTTTGTTGTTGTTGTTCATTTGGGCTGCTGTGAAAACTATCAATCAAACTCTGGTGTGGATCATACAACTCATTCAAGACCGCTTGTAACAGAGGGTCTTGGTTTACCTGGTGAGGCACCTGGATTCGTGAGATCACGAGATCACGTGAGAATCCATCTTGCAAGGCTTCAAGTTATCGTTTGTGTCCACACCAAAAGTGGTGCATCCTGTCAACGTCCAAGGAGGGACAACTGGCAGTCATGGACGTGGGTTTAGGTGTGACAGCAGCGAGAAGTGTCCATGGAAGTGTCTCGTCTCGTCCTGAAGAGGTTAGCATAGATACTAAGATACCGTCAGTCATATCAGAACTGGAGAATATTTCTTCACTGAAAGACGAGCAAAGAATGGCACTGAAGGCTCCTGACTGGCTTTGGCAAAAATTTGATCTGACTGGTTGAAGTGAGCTGGCGTTAGACGTGATAGACAGACAGTTCATCCAATCACCTGCCAAATGTTTTTCAAAGTGCCTGCCCTTTTCCAAACAGGCTCTAAGGTGTTACTGCTGCTGAATTATGAGGTTTCAAGGCTTTTCGAGCCTATTTTCTGTTGTAACTGGATGTTAGGTGGCAGAGACCACCTGACTATGGTAGACTAAAACATATGGACTGTACCATGTTGGCTCTGTGTTACATGTATGATGGTAAAGGGTGAAGTTTTAAAATCTGTGATGGTTTTATTTGTTGGAATAGATCTTTTCACCTACAGACCTGCAATGCAGTATAAGTCATAAGTCATCTTTCATTTCGTTGATATTACTCATGTGGCAGTAAGAAAATCCACTGTTTTCATGGTGGTGAGGACAGCAATGTTCTGTTGCTGCCTTTGACTGCCAGTCTTTTTTCAACAGCTTCTAATTTCTGTGTATGAAATTAGAGGACCAAGACCAAATCATCTTTGACAAGAGAGAAAGTTCTGTTTCTTCTTTGCCATCAAAACATTGTTTACTCAGATTGTTTGACTAAGTGGAAAGATTTGGAATTAATTCACTTTGATTTACCAGCACAGTCTGTATTGAGCCATTACCAATGTGAGGATTATTATATAGCTAAAATAAACTAATGGATTAAGTTATCCTTATGCTTTAAAAAGGATTTTAGGTGACCAAAATAATTGGTGTAGAGTTTAAACAATCTGTTCTTTATATACTCTTCAGGGATTGAGCATAGCTTCTACAACTACAATATCAAATAACTTAAATACAGTAATTACACAAGTGGAGCATAATAAATCTCAGCAGCCACCAACTAAATGCTGGTAAAACAGTCAGCAGTTAGCTATCTATTGTTAAAGTCAAGTTAGATGTTATTTGTATAGCTGAATATCACAAATTACAATTTCCCCTCAGAGGGCTTTACAATCTGTACAGTGTGCGACACGGTCAATATATTAGTAATCTATAGAGTAGCTGGTAAAATTTGTACATTCACTTGACATTTGGCTGGTGGTCAACTCTGTAGTCAACATATTCAAAGACAGTGTACAAACTAAAACAAACACTTGTCTAAATTCACAATTATATAGACTTAATAGAATACAAAACTCAATATACAATATAATATAAACAAATATTACTTGACAGTCCATATCAAAATGAAATGGGAGAGAGAATCTGGCCTGTATGTAGCTGAAGAAGGTTTGAATAGTGTAATGTACGAGAAAGGTCAATTCAAGGTCCTGGTGAGAATTTGATCGACAGACCACAATCTAATATTTTGTGACTCTGTTGTTGAAATTATTATAAAAAGACAGTGAGATTTAAAAAAAAAAAAAAGCTGATCAGCTTCATGTTTTCTGGCCTTGCTCTTTAAAGTTATCACATTGGTAAAAGACTGCTAATGAGGTGATGACAATATTTGAAGTAGAAGTTGCCCTGTTATGACAATCCTAGATTAATTAATGACACAGGAAGTTTTATGGAGAAACTAATCTGTACCAAAGTCTGTACTTATGAACAATATGTGAATTACTTGAAGATTTTGACCGAAACCGTACGCAACTATAAGATTTTTCCATCTTCTGTCACACAGGCTGTTTTGTGCTTATATTACAGTGTATTATTTGTTTTGTTAGATATATCATTCATGTTCACTCTTTTTCTTCTCTTTAGGTCTTTTAGCCAAAAGAGGGCAGCAATAGAAAGGGACTATGCCCAGGTGAGTAAATCTCAGCTGTTTTGGTGTATTTCCACTGTCGTGTTTAGCCGTGCTGAGTCAAATCATGCTGCATTTGTTTTGTTTCCAACACATGCAAGTGTGTTTGCGAGAGTCAACCCATGCCTGGGCAGGTGGGCAGTGAGAAAGGCGTTTTTAAAAGCCTCTGTGTGTTCGACTCTCAGTTTTGTGCTTCTAACTGAATCTCTGTGGTTTGAAGTTTAGTTTCTCTCCTGCGTCTGTTTTTACTTTCAGCCATCTGATTTATTTTACAGCGTCATTTTTGCTTTCAGCTGATAAGAATGATGAAAACTCAACATTTCCTGATTTAGATGATTTATAATAAAAGCTTTTAAAACTGCAGTAGGTAGAAAGCCTTAAAACGGTTGATTGTTGAGTTTCATCTGAGTTAGGTTTTGTTTTCTCTGTCCTGAGCCCCTCCTACCAGATGAGCAGCACGTGCTTCATGCACACATGCAACAGTTCACCAAAGCAATTGCGAGTGAGCATGGACCGGCAGATATCAGCTGTGTGTAATAAAGCAGATACCTGAGAGTGCAAACAGCGACAGGAGAGAAACTACATTTTCAAGCACAGATTCAATTTGAAGCCATAGAAGTACCGAAAGCTGAATGTGAAGGCACTTTTAAAAGCGTCTTTCTCTCTGTTCTCCCTGCACACACGAAGAAGAAAAAAGTATTGACGGTGCTCACCAGAAGTTGATTCTTTCCTTTACATCCCTCCTCTCTTTACTTACTGTAAACAGTGCCGTTGGCTCCTTCGTGGTTGCTGCTGCACACAGGTTGACAAGTGGGAGTGAAAATGAATCCACTTTTTAATCTTAAAAGTTTTAAAAACAAATGTTAAGCTCTTGTCTGGCCGATTTGCGGGTCTGTGATTTCTTTGTGGGTTGCTGCTGCAGAGGGCTGAGAGGCAGAAGTGAAAATAAATCCTCCTTTTAATCCCAAAACTTAAAAACATACACTCTGAGCTCCCCTCCTGTCAATAAAGGAGTCTGCATCAGTTGGCACGCCGGTGTTTCTTCCTCCAGAAGCTCCATTCACCACCGACCCTCTCATCCAGAGCTCCCCGGCTCTGAGCAGCTGTCTGTTGGCTGTGTCTCAGCTCCACCCGGTCCTCTCGGCCCTCTGTAAAAGCCCTGTGATAGACGTGAATGAACACAACTTAAGGTGAAGTTAAAAGTAACCGAGTGAGCTGATGAACACCTGGGCTGAACATGTTGCTCATTAGCTGGACTCATTTTATCTCTGTCTGATAATTCTGTTTTTAGTGACTTTCCTGCAGGTTCAGGGTCTCACCGAAAGAACGTGCACACGCAGCTGCGCTAATAGAACAGCCAATAGGAGCGCCTGGTCTGAAATTACCTATGATTGGTTTAAGTCTGCCGTCACGGGCCAGATTCTCTAAACGCTGAAAACAGAGCCATAGAGGAGGAGCAGAAGTCTAGTTCTGTCTCAGACCACTTGATTTACAATATTCTGAAAGCTTATTATGAAGTTATTTCTCAGTGATACCAAAACAAATTTGCCTACAGTAGCTTTAAGTAACAAAATAAAAGGAGCCTTTGGTGTGAAGAATTGATAGGAATGAAATGTGTTTATCCCCCGTTTTACTGCTGGTTGACTCCAAAGCGCATCGTCAGTTAAAGACACTCCCTTAAACTGAGTCAAGCCAACCCAGCACATGTGTAAGGAAAAGGCTCATTTGTTGTCTCTCACGGTGCTACTGATGCTCACTAACATCATCTCTGGCCTGCCTTGTCATTTGCATTGCTAAAAATACAATTTTTACGATAAACACACCATCTGACGGTGGGGTTGAGGATGTGGCCCTAAGAAAGCTCTTTGTTCTCATGTGGTCAGATAGCTCATGAATGGTAACCAGCCACAGAAAAAAACACCACAACAGAGAGAGAAACAACATCCACTGGTGATCCACTGGCTCGTTTCCTCTTGCTGTGTTGTTTTTGCCCGCAGCTTCCTGGAGAGGAGATGTCAATCGACTGTCTGAAAATCCCCCTTTGCCTTTTTGGCTCTGTTCAGGTTTTGCAGCCCCGTGAGGAATGTCCACCACCACTGTGAAGAGAGGGGGCATGTCGGTAGTTATCCAACGAGCAGCCTTACATGTCTGTTTGCCCATGTGCATCTGGTCCTGAGGGGTGTTTTCATAAAGGTGGCTCAGAAAGTCTGTCTTAAACGAGCCATATAAACCGAACCAGGCTCGATCTGTTTCAGAAAGACAACTCGGAGCTAATGTGATCAGACAGTCAAGTCTGGTTTATGTCATGACTTTGAAACAGACCTGAGACATCAAGAGCTGATCGTATCAATTCTCAGTGAGGAAATCGTAAAGACAAATCCCTAATGTTTGCAGCTACAGTGCAACATAATGAATATGAAACGTGGAGGATGTAATATTACATAAAAACCAAACAAAACACCGTAAACAAAGCAAAAGATCATTTTGGCAGCAGGCTGTAGTCCAGGTGACTTCAGACTGATGAACTCAGATCAGCTGAATTTCACAGTTTGTTGTAGTTCTGCTTGTAATAATGTCATCATCATTACAGATGTTAAGATGTATGAGATGAAATAAACCATTTATTTCTAGAAAATCACATAATTTGCATTTTAAGAGTCTAAAGCTCTTTGTCAGTTGGAGGATTTTGGTTTGCAAAAGTGACATAACAGCTCCCACATGTTTTTTTTATTTTATTTAAGTGGCATTTAAAGAGAGAACAAATAGCCCAAATGTTGCCCACTTTGAGGCTACAACCAGGGGTAAAAGTTGTTTATTAGTTTTAATTGAATTAAATGTAATTTAAAAACACACATTTTTATTGAAATACTTTGCACACTGGATGGATCCGACTTGATTGTAGCGCCCCCACCTAATTTTATAATCAGGTCACGTTATCGTTTGACATTCAGTTTGATGGGGTTCATGGCATCTGATTTATTGTCTAAATGATCAACAGTCAGGTTGGTTGGCTGTCTTACAGTCTGAGCAGTTCAAAGGTCAGATTTCCCTCATGTCTTCTGTCCAAAGATCTGTCACAAACTGTAGTGAGAATATTTTGATATTAGTGGAGAATTATTTTACATGTTGTGGCTTAAAGTCTTTATTGAGGTGGAGCTTTGATATAAAACTGAACCTCACTGCAAAACAGACTAGATTGTGTGAACCCTCCAGCCATCTGCAGCCTCATCATTTTTATGTCCTTTTTTAAAGGCCGATTTAAAACATGTACTGTGATTAAACACAATATACAAGATGCATAAAAAACACAGCGTGACTCCACAGCTTGAGACTACAAGTACACAATAATTACAGCCCAAAATGTCAAAATGTTTTAAGTTTTACCTGAACTGTAAATTACTTCATGTTCACATTGCGACAGTCAAGAAAAAACGTCAAGGAGGAGCAGTTTCAGTCTGACAACTTAGGTCAGACTTATTTAAACATCTTTATAAGCTGAAAATCCTGAAATTAAACCTGTTTTAACTGGTAATTTTGCTTCATGAAATACCCCTCTGAGCTGGACCAGCTTAAATATATTACATTATGTACAGTTTTTATCTAAAATGGGCTGATGTTACATACAGACATGGAGTTAAATGTACGCGTTTTAATTAATTACAGACAGTCACTCTCTGAAATGTGTGTACGTAGATTGTCATGCGCTTCTACAGTCATGAGAAGCTAAAAGGGGAAACGACTCCAGCGGCTCAAAATCTCCATCACCTGTTTGTACATTATTTATATTGCTTGGCTGGGTCCATGTCATCATGTCACCTTGCATAAAAGATTTATATAGTCTCAGAACAAGGAAA
Organism: Lutjanus argentimaculatus; assembly: GCA_034769285.1. Classification (NCBI taxonomy): domain Eukaryota; kingdom Metazoa; phylum Chordata; class Actinopteri; order Lutjaniformes; family Lutjanidae; genus Lutjanus; species Lutjanus argentimaculatus. The sequence goes on along the minus strand of JAWZSL010000004.1, from coordinate 918,216 downwards.
GAAAAGTAGAAGTGCTACACTAAACTCTGCACAGAATAGAAGCTCAGAGAATAAACCAGGGGTTCCTAAAGTTTTCCATGCTAAGGCCCCCCAGATAGCATTAGCTTATTGCCGGGGCCCCCTTTTTGCAAAATGTCTTTAAAAAACCCCCAAAGTCAACAGTTTTTTTGGCCTCTGCTGAGTGCTTTTGTTTCAAGTGACACTGAAGTTTTAAACACTCATTAGAGTGTCTCGAGACAGAGAGTGCATTTGGCTCACTCATAGCTGTTCTTACGAGCAGCAGTAAATCGGTACTGTCTGTACGCTGCATCATACATGTGAGCTTTCTTGGAGTTGTTTGGATTTTTTTGCAGCTGGACTTTTGTCTGCTGGGCTGTTGGTCTGCTTATCGGGTCTTTTCCTTTTCAGAAAAGGTGTCAGTTTTTGTGAGTTAGCACCAGCTAGATGAAACCTACCTGACAGCTTATGATGATGTGATGCTTGATGTTTTGACTGGCAGGCAATTAGAAAGATGGTAATGGAAAATAAGATGTTATGTTATGCATTATTATAAATTAGATTTTATAATAATTCACAAAATAATAATGAAATAAAAACATTTTTTTAGCATTTATAATCATTTCAGTGATCCAGTAAAATAATGTATCTGGAACTATTATCAGTTGAAGCGGAGCAGCAAAAAGAGCAAAAAGGACCAATTCTGGACTAAATAGTCAGTTTACAATTGCGAGCGTGTGAACTGAACAATTCAGCACAGTTCTGTCTTCTCATGCTTAATCAGCATGTTGTGAATGTTCTACAGGAGTCATTAACAAGAGTTTGATGAAAAGATACCTTGTGATCTTTGAACGGTTTGTGTTGGTGTATATTGATGTATTTATTTTATATTTCTCTCCAGTTTTATCAGACTCAGTTTCATCAAAGCTCAGACTCCTTAGACAATGATAAATGCAGATCGAATGTGAGAGTTTCTACAAAGAATCCTTTTATGGTGTAATGGTTCCACTTAGAACCCTCTCTGAAGGTTCTATCCAGAACCTTTGTACCTTTCTAGGTGTGCTAAGAAGAATCCAACCAGGGGGCCCTACCGAGAACCTTTTTATATTCCAAGGGTTTTATCTGGAATCAACCAAGGGGCTTTTATTGAGAACCGTTCTATATTATATTATTTCACAAAGAACCCTTGACAAACCCTTCATTAAAGAGTTCTTTAAGGATTTCAACAATCCTTGAAGAACTCTTTGTTCTAAAAAAGGTTCTTTGGATGAGAAGGGTTCTTAATGGAAACTTTGGTCTTACAAAGAACCCTTGACAAACCCTTTCTTCCAAAAAGGGTTCCTCAGAAGCAAATTGTTCTGGGTAGAACCACAGCCCTTCAGGAAGAACCCTTTTTTGTACTCTTGTTTGTAAGAGTGTAAGCTATGAAACATAAAGGGCGACATATTTCAGATGTTTAGTAGATAGTAGATTGATTAAATTTTACATAATTGATTACATTTTTAATTTCCCTTATCTTATATAGACAAAGTGACTAATGGGTTAATGGAAAAAGCCATTGACAGATTAATCAATAATCAAGTTAAGTCCTAAAATGAATAAGTCTTCATTGTCTGCCTCTGTTTGAAAGGTGTTCTGTGTGTCTGGGATGTGTTGCCTGCTAGTTATGTGATCAATTAGACACCCGCTGCCAATGTTTGAATCAAAGTGGGTCAGAGTGTCTCTGGCACAGCTTGTTCCCTTTGGTTACACCCGACTCTTTTTCCCTTTTTTTTTTTTTTTCAAATCTCTTCTCTTTACGCGCCTTTTTCTGGGTCTCTTACACCTGCAAGCTGCTTTAGCCATTAGCCAATTGCTATTCAAATCACACAGTGTGATAAAATGTCCTCCTCTGTGTGGCTCTTCCTCTGCCGTCCTCGCATCCCTCCTCCTCCTCCCCTTCCCTTGTTTCCCATCACACTATTCAGGCGTGTCCGCTAGGCTAGTTCAGTTGGCGATTCTCTATCTGTCTGAATCCCACAATGGTCGGGTTTGTAGCGGCTTTGAAGCTTTGGCACCAAGATCACCAGGACCAACGGGTTCAGAGCCACGGCCTAGCCTGCCTCAGGACTGCATGATGACAGGGCTTGTCCTTTCATAGTGGACAGAGGAAGGATAGATGGGCTTATTTCCTTCATGGGCACAAAAAGCCCCAAAAAACATGCAAAATAAATGTTAGCATGAAGTTGAAAGCCAGCATGTGTCTGGAGAAAGAAAGTTTTTCCTCTGCATATTTAATTTGTCTTGACCTATCTGTCCACTGGGATCTATACCTCTGTACACTCTCACCTGTGTTCAGTTTTGACCAGAACTACGTTAATGGCCGCTGTGTTTATCTCTTCTTGTTGAACTGACTGTGAAGAGACCTTGGTGATGTGGGACAAATCCTCCGTGCTTGTTTGTGCAGTGTGTGCTTGCAGTGATCATTTTTGCTTGATTAGATAGGATAGTGACGGAGTCTTCTGTTTGTACTCAGTGTTGATGTCATCGTATTCATGCACATTTTCTGAAAACTTGGGATATGAACAAACAGAGCAGTTTGTCTGGTAGTCGTAGTGTCAGTGTGGTCAACGGTTCAAGCGAGATACCACCACAGGATACGTCAAAGATGTTCACATCACGATGTATTTAGCGGTACATTAGAAAGTGGTCGCCATGATTGTTTTCAGAAACTTTTGCCTCTCCTTCTTTGGCGTGACTTTTGACTTTGAGCGGCGCCTCCTTATGGATGTTTTGCTAACATTCATGCCAACATAAAGGATGCATGGGCATAGGTGGGTGGTGTTGGTTAAATCGTTTGAAATGGACGTATCCATTTTGTATGTAAATGGGACTTAATGGGAAACCGAGCCAAGTTTCATGTGAATATCCAATCAGTATTGATGGTAAATCTAGTCAACTGAAGCAGTAAATTCCTGTGTGTGCTAAGAAAACTTTTTCCTGCTCACAAAGCTATGCAACATTGCCTACATGTACCAGGATGCATTGCAGGCGAGCTTGTGACTCCCAGGCCCATGTTGCCCTCTTATTACCACACTAAGCTAAGCTTTGTTGGCCAAAACGTAGCGTTAGGGGACAAAAATACTCATCTAGTCCGCCCCAGAGGAGGAGACTAGAAATATCCTGTAGTTCTTCTTACATCCAGTGATATAACAGGAAGTATAACAGGCACTGAGGAATTTATTGCTTCAACTGACTACATTTACCATCAGCCTTAGTCTCGCATAGCCAGTCCTCTCTCCACAACACTCAGCGCTGGAGAAAGGACCGGCTTCATACGAACACATTGTGCTGTAAGGGAAAAAGGCCCTGACTTGTTTGCATTTCTTTAAAGCAATCACAAACGTTTTGGGCCAGGATGCAGCAGCGGTGCTGCTGCAAAATAGAGTCAAGGGGGAGCTTGTTTTGGTTGGGAGGTGAGCTCTGGCATTAAAATGACTACATCACTGCAAAAGAAAAGCTAACACCTGTTAGCTTGTTAACGTTTGTATCATTAGCATCCCAGGTACTAATTTGCTGTTTTCAGCATGTAGGTTGCTGTTTGGAGGTTGTTCTTGTTTCCCGGGGACTGTGAAAATGCAGATAGTGGAAGCTGCAATACCGCAGCCAATGGCAGGACTTATACCTGCCGTGTGCATCTGGTGTGTGAGACTACATCACATGAAAAGTGATGAATTTTCCCTTTAAATGAGCCTTTAGAGAAATCTTCCTGGTTAACTCTGTTTTATCAAAAATGGAGGATTTTTCTTTCATTTGTACAAAGTTCCCTCTTCTGACTGTAGCAGACAGTGTTTCCTTGCTGAGCTGCAGCAGAGAGATAGTAGCCCAACACAAAATGGAAAATTACTACATTTACACACTGACGATGTTTACATGCAGGAAGCAGGTTACTGAGAGCAATCGGGTTAAGGCAGGAAATCAGAGAATGAGTTTACATTAACTGCAGTAACCTCCTTATTGTATATCCTGTTTACATGCAGTCAGTAATAAAATTTCAGCCCGACCCTCTGCTGCAGTATTCCAGTAACATAAACTCTCTGACTTTATGCAGCAGTACAGTATTTTAAATTGATACCACAGCAAATTAGTATGTTTGTGAAAATCCAAAAATGCTGAAGCTGACAACACAGTAGCATCTTTTCATCAGACCCTCCCTGTCTGAATATCCTCGACTTTCAGACTTCACACTCTGTCTGTCAGCCAGACTTTCTGTCTTTACTCATGTTTGTAGATTAACTGTGTTCGTCATTTTGGTTTAAACCAAGTAATTTTGGTGATGATTTCTTTGTTCCAAACAGTCTTGAATGTTACATGTTTGGGCTAAACACAGAAGAACCCAAACAAAATCATTTAATACAAAACCCACTATAAAACAAAAAGGTCAGTTAGCCAATTAAGCCTTATTTCAAGGAGAAATCTGGAATATATTTACTGTGCTAAATCATAAGATGAACACAATATGTCATCAGAGATCAAGGAAACATGTTACGCTGAAATACTGGCTTCTCTGACAACGCCACAGCCGCAATAACTGTTGTTGTTTGCCCGTTTCACGTTAATTAGAGTTCAAATTAATGCCGAATGTTCGCTGAATGAGTAAGTGTCTGTTTATGAGTCGTAAGAAATCATTAATCTTGTTCTTGTTCGAGTTTGGTAGTCAGTGAGTCATTCACTAAGCACCACCTCCACAGTGTGTATTTTTCAGAGCGGTGGGTTTTTGTTTTCAGGACAACAGGCTTAACTTTACACTGACAGACATTTATAAACAGCTGATCAACTTGCAGTTGATCCTCATTGTCAGTTTACCAATGTCGTGCTTGTCGTGCACTCCAGCACAAGAGGGGGAGAGGAGAAACAACTCACTTCAGCTGACTGTTTGTTAAATAGGAAATTCTATATAACCTACACTCCTATTTGGACTGCTGTGCTCATCATTTTTGCACATGCAGTTGTTACATATTTCTCCATAAGGACAAAATTATAAGTGAATCTCACTCAGATAATCTGCATAATGACAAAAATATGCTGTCTTTCCATTAGTATATTCTGGTTACAACAGAAGTACATTTCTCTGACATACGAAACATAAACTCACCAGAGATATCCTCATTACTCTTTTTTTTTCTGTTTACTCTGTCCTGCTATTTTAGCTCTTTAAAGGTTAACCTCACTGTTGGCCGAGGTGGAGGAACCTAATATATCTCCAGGGGTGAATGTGGTCTAAATAAATTACATTTTTCTGCTAAAAATGAGCCTACGTCAGCGTAAAAACCAGCAAGTGAGCCAACCTTTAAACTCTGGCTAACAGGTGAACGAGTCCACGCAGAGTTGAGTCGCACTGAAAACTGACTGTAACCAGAAAGTGCTTTTTTATGTGTGGATTTTTACATTAGTGTTGTGTGTCTCTTATTGATGCAGTGAATGGGGAACCCTTTCTATGCTTCTGTCTACATGCTCTTGTCTGAGTGGTTGTGTATAGGACAAGGTCAGTCCTCTGAGCATGAGACACAGGAAGTGTTGTGTTGGTGTCAAAGGTGAAACATCATCCCTGCTTATGTGTCACACTCCTCCTCCTCCAGGCCCTCCAGAAGTTGGCGAATCAGTATCTAAAGAGGGAATGGCCCGACAGTCTGACAGAAGAACAAGAAGATCAGAGGTAACACTGTTCTTAAAACTTTATACATGATGCTGATCAGGCATCTCCTCTTCAGTTTAATATATTCTTGGAAATACATTTCATCTTTGATACATCAAATGCTCATTGTGCTTCATAACTCTGAATAGAGCTGCACTATTTTGGTCAAAATGAGAGTCACATTTTTTTCCACTCAGAACTGAGATCAAGATTTCCTCCCATGATTGTTAGGGATACAGTTAAATGAAAGAAAAAATAAAGTTCAAGCTTGTCTGATCCATCTTAATCATATGCCTCCGTGCTTATCAGTTCCTTTTATCGATGCCGGGATGTTTTTCTGACAGTTGCGCATTGCTAAACAGTGACATCAGATTCATGTGTCTGTGCTGCTGGAATCTTGCAACAAGAGGGAGTGATGGTGGAGTGGAAGAAACAGTCCAGAAACAAAGTGTGGCCTCATTTCACAGAGAAAGATGATAACAGTGCTCGTTGTAATATCCGTAAAATGATCATTTCAAGTAAGAGTAAATCTTTCTATGCAGCATAGATTGAAATTTCAGGAATGCCTTGTATTTGACACTATACACAAGTGTGTCTGCATCCCAACCGAGCAGCTCATCTGTTACCGAGGTTCAACATCCTGTGTCATAATAACATTAGTGTCACATACGCAGGTTCAGTAGATTTTTTTTTTTTTGGGCTAAGAAAACCTAAATGAGAACAAATGCTTTTGCACACCTGAGTCACATGCATGTCTTCTTTTTTACTCTGCATTCAGACTCAGAGGTCATGAAACAGTTACACTGATCCTGAAAACCTGCGCAGGCCCACTTATTTTCCACACAGAGAATCGATCAGGACTTATGAGGAAATAGATAAAGAATCGGACCGATAATCCTGTCCCTCGTCCATATTGTCTCCATGACAGACAGTAAAAACAATATCTACTACTAGACACTAAATTTAATCATAGTAAACCATGTGTGTGTGTAATCTGTGTGTTTTAACACTCAGCTCACCTGTAGCCAGATGTTGCCTGTGCTCCAGGACACTGAGACGTTGTCCAGTTATTAACGGAGCGAAGTGAAACATTGTGAGCACAATGTTTGATCCATTTATATACAAACTATGTTTTCCACATTCAGACAAAGCAGGATGAAGTCATTAATGATCAAAATGTCATGTATGCCCATGTATGAAATCTCTTTTCTTTGACCACATTTTGCTCCACTGTCTCTCACAGCGGCAAGGCACCAATTAGATGATAAATCGATTTATTGATCCACACAAAGTTTTTGTCATTATTTTGAAAAGTAAAAATCTTTGTGGCATCTTAAATGGGATGATCTGATATTTTTCTTTACTGTACATGATATGAATCTATATATCTTTGGGTTTTGGACTTTCGGGTTTGACAAAACAATGGGGATTGTGGACTGTGGGGAAATTATATTATTTTTCACTATTTTCTGACATTTATTAGACAAATCAAGGAAATAATTGAGAGATGAATCAGTAATGAAACTAATTTTTCTTAGTTTTTTTCTACTGTGGTATTGCACACTTGTCAATTGTTGATTGAATGAAATTAGGAACATTTGTTTTGATGCATTTGATCCCCCTGCTAATGTTGATACAGTAGAATTGTTGAGATCACATCGAGCATGAATGAAGATTGTACTCCAAAGTGATCATTCGGTTACAGGAAACTAAATTAAGCCAAAAACATGACTCTTGAGAGAATCACAGAACCTCTGTGTGTTTGTGTTTGTTTGGTTTAGGAGTATGTATTGCGTATGGAGAGCCTATTTGGAGGGCACGGTCCAGGTCACCCAGTCCAGAATCAGCGCCTGTGACAACTACAAAGTCCAGGTTGCCGATCCAGCCAAGATGGTCAGACTGCAGAAGGAGCAGCAGCTGAGGAAGGTAACACAGTTCAGTCAACCCTGCTCAGGTTTCAGTCACCTGTGTCACAACCGTTTGCACAGCTCTGCTTCCTCAAATGGTCTGCATCTAATGGAAGGTCACACAAAAGGGGTTTTGAAACATGATATGGACATCCGAGCTGCATATATTTAATAGATTGACCCAGAGATTTTAGATTTTATGTTCACAAAATTGCCAGTAATGTCAGGTTGACTCTTCTACAAAGTGTTGCATACTAACACTCCATTTACACTTAATCACTTCATGTGTCTTTGGTGGATCCTATCCAATATCATGAGAGTTAAGTGTAAATCTCTCCAAGAAAAATCCAAATGTGAGACTCATTCTAGCCAGATGCAGAAAAGGTGTAAATGCCTCTGTCTCTACAAGACTCATACGTAATCTCGTCTTCTCCCAAGAACATGAAGAAGCCGTTTATGAAGGTGGCCTCTACAGGATCTGATGGAGAAATGACACTAAAATCAGACATTTTTCAACTCTCTCATGTAAAGTGACAAGAAGAGAGCAGCTCCAGTGATTTCACCTCATACAATCATACTGATGTTGTGGGAAGGTTTTCAAATAAAGAAGTAAAAACTTACAACAAAAATATGTAAAATACATCTAAAAATTAAACTTTTATAAGCCTGATACTGATTCAGACCAAAACACACTGCAGTCAGACTTGTGATCATGCCAGTGGAGACACACTGAGGTGTAATGTGTGTCTCAGAAATGTGAAATAAACCTGTGAATCTTTTGGGTTTGTAAAGTGAGAAAGAGAGAGGACAGGAGAGACGTCTCGCCTGAACTTCTGGTCAGTCTCCTGCAGCTGTCTGTGATCAGCCACACTGTGTTTCAGTACAGCTGTTCTCATTTAAATATTTTTCTGTTCCTGTTTTCTGACTGAACATGTATACAGTAGCTTTCGGTCACAGCTTGTGTACGACCTGTCAAAGGTGCAGAAAACCTTTCTGGAGAAAGATAATTGATCGTTCAGTCTCATTCCCAGCCCGTCAGATAGTTGGCGGCTTGGACCAAAGCATCAGTATCTGATGACGTAGAAATGAGACTCAACAATCACCTTCCTTACCAACCTGTGATTTAGTCAGAGTGTCCCGTCACAGGCTAGATTTTTTTTAAACCTGGAAACGGAGCCGAGAGGAGGAGCAGAAGTCTAGTTTTGTCTCAGACCACTTGAATCACATTATGCTTAAAGGTTATTATGGAACTTTTGCCCAATTACAACAAAATAAACTGCCTAGCCTCGCTTTAACTGGCAGTCATTCTCATAATAACACCCAGTGTCTGACCCTTACTGGGCAGATCTGTCATTGTTGTGGGGAAAAACCAGCTACCAGCTACCAGCTATACTTTGTTTGTTTTTGTTTTCTTTACTCTTATTTTAGTACTTTTGTTTGACATTTTGTTGTTGCACTATTCCTCGTACTGTGCACTTTGTACTCTTCATTTGTCCACTGCTGCTTGCGACATGTGAATTTCCCCCCTGGGGATAAATAATCTATATCTATCTAGAACAGTAATTAAAAACAAGTGCAGCCACAAAGCATCTGTTACCACATCTTGGTGAGCTGTAAGTGTGTGTTTATGCTTGTACAACACGCAAAATGCCAACAAAACAACTCAAAGTCGTACAGCAGAGTTTATCTTAAATGTTTTCTGCTCATATTGAGACCTCAACACTGCCGTGCCTGAGCTGTGGTACAACTGGGACACAACACAGACAGACCCTGTGACCATTTTGTGTAACACTCATGTGTAACAGACATGGCAAAATAATAATTATGAGTGAAAGTATTAGCAGTAGCAGACATATTCACATGTTCTTCGTCCTCTGGTCAGAGTCTCACTTCACAATAATTAACAGTAGGAACTTAAACGACCAGTGTAATGCTGATAAACAGTGTGATGCTGATAAACAGTGTGATGCTGATAAACAGTGCAATAAACAATCTGCCAAGTGAGGGCAGACGTTACAGTGGTTGCTTTTATCAGTAATGACTGGCATCAGCCCGGTATTTGTCCCACACTGATTCTGGGCTCTGTACTGATCTGGAGGTTTCCTGATCACGAGGTCTGAGTCCGCCCTGCTGAAAGTTAACCAGCGCTGCTCTCTGGTTTCTGCTGGCCACGTCCCTGCAGCCTACAGTGCTGCTCTTGTTCACACTCATCTCCTAGGTTCCTGCATCCTACATGCCATTATGACATCACTCACCCCACCATCCTGTCTAGATATGCCTAAAATGAATTTGCATATTTTCCAGGTGGTGCGTGGCAGGAATGGTGATTTGCATAAACATAAAATTCTCTCTGTTTTTCCTTTGTGTGTCTCCACCTGTCATCCTCAGTGTATTGATCAGCTGACTGTGGTTCAAGCTGAGCTGCAGGAGTCTGTGAAGGAGCTGACCAAGAGCAGGAAGAAGTACCAGGAGGCTGAGACGATGGCGCAGGCTGTCCGAGAGAAGGCCGAGCTCGACGCCAAGTATGAACCAGATTACTCTGCTGTTTTTTATAGATTATTGTGATGTTTCTGTGGTTCAAGCAATGGCTAATGAAGAAAATTTGTGGGTGTATTGCCATTCTTCAAGTATTGCGATTTGATATTACGTTTTATTGCAATTTTTATTTATTTCCACCAGACTTTCAGTATATTTCAGCTGCATCATTGCTTTACAGCATATAGTAAAGAATGTAAATAGTATATAGCATATAGTAAAGTAGTAAATAAAATAGCCTTCTTTTTGGTGTGAAGTGCAACTTCTAACTGTATCAGCTCATCAAGCTAGTTCCATAAGAAAATTATACATAAAATAAGATGTCAGACCAAAATAAATAAAAGTTTGAGTTTTGACAAAATGAAGTCAGCAGCTATATGTTTGTTTCTACAGATGCCAGGAAATATGTCTGAAAGTCTGAGCACATCATTTTATGTAAAGCACTTGAAATAAAGTGTATCCGTTAAGGATAACATTACTGCAGTCATGATGTTAATTTCTGTTAGCATGTTAAAGGGAATTCCCATTGTGTGTTAGCATCAGGCTAACAGACTAAGGGTGGGTTAATTATATACATAAAAAAAAAGATTCAGCAAACAGAAAAATGGATCCAATTGTAAAAAAACAGAATCACAACGCTTAAGAGAAACGTTTTCTTTCTTCCACCCCTACCAAATGCAGTATCCAAACAAACTAAAGCTAAAAAGATTAATTGATTATTCAATTAGTTTGATTGACCGAAAAATTTACAGAAACTGTCTTGATTCAATGACACATTAATTTTTCAAAAGTCCAAATATTTGATGGTTCAAGCTTCTCAAATGTACAGATTTGTTGCTTTTCCTTGTCCGACATCATGGATATGTTTTGTTTGAAGATCACTCATTTCTGAATTGAAATCTTGCCTAATCTGGTTTTTCCATTAAGTTCAACAACATAGTTTGTTTTTTCAATTACATCTACTTCTTCTTCCTCATTGAAAAATCCATAATCTATAAATATGCAAATGTTGTTTATCTACTGGACACAAGATGTCTCCAACTTCACTGAAAAATTCTTTGTGTATAAACAGACATTTCTGTGTGTGTTGCCTGCTGGACCATGATTGATTTCCAAAATAGTTGTGATGTCACAAATCATTCTTGTGGATACACGTTTTAAACTCAGATTTAAGGTGAGCGCAGAGAAACGTTTCCTCCTGCAGCAGATGAGCGTGAAAACATTGTGAAAACATCTGCACATTGAAGAGCATCCAAATGAAATAACAACGGACACAATCCACTAATCGATGATGGAAAAAGTGTTCGTGGCGGCTCTAATAAACAACAAATATTCAGGCTTGAGGGAGCCGTCTCTTCTCTCCCTCATTCACAACACTTTGTCCTGGCACGACACGAACAGCTGGCACTGACTGACTGACTCACCGCATTGCAGACATTTTTCTGCCCATTAGGAAAGTTTATTATAGAGCTGAGGTGAAGTTTTGCCGTCGGACAGGCCTAGAAGCTGGATTGGTATTTTTCAGAGTTTGTACAGGTGCTGGAAATCATTAATAACACTTTAATTTCAACGTGGTGTGTTTAAGGTGTCATAAAGCCTAATTTTGGTTGTTTAGAGGATAATAACATCTGATTTAATGTGAAAAAGGTGTGAATTCATCATTAATCGAGGAGCTGTGTTTATTCTAATACTACAAATACTACTTTTTATCTGGTCTGTTATTTACACACATATACTCGGGTGAATCCACTGACATGCAGGTCTGTAGGTCACATCCTTTTTTTTTCACTACAGTAAATGAAATCACATCTTAACTTCCTGCATGTGTTGAAGTTGTAAATTGCTCTGATTTCAACCAGTGAGTTTCAGTTCACTTGAGAAACCAGGTTATGCAGCAGGTCGGTAATCAGATTTCTCCCACACCCCAACCTTATTTTGGAAGCGTGGTTTCCTTCATATTAACTACAGTCGAGACGGACTGACAGAGAGACACAGCTTTTCTTCACAGTGTGAAGGTTCATGTTCAGAGGAGCAAACAGACTCTTTTAGAGACTCGTTCAGTTCAGTTTCAGTATTATAGAGTTCAAGTGCTGCGCCTCAGTCAGTACATGTTAACTTGAAAATATGATCTGTTTCTCTCAAGTCAGTCCTACACTGTGGTGAGTTGTGCCTTCGAACCGTATTTTGCAAAACCAAATTTCAAGTGAAATCAACAACACACCGACACTTTTAAAGCACAGACAGAGTATAAAGATTTGAAACAAGCGATGCATGAGATTGGATTTTTGCAGATATTTGATATGTTAATATTTCCCAACTCATTTTTATTGCTGATGCTGATAAATGCACATATCTTTTTCCACCTAATTGCAGAGAACATCAAGTCTCTCTTTTAGTGTTATTAACATATTATTATGCCCACTCTGATCACAGGAACACTGGCCTGTGCTGGCTGATTATAATACAGTGCTTTTCAAAATGTACACATTCACAGGACAAAATAAAATACTGCTTGTTCCTCACCAATTAGTCATAATTATCAGGGTAATGGCTCTGAAGATGTGTTGAAGGATGGTGATTGGCTTCTCCTCACATGACCAACACTGAGCAGTCATTGCAAACAGCAACTCTGACATCTGTCTCAGACACTTCAGAAAACCTCCACACCGCAGATACAATTGAGTGATGTGCAAATGATTTAAGCATCATTGTATCTGCAGCCGCATCAGTATTTTGTGCAGATATCGATATTTCATTTTAAAGCCTTTGGCTGCTGATCCTGATGACATGCAGATAATATAATGCATCCCTACTTGAAACAGTCATAACAGCTGAATAATGCTACATATTTTTTTTTTTTTTTATCATGTCTTTTTTATTGAGCAATTATAACAAATATACATATACACATTAATACAGTTTAGGCTCTTATGCTTACTTATGTGTTTACAGGTTGAAGAGTCCACAGCGGATCAAATACAGAGATAAACACATAAGCAGTATTTTACAAAAAAGAAAGAGAAGAAATTATAAAAGGAATAAAAATAAAAAATAACTAGAAAACAAACAAACAACAAACACACGAAAGGTTGACTGGGAGAACCCCATCCTTACCGGCTACTCCCCCTCACCCTTCCCATCCCCTAGCCCCCCATTATAATGTTACATATTTTACATGACTTAAAAACCAAGACACCCTCTTTTCAAGAAGGTGTCCGTACTTTGTTGGCCTGATGAAATTCAAAAATAAAAACATGAAAATGAGCCATGCACTACTCATATGCCAAATTATAACTGTAAGGAATTGTCAGACAGTGACTCATGCCTTTTCTTCTGTTCAGGTCCAAGCTAAGTCTCTTCCAGTCCAGATCCAGTCTCCAGAGGGCCAGCGTAAAGGTACGAGATCTTTACATAAGAGAGAGAAAAAAAAAAAAATTGCTCTACATTTTGTCATATTTTGGTGCCTCAGTCAACAATGTGAACTTTTACATTCCAGCTTAAAGCCAAGAGGAGCGAGTGCAACTCCAAAGCCACACATGCCAGAAACGACTACCTTCTCACGCTAGCAGCGGCTAACGCTCACCAGCAGCGCTACTATGACACAGACCTCATGGACTGCATCAAGGTGAGGACAGGCGCTCTGGATGTGTGGGTGGATGGTGGGAGATAGACATGTGCTGTAAACTTTGTACTATTTGTCTCGGTCTGCAGGTCTTAGATGGCAGAATCCATGAGCAGGTAAAAGACTACCTGGTCTCACTGTGTCAGACGGAGCTGGAAAGTTACCAGGCTGCCCACAACACCTTCAACCACCTCCTGAACAGCTCGAATGGGGTAAGTCTTAATAAATCACTTTAGCATCCATCACTGGTTTTTCCTGCCATCACAGCGTCTGATCCAACTTTTATTTGTTATTATTTATTTATTACCCTGTGGCCCAAAAAGCATTTTCCCTTTAAGCCAGTTTTATAAAAGAGACATCTGTTCAACTGTCGACAGGACATCTTGAACTGCAAACGGGGTTAATTATGAGTGAATTTTTGATTCATGGAGGTTTTATATTTGTTGAAATTTTCTTGAACTGAGAAAAGTGATTTTCAAGCCATTAGTCAACTAGTCATGGCATGTTTATTATATTTATTTAATATATTTTTGGGGCACGAAATGAGCTGCCTGTTAAATACTGATGGCAAAAAGTATTATGACTCTGAATGTGTCAGAACAGACATATTGTTAATATATTTCAAAAGTACTGTTGCTCATAACACTATAGGAGATGTAGCCTTATAAATTAACTTGCTAAATTGCAAAGTCGCTCCCCGAACGCTTCATGCCTCCTAAACCCACCGTGTTTTCATCGTCTCTGGAGTCAGAGTCTGGTTGTAATTTCCACTGTCACTTGCAGCGAAATGATCACATAGTAGAGCCCAGCTGTCATAAAACAAAGCAGCATGACAGTGTTTGCACGCTGGGGTGGACAAAACACAGTAGAATTCAGTAAACAGAGGATCAGATTTTGATCGTTTTTATTAAATTGTACCAATACTGATCCCTTAGGATGGGTCTGGGGCGTCTCTGATCTACAGTATCACTCAGTGTCTTTGTGAATGTAGGAAGAGCTGAACTCTGCCGCCTCACCGACCGCTAATTAATTGAAAGGTTTGAGTTTCCTCGGCGCTCCTCGGTTACACACTCCTGAGCCTCTTTGAGTCTGCTTTGTTCAGGTCATCTTGCCTCTCTGGAGCTGCAGTGGCATTTTGTTTCTGCTCAGGACAGATTTTGAAAATATCATTAGAGAGGGAAGCAGTGGGTGCAGTGGTTTTCAGCAGAGCTCACATTTCACCTCGTGTGCTTCCTGTGTCAACACAACTCCCCTGAAACAGGTCTTGAAAAGTACTCAGGACTAAGTTTGATTCTTTATTATGTTGTTTTGTGGTCTAAATATAGTTTGAAGGTCCTGTGCAGCATATAAAAATCTGGGAAAATTAAATAAATGCTCCACTTCTGGTTCTGCTGGTCTGCTGGGAGCAACATTAAAAGCTCTCAGATGTTCAAGTATGTTTTCAAAGTAATGAGCAAAGGTTTTTTGATGATAATGATATTGTTATGCTTTAACTGGATTCTGTTAGGATCATCAGGCACTTATCACTCCCAGTGCAATTTAATTAAATATTTTGTCTGATTCTTAAACTCACTGGCTTCTAGTTTCATGTCAATAAACAGGCAGTAAAGTCAGATAATGCCACAGCGGTGTGTGTTCTCTCATTTCTACTGCTCCACACTGCCGGACCAGTGCACTCTTCCCCGTAATCAGGAGAGCTGAGGAACATGATGCATTTACTGTCAGAAAACTATCATGAATTAACTGTTACATTGCTACAACAGAATGTATGTGACTGTATTACATGATAAATTAAATAAAACTTCTACAAAGAGCTTTCATATTCAGTTGATTTTTGAGTCCCCTGTGGAGAAAAGTGGTAGTGTTTCTACCTTAATAACCACAAAATGTCTGAATAAAAATAGAATCAATAAAAAAGCCTTTTTCACTGGCTAATGTACTCCCAACTATTACTAACCCTAATCCTGGAAAAATGTAAACACAGGCTTGTTTCGCCTGGTTCCAAGGAGAATCTGACCTGGTGGCAGGCTTTAAGAACAACGATACAGAAACAGTCGATCTTCTTGCGGATGGTCTTGTTAACTTTTGTAGGTCATGTAGAGAATCAGTGATAAATTGAGACTCATAACTAGTTAAATCTGTTAAACCAAACTCCTTGTAGTAGCTTTAAAGATAACTGTAGATAAAGTCAGCAGGCTCAGTTTTTAAAACAAGTGAAGGTACTGCTAAGATTTAAGGACTCTGTTAGTTCTAAACATGTCATGCCTTCTTGCCTGGATGGCGGCCAAATAGCTCTCTAAAGGTCTTTTCACACTGCACTTAGCCACAGGCTAATGGAGCTCTCAGCCCTAGGCTAAGAAAACTTTCACACTGGCACAATCCTGGAACATTTCAAAGTGGGTTAACCCTGACTTTTGTCTAGGGTTTGCTGGCACTGTGCCAGAGCAGGATTGGCCCTGAGTTTTAAATTGTTCCGTTGAACTGTCACCTGAAGGTGTCTGATTGAAAATAGGTCCTGTGGGTACTCAGGAGTCTTCATCTTTACAATACATGCTCACTTTATGCTAATCCCATGTTATTTTGGACAAAAACCATGCAGTTTTTTGCATGCAGTGAAAATGTGTTGTTTTCACCTGTTCTTGAAATGATGTATTTAAATATTCTTGCATGCTGGTGTCCCTAAACCGTACTGGAACTGCATAAAATGGGAAGGATAAGAAAGCTGAGACACCTGTGGATTCTGTGAAGCTGAGTTGTATTCATGTGTGCATGACGTTATGCTGCGTTCGAGACAACAATTGGAGGTCGGAATTTCCCAGTTGAAATTTCCAACTTCCGATCTGTAAGCTTTCCAGGTGTGCAACGCCAAAAGTAAACTAAAAACAACAACCCTGAGAAATTGATGACTTTCTTCGTCACTTTGTGCACTCAGCTGAACCCTCAGCAGTGCAACACAAAGGAGGAAAAACAATGCGAGGTAACAGATGCCAGTCTGTATTTTATTTAATGGCATGTAATAACACTGGCGGATGGATGGATGGATGGATGGATGGATGGATAGATGGATAGATGGATAGATACCTGGAGGGAAAGACAACTACTTGTTCATGAAGGATTTGCCGAGTTCACACAGAGAAACTCTAACTGTGAGTGGCATTCAGCTGTACTATTTTCAGTTGAAGGTGGGAAAATTCTACCTCCAACGTTGTCTGGAATGCAGCATAAGTCCCCAAATTAGCCATTTCATTGTATTGAGACCATTTTTAGGAACATGACCTCACCGTGTAAAGTAATCTGTAGTGACCTCTGGGATAATCACAGCCTCATAAAACTTTCTAAACACAAAGTTGAGACCTGGGGCCTTCAGAGGATGCTTTATCATTATGAGCAATTCCTGGAACAGAAGTGCTCACATCTAATTGCTGAAAAATGCAATTCTTACAGAAATCTCTACGGTGTTTTTTAAGGAATTGGTGCCTGAATGTGGTATTTTGGTGGGATTTTTGACTATTTTTATTAATATAATTTAATATATTAATTTATTAATTAATATATTTTTGCCAGACCTGTGTAATAAATGGTATCAACCCAAAAAGTCCTGTAACAATGAGAGAAGATTGAACATTATGATGGAAGTATAATATGACCATTCCCGTGCTTTAAGCTCTAACAGAACACAACGTTTATTGCAGGTTTATGACTACAAATACTTGACACAGTGGGTTTAAGGTAGGGACGAGTGGGGTGAAAGAGTCTAATGTGTATAAATAAAGGTATAAAGTAGGGTTATTCATGCATTTCTGGCAAAACTTAAATATGTATTTCATCTTTTCCATTAAAACACACTTTTGTAGGTACTGCAGGAGTTTCACCAGCAGCTGTTTGTTCAGAAGAACCTCATGTTTCAGCAAGCCCCGGACTTCTTGTACCAGCCCGTTGACTCAGATACGGTAAATCCTCATGTTTTATCGCTATTTTCCTAAAATGTCAAATGTGTACAGCACAACGATGGTGTATCCGCCTTTCCTTTTTTTTTTTTTTTTTTTTGGCCCACTTCATTTTAACGTAGCAGTAGATTAATTTAAAGATGACATCTTTGGTTGCTCAGTGTGTCAAAGAGTTTTACACAGTTGTCTGTCTGTGCTATTTGAGACTGATAAACTGGAGGAGTTCGGTCAGTGTTATAATCCGTCAGAGGTGAAACGAAAGCTCACCAGATGACGGTCTAATCTGAACTCGAAAATCAGTTGAAGTGGGAGGAGCAGTTAATGGGCATCCTGATGGCTGAGGTGGTCAAGTCTACAATACTCTGGACTAGATTCAGCTCACGACCTTTGTCACACGTCGGTTGATTCAACACTTTGGTCCAGACTGAAACATCTCAGCAATTAGAAGATTGATTGCCATGAAATTCTGTAGAGACATTCATGTGAGAGAGGGTGAATCCTAATGACTCTGGTGATCCTGTGACTTTTCCCCTCATGTCACTGTGCGGTTGACATGAGGGGAAAAGTGTTTTTTAGAAAAATGACTCTACAGCTATTGGATTGATTGGCATGAAATTTGATGCCAATATTCATGTTTCCCTCAGGATGAACTGTTAATTCCCATCTGCCTTTTACTTGTTAAAAGAAGAGTTGTCACAGCATTTTAAACTTTGAATCAGTGCCAGTATGAAAAATGATGTTTGATACCTCTTTGATACCACGGCAGAAAGAAAGAACAGTCCCATGCACACAAAATGGGGCCATTTTATTTAAAGTAACTGTCTGCACACGGTGCCAAAACAGAAGAAAAGTCACGAAACGCTGTCTGCTTGTGCTCCTGCAAGCCAAATTTCAGGCAGGACATTAAAGACTGAACTGAACTGAGGTCGTGAATGAGCACTTAGATTATTAGTTTTGAAAAAAAGTATCAATACCATCACTACTTTTGACAACTTTACTAAGTTATTCACCTGCTAAACATCAGCTTGTTAGTATTGTCATTGTGTGAATGTTAGCATCCTGATGTTAGCATTTAGCTCAAAGCACGAGTGTGTACACCCTCACAGAGTCACGCTGAGCCTTGTGCTCTACTCTGCTGTGCAACAAATCAGACATACCATAAAAGTCTCTCAAATATTAGTTACTATTATTAGTCACCACAGGAACCATTATTATTTTCCTCTAAATTTATTTAATGTGCAGATGTACCGTCTCATTTCCTCCCCACTGGACTATTTTGGGATCTTGTTTGTAGCTTGGTCTGACTCAACAAGAAACTGATAAATGATGAATGACTTCCACAAGATAAGATCTCTTCCTGTTTTAGAACTGAACAAATATGTGAACTCGCCCAACAGATAACTCCTACTTTTAATTTTTAGTTGTTCCTTTTATTGACTCTTGGTCTGTCAACAACTTTTCTTTAATGTCACCACTTGTCTCAGTCCTCTAACTCTGACTTATCTAAAGTCTTAATAGAAAATCTGATCAGTAGCTGTCACTGTATATGTGCATCATCTTTTTTTTTAACTGAAACATAATAAATGCTCTTGGTTAATTTGAAGTTGTGACCTCTGAGCTTGAGGTACATGAGTTATCCAGAGATATGTGAGTCATAATAACAGCATGGAAATGAATATAAATATAAATATTATGTCAGATGTCTGTATGTTTTTGTGCCATAAAAGTTTTATGTGTAAAATTTGCATCTCATAACCAGTTTTGGGAGGTTTAGTTTTAAACATATTCCACTACAGATAACTGACTGTATGCCCTGAAATATAATATGTAATGTATTCTGTTACTCACAGTAAGTAACACAGTCTAAATACTTTATTACCTCACTGCAGAGATCTCTTTACTTTTTTCCTTGCTAGGTCACATTGAGCAGCTGATGCATGCCACACACGTCCAAGACTGTAACATGAATTGTGCTGAATAAATGGATAGTGTCTGTGGGAAATTAGTGATTACTAATCAGCTAGCTAGTAAGACAAATTAACAAGCAAGTGAAGTCAAACTTTACAGCCTAAAATCACAAATCACAATCTGCCTCAGGGGGCTTTACAATCTGTACAGCAGACCCCCGCTGTCCTTAACATTAGACCCTCATTAGCATGACAGAGGATGCTAGCATGACAAAAGAGAACTTACAGTTACCTCAAGGTGCTTGTTCAGATTGGACATGAGGTGTTTTAAAGCAGAAAGCAGAGCTCACACTCTCTGCTGTAATGCTGCGACCTTCTTGTGTGTAGGTAAAATGTTCTTTATATTTCCACGACAAAAACACGTTCCTGACTGTGTCCTGACTGTGTCCTGACTGTGTCCTGACTGTGTCCTGGCTGTGTCCTGGCTGTGTCCTATCTGTGTCCTATCTGTGTCCTATCTGTGTCCTATCGTTCCTGAGTGCTGACTGTGTCGGCTGTGTCTGGCTGTGTCCTGGCTGTGTCTGGCTGTGTCCTATCTGTGTCTGCTGTGTCCTGGCTGTGTACCTGGCTGTGTCTGCTGTGTCCTATCTGTGTACTATCTGTGTTTCTATCTGTGTCCTGACTGGTCCTGACTGTGTCCTGACTGTGTCCTGGCTGTGTCCTGGCTGTGTCCTGCTGTGTCTATCTGTGTCTATCTGTGTCCTATCTGTGTCCTGACTGTGTCCTGACTGCTGGCTGTGTCCTGGCTGTGTCCTGACTGTGTCCTATCTGTGTCCTGACTGTGTCCTGACTGTGTCCTGGACTGTGTCCTGGCTGTGTCCTATCTGTGTCTGGCTGTGTCCTATCTGTGTCCTATCTGTGTCCTACTGTGTCTGACTGTGTCCTGACTGTGTCCTGCTGTGTCTACTGTGTCTGACTGTGTCCCGACTGTGTCCTGACTGTGTCCTGGCTGTGTCCTGGCTGTGTCCTGGCTGTGTGTCTCCCCCGGTGTGTTGTATGGCAGCTGCACACAAATTGTTGAACTTAAAAAAATCTGTTGATGGGAAATGCATGTCTCATGAATTTTAGAGCAAATAAAACAAAAACAGAAACAAGTCTATTTTTAAAGATAGTAACTGTATTCAGAATACCACCAATTTAAACTGTGACTGTACCAGAATACAGTTACTGATATTTTTTGTTTTAAATACTGATTTTTAAATACTTGTATTCCAAATACTCCCCAGCCTTGCTTCTAACCAGCTCTGCTCCTTAGCAATCTGACCTGACCTCATGGGTCCTAATTGAAGTGCAGTCTGTTCTACACACCTGTTCATGAAGTCTGTAGAAAACTAGAATCTATTTCAGACAGTTTTCTGCACATACTGGTCATTTATAGCATTCTTTGCCCTCTATAAAACAAACATGAAATATCTGCATAAATGTCAACTTCCAAAAATATTTTATCAGCCTTTAAGAAAACCCCGTGTGCAAATCTGCCAGCGGTTTACTGATGGCTGCTGTACATGAATGTAAAGTATTGCAGTCCAGGTCACACATACTTCTCTCTGCTGCCCGACTCTGCCGGTCCTCCTTTGCTCCGGCCCTCCGCTCCTCTGGACAACACTGGACAATTTGTTCAAACTGCAAACGCTGGCGTTGTTTTCATTGGAAGTCAAACAAGCAGCAGCCTGTTCCTAAAGAAAACATTAGTGGTGGAGAACCTTCCCTCCCTCCCTCCCTCCCTCCCTGCCCTCCCTGCCCATACCACTTGCACCAGACGGAGGGATCCGGTAAGGAATAGAGCTGAACTGGGAGGGAGGGGCAGGAGGTAGGCCGGGTCCTGTGAACGGCCCAGCTGTGAAAAGGAGGCATTGTGAGTGGGCCTCATCAGAGTGCACTGACCCTCCCCACCCTGGCCTTTTCCCTCCACACACACACACACACACACACACACACACACACACACACTGCTGTTGTCATGTGGAAACCTGTTAAGTCAATTTTTAGGGATTTGTTCCCATCTTAATGAAGAAAGGAAAAAAATATGAAACTCTAATATTAAATGAAGAGATTTGAGGTTTGACATCTGAACATGCTTATAGCCTGAGTGAAATGAAGCACTTTGTAAACAGATTCTTTCCCCTCCCTCCTACATAATTGAGAGCCAGCTGGGTTTGGACTTTACGGTCCATAAGTGTAAGATGATGTGTGATGATGTGCTACCTAAATGTTGACCTGAACAAACGGTAGTGATGCTGAGACAAATGCTCTGTTGCAGTTCCTCTCCTGTGTTCATCTTTCCTACAAGGTACTTTTTAAATTGGGCCAATCTTGTAATATCTAAAGAGGAAGTTGCAGAAATGGTAAACATAACTTGCACTGGTGGTTCTCTTACTGGCATTTTGGAAACCACAAGGTCCTCTTAAAAGTGCTCTGGTGGGTCATTTAATTTGCATTAAAGAAGATTTTGTTTGAGGAACATTCTGTTTACAAAAAATGAAATAATTTCTATGTTCGTAATTTACAGTCAGGGGTGTATTATATGGACAAACAACCTTTTTGTGTGGAGAAACTTAATTGACAAACAATATATTGGTAATATTAGGAAATGTGTTCTGTGAAGGTATAAAAGAATTTGGGAAGTTTTGTTCACAACAACTTTAACTACCTGGAACAAATCTGCAAACTGCAAACAGTCCAACAGTTTAAGATTTTAAGAGTTTATAGATTTCACCATCTACAATCCATAATATCATCAAAAGATTCAGAGAATCCAGAGAAATCTCTGCACGTAAGGAACAAGACTGAAAACCAACACTGAATGTCTGTGACCTTTGACCCCTCAGGCAGCACTGCATTAAAAACTGCATTAAAAACCCACATCATTGTATAAAGGATACTACATGGGCTCAGGAACACTTTGGAAAACCGTTGTCAGTAAACACAGTTTGTCTCTGCAGCTACAAATACAAGTTAAGACTCGACCATGCAAAGAGAAAGACATATATCAACAACATCCAGAAACACTGCAGACTTCTCTGGGCCCGAGCTCATCTGAGATGGACTGACGCAAAGTGGAAAAGT
Source organism: Lutjanus argentimaculatus (assembly GCA_034769285.1). NCBI lineage: Eukaryota > Metazoa > Chordata > Actinopteri > Lutjaniformes > Lutjanidae > Lutjanus > Lutjanus argentimaculatus. The sequence continues at coordinate 895,501 of JAWZSL010000004.1, read as the reverse complement.
GAGCTGTGGTCTGACGAGTCCACATTTCAGATTGTTTTCACAAATCAGGTTTTTAAACAACATATGCTGCCGTCCAGACGACATCTTTTTCAGAAACGTTCCTGCCTATTTCAGCGAGACAGTGCTCAGACACATTGTGGACGTGTTCCAACAGCTTTCATAGTAAAAGAGTTCAGGTACTAAACTGACCTGCCTGCAGTCCAGACCTGTCTCCCATATGAAAATGTGTGGTGCATTATGAAAGGACTGTTGAGCACCTGAAGTCGCAAATCAAACAAGAAGAGGGAAAGATTTCACTTTCAAAACTTACAACTTAATCAATCAGTGTCCTCAGTATCACAGTGGTGAACTTTCCAAACTCTGTTGAACGTGTTGCAAGTATCAAATTCAGAATTCAAAAAGTTTTTGCAAATCATTGCATTCTGTTCTATTTACATTTCACTCAACATCCCAACTTTTTTAGAGTTTAGGTTGCAGGTGAATATCACGTTTATCAGTACCTTTTTCTTATCTCAATTTAATATTGTTACGGTTGTGTTGTGTTCATCTTCATCACCTGCTCTCTCTCACTGTCTCCTCTCGTATGTTTGAAGGTGATGCAGCTGCAGAAAGAGAGCGGAACAGCGGAGGAGCACAGCCTGGATAAAGAGGCGAGGAAATGGGCGAGCCGGGTGGCCCGAGAGTACAAGAGCATCATCCACACGCAGAGGGTGAGAACTGAGGAAGAGATGATGATGATGATGATGTAGGCAGGCTTTTCAGCATAAAATAGGATCCTCTGCCATCAAGGAAACAGCTGTTACTCTGTTTCACAGGGGGGCTTTGTACAAAAAAGAAAAAGGATCCAAATCACAAGATTGATGGTTCAGACTTTGACGGTTGTAATATAGATGAATTTGAAAACTTCTTTTTGTTTTCTTTGCACACTAAGATAATATGTTACATCAGACAAACAGTTTAAACCTGAACCTTAAACAGCGATGGTCGGGTACTTCATGTTGTAGTAACATTAAAAATCTAACTTCTGTCCACTTCAGAGCTCTTTGTGATTCAGTATATTTGCAGATATTTAAGTACTTCAGGAACTTGGATTTGATGCCTGGTGGTGACCTCAGTTTCACACCTCGAGGCTCCGTCACCGTCGGTTCACTTATCTGTGACTCCAAAGTGTTTAAAAGTGTGTTACAGGATTACAAAGCAGTAAAGTAACCTGCCAAGTTCTCCTTTTGATTCTGTGAGGAAGTTTTCAGGTCATAAATCTGTTTCAGTCAGTTAACACGTCATAATTTCCTTGGAACCTCACTGTGATGGCAGAAACTGTTTTGATCTGTGAGGTCAGTTGGTAAAGGTATTAATGATGTGACTCGATTAACATCGACATTTAAAATGTATTTATTTGACCTTTAATCAGTCACAAAGGCCACACAGATAAAAATTCCAAAATACCTCAAAATCTTGGCAGCGTAAAGAGAGAGAGCAGTTTCCATAGCAATCATTGAATTTACGAAGAGACGCGATTTTTTTTTTTTCAGTTTGAGATCTAAATGCTGAAAGTTTCCGACAAAGGAAGCAGCGTAATAACAGCTCTTTTTCATCTGGTTCAGTGTGGAACTGAGTTCTGGGAACATATCGTTTAGCTGTTCACACATTTTTGTTGAATAAATGTTCATAACACTAAGGGCAATTTTATATTGTTGACTTTTTGAACAAATTTTTAGAACAAAATATAAACAAACGGTGGTAAAAACAGGGCTTAAGTTGTTGCCCACAGTTAACGGACTCATTGCAATATTGTATTATACCATATTCCCTGCTAGAAATATTGGATTTCAGTAGAGCTGCAGCGATAATTAATCATTGATTAATCGGTTTGAGTCAAAATTCTCTGATTTCAGCTTCTTAAATATGAATATTTTCTGGTTTCTTTTCCCTTCTGTGTCAGTAAACTGAATATCTTTGAGCTGTGAACAAAACGTCATCCTGGACTTTGAAAACATTGATAATCATTTTTCATCTTTTTCTGACATTTTATAGACCAAACAACTTAACGAGTAATTGAGAAAGTAATCAACAGGTTGATTGACAATGAAAATAATTGTTAGTTGCAGCCCCAGATTTCAATACTGTCGTCAAATGATTGGATAGACGAGAGGATCAGTGTTCCAGGAGTATAAAACATTTTCAGCCTTATTACAGTCAGAACGTGTTCCCCATTATTCTTTGTCAAAGTTCTATTTGGAGAATAATCATGCTGTAAGTTTTAGAATAGTTTCTATAATGTGTGAGCTTTGTGAGATGTAAATATGAAGTTCAGAGTAAAGTTCTATGGAGGCAGTAAGTTAACTGTGGGTCACAACTTGAACCTGTTGTTTATTGACAATATTTGTTTACATTTTGTCAAATTAGCATCATTGACAGTATGCTGAATTGCCTGTAAGCAGTTACTGTTTGCAAAGTACCTGCTGATGTACAGACAACTGATCACTGGATTATATTGACATTGAAGGAAAAAAGTGATAATTCTCAGTCGAGTTCTGAAGTTATAATCAGTGTCTTTTTATGATATTAAATCCGGATGTAATGGTATACTCAGGAAGTGTAAGTCAAGTGTAGGAGTTTAACTTTCTGTTAATGATCAACAAATATCTTTTCCACTAAACTTTGCCCTTTACCGTAAAGCAACAATATAGGTCAGTTTGATAATACGATAATAAACCCGGAGATCATAAAATCATCCAACACGTGTGAAGGAAAATATGATGAAGCAGTGCGACGCAGGATAAGAGGTCATCATCATCACTTCAGGTTAACTCCTCCTCCTGATTAATGGTGAACGTTAAGATAAGTGATCGCCAACCATCAGAGACGTTTTTCCAGTATACCAGGATCAAATGGTTTCCATTAAACAGGAAATGAGTCATCCTCTGTCTCCAGTAAAACTCAATCAAATGTCCTCAATGAGTGGCTTTATTGTTCTTTGGCAGTTTCCGTCCTGTGTTCTCTTTTTTTTTTTTTTTTTTTTACATTTTGATGACATTTGTAATTGTTAGCTGTTGTCAATGCGAGTTTGATTTTCCTCTCATGTGGTTTGTTTTTAGGCGCTGGAGGAGTTTGGCACCCAGGAGACATCGGAGCAGAACAACAGTGAGCTGGAGACCAAGATGGAGGTGGCCAGGCAGAGTCTCCGGAGGGCAGAGGTAACAGGAGTGTGTGTGTGTGTGTGTCTGTGTGTGTGTGTGTGTGTGTTATTGAGGAAGAAGTGGATTTCTCTGTTTTCTCAATCAGTGTCTTGTTACTCACGGTGGCTCCAGTACTCCACCTACTGGTGAAAAAGATGGAATGACAGATTAAGGTCTAATACAGCTGCACTGCAGGTCAGTGTTGGTAATCAATAGTTAAAGACCAATTACATGTGATGATTAGTGTTAATATTAGTGTTTTCATCCTGGATGGAGAGTTTTAGTGTCCCATTATTCCAAATTCTGTTTCATATGTGAAAAATAAAATTGAGTGGATAAAAATTTCTGATTGTAATTTTAAGACGAAACAATTAATAAATCAAATATTTAGTCATTTGACAGAAAGTTTGATAACTGAGCAACTGATGAAAAATACAAAATATTTACTGGCTCAAGCTCATCAAATGTGAGGATTTTCTCATGTTTCTTATTTATATTGTAAATTTGATCCACGACTGTTGGTTGGACTAAAAGAAAACAACTTGACACTTGTAAACAATCAGAAAATTAAAACTAGAATAATTGATAAAGAGTCTTTAATTAGATTCCAGTGGTGCCTGTGTGGGATTGTTTCAGACTTGTGTGATTCAAATAATTCTAATAACTCAACAGCATTGGAAAATCCAAAGTAAAACTTTATTCAAAGAAAGTAGATGTAATCATGTGAGATCATAATATGGTTTAACTTTTCAGTTGTTGGTTTAAATGTTCAGACCACAAACAAACTGCACCAGAGTCTAGCTTGGAAACAGACCAAGATCCTCTTTTTTCAGGCGGCCTGGGTTAAGTTTTGTAATCCTCACCAGCCTTCATCCCAGCCCGAACAAACCGAAACAAAAGGTCAGGGTGAACACGACAGCACTTTTAATAACTTCATAATGGGAGGAGGAAGCGCTGCTGTGCTCGGACAGCTTGTCCGACAGGTGCTCTGTAGTGAAGCAGGTAAAAAGTACAAAAAGACTAAATCCAGGAAGTCATAAGATAAGATAAACTTTTATTAATCCCCAGAAGGAAATTCAGGTTTTCATAGCAGCAACAACAGCAGTAATGAGAGTGAAACACAGGTAAGAAACAATTAGAGATTAAAAGTACAGACAAAAAACAAGCAAGTAAGACTGATTCAGTAAAGTGGAAGAGAATAATAGTAATAACAAGAAAATAATATAATATAAAACATGAATAAATATTGTAAAGTAAAACTCTTAGTAGGTCTGTTTGTTTGCCTTTGCTCTGAGAATAAATTGATTGTGCAATTTCACCAGAAGACTGGATGCCTTACTGTGTTTTTTTCCCCCGTGGTTGTCTGCATAACTCAAGTACGACTTTGTGGATTTTGTCTTTAACACTTTTAATTTTTTTGTAAAAAAGTCGGTGTGAACACCAACCAAAACTAAAATAAAACAACGCATCATTTTTTACCTTTGTCTGGACCAAATTAACCAACCTGCAGGTGTGAAGGAGACCTAAATGTCTCCGGCTTTTGTTGATGACATCCATCATGTTTATTGATTTTACAGACGGTGAAGGTGAAAGCAGAGGCCCGTCTGGACTTGCTGAGGCAGGCAGGCGTCGCTGTTGAAACGTGGCTGAAGAGCGCCATGAACCAGGTGATGGAGGAGCTGGAGAACGAACGCTGGAACAACCTCAGTACCCATGATCCTTCACTCTCCGTAAGACCCACAACACACTGATGCATAACTGCTGTTTTTCACAAGAGCACTGATTATCTAGTTTCCCCAGAATCATTATAATTAAGGATAAGTGTGAGTTTTGTTTCTCTTTCTATCTCCAGCTGCGTCACTCAGTGTAACATCTGTCATATTTCTGTAGGGAACGGCGGATTTGGAGCGAGAGGACGAGGAGGAGATGGAGGACAGCGGTGAAGTGTTGGACGACAGCAGCTCCAGCCCCTCCAGCACCTTGAAAAACTATCCACTCACCTGCAAAGTCCTCTACTCCTACAAGGTACCAGCAAAACACAAACTACTGCTTCCTGTGTCAGTCTTTCTTTTTCAGAACAGCTCATATTTGAGCATAATGTGTTTATAAACTGTTAATTTCAGCAGTTGCTCCCTCATATTATGTCTTATTTTTTATATATCCTGACATGTTTAGAATTAATAACTTGAAATACTTTACTTGGCAAGATGTTCAAAAGCCATCAGCATGTTTTTGTGCACTTTGAAGTATCGTGTTAGAAAAGATTGATGGAAATTTTTAAGAAGAAGTTTTTACGCTCCCTTGAGGTGGTTTTTGCCATTTTTGAAAAAAGACGTTAACATGCTTCATGGGGTATTTAAACACTTTTTCCAAATAAGTTTTGACGTAGTGAGCATTTAACTTACATGACCGATCAGCTGTTTCCGCTCTGACGGTCTCCTCACGGCTCCCACATCCATAATCGCTCCTCACAGACCTGATGTAACGTGAAAAAAACAGAAATGTTGTATTTCAGTCGTCTTTTCTGCACCGTTTGACGTTTGATTGGTGCTTTTTAAATTTAATTATTTATAATATATATATATGTATTAATGTATATATTATTTAGTTAAATTACTTATTCACTGCTCATTCAAAAAGTGTCTGACAATTTAAAGTTAATAAAATGGCCAATTTACTTGGTACACTTGGCTAAAACTGATAACTTTGACGGTTCAGTTTCTGATGAAACGTCGAGGCCGGAGTTGATTCAACTCTGTGATCATTTTAGTGGCTGTAGCTTGAGATCTGTTTTCATTTTGACATTAAAGAGACTAAACGGCTAAATTAAATCTACTTTTAAGATAAAAGAACAAGAATTACAGGGGTGTGAATACTTCCTCTAGGCTCTGTAGCAGTGAGGGTTCACTAATAGTTACAAACACAAACATCAGTGTAACTCAACAAAATTCAACATCCCTCCAATTAGAGCCTTGATCAGCTGCTTTAAAATGCTTCTCTAAAGCAACAACAACTGAACATTAGAACCAGGACTTTTCAACAACGTACAGCTGATGAACTGCTGATTGTGAAGTCAGACGCACACAAGCTTCTCTGTTTCTTTTGGGTTTCTACACCTTGTTTACATGTGTTTTGGCGCACAGAGAAACTGAAAACACCAGGAGCCACAGTTGATAGATTAGGGGTCGTTTTTTGCTCCTCTGTCACCTTATTTTTCGTGCAGACAAAATGCAAACCGATCTGTTTCCTTGTTTCCAGGCGTCTCAGCCAGATGAACTGACCATCGAGGAGCAGGAAATCTTGGAGGTCATTGATGATGGAGACATGGAGGACTGGGTCAAGGTACAAATATCCCCACATTGGAGCTGTGTTTCCGACTTCAACGGTTTTATTTGAACTCATTTGGCTTTTTTTGATGATGTTTGTTGTGGATTTCCCACCCAGAACTTTTCACCACTCATCATCATCATGAGTATATATTTTCTGCATTTCCAGGCCAGAAATCGCAGTGGACAGGTTGGCTACGTTCCAGAGAAATACTTGCAGCTGCCCTCCTCCAACAGCCTACTGAGTATGCTGCAGGCTCTGGCCGCGCTGGACGCCAGATCCCATTCCTCCAGCAACTCCACCGAACCTGAAACGGAACTACCGACCGGCTCTGTCAACGGAGACTCCAGTGGTAAAGGAACACCTCGACTAAACAAATGCCTGTACAGCCTCTATTTTGTCCTGAAGGACGTCTCAACCTGTCCTCCTCTGTTTCAGTGTCATTTGCGAAGGCCCTGTACGACTATGCGGGTCAAACGGAGACGAGCTGTCATTTCCAGAAGGCGCCATCATCCGCATCCTCAGCAGAGAGACCCACGAGGACGATGGTTTCTGGGAGGGAGAGTTCAACGGTGTCGTCGGTGTGTTCCCCGCAGTTCTGGTGGAAGATCTTGCCGGGGCCAACGAGAATGGAGATGGACAAAGAGATGGCAGCGCACAGGTATGTTGATGCTCATCAGAGAGTCTGACTGGTCTGAGCTGACCAGTCAAATACATTAGACATATGGTAACGGAGAAAGTGATGCTCGTGTATAAGGTGTGGTTTGGTTTGTCGTCCAAAATCCAAAGACTCTTCATTTACTTTCATAAATGACAAAGAAAAGCAGAAAACAGCAAATGTTTGCTTGAAAAATGACTATAACGCTTAACTGATTATCGAAATAGTTGTCAACTAATTTTCTTTTGATCAACTAATCAATTAAAGACTAATTGTTGCAACTTAACACTGGCAAGCTTCTTGCTTCGCCTAAACAAAAAAATCCACAGTTAAAAATAGCAGGTAGCTTGACTGCTGCATGGTTCTAGTTTCCCTCACATTGTTATTTCAGTAATGTGCAGGAATTATATTGTTTAACCCAAAGAATTAAACTACAATTTGCATGAATGCAGTTTGTTGAAGTAAATAAATCTGCACGTTATCTGAGATTCTGTAGAAGCTATAAAATTCAAGTTGGTTTATTTACACCTGTGTTTAAAATTCTGAACACCTTTGGCCACTTAGCACTGATTTTCTGCTCTGGGAGTTGATGAATATGCTCCCAAACAGGGCTGACACCAGCTAATGTTTTGAACTATAATTATATAAATGCTATATGTAACTATAACTTTTTTTTCCTGCTGTTTTCAAGGCGTCCCCCTCCCCTCTGGCCCAGTGGACCGATCCCCTCGTAGTCCCTTCCAGCCGGGACCACTCCACAGCAGCCCCCTTCAGACGCCCACCATGTCCTCTCCTCAGTCGAGTCCCTGCAGCGCTACAGCTTCTCCTATTGGCCGACCACCCTCCTATCACAACGGACATCACAGGCCACCACCAGCGCCGCACAAAAGCCCTTTTCAGAGTAAGAGTTACCAGTTTGTCTGTATTTAAGAGTGACTATGATGTCTGAATGGTAGCTGCCGCTGTCATGAGTTTGTTTTAGAAGGAAAAAGTAATTAAACAGTAAATGATCTGTTTCTGCTCAGGTCCAGCACAAGGCTCCCCTCAACCTCCCAAATATCCAGAGAGCGGCTCCAGCACCATTCGACCTGTGAGTAAACACACACTTTCTGTTTCTGTGTGTGTGTGTTAGTCCAGTGATTCAGTGACGACCTTCTGATGTGTAACCAGCTGCTTGAGCAGGAAGATGCTCCAGTTTATACACTTCACTCACTCTGAGAACTGGGACAAAACCATATTTTGAGGTTTTTTTGATTTTCACTCTTAAATTCTGCTGGGAAAATAGATTTTAAAAGACCAAACTCTGAACATTAAATTTTTTATTAAATAGGATTTTTTAGCGGTTGAGGACTTGAATTTTGTCAACTCTGACAGACACACAAAAAGAAATGTTTCATGGTTTTTGCTGCAGCAAGTTTAATTTTTTTTTTTTTTTTACAAATCCTGTTGATAATGTAATTTGTCTTTCTGATAAACAACAATGCAATTTATAACAAAGAACACACATGATGTGTTTTTTCATTGAGTAAACTCATTTTTATTAATATTTCTGTCACCTGTCAGCATAAATGTCAACTGATGTCAACTGCCAATCAAAATATACATCTTTAAAACCGTTCTGCTTTGATTTAAAAAGGAAACAGAGTTGACGTGTTATGGTTGAGACACATCTGATAACAACATTATTCATTAATCAAAAAACAGAAAGTGCTCACCAGTGCTTCAGCAGTGTTTTCACCTTTTTTTAAACCAGGAAGTGACTCAGGGGTCCTTAGGGTATAGCCGACCCTTTTTATGCCTGATTAAATCATGTTTCTATAAAAATCTGACTCAGTTGACAGAAATCTGAGACGCAACTTTAAATGGCCGACATTTTCATAAAAAAATATATTTTAAAACAGATGATTACAGTAGTATGTGTTGCCGTGTGTTATCAGTAGAAATGGTTAGTTTTACATTTTGAAGGTTTTTAAACACCTTTTTTAATTGTTTGATTGTAGGACAAGGCTGTTCTGGCAGTGGCAAGTTTAGAAATTTAAAAAAATGAAAACAAACCAAAACATTATATTAATAACATATATTTCATATATAAAAATCCTTAAGGAATACTCACAAGAATGGGTGATGTTCATGTTTCATTATTTTTTTAATCTGTATTTTAATTGATCATCGACTGATCGATCTCTCCAGGTCCGCGCCGCTCCTCCGCCCCCTAAGCAGCATCCTCGTGGGCAGGTGAAGCGGAGGGAGGAGGTGGAGATAACGCTGGTGTGAAGGTGGCACCCCCTGGTGGTGGTGGTGGCGGCGGTGGCGGGGACTCTGTTCAAACCAGCTGGGACTTAGCAGCCCTGCGCCTCCGAACGCACTCCCAAAGGAAACCCCCGAGGAAACCTAAACTCCCTGAAGATGCCCGGAGGCCAGGAGAGGCCCCACACTTTGTCCTCTTGTCACACGACACCTCAGAGGGTTTGAGTGCTGCGGTGGAATATTGTGCCTTTCTCTTAACTAGACTCCTTTTAATTTTCTGCTCATTCTCAGTTTCATTTCCCACAATCCCCGATCCAGTGTTTGTCTCCTGTTTGACCTGTAAATAGGGACAATATTGTAATCAAACTTAAACATCCTCTAGTCCATATTGTCCATGTCTTCTGCCTGGACATGAAGCATTCTTAGTCCTGACAAAATATATTGATAACTGACAGAATATCTATCAGTATCTTTGAATATCAGTCCTGCGTTGGGCTTTTCCAAAATGCACACCGTTCAGATCCCGTCTCTGTTCTTTGCTACTGCTCATGGTACTTGATATAGTGATAACTGGCAGATGATTTAATGAGTAATATAATGTCCCTGTGCAGGCCCATTAATACAATAAAACCTGGTAATGTGAGAAAGTGATAGTAGAGAAAACATCATATTATCAGCTTGTGGTGGTGGAAGTAAATCCATACAAATCTTTAGTTCCTCTGATTGATTAAAACTAGCTGAGAGTGATTCTAATAATAAAACAAGTGATTTTAATCTTCTCATCAAACTTCCTGCAAGAAAATGAATAAGTATTTTCTAAAATTTCCAATTATTCCTTTATCTGAACTGAAGCCTGCAACATTCATTTCTACAGTTACAACTGAACAGAGGTCAGTACTCCATAATCAAAAGAGACCAGGGCTGCCCTGAATGCCACTATCACGCTCATGTCAAACTTTTATTACTTTATACTTTACTATCATCTTAATTACGAGTCTAAAGAGGGCGACAGCGTGCACAGATGATGGAGCTCACATGTAAAAGAAACGCTCCCTTGCAGATAGTTTTGGTGCGATGTCACGTGCACGGTTTAGCAGAGGTTTTGAGACTAATTAAAGCCGTAGAGGAGCTCTGTTTCTCGCCCTTGATTCCACCGGGCTGCGCGGTGTTACGGCTGCGCCCATGTTACAGACAGCTCGTCTGATTCCACCTGCGACTCAGAAGCGGCTCTTCGCTGTGCTCGTGTGTGTGACTGATGCTGCGTTAATCTGCACAGAGCAGATAGAGAAGGTGGGAAGTCAGACACGGCACAGTGTGCCCCCCTTCAGAGGCTGAAAAAAAAAACAAAAACGTTCAGCCCCCCTGGTGGGGGCACGCAGCCGTGCTCAGTGGGATCAGGTTGGGTCGGTCTCTTGTCTCTCTTTCAGTGCAGCCAACGTAAAGTCTCCTCTTCTTTAAAACTAAAAAAACAAACAAAGCATTCAAATCCTCATTTTGATGTTGATTACTGTGGTAACAGTCGAGGCTTTGAAGTATTCTGGTCAGCTTTATGAGACAGAATTATTAGAAAACCTGTTTTTCTTTGGTGAATGCAGCTCTCCTCCATACATACGTAAAACAATATCAGAGAATCTCATCACTAATATTATAGTGATAATTTGGCAGCAACTAATGATTGATCTGTTATTATTTTCTTGATTAATCATTTAGTTGTTTGGTCTTTAAAATGTCAGATCAATCTTGACGTCCTCAAATGTCTTTTGTCCACAACCCAAAGATATTCAGTTTACTGTCATGAAACAGTAAAGAAACCAGAAAATATTCACATTTTAGAAGCTGATTTTTTTTTTCTTTTCTTAAATTACTCAAACTGATTAATTGATTTCAAAATAGTTGGCGATTAAAGTAGTAATTGTGGCTATAAATAATAATTTTCTGTTGTCTCACTATATCACTTACCATGCGGGTCAATTCTTATTTTCACGCACCGGTTTTGAGCTGTCGAGAGTTTTTCACGATTGGATTAACTTCTATGCAACAACGTTTTTACTCGGCAGGACGTCGTGAACACGTCTCATCTTCAACACAAACCAAAAGTCTGGTCGTCTCCACACTCGATCAAAATGCCAGCATGGACGAGGCTGGTCCTCTCCTCGAACACGCGTAACTGCACACGGTTACATTAACAAGGGAAAAGTGGCAATTTTAGTAGAGTGATTTTTGTTGATGTCAGTAGGGAGAATCTCCTAGAAACTTTGTCTGATCAAAATAATGGATCCTTCACCTTTGTTGTTGGAGTTATTCTTAAACCCTGCTTCTTATGTTAGTTTTCTTTGCACCAAATGCTAAGAAATTTCTAAAGGGAGAAACATAGTCCTGCATACATAGTCTAACTTTTTTTTTCTCTTGTGTTGTAAAATAAAGATTTAGAAATGTTATAATGACACTAATGTAGCCAGTGAAGGTTGCTGGTGAGAGTGGTGGTCCGTTGTTGAGGAGGTTGCAGTTGGTGACAGTTTACACTGAGGTAATGTGCAGTTTAAACATGCCTTTATTTTTAAGGAGGAAACCATCCTGAGCTGCTAGCTGTCCAATTTAAAAAGAAAAAAAAAAAACTATACTGTCATAGTGAAGCACTTTTTGATGTCTTCTTATTCCTTTTCAGTATTGTGGATGCTACGTTGTTTGTTCAATATTTCTTGTTTGACGTTTTGTTTACCAGCTATATTGGTAAGATTCTTTTCTTTTATCGGCTCTTGCGTTATTTAGCCTTAAATAGCCATTGTAGTGTCTTTGATTGAGATTGAGATATGACTTTTGATCGTATTGTTTTTGAAATATCAATAGTTTACAGAGAGCTTGGAGATGGATATCTGTACAAATAATAGCACAGCTTTTTTTTCCTTTTTTTGTTTCTTTTATTTTTTCTAGAATTAGGATAAAAAAACCTATTAAATCTTAGTTTAATTCGATCAGAGGAAAAGAGATATCTGTCAGCCATGTTGCTGTGTTCTCGTTGATCTCCTTGAGATCTGAATGACATCAAACTTATTTTTGAAGTTTGCATTTACCCTGTTGTATTGAAAAAAAAAAGAAGATAGTCGTCAGACTGAAGTCTCTTTTCCCCATAGAGAAGTTGTTGTTAACTTGCTACTGGTCCTGAGTCCATGTTAAGTCTGAATCTGAAATAATTCAGTGACAAACTGCCCACGTTTTACAATGTAAGCTCTGCAGAGGCTGTCGAGCGTCATATTTACACACCAGTGGATGTTTAACTGTATTTATTGTGTACAAATAAATGTGAAATAGCTTAAATGAAAGAAAACAAACAAGACTCCATTTTGTTTCTTTTCATGCTGATGACTGGTTTTGATGCCTTTTGTTGTGTTGATTATTGTGTGTGTGTGTGTGTGTGTGTCAGTTATCAGAGTTTTGTTTTGTTTTTCATTATTTTTTTTTACTTTTTGTTTTTAAGTTTCGGATAGTTTCCAGAATTTTGTTTGCGTTTAGTTTTTATTGTTTGAAAAATGTTTATTTTTAGTTTAGTTGTAGTATATAATATGGGGGTATTTGTCAGGGGCAAGATTAAGAAATTCAGAATAGGTATTATATTATAGTACAATACACACACAACATTTCTGAAGTCTCATGTAGACGTTCCCAGTCTCAATAAACACACACTGATGCCTTCGTGTGCTTGTTGTCTTGACAAATTGTCAGACTAAAACTAAATAAATTTATAATATATTAGTTTATTTTTATTTAATTTTAGTTTTGTACCTGCTTAATATTGTTTCAGGTAGTTTTCTTTTTTCTGAAGTCTACTTTTTATTTCAGTTAACTTTTTTCCCCCACACTTAACTTATTTTAGTTTAGTTTCAGTGAACTATAATAACCTTTGTGTATGTGTGTGACAGAGCGCCACCTCGTGCTCAGTATTGATATTACATGCAGATCATCCATCCTGCATTTCTCATCTTTGACAAATGTGGAGTTTGTGTCCCTTAAGAACTGTAGGATTTTGTCTGTGAAGCCGTTTGCAGCAGCTCATGCATGTGTTCTTCTTGCTTCTGTCAGACAGAAACAAACACTAAAACCTCAGAACAAACATAAAACACTCACTTTTAGCAGACATGCATCAGCTTCGGGTCATTTGAAAAGAAGTAACTGAACATTCTGATGACAGTGAACGCATCGCGGTCGTCTAACTTCGTTGACTTTTTAACCACAAACTGGTAAAATGAACCACTTCCGCCTGACGGCTTTAAAAGTAAGCAGCGTGTTGATTTTGATCATTACAGAGTCTTTGAATAAAACAAAGCACGTCTACACGAATGGATAGTTTATTAAAATGTTATAAAAACCTCTCTGGTATTGTAGCGGCAAATTTGTCTGTATGTGTTTTACAATAAGCTCATTTTACCTGCACGTGTTAGTGCACTTAATCAGTGTCAAAACGGGGATTTTGGTCAATAACTTCACTTCTTGCTGTTTTAATTTTAAGCTGAAATCGTTCGTACATCCGGTTTCAGTGTGGCTAACTCCGGCCAGCTTCACCACACACTTACATTTATTTGCTTTGACGCGGTGCATTGTGGGCCGTCATCTTCACTCTTGCTTGTTTTTTATTTATTTATTTTATTCTGGAGAGTTGCGTGAAGTTAAACCGAATCAGCGAGAAAAACTGCAAGAAAGAAAAAAGTTAAATATTCATTAATTATATTTTTTACACATTACAAACTGTTATTCTTTTAAATGGTTTTTGTTTCAGAGACTGATAAAGCCGACACAGGATGGCTTCTTATACCTGTAAATGTGCATTCATGGATACAGAATTTCAGTTAAGTATACATGGTCAGTGTCCCTCTGGACCACTGACTGCCAAGAGACAAAACCCAAATCATACATGGAGCCAAATTAGGGTCGATAAGATGTTGCGCATGTGAAATGACGTTCACAAATAATTTCACACACTGCAGTTGTATATCACCTTTTGTGTGCAGGTGAAAAGGAAAATCATCCACATGTCAAAGTCTGTACATGTGTGATTAAGTTTTGCAATTGTAGATATGTTCTGTGCATGCAGCTGCAGAAATATTCTGTACGAGTGAAAACGTTTTGAGCACAGATATCATTTGCACACGTGTAAATAAAAATGCAGCTGCAGAAATATTTTGTGCATCTGTGAAAAAGTTTTTTGTGTACAGAGGTTTTGTAGCTGTAGAAATATCTAAGTAATAAATATTAAAATATAAATATAATATTTTGTGTATTTGTAATTCAAATTTATGCAGAAATATTTTCAACAGTGAGGTTACACAAAGTCTGAGAGATAGACACTCAAATTTCCTATCTGTTTATGTGACCCTGAAGTCACAAAGCTACGAGGCATGACTGCCCTGACTGGCTGTAAATGTCATTTAAAAGAAACTGACAGTGAATGTTGGGAATACGGCTGAAAGACACAAGTTCAACATGGGTTAGAAATAAAATAACTGTAATTTGATTGGCTAATATTTCAGTATTGACGCTTATTGAAATACGTAATGTGTAATAATATGTATAATATGTGTAATATGTGATGTGTGTTCTCAAACACTGACCTCTGCTGGCAGTCCAAGCAGGACAAAAGGTGTTTCTTTGCATGTCCACAGAGGCAAGTTTTCAAAGAAAATGTCACAAAGTCCCTGAGATCTGTTGATACGTCTTTTAAACTATAACCAGAGCATCATTTACTGATTTATTGGCTGTGGTGGGATGTAACAGAGTACATTTACTCAAGTAAAGTTATGAGAATCCTATCACCAAAATTGTATTTTATCAAAAGTACTCAATATGCAGAAAAAGGTCCTCTATGAGTGTTAATATCATTACTGGATTATTATTACTGATGCATAAATGTGTAAGAAACGTTTCATGGAAGTGTTAGTTAAATAAATTTGAAGTTCTGGGATTCCAAATTGTATGGAGTTAAATGAGTATCATAAAAAGGAATAGATCTGTAAAAGAGTAAGAATAAGCAAATAAAACAATCTGGAAATACAAAGAGAAAGAAATAAAATAATAAATAAATGTGGTAATCTAAAGACCAACAACAAAATAGATATTTATTATTTTATCTTTTTTTTCTTATAATGAATGCATATTCTACAATATGTTACAGCAATATATAAAAAACAATGTTAATAGAAAAAACTGAATATAAGAAAATAAAAAATCTTTGAATCATGCACAGAAATGTGCATCATGCTACAATATAAACCAGTATAAATAACAATGCTGTATGTATAATACAGTCAAATTATTGCACTATATTATTGTAATGTAAATGGATGTAGAAACATTTTTAATATACAGAAAAATGTAAATGCAAAAAATAAATCTGTATTTTTAAAAAAAACATATATAAGTTCATACAGAAATAAACGAACAAATAAATGTAAATAAAGTGAAAATTCTTAAATGATTATTTTTATTTTTGGTATTTATTCTTTTTACAGATTTATTCTTGTTTTGGTATCTTATGACTCCATAAAACTGTGGATTAAACGCAGACTTTTATTTTGTTAACACCGGAAGTATTGTATTTTATTCCGGCTGGCTTGACACTGGCGTGGAAAAGATGGCTGCTTCGGCGGCAACGGCGAGTTCTTCCCCCGGTTTGTGTCCAAATTACGCCGTGATTTGCTCCTTCCTGGAGCGCTACGGGGCGTTACTGGACTTACCGGAGCTCACCTTTCCTCAGCTGGAGAGGTACCTGCAGGACACCTCCTCAGGTAGGGCAGAAAAACAGGCAGCTGGCAGCGGGAGGAGGAGAGACTTCAGCAGTGCTTTAATGATAATGCTACCGTGCTAACAGGCTAGCAGCTACGTTAGCTAGTCGTGTGTTATTGTGTGCTTTTCTAACCTCCTAGTTTACTTAAATAGAAGTGAACTGCGCCTCAGAGCTGCTGATCGAAGTGGAAAACGTGTCCGTGTTTTATTTATTGATTAACAAGATGCGAACCCGCCGGATTATTGGAGCTTTTCTGTCACTTTGTAGCTTTTGAATCGGGCTGATTTTTTCCGTGCAGCCTTTATCTGCTGCTGTAACGTTGTGACTGTAACACAACACAACACAACACAACACAGGCAGAGCAGCGCGGCGCGGACAGTGTTTGTGAGGCCGTGAACACGGTGATGATTCATGCAACACGTGTTGGGTTTTGGTAAAATTTCGGTAAAGGTGTCGCTGCTTGTGACGGGCACGTTAATTGTGCACTTTATTTACAGTTAAAATATTTTGCCTTGTAGTGGTTCGCACGGCTTTTAGTTAAAGCGTCCGCAAGAGCGACCGCTTCCGCTGGAACCTTTCAAAATAAAGCTTTTTGGCGCTCAAAACGGGGTCCTGCTGGGCGCTGATGTTCAGCGATGTTCTCGTTGTGTGTGAGGGAACTATTTAATGTGTTGGTGTTTTATTTGCATGCATGTCTAAGTGTGTATACTTCCAGTGATCAATCTTATTGTACGTGTATGTTGAGGCAAAGTCGTTCAACTTCCGTTTGTGTTGCATATTTTGGTTGACTTGACATTCTTAATTGAGCAGGGTTGCTTTGCGCAGGCGCAGCACCGTCTGTGTTCTTCCTGACATCTTTCGCCTCACATTGACGACTGCTCCATATAAATAAACTTATCTCTCTGTATTGCAGAGCATCTACCACATCTACCTTTATTTTAGACTACTTTGTAAAAAATATATTGTTTGAATTCACCGAATATGACAGTGTGACGCTCACAGGTCTATTTGATTAATTTGTTTTTTGACTGAACTTAATATTCACAAATCCAAATTTGTAAACAAAAAACCAAACTTTTCAGAGCTGATTCCTCCTATCAAATAATATATTTCTTCTATATTTGAGTGTTCAGGTAAAAAGGACCTTCAAACGTATAAACTTCACAAGATATTTATTTTCCTCTTAATTAAAAATAAATAAATAAATACAACATTTGCTCCCCATGGTGTGTAAATACACTGTCTGATTAAATAAAGTTGGTTAAAAGATATTTAAATAAGTAAAGGCAGCCTTAATGTGTGTTAAACACAAGCCTGTTAATATTCAGTTTTTAAAAATTAATTATGTAAATCAACAACACTATTTTCAGTGGCCATCTTGCAGAAATACTCAACTTTTTGCAGGGACTTCTATAGATCTGATGCACTTGTTTTATAATAAGAAAAATGTTTCTTTGTATTGCTAATCAGCAGGGCATCATGGGACAAAATGTCAGATCCCCTTTAGCATCCGTATCGGGCCACATTGTGATTATTTTGACAGATACTGCAGTTGTGATATGATTCAGAATTAGCAGGAGTGAACATTTTTACATCACAATTTAAATTGTTACTGGAGAAAAGTAAATCATGATGATGTGACATTTGTTGGGGTCTGTCACAATTGTTATTTTAAAATTATAATTATTATTTTGCAATATTTGTAGGCCAGGGCATGTCTACAGCACTGCACTACTTCATTATAATGCTGTTTAGTCACACATTTTTCCTTTATCAAAAAAACTGTAGCTCCTGTGATTTGGATTTGCACGTGATAAGGGTTTAATTGCAAACATTTGCAGGACGTGTGCAGGTGTAATAACAACAACTGGAGGACAAAGCAGAGTGCATCAGGATGATAGAATCAAAGTTTAAATGCTGCCGTTGTGTCAGTTTGAGCCCTGTAAAAATATATTTATTGGAAAGCATATTCTTCTGTGACAAAGTGTTTTACACTCAATCATGCAAGGCTGTCAAAATTTTAAAGAGCTGGCTAATGGTACCACTAAATTCTCAAAGTGTGTTCTTTACCGAACTTGTCATCAGTGCCTTGTAAATTGTAAATCATACCTTAGGCCCAGTCTGTGGGAATATTAGATTTAAACTAGTGTTTCGCCCTAGGCAAATATTTTATCTTTCTGGGCAGAGTATATAAAAAAATAGCATTTTCTGGCGAGGTTTGAGTAGGTACGGCTGTGTCACAGAATCGTGGGATTACATCCAGAGGGCTGAGAGCACAGATGGAGTTTGGTTGATATACGTACAGTATTATATCCATGTTTCGCACATCATATCACAAGTACCTCTACAAGTCCTTTTGGTTGAAGTGGCAGCGTTACACTGGCCAAATTGTATGCAAATATGACCAGAGGCATGTTAAGAGTCATTGTCAGGATACTAATGTGCATGTACATGTTAAATTATCAATAGAATGAATTTTTCCGGGATTTGGTCATGAAACTGATAGTTGGTGTGTCACAAGAGATCAGGATGTGTCATCATGTGATTGATGAAAATTGTTCGTCATTAGCAAACAAGTGCAGCTCAGACATGATTAGTTTTCTGTATATTGTGCTTCAGTTGGCAGTTAGAAATATAGACACTGTTGTGGATGTCAGAATTTAATTTGTCATCACTGCTGCTGATTCTGATATCTGTCTCTGGTATTTGCTGCTTTATGCCCCCAATAAACTACTCATGACTTGATGCTAAGTTATGTCTAAAACGTGTTTTTAGACACTTTGGAGAGATGAAGTGACCACGTTGTCTTTCTAATATCTCCTCAGTTCCAAAGCTGCTGGTTGATCTTCATGTCAAGTTGCTGAGGAAGATCGGCAAGTCGGTATCAGCAGACAGATGGGAGAAATATCTAATAAAGGTAAAAAACCCCAAAGCTTTGAGTTTTTATAATTATTTGCACGTAATGCATGTTTAATACAGTGTAATAAGACGATATTGTTTTTTTGTGTGATATTTTTGAGTCGATAAACAATAAATACCTGCTTCTCATGATCAATACGTTAAGATAACAGCTAATTTAACACGTTAATATTTTAATCATGCAATGTGTAGTTTATGCACAGCTGAGAGTAAGAAGGGCTCAGATGTGGTGAGCGAAAATGATTTAATATTCCATATATCTGACTGACCCGACTCTAACTGATATCACTCAAAGTAAATTAATAAGTAACAACTTAAAGCTAAATTAATTGATATTTTTATGTATTTATATATTTTTTTGGCCTCTCACAGGCAGCTGAACAACCCGTAAACATATCTGACATATTTATTTATCACTTTTATGACAACAATTATACGTTTACAGGTGTAGCAGACACAGAACAACATTAGCATTAATCCACAGTCATGTTTGAGGTTATCTGATGCATTTAAGTCCAAGATTTGCACTTCTGAGAAAATTATGAAGGTGTTTAAGAGCTAGTCACTAATTTTACTAAAAAAATTTTTGGGGCATTTGTTTGTTTTGTTTTTTTTCTTCATAAAATCAGTTGCCTGTTGCTGCTGGAAATGTTACAGGCGATAAAATCAAAACAATCAGTCAAAAGAGGCTTTTGGTTCATCACTGTGGGAAACATCTTTTGCATTGGTCATCTGATTCATTGTTAATATGAAAAATATTGATTTGTGCTGCCAGCCAGTCAGAAATCACATTTACACCATCATGAGGCACTTAGACGGATCAAGAAAACTCTGCTCATAACTACTGTAATACTCAAGGCTGCATTCGTGAAATTGGTCCTAATTTTGCCTCATACAGTGGAATCAGTGTCAGAAACAACTGAAACTAATGTTCGGTTATGGGTGAGGCTGTTACAGAGGTGTTGATTTAACTTGGTTAACTGTATTTTACGTAAGGTTGTTGGAGTAGTTAGTCCACTTCTGACATAATCTCACCTGGTTGTTGTGTTAAATAGGTATGCCAGGAGTTCAACACAACCTGGGCATGGGAACTCGAGCAAAAAGGATACAAGGAGATGCCCACGAAATGCAAGACGGAGATACTTAAAGTAAGAACACAGTTTTATTGTTGGTTAATTTTTTTAAAACTCAGTTCAGATCAAAGATTCACAACAAGACGAGCTGCAGTGTAAGACTGTTACTGAACGATCATTTTAATTGTCGACTTTTCTCAATTGTCACGGCAGAGTAACTTTGAATCCTCCATCTTTATCAGCTACAGTAATTATTTCCACGTTTTTCACAGAATTCAATTTACTAAAACTGAAATAATTATGTGCGGTGTATCTTATGATAAATGTTGGTATTTTGAAACATTCTGTGCCTTTTCTTCTCTCTCCAGTATTTGTGTGAGTGTCAGTTCGATGAAAACATTAAGTTCAAAACTGCCATCAATGAGGAGGACCCGGATAAGATGCGGTTTGCAGCCGATCGGCCGGGACAAAGATGGTCAGATGTACTGGTTTCAACTGGACCAAGACAACAACGTGCGTGTTTACGTGGAGGAACAGGACGACCTGGACGGGTCATCGTGGAAGTGCATCGTCAAGTAAGCATCTTAAGGGAGGAAATACGCTGCAGGGGCTGTGAAATGAAATGAAATTTAAATGCTAATGCTGATACAGTCTGCATGTTATTTACTCTGAGAAGGAGCTGTTTGTTATATTCCTCCACTCTTCTCTTCCTGCAGAGATAGAAATGACCTGGCCGAGGTCGTGGCTCTTCTGAAGACACAAATTGATCCTGAGCTGTTAAAAAAAGGACAGGAAACCAAACCTGACGGGGAAGAGGAGAAAGACAAAGCAGAGGATAAAGGTTATTCTTTTAAATTATTTGCTTACACATTGTTATAAATGTCAGTTTTCGTTTTTTATTTTTCCATAGAACATCTTAAGTTTGCACTTTTGGTTCCTTGCATTGATAATCACTGACATCAGTCATAATCATGTTATTACCGTGTTCTTAACAAAGAAAGATGCGTCATTAGTTTTCTCTAGGGGTTTGAAAAAAATCTGTACATATGTGACACAGAAATTGATATTCTTATCTTTAAAGATCATGAATTGTTTCACAGATTATTTTGATTTTTGTACAATGTTTATAACATTATTTTGTATAACAGTGCAGCACCTGAATGGTGACCAACACACACTTAAGTTATCAGGAGTTCATCTACGATGTAGACAAGCATTAGTGCACATTTTGGATTTATTATCGTTATAATTAGATTTGCAAGACAAAGGTTACATTTTTTGTTAATACATCATCATCCCTCATCAGTAAACGAGCCAACCAACCAACACACATTTCACCACCGTACAAGACTTGGTCCACAGACCTGCAGGCGCACTGCATTGTGGGTAACGCTGAGTTTCTCTGGTATTGTAATTTGAAACATAACTGGCAGCTCAGCTAAATGATCTGGTGTGAAGGTGTGCAGTTAATTTATAAAAAAAGAAAAAGAAACGTAATACATGATGAGTTAATGTGGAACCATCTTCTGTTTGAATGAGAGCAAAGATATGATGATTTACTGACCAAAATCACTGGTTAAATGTTTTTTTTTTTTTTGTAGAAACAGAAGGTCTGGTGTGCTCTCTGAAGTAGATCAGGAAAAACTAAAAATAATCTGGAGTGTTCCACTGTGTTAACATTCTGTGTCCAGAAGCAAAAAAAACAGGCTCTCTGCTCAAAATTAGTACCATGTAAAGTCGTCATGATCTTAAACACACCAGAGTTGCTTCAAGTTTTGTAAAATACTGCAGTTGGTCAGCAGGTCAGAGTGATGCTTCGCTAACGTTGGCTAATCTCTGCGTGATGGGGTACAAAGAATTGACACTTCTGTCTTGCAAAGTTAACGATTAAGTTATAAAAAACCAGGAAACCTCTTGCATGTGCACAGTTGAGTTCCCCCCCTGTTTTTGTTAACCCCACCCCTATTTTACATTTACGTGACACCAAAAATGTACACTGAGTTAAAGATTCCTACCTTTATCTACTGTGTTATTTACAAGCGACCCTTTGATCTTGTATTTCATAGGTGAAGTTAAAAAGACTGAGGACACATCAGATGAAGACAGCAGAGACTCAAAGAAGGCCGTCAGTCCAGTTTCACCAAAAACAGAGAATAATGATGAAAAAGTTACGCAGAACGACGGCTTGATATCAGAAGCCTCTGAGGCCAAAGCGTCGCTAAATGGCATCATTGAAGGCAAAACAGAGGCAGAACTCTGTTCAGAAAAGTCCACTGTGGATCTCAGTATCAATACAAAAGCCGAAAACATCAAAGAAGAGCCGATGGAGGTGTCGGAAACTAAAACAAGCACAGCAACAAGTGAGGCGCCGCGTATATCAGTGAAGGCAGAAAAGGGAGAGGAGGCCAAGAAGAACAGTGCCGAGGAGATTCAGCAGGCTCTGAAGAATGACCAGCAGGCCAAAATCCCTTTGAAAAAGAGAGGGATGAAGTTTAGTGAAGACTTTGAAAAAAACAGCAGCATCATAGTGCAAAACCCGTCTGTTGCTCAAGTCAAGGAAGCTCCGAAAGCTGACTCGAATACTGACCTGACGAAGACAGCGCAGAGTGTGAATGATCATGTTAATGGTGAAGTTCAGCACACGTCAGAGGGTCATTTGTGCGAGTCACTAAAAGATGCTGCTGTCGACAAAAAGCAGACGGCTGAACAAGGTGCGGACAAATCTGTAGAAACCAGAGAAAATGAGCTGCCATCCGCTGACAAGGATCATGTGAAAGACAAAAAGGATGAAGCGGAGAAGCTACCAGAGGGAGTCAAACCACACCAAGCAGACGTGGACAAGAAGAACCCAGATATGCAGGTGGAAAAGGAAAAGGAAAGCACTGCATCAAAAGAAACAAAAGAAGAGTCTCCCCTGACATCAACAGAGCCACCACTTTTAAATAAAGACGTAAATAATGCACCTGAGAAGCCGTCTAATCATGAAGAGCATGAAAAAATAAAAGATTCCAAGCCAGCAGAGTCTTGTACAGGAGACTAAGACGACCACATTAAAGGAATCTGATAAAACATTAACGACTGGTGAGTCAGAGAAAGTCACATCCAAAGAAGTTGAATCAAAAGATTCAGAAGGAAAACCAGCCTGTTCAGAGTCAAATCAGACTAAAGAAACCAAGACTTCAGAGAAGACAGAAAATATAACAGACATGAAGCAGGCGGAGACGAGCGATGCTAAAGAAACAAAGACGTGTGAGACTCATGTGGAGGAATCAGATAACTCTGCACTGAAAGAGAAGCCTGAAATCATGAAAACGACAGAGACACAGTGCGCAAACAAAGATCCTGCAAAGAAATCTGTTGACTCTGAAAAAGCTGTGTCACCATCTGTCATTAAAAAGGCAGAAATCCTAAAAGACAGTGATAAGACAGAGGCCCAGGACGTCACAAAAGCTTCTGAGGTCATTAAAAAGGCAGACAAACCAGAAATCAGTGAGAAATCACGAGAAGAACCCAACACTAAAGAGAGTGTGGAGTCCTCTGTTGTTAAAAAGTTAGACAAATCAGACTCACGTAAACCTGCCGAGAAGCAAGATAACATCAAAGCTGGAGAGGTAACTCAGGAGAAAAATGATGAAACCTCAGAGACTAATGCCGAGAAGACGGAAAAGCCTGAGAAGACGGAAAAGCCTGACAAGACGGAGAAGCCTGCAGACAAAAAGAAAACTGTCAACTGTGACGACAATACGAAACAAGATGCTGGAAAGATAAGCGAGTCTGCTCCCGAGCCGATGGAGGTAGAAGCAGCTGCCGTTAAACGCGATCTGACAAAACCACAAGAGGATGACAAAACTGAGATGAACTCGGTTGCACATAAGACGACAGAGGAAGCATCTGAAGGCAAAGATAAACCATCCAGTCCTGTTGAGAAGACAAGTGTCTCTAAAGAAACCGATAAAAAACTTGAAAGGCAGCAGAAAGATCAGGAAAAGGAGTCTGAGGAACAGTCTAAAAAACAAGCAGAGCATCCATCATCAGAGGGCAAAAAGGATGCCGACAAGGAAAATGAAAAGGGTGCAGACACAAATAAGAAAGAAGAAAAACTTCAAAATGACAGTGAGAAAGACAAAGAGATTAAAGAGGACTCCACAAAAGATGCATTCTCAAAAATGCATGAAACAAAGGAGGAGAAACAGGCTCACAAAGAGAGCGAAGCCTCAAACAAAGCTGAAGAATCTGCTCATCAAAATGCGAGCAAAAAAACAGACGGCAAACTGAAGAAAATGGGCCGTCCGAGCAAAAAAACAGAGACCGAAAAGCCTGCTGACGAGGAAAATAAAAGCAAAAGTGAAGAAGAGGAGTCTGCGACGAAAAAAGAGGTGGCGAATGGCAAAGATGCTCCTGCAGATGCACGGAAAATCAAGCGCCACGTCCACCGGAGGAGAGCTGAACTGCAGAGGGAGGAGAGACAAGATTCAGAGTCTGACACGAACACGGGGAGATCTCTCCGGAGATCACCGAGGATCTCCAGACCAACGCCAAAGGCTGTCGAGATCCAGGACAGGAAGCTGGAGAAGTCGCAGGCCGCCCCGCCGGCTGAGAAGGGCGAGGATGGCAAGGGCGAGAAGGACAAAGACGAGGACGAGGAGGACGAGGAGGAGGAAGAGGTGAAAACTGTCCAGAAGAAACCAAGAGAGAAAAAGGCTGATCAGGAGGGGCAACCCAAACCCAAGGTGAGCTCGGCCACTATGTGTTGCTAGTAGGCAGCATAGATTTAATAATAGGACTGCACCATTGTTTCAAGGGATAATTCAGCACTTTTCATGTGGCTGTCCGTTGGCCAGAATGTGTTGATACGATAAGTATCACAATATGGAGGTTACGATTTAATATGTTGCAATACATTGGAATATTGTCAGCAATATGAGTTTAAAAAGTGAACTTTTTCTGCAGTTAGAACAGAGGAGATGGATAACAACACTGCTGTCTCTGTTGTGGGTTTAAACACAACATAAAATGAGATGAACAGGTTTTTTGAGAATTGATACAGAATGACAAAACATTATATCAAGATACTCAAGTGTACCAATATTTTCTCACGCACCTAATGTCTAGTCAGCGTTGGTGGTAAATGTAGTCAATAGAGGCAATAAATTCCTCAGTGCTGCTATGTTTTTAGAGAAAGCTGAGTTCTCCTGCTGCAAAATCTGTTGTTCCTCCTGCATCAACTGATGTCACAGTGTCGTTGGTATTAAGGACGATCTACAGAAGATTTCAGCTTGGACTGATTTAGGGCCAGAGATCAGAACAGGCTGTGACCGATGACCAGCCGTCAGCATCAGATATCTGTGATTCTGCACTGGTCAAATACACATGCACGTGCCGCACAATGATTCACGTCATGTGCACAGCAACACAGACCGTATCATCACAGCTAATGGCGCCGGTCACAGCCGCACGCAGCATAGACTCCAAGAACAGGATTAAGAGACGAGAGACGGGTCTTCAAGGAGACGGAGCTGAGCAGCTGACTCTGTTGCCAAATAACGATACACTTTGTAGCGCTAGCCAGCACCACACTACTGTTCAGACTGGCAGTTAAAAAGTCACTTCCCGTTCTGGCTGAAGAATAAAAAAACACGTCGACAGCTTTTCCCCAAATATTTTCTCATCCAGACTTGTTTAGTCTTCTGTTTTTTCTCAGTGGAAAGTTTTACTACAGCAAACTGTGAGCCTCAGGTTTGTTTACATCTGCCTTCCCATGAGATCATGCAAGATCGTGCTCCCTTTGGTACATAATCAAAATAATATAATAATAAGGCCTAAAGAAAACTTCAAATGCCGTCAATTATAGTTTTTAGAGAGGAAAATAATCACTATCAGCAGATTTTTCTATGGCTGATGCCAATATCAATAGAGTAAGGGGCCAGTGGTTGATATATAATGTTCATATCAAAGAGAAATGAAAAAAATAAATTATAATTCCATGTACATTACAATTCAACATACATGGTTGTCTTGGTTCATGGTTATCTAGAAAAATACATCGCTGTAGATTTCAAAACATGGCCGATACTTAAGAGAGAGAAGGGTACAGGATGTCAGAAGCAACTTAATTCAACTACATTTTTCTACACATTATAACATAAAGTGTATTAAACACTAATTAGGAACAGTTTTAGGTTTTATTTGCTGTCTTTCAGGATGTGAGAAACATGTCATCATTTAGGAACGATCATGGTGACTGAGGATATTTAGGAAAACATTAACAGCAACATTAACTTTTTCACCACCGTACAAAAACTCACAAGGCAGAGCGTTAACATCGTTCCACAGCAGCCACACTGACAGGTCCTTCCTGCAATGTGTCTGCAGATATTTGTTTTATTTAATCGGCTCAGATATCTGAAAGATTACTCTGTCAGTATAGCTCACACTGAGGAAGTGTTGGCTCAGCTGACTACGTTTACCATCATCACTGACAGGACGTCCAAAAAACTCCCTGCTTCCACCTGTAGTTTGGACTGTCATGTTTTCAAGTTTGAACAGATCTGAAATAATGCTCTAACTCATGGGAGCTGATTCCGTCACAGCCCTTATAGCATTATGCAAAGTGTGATATTTATTAGCTTAGTTCACCTGTAGGTCAAAATGCAAAATGTCAAACTGATAGTGAAGTTAAAGAATAAGTGTTTGGATCCTTTACTTAAAGCTTCTACAAGGAACTTTCATGTTGTTTTGAGGCCCCTGTGGACAGAAGCGGTAGTGTTTCCATCGTAATAACCTCAAAATATAACATCAGACATAAAATTATATAAATAAAAATCTCCTCTTGCCTTTTTTTAACTGGCTAATGTACAGCTCACTTTAAGTTTGCCTGGGAAAATGTAAAAACAGGCCTTTTTCATCTGATTTCATTGACACTCTGACCTCGTGGCAGCCAATCGTCTCGCTGATGGTCTCATTTACTTATGTAGGTCATATGTAGGTATCAGTATTAAATCGACTGTCTTGTAACCAGTTAAAAACAAAGAGTAGTTGGTTAAAGTAACAGTACTAAAACCACACTGTAGAAAAGTAGTTGCTAAAAAAAAAGTTTGAGTAAAAGTCCTACATGTAATGTGTAACTTGTTTGGAAAGTAATCTCTCTCTCTGAGCAGCAGTGGAGAAGGAGTAGAAAGCTACTGAAAACAAAAGACACAAGTAAAGATCTGGTACCTCAAAGAGTTTTCTGTTACTTTCCAGAAAAAGTGAAATTGAAACTATCTGAATCAGTTTGGCTGTATGAGACTTCAAGTTTCTGAGTTTGACAGTTTGAAGATTTTTTTTTCTCACATTCAATTGAAAGTTTGAATTTAGAGTAAAATGTGACAGACCTGACTTGTTCTTGTTTTAGGGGAGAAAGAGACGGAAGGTTCGATGGTCCAACACGCGAACGCGTCGTAAAAAGAAAGGCTCGGAGGACGAAGGCGACGACAGCGACGAGGAGTCCAGCGAAGAGGAGGAGAGTGAGGAAGAAGACACAAGCGATGAAGACTACAAGGTCGAGCGGAGCAGAAAGAGGCGGAATCGTAATCGAGAAAGACGAAGCTCGGACTCCTCGACATCCTCAGACGACGATCTACCTCCAAATGACGACCCCTGCAAACATTGTGGTCTTCCAAATCACCCTGAGCTGGTGAGTACCGACTTATATCTCATACGAGGTGACGTCAGTCCAAAACCCCACAGATATTAAGTTTATATGTGACATAAAACAGAAATCAGCAACAAATTCATGTATTGTTGAAGCTGGTATCAAGGAAAGTTTAGCACTGCTGCTTGAAAATGATGATTTATTGAGTTAAAATCTGTCTACATCTCCTTTCCAGATCTTACTGTGTGATTCGTGTGACAGCGGGTACCACACAGCCTGTCTGAGGCCTCCGCTCATGATCATCCCCGACGGAGAGTGGTTCTGTCCGCCCTGTCAACATGTACGTACCCGTCAGAGCAACAAATATCAAAGACAAAATAAAAACAACAGATGAAATGTGATAACAGGTTTCATGTTTCCTCCTCTGTAGAAGCAGCTCTGTGACAAACTAGAAGAGCAGCTTCAGAACCTCGATGCTGCTTTGAAAAAGAAGGAACGGGCTGAAAGAAGGTGAGACCAGATGATACCTGCTGTACCAGACTCCTGTCTAACACATGAGTCACTGTCGGGCTGTTTCTTAGGTCAAACGTTTGTGTTTTTATGTGTTTTGTCTAATAATTGTCAAGATTAGTTTTTGTCAGCAATGTCAGCTGTTAAACCATCAAAAATGTACGTCTGTATACACAGAGGCTGAGCAGCAGAATAGGAACATTAATGCAACCCAATACAAGCACATCCACAAATAATTATTTCCTGAATCTTTTTGTGTGATGCTTGTTTACTGTCGGATGTGTTGGTCCGACTCAGTGACTGATATTCAGTAAGAATATGTGATCTGGATTCATGCTTTCGTGTCGCTGATTGCAAAAACTGATTGATGACGCAAAAAACTTGAGCCAGTTCTCAGTTTGTGTCATTGTCGCATGATAACTTAACCCCCGACATAAATATCTATATCGATTACTCACCCTGTGTTGCCTTCACGTGCACTGAAAAAGCTGTTCTTTCATGTTAGTGACCATCATTTTGTGCTTCCTTTTTAATAAAGTATTAGTCTAGGCACCGTTTAGGCACTGGTTCTGTTTTAAGTTTTAAGTATGGCTTTAGCGCCCAAATCAGGGAAAAAAAAACAACTCTACCTAAAGGTGATCCTTCAAAGAGGTTCAAAGATGAGTTTCAGTAGGGATGCACTGATAGCAGCATTGGGTATCGGTCCGATACTGTCTTTGTATAAAACTACTCCAATACCACACCACGAAAAGTAGCCTCTCAACTCAAGCAGGTTGATAGAACACCTAAAGAACCAACATAACGCAGAGTTCTTTTCTTGGTTGCAGCGTCATTATCAGCGAGAGACTTGTTGTCTGCAACATCATCCACTAATGACGGCAGCGACTTTGGCAACTGTCTGTAAAATTCCATCTAAGTCCATGTAAAACTGAAATAAACCTCCCAGAGTGCACCTGTAGACCGCAGCCAGCCGCTGTCCAATAAGTCCCGGTGGGCGTAAACTAGTCGAATGCCTCGATAATTAATCCAAAGATGAAGAAAAAACACTGCTGCCACTAAACTGTAACCTTCTGTTCTTGTAAATAAGCTGCTACAACTTCTCTTTGTGTACTTAATCTTCACCAAAATGTCCTGACAGCACAGTTCACCCAACTTTGGGGTTCACAGCAGGGTCAACAAAACTGTTGCACACATGGTACCACACTCATACACTTAGACAAGAGGGACATGAAGAAGCAACTTAAATACTACACATGTAAATGTGTCATTAAAATACTAGTTTAAGTGCTGTAAATGATGGAATAATTATAAGTAAACAGTAAACTTAATTCTTTAAGTCCATCATAATGTTGTGGAATTATTCCTACTGAAATATATAAACAGTGAACTACAGCTTCAGTAACTTACTGCAAACAACCCAAAAATGTAATGTGCACATCAGTGCTTCCTTAACTCTCAGGGGTCACAAGATGATATTTTAAATTTTTGCGTTGTTTGTCCTGAAATACTGGATATTTTCAGGCCTTAAAATAAAATCATCTGATGAAAATCTTTGTCTATAACCTGTAATAACATGTCATGAGGACACTAAAGTTCTTGTCACCCATTTAATTGGGTATAAATAATATAAAATATTAAACTATAAATAATAAACTCGCAGTCATACAAACTGACAGGTGACTCGTTGATCGGACAGTTTTGGCATCATTAGGACCCACAGCTCTTTAATGCTGCGAATGTTTTCATGCTTCAAACAGGTGATGAATAATGACTGACAGGTAGAGACAGCATGAAAATGAGGCGTCTCTTACAGCACTATCCCAGGAGTTATTAATCCAAATGAACCACGCCTGAGTCCAGTCTGCTTGGATGGAGACCAAAACACTCGGTCTCTGTCCTGAATGACACAAACCAGTGTTAATTTTAACTGGCTGAGTTTGAAAGCACGGTTTTCATTTGGATTTCTGTCTAATCACAGCTTTTACTGTGAAATTTCATCTCCTTCACAATAAAAGCTTTCCAGTGCTGACAACATTTCAACATGAGTCAACACACGTGTGAAGTCAAAATTCTCCAATTTCAGCTTCTTAAATTCTTAAATATGAATATTTTCAGTTTTTTTTTACTCCTCGGTAAACTGAACATCTTTGGGCTCTGGACAAAACAAGACATTTGATGAGTGTCATCTTTCACCATTTTTTGACACTTTATAGACCAAACAACTAATCGATTATTGTAAAAATAATCAATAGATTAATTGACAGTGAAAATAAGCATTAGTTGCAGTCCTAACTGTCAACAAGGTTTCTTAAAGTGTTTTCTCTCCCCCAGGAAAGAGCGTCTCATCTATGTTGGAATCAGTGTTGAAAACATCATCACGCCCTCAGTGAGTACACAGTGTGACTGTTCGTTTTAGTCCTCAAAAACACGTTCGCCAAACAAATGATGTTTGTAAGATGAACTCTGACTCGTCACAGGTGGTGGTCGAGGAGGAAAAACCAGAGATCATCATCAAAGAGAAGAAAGAAGGAAAGAAAAATAAGAGCTGGGGTCGTCGGTCCACGAGGGCGAGGAAATCCATCAGCTACAGGTCTGAGACGCACGTTACAATATCTCACGAAATCTCTATTTTTATCTTTACAGCCAATATTATAATTGTTAGATGATCAGACCCAAGTGTATGAAAAATACTTTGATGATAAGAAATTACTTTATTGATCCTCAGGAAGAAAATTCAGATGAAGAGAAAGAAAACAGATAAATAGAAATAAAGGTTAGAAATTAACTGGAGAAATTACATTAAAAAGATTTATACTGTACATTATTTACATAACAATACCTCAAATTATATCAGTGAATTGTTTAAATATGAATGAATGAAAAGTTTATTTTGGTCAGGTCATTTCAAATATACAATTTACCAAAAAAATACAATTATAATCAGTATAACTATATATAAATATTTGTGTGAAAGAAGGCCAGTAGTGCAGCCGTGATGTGTGTAAGAGTTAAGTAGTGGTCTATAAGTACACATAATTAATATTATAGTCATAATACTATTTTTTATATATATTATATTATACTGTAAATATTATAGAAAGAGAAAAGAATACCTTATTATATGAAATATAATTGTAATAATACAGAATTATTGTATTGTGATAGAAGTAATATAACACAATGTAACTTAATGTTTGATATGTTTTCATATAGAGAAATATTCTAGATTTTATACGTAGACAACAAAAGGTTATTTTACTGTCGTCACTGCAAACAGCCGCTGAGGTATCAAGAGTCAAGATGTTTATCGTCTCACCAGCTTTACAAGAACAGAAAACACGCACGGGCATTAAAATAGAGTAAGTTAAGTAATAAATGAGAGAGCAATAATGATAATAATAATAATAATAATGATGATGTGCAGTTATGAAATGAGAACATACAATAATAAAATAAATGACATAATAGAAAAACAAATAAATACAGAAGTCAGTGAAAGGTTGTTTTTATTTGTAAAATCATGCACAGACACTGACAGCCTTCCTCCTGCAGGGGGCGTCCTGCAGTGAACCTGCTGTTAGACCTGATAAATTAATACATCAGTGCTCATTAGCGAGCATGTCGTCGTTCTTTTCTCCCAGCATCCCCGGGTGGGACTCAGCTTTTGCAGTTACTGATGGCGGAGCTGCTTGTGGTCCAGTGTTCACACAGTTTAGTTTGAGCAGAGCAGCTGCAGGAAAAAGACGATGTACTGATGAAGTCTGACGTGATGTACCGCTCATGAAATTCAGTTCTTGTTGTATGTTGATGTTAATTTCACAGATTTGATGAATTCGATGAGGCGATCGAGGAGGCAATTGAGGAAGACATCAAAGAAGCAGAAGGTGGAGGTAACACCCACGTTTGCTTCCTTGTTAGGTCTTTATCAAACTCGGTGTGAAGGTCTGCTTCTTGCTTGTACTATACGAGTAGTCGTGATATGATTTATCCATGTAAATATGAGCAGTGATTATTTTGGAAACGGTGGTGCAGCTGGACAGAGCCAGGGCAGACGTTTCCCACTACTTCCAGTCCTTATGCTAAGCTAAGCTAATTGTCTGCTGGCTCTAGCATCATGTGTAGAGAGTACAGACATTAAGTGGCATCATTCTTCTCATGTAACTCTTTTCAACAAAGAAAGAAGCATATTTCCCAAAATTATTGTGTTATTATGTCTGAGAAAATGTTGTGATGTTGGAGGTAACAGTGAGGTGTTTTTCCACAGGAGCCGGTCGGGGTAAAGACATGGCAAACATCACAGGACACAGAGGAAAGGACATGTCCACCATCCTCCAGGCAGAGGAGGGCAAGGAGAACGGCCGCCCGCCACGACCCTCTGCCGGTCAGCGCAAGAAAAAACGCCGGCGACTAAACGACCTGGACAGCGACAGCACGGTGGACGAGGAGGAGAGCGAGGAAGAGTTCTGCCTCAGTGAAAGGTAGGAACGCGAAAACAAACCGATCATAGCTGAATACTGAACTCTCAGACGTCTTTCATATTAATGCGTTTGTTCACTTCTCCGTGTCTGGATGCAGCTCAGAGGAGGAGTTCGTCGTCTCAGAGACGGAGGGCGAATCAGAGGCGGACTCCAACAACAGCGACTTCGGCAGCAACAGCAGCGGCAGACATCGCAAGACTTCACGGACCAGAAGGCCGCAGACACAACGACGCAGCTCCAGAAAACGGCGGAGACCGAAAGGGTACTCGGACGATGAAGAAGAGGAGACGGATGAGGAAGAAGAAGATGAAATAGGTATAAAGATTATATTTGTAATCATCATGTCTTTACTTTCTCTTCTCTGTTGTGTGTATCAGTTCAAACCACTTTGAGATGTTGAAGATTTTAAAAATTATTTGTTTTTTAGAGTCAATAGACTCATGTGGCTCCACCTTTCATCACAAGAAAATCATCTTTCCAACAAACACGTCCCCAAAATAATTGAAGGAT
The DNA here is from genome assembly GCA_034769285.1 of Lutjanus argentimaculatus. Taxonomy (NCBI): domain Eukaryota; kingdom Metazoa; phylum Chordata; class Actinopteri; order Lutjaniformes; family Lutjanidae; genus Lutjanus; species Lutjanus argentimaculatus. The sequence goes on along the minus strand of JAWZSL010000004.1, from coordinate 862,192 downwards.
ATTTCAGTTGAACATAACTAGAGTCAAATGTCCAGAGTCAAGTCTCTGAGATTAAGTCATAAATTTGCATGAAAAAACTCAACTGTAAATTTGTTTTTCTTATAAATATATTACTCTAATCTCAGAAGTTCTGCATTTTTCCCCATAAATTAGTGAGTTTTCCTCATAAATTTGCCACTTTAATCTCTGAGATTATGAGAATATCCAATTTTTTTTTTTTCTGGAAATTTATGAGTGTTTTTTCTTTCAAATTTACATCTTTAATCTCAGGGAATATCAAGCAGGTGCAATCATTCTTCCCATGAAATATAGGTGAATTTCTGAGTTTCATCTCAGACTTTCTGCAGTTTTTACTCGTAAATTTACGACTTTAATCTCAGAGAATATCCCAGTTTTTTCTTGTCAGTTTGCCACTTCAGTCTCAGTGAATATCAGCATTTTCTCAGAAATTTACCACTTCAATCTCAGAGAAGATTTGAGTTTTTATTTGTAAATTCGAGTCTATAATCTTGTAAATCTTTTTCCCCTGTAAATTTGTGATGTTTTTCTCATAAATTTAAGACTTAAATCCAGGAAGTCCTGCGTTCTTTTGCGCAAATTTGTTTTACAAAAATGTACCACTTTAATCTCAAAAAATGTAAATTTGCCACTTAAATCTCATAGAATTCTCATTTAATTAGACTTTAATCTCTGAAGTTACGCCTCTTTTCATAGATTTGTGTTTTTTCTCTCATCAATTTACCAATCTAATCTCAGAATGTTTAAGTTTTTTTTCTTGGAAATTTATGACTTAAATCTCTAAAAATCTAAAAAATCTCCCTCAAGTCTAATCCACACATGCTTTGCATTCCTGGGAGATTATATCATGAACAAGACCTAATTTTCAGATTTCAGATCCACAAAATATTAAATAAATATTCAGTCCAGCAATATTCATACCATCTTTGAAATGCCTGTCTGAGCCAAACCGACTGTTTCATTGTGGACGGATGTAATTTCTGTGATATTCATTCTTGGCAAATTGTCTCTCATCCAAATATTTGTGACCCATTATTTTTATATTTTGTGTGTGTGTGCAGTGACTGAAAGCTCGAGCGAGTTCAGCTCCAGTGATCTGGATATGAGTCGACGGCGGTCTCGGCGGAGTCAGAAGAAGCAGGTGAACTACTGCGAGACGTCCGAGTCTGAAGGCTCTCAGGCAGAAACCAACCGGGCAAAAATGAAACCCAGACGTCGCCAGGACAGCTCCGACAGTGAGGGTCAGTCAGAAACACACAGTACATGTTAACAAACTGTCTGCGGCTCAGGATTGTGTTTTGATACCACACTGTTAAAAAATTTTTTTTTTCTAATCTGAGTGCAAATGCTGTTCAGTTATTTTGCAAAATTACCCTAAATCAGCATGAATATGTTTCCCTGAAATATTATTAGTCTTTTTTAAAAAAAAGTGAAACAGATGAACTAAAATAGCTGCTTGCTTAAAAATCATGAAAAATAACCTTCAAACCTTTTCAGCACAATAGACAGTGACGTTAAAGTGCCTCAGATATGAAACCGCTGAACTGAATGAGTGGAGTCACGATCAATGCATTCCAGATCACACACTTCACACAAATCAACTGGAAGCAGTCGGACATCCTGGTATTTTTGGCATACTGTATTTGACGTACTGTGTATTGGGACAGACTGAATCTTTTTCTGACATACTGAATATCATGATAGTTGTGGGTATTGAAACACAAGGAACATGTCTTTGTTAGGCTGCTCAGAAATGTTAGAATTTGGCGGGAGAGCGGTCCTATACAGTTCCTAGGACATTGTGAAAGTGTTGAATTATTTTTTTTCTTTTATTCAGTAAACATTAAATGTATGTATGTGGGTGGATAAAGTCGAGTGCCAGTGTTCCAGGTATATAATAAGGTAATGCCATATTTCCATTAAAACAAACAGAAGGAGCTCAGAACAACGTTCAACTACATGAAACCATCATTTGATTAAAAATATATTAAATTAACAAAATATCATAAATATGATAGATTAGCTGAAACAATAAAAACAAATACTATTAAGGAGCAGTGTGTTGGATTTAGTGGCATCTAGTGTTGAGGTTAAAAACTGCAGCCAACTAAGTACCACTCGATTCACCCTCCCCTTCCAAGTGTGTAGGAGAACCCACGATCGCTGCAAATCTCAAAAGTATGAAAAGATCGTATCCAGAGCCAGCGTTTGGTTTGTCCCTTCTGGGCTACTGTGGCTCATACAAACATAATGAAAATAATTCTTATTTTCAGGTGATTATAAACTAATGATCTGAATTTTATTTTCCATTTCTGCCACATTCTGCCAGTAAATCTGCATAAATCTTACACACTGAAGTACCTCAGGTTGATGTTAACGTTAGTCAAAATACACATTTTTAAACCATCATTCTTATTTAGCTTTGATTTAGAAGGGCTTCAGCGTTGACACGTCATGATTGAGACACATCTGATAGCGATATTATTTAATGAATTTGTCAAAAAATAGAAAGTTTACCAGTGCTCGAGCAGATTCCTGTTTTGTAAAATCAGGAAGTGAGACGGGTCCGTAAAGTATAGGTGACTCTTTTTCTGCCTGATTAAAATGTGTTTTTTTTCAGTTGACAGAAATCTGGGACACGACTTTAAAGTGCCAACGTTTTCTTAAAAAAATCTATTATGTGACAAAGATGATTATAATCACACATTTTACACCTGTGTTATCAGTATCTTTGTGTTTAGACTTTGAAGACACATTTTTTTGATGGTTTATTTTTAAAAAGATGTTTTCTGTCACAGAGCAAGTTTAGAAATTAAAAAAGTTAAAGCAAACCAAAACATTTTAGAAATTACAAATGTTTTATATGTTTGTCCCAGTTCTCGAGAACAGGTGATAAAATAAATGTGCAAAATACCACAAATAATCACAAAAATAATCTTACACTCAAAATATTCCAGAGTCAAATCCCGTCCATGAAAGTGCTTCTTTTGAACTGGTCGTATTTAAGAGTTAGAGGTCAAAACCTTTTGGTGAAGCCTGATTTTATGAATAAAACAGACCGGTTGTGTCAGATGCAACAAGGAAAACACGTTACCAAACCAAACTGTGCTGCCAAACAATGTGTCGATGGTGTTTCTTTTCCAAGAGCAACAAAACGTATCTGCTCCATCCACGTCTTCTGCCAGTCACATTTAGGGAGGTGAGTCACACAGTCGTGTTTGCAGTTACGAATCCTGTTAAAGATGAAGGACATGCAGACGGGCTACAGGGTGTTTTCTCTTTGTTTAGGTTTAATACGTTCATTTGGATCAAAACGATGCTGCGTTCAGCTTTAATCAGCTGTTTAACTGCTTTAAAAACAATCAAAAAAAGAGTCAATGTCAGCATATACAGAATGGATCAAGGACGTATTTCTGTCTCTTATAAATCAGACCGTCACGCCTCCTTTTTACAGAAGTATTTTTTCAATAATGATCTTATTAATACAGACGCTGTTAAAGCTACTGTAAAGAGTTTTAACAGCCACTGGGTCGGATTCTCCCTGAAATTAGATGAAACAAGCTGATGTTATAGAGTCAGTAGTACGTCAGCCAGTTAATAAGAAGCAGGAGGAGGTTTTTCTTTAGTTAATTTTATTTTTGACATCATAGTTTATGGTTAAAATATGACAGTGTCTTGTAGTAGCTTTAAGTATGTCAGGTTAATGATGGCAAAGAGCTAAAGGTGCTTCTTGTTGTCTTTTCTCAGCGAGTTTCTCCAAAGACTCTGAGGAGGAGTTGAGGGATCGGAGGTCGAAGAGGAGAGGCGACTCCTCAGAAGAAGATTCCCGGCAGAAGCGCAGACGACTTGCACTAAAACGCAGGAGAGCCTCTGAAGAGGACGACTCGGACGAATCGTCGGAGGAGGATCGTCCCATCCGTAAGCGGGTGAACCGCATCGACTCGGACGACTCGGACGAGGAGGAGGAGGGGGAAGGGCCGGAGGAGAAGAAAGCAGACGAGGAGTCAAAGGGAACAAATGCTGTGGACAGCAATCCGGTGGGGCTGCCACCCACCAATGGACAGAGCCCGATAAAGAGCCTCGAGGGCCTCGTCGGCCGGCCCGCTGCCGCCGCCGCTCCGGGCCTCGTCCCAAATCTGGAGCCACCCAAAAACATGAGTGCCACACCAGCTGCTGCCATAGCGCCAAACGGTCTGGTTGGCCAGGAAATGGCAGCGCAGGACGATGACGAAGACGACCTGTTGGGAGTCACAGACCTCGTGGACTACGTCTGCAATAATGAAGACTTGTAAAAAACAAAATGGTGTACTGTTTCATTTCTTGTGGTATTGTATTTTTATATTGCTTAACTTTATTATTCCCTCCCCCACCGACACCTCCTCGTCGTCCTTTTTACTCGTGTCACCTGGAGCTCGAGTCTCAGCGATCTCAGCTGGATCCCTGTCACCAGTCTGACGCTGTCCCTGTGGGATCGTACAACCAATAAGGGCACCAAACTCTCATCTGTTCGGTAATAATCAGTTAACCACGTCATCCAGCTCCACTGCCAAACCACCTCCTTCCTCTGAAAACGTGTCGCTCATTTCTTCTCTCACATCGTCCCGGTTTTTGTTTTGTTCCATCCAAGATTTCTACAGTTTTTAGCTCCTGTACTCGATGGAAAAATTGGCACTGAAATTATTTATTGTGTGGGAAATGGTTTAAGCTTGCCTATCTGAATGCTAAATGACTGGGACTTTTTTTTAGGAGTAAAATAAGTCATTCCATAACTGATTTAATTAAACTTCTGGGCATCTGTTAAAAATGAATTTTGGTTTTACATTTTATCCGTTATAGGAATAGTTTGACATTTTGGGAAAAGTGTTAATTTTTTAACCCTTCAGGCAGAGATTTAGAGGAGATTGATTTCACTCTCATGTCTGTAAATATGTTAGCTTAGCTTAGCTGAATGATTTACTTTTAAGCTTAGATTTTCAAATATTGCACATGCTGTTTTCCTCTCACTCGTGTTTTGGCTCAGTGGATGTGAACTGTCACTCATTCAGATCATTAAATAAGCTAAATGACAGACGTCGCCCCCAAAGCAACCGGCGAAGGACTCGAATGATGTCCAATGCTAACAGCAGCTGGTTGGCGCCGTTTTATAGGTGCTAAACCCATCAGTGATGGACTGTGCCGCGGTCCATCGCTATTCCGTTCCCTTTTTAGTCTTAAAAATGATTTTAATTAGTAACACTCAAAATAAACCTGCATCTACAGTGATTTGTAGGGCTGTACCCAAATCAGAATTTTGTCAGTTGAATCAGATTTGGCTGTTCAACACGAATATTCGACTGTTTGTTCCTTTTTTGTAATTTAGATCATAAGTGATGCTTGATTGAACTGCAGATTTTCAAACAGAGGTTAGTGGGACGTTCAGGTGAACAGCGACATTCACGTAATATTAGGTGTGACACAATCACAATATTAAATCAATCATCAATCAAAATGAGCTTTCAATTTCAGAAATCAAATCAGAAAGGCAGAATCTTCTAGTATTTCTTTTTCTCTCCAACCCGCCTACTTGCAGCGTCCGGCGTGTGTCAGAAGAAAAAACATTAGAGACGACACAGTGTAGTTTACCGGCTGTTATATCTCACTTGAGACCCATTTGAAACGTAGATAACAGTTGTCACGGCATGAATCAATAATCTGTTGATCTTCATCAATCAAGACTTGATGGTCTGACAGTGGCATAGCCATCAATGCTAAAAAAATGTTTAAATCAAATTGTTACCTTAAAATTGGATCATAGATTTGTGACACCTCTGTGTAATATAATAAACAAGTCTACTCAAAGCTGATTATTCACCCAAACAGAAGCCTTCTGAGCTAATGTGAGCTAATGTGTGCTAGCAATGCTAACGATGGATCGTAAATGCTAGATATCAAACAAAAGCCAGAGACTCTACCGTATTAAATAAATGTGAGCTGTACATTCACCACTTCTAATCAAAAGTAGGAGGATAACGTTATCAGACATTTACCAACAGGCAACAGACGGTCTCCAGAGCTACTACAAGTCTGTAGTGAAATGATTTTACCCCTGGGGGGAAAAACGAGGAGCGCTCACTCTGCAGCTACTTCAGGGGGCCAAAACATCAACAGACAGACAGAAGTAAATCGCACGCTCTGACAAATAAAAACAACAGCTTAACGTGAAGAATCTCAGTTTTTGTTCCGATTTAACAGATGTGATAGAACCAGGGGCGTAGTGAGGGGATAAACCCAAGTAAACTCAGTTTGGTAAGTTCGCTTTGTTGCATGTGGATGGAGCCCGACTAGCTGTTTCCTCCTTTCTCCAGTCTTTATGCTAAGCTATGCTAACAATTGCTTGCTACAGCCTTATATAATCTGTGCTGAGACGTGAGTGGTATCAATCTTTGCATCTGACGCTGCTCCAGACAGCAAATGCATTTCCCAAAATGTCAAACAGTTCAGTCTTTTTTGAGGAAGCTTTAGATGAGACTATTTATTCTTGTCCAACGACCATCTAGACGAATAACTAGTTGACCAGCCTTCGTTTGTCAGCCATCCGCTTTGAACCTTTGTGTTGAATGATAGAGTAGCTTTTGTATATTGTATACATACATAATTATTTTAACTGTGCGCTGCCATCAGTATCAGTGGTGAACTCCCAGTTTGTTTTGGGGAAACAAAATCCGAAGTAAAACTCTTGTCCCTCCTAATCATGAGATCTAGTGTAGTTTTGTCTCATTAATTTTGTTATCTTTTATGATTTTTTTTAATAATGTATTTTTTGTATATCTAAACTTTTGTTTGTTGTTGTCTCTTTGAGCGAAATGTAAAGTGTCTTATTTTCTTTGTACATTGTCCTTCATAGAAGGTTCAAAAACCTGCAGACTTGTGGCTTTTATTAACTAAAAATAACACTAAGCCCCAAAACGCCCCTCTTTTCTTTTTCATCTGTTTCTTATTCCACTCCATTGAATCTTCCTGCCATGTTTTCACTCACACCCTCGATTTTCCTGATCTTGAGTGGATGTTTGGGTTGAGTTGCTGTAAACAGGCAACTTTTAAGACCTCAAACCAGATCAAGATCGTGAAAACTAAACAAACTTAGCGGAATAATTTGTTTTGAAGCGATAGTCAGGGTGCAGTTTTTGAATGGGGTGGGGTGGGGTGGGGGGTGAGGGGGTTGGGGGGGGTGGACAGAAAAAAAAAACAACAACAAACCAATGACTTCACTGACCTCTGCTGGAACCAGTCTGTGTGTATATCTGTAGTTTTTGCTGTAATATATTTAGAGGCATTTTTTTAATCATGGAAAAATATATTGGGCAATTCTTTGGGATTGCATGAGTTTCTAATAGTTTTCTTTTGTAGGGAAGTAATATTGGCACAACAGTTTTTTTTTTTTGTAAGAAAACCAGAAAACTTTGGCATGTTTTAAGGATCTCCTGACCTGTTGCATTAACGCTGAAGGACTAGATGTTGCAGGATATCTCATCATTAGCAGTGAAACTGCATAGGTAAGCATGCGCTGACCTACTAAAGGCATGTTAACAGATGCTTGGGGAGAGAGAGGATTATCTTAAAGGAAAAAAAAAATCTAGGACATCTGAATCTGATTGAAGAGAAGAAACGAGGCCTGTTTGTAAAATATTTTGTAAATTAGTCTCAGCATGGTCTTCACAGAGGATAAACCACTCTATTTATCATACCGTTTTGATACTGGCTGTGGCCGAAACATGACTTCCAAGACAAAACCTATATGTGCTGCCTGCAGTGCACACAACTTTGGCTTCTATACACAATATTTAGCTTTTAGATTAGTTGGACAGAATATAGCAAACCCAATTCTACAAATGTAATAGAAGTGTGTGTTCTGGTGGGTCGAGTCAGAGTAAAGGAATGTGGATGTCTATGTGCTGTACGTAACCCTGTTTTAAATTCTCCACAGAGATAAGCAGAATGTATTATGTATCTCACGGTTATGAAATAACCTGTAGCAAGACCTGCATGGGAACGGAGAGAAATAAAGGCTGCGATGGGATTAACGGAGGAGGAAGAAGTTGGTGCCAATGACTGAAGTGTTAACAGAGTTTCCTATTTACCTCATGATGAATCTGGGACGAAAGACACCCTGTCCACTGTGTATAGATGCTAGTAGACTGGTTGTTGGTGTTTTGTCAGCTCCTTACATTTTTTGTTAACTTTACTGTTATTTCTTATGAATCTGATCTTGTACATTTGTCATAATAAAATGGGTTTTAAGCCTAATGTCGTCCTGTCTGGTCGTCCTGTATGGTCAAAAATATAAGCATACTTATAACTTTTGTTTTTGCTACCATTTTTCATGAGTTGAGGTCAGGACAAAATAATTATTTCTCTTAAATTTTGTTCACAAATTTGTTAAAATTGTAAGCGAGCAAGATAATCCATCTACCTGACAGGTGTGGCTGATTAAACTGCACACTTTTTCATACGGTTTCCGAATTGAACAGCACGTTTCCTTAAAAGACTGCACAACGGTGTGCAACGGTGTGCAACGGTGTACAGTGGGCTTTAAGATACGTTTTCTCCGTTTGGTGGGTTTGTCACAGTTGTTACCCAGTCAGTGATGTGTATGCAAACACCACTGTACTAGGCACTGAACTATGCAGATTTCACACAGAGCTAAAGATGCCATTTTTCTCAGGAGGGCAAAGTCATGGCGCCCGCCCTTTTCTGCCTCTGATTGGCTAATACTTGTTGTCTCTGTTTGTTGTGGGCACATTAAATCTGAAAACGGTGTGCACGGTTGTACTATGGTTTCCGGATTGAACGGCATGTTTCCTCAAAATGACGCACAGCAGTGTGTAGGAGGCTTTGAGATATGTTTTCTCGTTTGGTGGATGTGCCACAGCTGTTATCCAATCAACAGCAACATGTACTTAGAGGCCGCTCTATGAAAAAGGTGGTGCAGTGCAGTGCACTTATGTGCACAACAGGCTGTCCAACGCAGCACTGTTTTACATTTAAATAAATGGTTAGGATTGGGCATAAGAAGTGATGGTTAGGGTAGAAGTATGTTTAATAATATATATAATAGAATATACCAGAGACAGAGCAGGGTGTCTGTTGTCATATGTGAAGTAGCCACAGTGCTCAGTGACTAACAAATGTCTCTTTTCAAGATAAAGCTGGACATTTTAGAGTGTCCTTAAGTTGTGACCAGTCCACGGTAAACTTGTACAATAACCCTGCTGTTTAATCAGCATCAATATACCTGACACAGCTGTCAGGTGGATGGATTATCTTGGCAAAGGAGAAGCCAAATTGTTGACAAATTTAAACAAAAAGGTCACAAAATTTGAGACAAACATTCTGTTGGGATAGAAGAAGTCTTAGATTTTCTACTTCGCTTTGTTACTGAAGAATGGAGACAAAAACAGAAGTGTTCATATTTTTGTTGAATATATATTTTATATAGAAGCAGTTTCTCCTCGTCAATATGTTTACAGGGGTGGGAGGAAAAACGATACAACATAGCATCACAATATTTTCTGAGGTGATCTTGTGTCAATATAGTATCAATTCAAATAATAAATAAGTAATTATTATTACAATACATTTTTTTGCAGTAGAACAATAAGTCCACTAGATGGCGCAGTTCAGCAGCAAACAGCAGCACATGCTATTTGTTATCATTTAGGAGTAATTTACTTTCTTTTTCTTTTGGGGCACAATTTGCAGTTGAAAAAAAGGTGATTAATTGCAAAATATTGCAATACTCAATGTCACAAAATCACTAAAATTACAATCATATCGTATCATGACTTAAAGTACTGTGAAAATATTGTATTGTTGGGGCCTCTGGTGATGCCCACGTCTACACATTTATGATTGTTTTAAATGCAGAATTATTTCTTTATTTTTAGAAAATGTTTTTTAACAGCTATATAATTGCAGCTTTAATGACATTAGCCAGACACTGATGACAGCTTTCAATCAGGGTACCAAAATTTTGTTGAAGAATATAGTCTATCAGCATTTAATGTACCCTGAAAACAGATGAATGATTGTTTGGCTTCGACTGTCCTTCATGGTCACAGTGTTTATTAATATAATATGCTTCTAGAAGCGGGAAAACGTTTGCAACCACACACACACTTTTTTTTGTATTATTAACAATAAAACAAAGGATTAGAAAGTTGAATTTGAAAGTTGATTTTTAGTGAAATAAAGGTTAGCTGGATAGAATCAGCAAACTCTTGTTTGTTTATTTCCCCTATATAAATCATATTCATTCAACTTTGTTTCAATCTTTATTTCTCCTCTGGTCTTTAACAGTGATGTCTATAACATTTAGGCCTACATGTATACAGATGAAAGCAAATTCACTGTAAGTAAGTAAGTAAGTAAAAAATAAATAAATAAATAAATAAAAAACAAACAAACAAGCTTTACAGGCTAATCAATCAGACTATATGTGTTGTTATATGTATTATTATATTGAATCTTCAGTTTTTTGTATCTGAAAAAGAAAATGTTTTTATTAGATAATGTAGTCACTGTGTAGAGGGTCTGTAGTGTTTGAATTATAATAAACAAGTGTGAAGACATTTTAAACTTGTGTAAATAAGTATATTACATTTGGGATGTGTATGTGTGACTGACGTTGTTCTTTGTGTAACTGTCATCTCAGCTGTCACGTTTGAGTCTGAAAATCCACCGCAGCGGAAGCCTCGTAGTCAATCCAGGAACCTGAGAGGAGCTCTTCTCTGATTGGGCGATCGTAGTTACGTTCAATCCAGCCAATGAACAAGCAGCCAGATCCCTATATAAGCAGGGTGTTGCAGACAATTTGTTATCTTCTTTTGACGAACTCAAAGAAACAAGAAAACATGTCTGGACGTGGCGGTAAAGGAGCCGGTAAAGCCAGAGCAAAGGCTAAGACCCGGTCCTCCCGGGCTGGGCTTCAGTTCCCGGTCGGTCGTGTTCACAGGACTGCTGAGGAAGGGCAACTACGCCGAGCGTGTCGGTGCCGGAGCTCCCGTCTACCTGGCGGCGGTGCTGGAGTACCTGACCGCTGAGATCCTGGAGTTGGCCGGAAACGCTGCCCGCGACAACAAGAAGACCAGGATCATCCCCCGTCACCTGCAGCTGGCTGTCCGCAACGACGAGGAGCTCAACAAGCTGCTGGGCAGAGTCACCATCGCTCAGGGCGGCGTGCTGCCCAACATCCAGGCGATACTGCTGCCCAAGAAGACCGATAAGGCGCTTCCAAAAGTAAACACCTGGAACACACTATTTTAACACAACGGCTCTTTTAAGAGCCAAACACACATCTTTATAAAGAGCAGCGTTCATATCTTTATTATTGTGTGTGTGTGTGTGTGTGGGCGATTAATGTGTTTTGCAAGTTCATATCGCAGATTAAGTGTTTTTCTTTGATCATATAGTAGAAAAATGAACGTTGCAAAAAAAGTTTACCACCCGAATCAAGTTAAAATAGGCAAAAATGATCTTATTGTAAAGAAGTTGAACAAAATCAAAATGGCAAAACGCGAGTGTTATTTTGGTAACACTTGCAATTATGGGGAGGAATAAGAGTTCTACTGTACTTGTTTAAGTTAACGATGCTCATACATGCAGGTGTTTAACACTGTTGATGTAGTGAAGAACAAACGGCTCTGAGTGAGTCTGTGGCTCTTAAAAGAGCCGTTAGTTTGTGTTGTTGGTGAGCTGTGTGAGTGTTTAAGCTCTCTCTCCTCGGATGCGGCGGGCCAGCTGGATGTCTTTGGGCATGATGGTGACCCTCTTGGCGTGGATGGCGCACAGGTTGGTATCCTCGAAGAGACCGACCAGGTAAGCCTCGCTGGACTCCTGCAGAGCCATGACGGCCGAGCTCTGGAAGCGCAGGTCGGTCTTGAAGTCCTGAGCGATCTCCCTGACCAGGCGCTGGAAGGGCAGCTTCCTGATGAGCAGCTCGGTGGACTTCTGGTAGCGGCGGATCTCTCGTGAGAGCCACGGTACCGGGCCTGTAACGGTGGGGCTTCTTGACTCCGCCGGTGGCCGGGGCGCTCTTACGGGCAGCCTTGGTGGCCAGCTGCTTCCGGGGAGCTTTTCCTCCGGTGGATTTACGGGCTGTCTGCTTCGTTCTGGCCATTGTACTTTCTCACTTTCCTGTGTTCACAGATTGAAAAAGAATACTGTTGAACTGTCGTCAGCGGCTTTATAAAAGAACCGCAGCAGCGAGCTCAGCGCTGATTGGCTCAGGCCGAGAGGTGCGCGCGCTGTAGCTGCTTAACTATCGGAGGTGAGAAATTCGAACTAACGAATCCTCATCTGTCAAAGAAGTCAACCAATGAGACTGACAGCACGTGGTAGAATGCTGAGATGTGCGCGCACTGTAGCTGATCAACTATTGGAAAAAGAAATTCAAACTAACCACTCATGCACAGCCTCTAACAGCCTTAAAGGTTTTCCCCTCTAACTTTATTGCTACTAGTGAAATTCAAACTATGGTAACATGTTTGATGGGAAGTTATAAAATAAAATTACATAAAATAAATAACGTTTTGGTGAAGTCTTGTTTACATTAGTTGCAAACAAAATACATAGGAGAAATAAAAATAAATAAAAGGACCAATGTGTAGAATTACATACACCTCACAGTCCTCTGCTCCAAGTGTGTAGGACAGGGTTCTGCAACCTTTAATATCAAAAGAGCCATTTTTCTCCAAAGAGAGAAAAAAAACTGTCTGGAGCTGCAAACATTAAAATTTATCCGTGAGCGGTATTCATCATTGGTTTGGTGCCTGAATATTAAATTGTTTTCATTGAAAACTATAAAGTTTTAAGCATCATTCACTTTCCCTTGAATTAATTTACTCTATTTTTTAAATGAAAAGAATCAATTTTATCAAAAGAAGAAAAGTAAATTATCTCAAAAAATGATTAGTTGGTAAAACTTTCAAAACCTGAAAATTGGAAGAGGACCTGCTGTACAATACTTAGCTTGGCAGAAAGTACAAAAATATTTTCATCACATCTGTGGCTTTAACAACTTTACTAAAATATTTATCTGTGCCACAACAAGGTGGTGGAAAAATAATAAAGAGACCGTGAAAAAGAAGAAATTGGATTTAGTAGGTTTATTTCTGCTTTCATGAAAGAGGACTGGAACCAACAGAGTGACAAAGGCAATCTTGAAGGAATCGGTGAGGAGTGCATCCTCATCAGGGTTTTTATGTGCATAAGAACAAAGAAACCATGGTTATACACAACGAACAAGTTGTTCAATGACTCAGTGTCAGTTTGATGAATTGTTATGGTGAATCTGGTTTTCCACAGTTTGACAGTGGTGATAGAAATTACAAGTTGGAACAGTTCTTATGTTTTGTAGGTAGGTCTTCAAGTATTAGTCCATAAATAACATAAGTGTCATCAGTGTTACAGGAGAGACCCTGTAGGACACTCCACACTTGTTTGGATCTGTAACAGCAGTAAGAGATGATGCAGTGTTTCATCTTCATCACATTGAATCATTGGACATTTTTTGGTTTTAACATAACAGCTCCATGAGACAGCAGCTCTAACAGGGAGTCTATAACTGCTCCCAAAGTTTTCTTCTGAGACAGAGAAGCCACGCTCTGACTGAGACCAGCATTTATACCAGCGCACCGTGAAAAACTGAAATAAAGTATCACAAGCACAGTAGTACAAAAATATGACACAAACGTAAGATATTATAAGGGCAAAATAAAATGCAAACACATACCGTGTGTGCTTTCTGTCTTCTGCAGATAGCTTCTAGCAGAACACCCCTTGTTACTCTGTTGTAGCACAGCCTCGAACAGCCTTAAAGGTTGTGACTGCCTCAGAAACAGGTACACCAACAAACAAAAAAACCCCCAACTATTTACAATATTACCACAAGGCAAACAAAGAAAACAAAGACATTCAAATCTCTTGTGATAAACACATTTTCTGAGACAGCTACAGAGTCTGTTGATGGAGAGGAGCCAGACGAGCCATTTAGTAATTCAATTATTTTGGTGTGGTCACTTTTACATATATCTTTATAATTAACTGGCCCTCCATACTCAAAGTTATTAATTGTATGAAATGATGACGTACCCAATTTATTTGCAAATGTTTGTAACGTTCAATAAAATCACCAAATATTAATTTATAGAAGGGGCCAACCCAGAGAGCTTTTCTTGAGATGGCAGCTGACACATTTTTAACAAAAGCAATATTCAAACGTATGTATAGCCTACATAAATCAACGGCTCCCAGGCCGCCGTACTCCCTGTTTTTAGATAAAAGTTTACTGGTTTGCCCCGACCAGGTTAACACGCTGCTTGTTTAATTTTTTTTTAACATACTATCAGATGGAGGAAAAATATTTGAAAGAAAGAGGAGTGTGGACAGGATGTGGGTTTTTATTATGTTAATTCTTGATTTATAATTGGTATTTTTGTTTTGCCATTTTTTGACTTCATCTTTAACAACACTCAGTTTATCCTCCCAATTTCTTTCACTGCAGTTTTTATTACAGAAAATTAAACCAAGAACTTTAATTTCTTGTTTTACTTGAATATTTACGGCAGTTTTTTTTATTCTCCACGCCGATCCAAACTCCCTCAGTCTTTGCATGATTTATTTAGCACCAGATACCAGCTCATATAAACTCAGGTGGTTAATTAAAACATCCATCTCTAATTGATTCTTAATTATGACTGTGACATGATCAGCATTGGCCATGGCTTTAACATTATTAGAATTTCCAATGTTAATACCAGAAATAAGAGAATCACAGTTGATCATTTTGATTAAGGGACTTATTGCTAAAAAATATAAAGCAGCACTCAGTGGGCAGCCCTGTTTGACTCCTCTCTCAACACAGAGAGGGTCTGTTCAAAAACCGTTCACATTAATACGAACATTTGATTTTATATACAGACATTTAACCATATGGATAAAGACTTTTTGGAAGCCACAAACTTCCATCACAGAACACAAATAATCTCTTGAAATGCAGTCAAAAGCTGTTTTTTGGTCAAAGCCAATAATATAAAAATCTTTCTTTTCAGAAGAGTAACATCTCTCTCAAAGTGCACAAATTATCCCACATTAGTCGACCTTTGATTGCACATGTTTGTTCTTTCTCTATAATTTCATCTAATAAATTATCTAATCTGTTCATTATTATTTTAGCTAGTATTTTATAGTCTGTATTCATAATAGTTAAATGTCTGTAATTATTTATATCACATTCATCACCATTCTTATAGCCTATAATAAGCGTTAAAACACCTTCACAGAAGGAATCACCCAGAATCCCGCTGTGCAGTCCTTCATTAAACATGGAGGTGAGGAGGTTCAACACTTCATCAATATATAACTGATCAAATTCAGAGGGTAAACCATCTGGACCGGGACTTTTACCAATGTTTAGCTGCTGGATGGCTTGAATCACCTCATCTTTTTTGACATCATCACATCCAGAATCTGTTTCTATCTTTTTATAAGAATCAACACAGAAATCTTTAATCACTTCTCTTTTCTTCTTTTCATCATAAATTAAATCACCAGCTTGGTTTTTAACAGAATTAATAATTTATTTTGAATTCGATTTAGTCGATTTTTGTTAAAAAAAAATTAACGCACGATTAATCGCGTCACGTGACTCAGGTAGATTCTGTCTGTGTTTACAGTCTGTGGTCTTGTCACCCGTCCGCTGAAATACGGAATCCGATCTATTTGAGGATTAAATAGCGCGTCCTGTTTTGAATCAGTGCTGGACGGGGTTTGTCTCGTGTTTCCGTCTTGAATGCAGCTTCATCCCACCCGCTGCCCGGTGAAGAGCCGTCCGACTCTGCCTGTGATCGATCGGGTAAAACTCACTGCAATCGGTGGTTTGATCACACGAGAGTGTAAAACACTGTTAAACTCTTGGTTTGACAGTGTCAGTGACAGTGACAATCAGACTAGTTGTAACTCTGCGAGTGTTTCCTATGACGGACGGTGGCCTGTCAGATGTACGGCAGCTTCAGGGGGACAATATTCTCCATTCACAACCAAGTGACCACTAGACTGTATGGATGTGACTTGTTTATGAAAGTTGAGGTGTGCAGACGGATACACAGACATTTACTTAATACACTAATCAAAATGTAGTGCTGATGTGAAAAAATAAACAATATGATGTGTTATTATTTTTCACCAATCTGTAAAATTACATCCTTAAATTGTAATAGATTACTGTATTACATCCTTCAATACTATATAAGAGAGAACAGAAGAAAATACAAATAATATTAGTTTATATAATATGTAGTATTTTAACTGCAACCATTAATCACAGAGTAGTATTGTGATTAATCAAGTTAATTTTTGGAATCGTTAGTAAAAATGTAACATGACTTTACATTAAACCTGCTGCAGACGAAATACACACCACAGAGGTGTGGATTCAAGTCACATGACTTGAACTCAGACTTGACAAAATCAAAAAAGACTTGCAGCATGGCTTCCACTTTCACAACAATAACTCACGACTTCACTGGAGCCCTTTAACTTTAAAATACTTTATACCAGTGATACTCAGCTGGGCGCTGGGTGGCCTGTTGACCTTTTTTTTTTAAATTCACAATGACATTAAACTGATTTACGCTGGGATTTTTTTTTTTACTAACTGTCACCTAAAGCAGTATATCTCTTTCTTCCTGTCCTTTTGAAAAAATACATAAACATTATACATTAAGAAAATGAAGTGCAACTGCTGCAAATTAGTCTTTAGATTCTTTACCACCTGTGCAAATAATTACATTTTTTATAGTTACTAATCCACCATATTTAAAATCTTTTTTTTTTTTTTTTTTTAGAAATCATTTTTCCAGGTTCTATTTGTAAATGTTGATACTGATCAATAAAATCTCCATATAATTATTTATTATAGGGGACATTTCTATGTTTTGTTTCTTCTTTTTCCTCCAAGACACACACTTACATTTGCAAACATAATAATTTGTGCCTTCTTGTAAATTTGGAATTAATCACAATACAGTAAGTTGTTTCTTTACACACAGTGTGTTGCTGGGGATAGATGCTCTGAGATTAGAGCAGGATGAATACTTTTACTTTCTTTTTTAAAAATAGACTTTATTGAATTTTCATAAATAAATGTAACATCAAAACAGTTCAAGAATTATTCTAACTCTGGCATTTAAGCTTTTCTTCATCATCTGTGATTCATACTGTCAGAGAAAGTAAACTGTATGTGTGAGTGCTGTCAGTGTTCACATTCACATTTACTTTTTTGTTTCTATTTTTTCTGTTTTTTTAAATAGTTATTTATATTATATATTAGTGCTGTCAATCGATTAAAATATTTAATTATGATTAATCGCATGACTGCCTGTAGTTAATCGTGATTAATCACAAATTAATCGCACATTTTTATTGCTTCAAAATGTACCTTAAAGGGATATTTTTCAAGTGTTTAAAATGTAATTCAAATATGAGTTTATTAAATAAAATACATTAACCAAAGGCAATGACAAATATTGTCCAGAAACCCTCAAAAGCACTGCGTTTGGCATAAAAAAAAGCTCAAATAATAACATGACAAACCCATCAAGTCCATCAGGCACAGATGAGCATAATGACCTGATCATTTAACATTAGGGCCAAAACGCACTAAAAGTTCAATAGAAAAGTCATTTGAAGCTTTATGGCGCACAGATTTAAAATTCCAAACACCTCAGAACCTGCTGTAGTTTAGGAAAAGGTTACTATTTATCTATTTCTTTAGTATTATTAATGTTAATAATAGTTTATTTCTTTAATAAAATATTGTCCTCTGCGGAGAAAAATCCTCTCCTTTATTCAGTCTGTGTGATGATGAAACGGTGCGTGATATGTTTTTGTATTAATGCAGCAGGATCATTTACATCAGTGTCTCTCTGACAGGATGTTTTAGACCAGAGCAGACAACAAACTGCACACAGACACACACAGAGGAGATGAAGAGGAGATGAAGAGGAGATGAAGAGGAGATGAAAGGAGATGAGAGGACAGAGTCTGGACTCACACGCAGAGGCAGTCCTGGCTATGTTTTGCGCCCTGGGCGATAAAACTTAAAAAATAAAAGAAAACATTAAACTTTTTTTTAACGAACAGAACGGCAGTAGAAGATTGGCAGTGAGTAAACAGAAATACAACGAGAGAAAAGGAGGGAATGGAGGGGGAGAAGTCGTAGTAGGTGAATGATAGGAAATGACAGTGATTGAAAAGCTGGATCCGGGCGGCTTTTCTCAAAAACAAACAAAAAACTGACGTCACCCCACACGCTCAAATCGCCAGTTCAAAGTCTAGACGGGAGCTGCCATGTTGTTATTCTGCTTGGAACAGTCAGGTTTTTGTCCTTTAATTGTTAATTTTATTGAGCACACGCATGAAGAGAGGCTGCAGCTAACATCGGCACAACAGTGTTACTGGCAGACTAGTGCTGTAGAGACTTTGGATAGAAAAGAAGGGAAATGTTATTTAATAGCAATAACTAACTTTAATTAATGTGTCCACAACTTTACAATAATCATCTTTTATGATACAATTTGATTTGCTAAAAGACTAAATGGAAGAAAATGATCAAACTGATTGAAAAAAAATCAGCATTTAAAAATAGTTAAAAATATGACATTACATTTGAAAATGGACATTTTGCGGCTTAAAATTTACTTTTTGCACAAATTCAGCAACTGGTTAAATGCCAAGTATTGTTATAGGCTATTACTTAAAAAGAGGTGCAGTCACTGCCATTCCTATAGATTAAATATTCATGGATGCACTTTTAATTGGTTATTTTCTTGGTGCTGATTAATTGATTAATGATTAACATCTTTACTTCAAATGTCTTTGTTTTCATCGACCAGTTTGTGATCAGATCACCCTATTGGCTACTAAAATGCAGATAAAAAGTTTGGATATTAATTCAACTTGTACTCATTTTAAAAGTAACTAAGTAGATTCCATGGTGTAATGAATACTTAAGTGCAAGTAAAAGTACAGACTTGAAACTCTGTTCATAAAAGTACAAGTGCTCCCAAAAAACTACTTAATTACAGTAAACTGAGTATTTGTGATGAGTTACTTCCATGCCTGCTTTTGTACAACTGTTATAAAATATGACTGAAAATAAATTCAATATGAAAACATCTCATAGTTCATCAGATATTACAGGTTGGTTTTGTAAGGATGTGATAAAGGATGATGAACTTAAAGGTTTATATATCTGAACATAAATTCCATACATGCATGTTTTTTGTCAGACATTGTTTTGTCCGGCAGAGCCATTTGTTTAATAAGGAAACTTAAACTTAGGCAAAGAAAATAATAACAAAAAAGAAAAAGAAGAAAAAAAAGTTTGTAAATTATTAAAGGTTAATTGATAGTTATCATAGGCTCCAGTCTCCCCGCGACCCTCAGGATAAGCAGTTACAGAAAATGGATGGATGGATGGATGGATGATGTTATCATTTACAAATATCAGAAAATACACAAAATTTGCAAACCCGTATTCATAATACACAAAACACCAATGCATAAAAAGTAACTAATACTCTGAGTAGATTTTGAGACTTTTGACACTTTGAACTTTTACTCAAGTATTTTTCCAGCACCAGTACCTTTACTTGTAATCGAGTAATATTTTAGCAGTGTAACAGAACTGTACTTGAGTACATCTGTTCAGTACTCTTTCCACCACTGGTAAAAAGAAACACGTCAAAGCAAAAGACAAACTTCAAGGCAACCAAGCGGCTCAAGCTGAGGTGATAAACATTACAAGTAGGCCTATAAAGAGGACACAGTCAAACTGCATTAAATATAATCTGTAGTCTATAGTCTGAATAAAGAAGTTTGTCTGTTCAAAACAAGGTCACACTTGTTCCTTTATTAGTTAAAGTTTTATATTTAATTAACACCCCCATAGTTATTATCATTTGCTCTCAGAGGATGTTGGTGCTCAGTTAGAAAATCTTGAAACAGTAAGGGCCATACTTTGCCTCTTTTTTTGCCACACAAATAACCTCCAATCCAGATAGCATCTCTAGTTAATTTATACAAATCTCTGTTGTTTTTTCTATAAAGAAAGACATACAGTTCACAATTTACAGTGCAGTTCAGTGACTGTTCACTCCGGCAAGCACATAACGTAATTAATTCTGTTTGATGACCATGGTTTTCCATAGTTCAACACGCTACACTGATGATCAAGTGGAACAGTTCTTTTTGTTTCGCAGACATCTTTTCATCCCTGCATGATGGATCTATTAAAAAATTTAAAAAACATGGCCTTGCAGTATAGACCAGACCTCCTGAGCTCTGTAACTGTGTATCAGGAAGTGTTGCTGTGTTTTATCTTCACTGGGCTGCAGTAAATCATGCAACGCTCTACAAACAACAACTGACAGTAAGTCTGTTAACAACAGAAACAAGCAACTGAACATAAAGTCTTCTAAGAGACCTCAGTGACTGTATTATCAATTATATTTTTAATTAACCCACTACATTAAAAAATCATTAATCTTTAAAAAAAACAAAAACTTTTCCTTAAAAGACCAGCCCATCTGTAAATGTTTGTGTTGTGTGATAGGATTTCCACACAGTAATTCATAAAGCAGAGCCATATGTAGCTCTGCCCCTCCTCTTTCCCCTCCAATCAAAGATTATTAAAATTAACTTTAACAAGTTAAACAAGAAACTGATATTATGATTAAAAGGTCATTTTAATTAACTGAAACAAAAATTAAAACTAGACTTTTAGACTGTTTAGTTTTATTGCTCTTGTCAATTTGGTCAAATTTGTCAACATAAAAGACGCATTGGTGCAAATGTTAATTGAGACTGGGATGCCAAAAGTGAGTCAGAATTGCCGTATTCAAGCTCTCCCCTGACAAATATCCATCACATCATGATGAAGAACTAAAACTCATAGAAACTAATAAAAAAAAACACCTTAACTGCAACAAGCAAACCCTGGAAACCGAACTGAAACTAAACTGAACTGAAAAGAAAACTTCAAAACTCGTGAAAATGCTGCTTTTATTAGCTCTCGTTTGGTAGCTTCACTGGTCGTTGCCCATGAACACAATTTATTAATAAAGTTATTATTTTGTTGGCTGGAAGCTCGATGTTCGCCAGAAAGAGTTTGACCAGGAAGTATTTTCAGATATCGTCAGTGTGTTTGCTGCGACCAGAGTAACTTCAGTTTATTACAAAGTGATGATAAACACATGGTTGTTTTGACTTTTAGTCACCGAACAGACTCTTGGATCAGCTGGCAGACGGATTTTGATGGAGGTCTGACGCATTTTAAAACATTTTTAGGGAGAAACAAGTGAGAAAAAATCGCTGAGCGGTGCCGGTGGCGGCGGTGAATGTGTGAGGTTTGAAAGTTCTCCGAGCAAAACGCAGAAAGAATCAGAGCTCCAGATGAGTTCAGTATGAAGAGACACAACTCTGCTATCGACTCCTTCACTGTCAGCCCTCAGCGCGGCTCCCGCAGTTAGTTTAGAGTGTTTTATCGATGAAGAGAAAACACGTGACCCGACAGTCAGACTGCACAGAAGAAGCGCGAGTTCAGTTGACTCTCCACGGTTCTCATGGTGTGTTTAAGTTCAGCCTCCCGCTCTGACCTGTCAAACGGTTTACTCAGATCCTCAGAGACTGACAACAATGGCAGAAGTCGCTCCAGCAGCCACGGCTGCTGCTGCTGCTGCTGCTCCGTCTAAACCAGCCAAAAAGAAAACCTCCACCACTAAGACGAGGAAACCTGGTCCCACCGTGAGCGAGCTCATCGTGAAGGCCGTGGGCGAGTCCAAAGAGCGGGGCGGCATGTCTCTGGCTGCTATCAAGAAGGCCCTGGCTAACAAAGGCTATGATGTGGAGAAGAACACCGCCCGCGTTAGAACTGCTCTT
This sequence comes from Lutjanus argentimaculatus, assembly GCA_034769285.1. Lineage (NCBI taxonomy): Eukaryota > Metazoa > Chordata > Actinopteri > Lutjaniformes > Lutjanidae > Lutjanus > Lutjanus argentimaculatus. The sequence continues at coordinate 840,199 of JAWZSL010000004.1, read as the reverse complement.
AAGAATCTGGTGGCAAAGGGGATCCTCGTGCACACCAAGGGGACCGGGGCATCCGGCTCCTTCAAGTTGGCCAAGAAGACAGCCGAGCCCAAAGTCGCCAAGAGATCCGCTTCCAAACCGCTTCTAAATCCGCCCTAAGACCGCGTCCAAACCCGCGTTCCAAAACCCGCCGTCCAAAACCGCGTCCAAACCCGCCTCTAAACCCGCGTCCAAACCCGCGTCCAAACCCGCGTCAAACAAACGAAGCGCGCAGGAAAGAAGACTACAGCAACCGGAAAGCCCAAGAAGTCAAAGAAGTCAGCAACCGCTACGAAAAGCCCGAATAAGGGCAAGAAGTCCGCGGGGGGCAAGAGGGCCACCAAGATCTCTCAAAAACCAAAAACTAAGTCCACAGGTAATAAATCCCCCGCGAAGAGGTCCAGCAAGCCAAAGCCCAAGAAGGGATCATCCAAGAAATAAACTGTTATCAATCTGAAAAAAACAAAACAAAAACACCCTAAAGGCTCTTATAAAAGCCACCACGTCATCCCAGAGAGCACGTTCCTGTTTCATCAGACACAGTTTATATCAGGACACTTAGTGCAGAGAGAGGAGAGTGAGACGTTAAGCTCTGTATTTTCATGTAACGCAAGAGAAATAAAGAATGCAAAAAGAAAAACCCCTTGAAGCCTAATCTATATTATTCTTGTGGGAACATTTCTTTTTGGATTACTATTGCAACATTTAATATATATTTTTATACTATGAACCACTTCACGTTCTTGCACAAAATTGCACAGTCCTTTCATGTAATTAGTATTATATGCATTTTTATATTTTTATAGTATTTTTCCATATCTTACTGACAATTTTTTGAATTCATGTGTCTCGACTCACAGTACTTGCTACTAATTCCTTGTATTTGTAAACCTACCTGCAGGGGCGCCGAAAAGGGGAGGAGAAGGAGAAGGATTCTGGCGCATATATGTCTGTTCTAGCGGCCCATGATTGACAGGGGCCCAGAGAGGCCCCTAATACAATTATAATACTGACAAAATAATATGACACTCAGTAATAAACTTAAAATCACACATATATTTTATTTACAATGTATTGGTAACACTAAGTTATTTGTTTTGGAAACATTTCTAAACCTATTGGCAGTAAAATCACATTTCCCTTTGTTATTTTTGGTCAAATCACTGAAAACACCTTTAAGTAAAACAAAATGGCGAGAGGCCACCTGAAATAGTGATTATGATGCCATTACAAATGGTATTACATTATAGGAAATACTATATAATTTTGTATGTCATGTACACTACAGAGCCAGGTCCAGGATCCTCTTCAAGTTTGTCAGGGAGGAGAGTGAAGTGTTTGCTTGTTGCATCTTGTTCTGTAGATGATAATGTTCAAATTACAATAAATCATAAAAGACAATTGGCCATTTTGTTTTTGATGGTGTTTTTTGCTGAGATTTTATTTGTTTCTCCACAGATTATAATTGCATTTCATCTTAATGGAAGAGGTTATTTTGTATTTAAGTTTTGTATTTTCAGGTAATTAATCTTAAGAGAATTTTATGTTCAAGTATTTAAAGAAAGAGATGGGTTTTGGAGTATCAGTCTTACAGCAAATAATTGAATCTAAATGAATTTCATTGTATTTTCAGTGCTTCCCCTACCAAATAACTGTCATGTTTTTCTTTTCACAAATATGGGAATGGTAGTAAAAAAATATCATTAAAATACATATGTAAAACAGTATCAAAATTTTCCGCCGGCGTGGTGGCCGGCTATGGGGGGCCCCAGTAAGATTTCTTTTCATGGGGCCCAAAATCCCTGGTGGCACCCCTGCCTACCTGGCAATAAAGTTGATTGTGATACTTTTATGTATTTATCTGCTAGATATGAGTTAATGTGTATATATGTCAATATTTTTTTTTTCTCAGTATTTTATATTTATGTGTCATATTGCTACCTTGTGTTTCTGTTACTTACTCTTATTTTTATAGTGGAGCATTGTGGCCAAAGTTTTTCACAAGAACGAACTCTGCAATTCCTCTGTTTTTTTTAAATTTTTATCTTTATTGTGCATTTTGTACTATCCTTTTGGCACTTGTGTTACCTCTCTCCTTTGGCAACATGAAAGGCTTTTATGAATTATTATTTCAGTCTCTTCAGCACATATGGTCAGGGTCAGATATGAATAAAGAATAATGTAGCAAAGCAGGAGATAATCTTAGTTTTTAGAAGTTTTATTAAAAATGTGATTGGTGCCAGAAATCACAGGGGGTCCCTAAGACTTAGTCTGCTCTGAGGTCCTAAAAATCAGATTTGCACGTGACAACTAAAATCATAATTTCAGGGTTTGTACATCTTTTCCAAAGTCAACTTGGAGCACTTTTTAAATATTTTCAAGGTTCATTTTCAAGCTTTTCCAGCAACTTACAGCTTGTTATTCACATATTTATACACAAAATGATAATTTCACCTCTTAATCACATTAAATCAGATGTTATTGTGCCATTATCAACCAAAATAATGTTTTGTGACAGAAGGTTTTAATATGTCATCTGTCTGTAAGTAGACTTGGCTTCCTAGGATTATTAATTTTGTGTATTTTCTTTAACCGATATATTATTATTATTATTATATAATTATAGTACTATTTTTTCTCATTTTATTTTTTCTTCTCTCTCTCTCTCTCTCATCCAGTGAATGGCTCCACCGAACACAATGTCAAATGAGGTGCAGTTAATGCCATTTTTAGACTGCTGATTAATTATCAATTATTTTAGTATTATTAGTATTTGTTTTTTGCATTTACATCATAGCCTATATTTGATAGTTATTGTTACATTGTTGTATTTTAAAAGGTAAAAGGCAATTTTATTTAATAAAACAATGACAGATCTATTATGTATTTTGTATGTCCCTGTTCCTGTCAAATAAGCATGACAGATATAAAAAATAAGAAATTAGTTTTTCTGAAAATGGGCAGTAGTTGATTTCAATTGTTGAACAAACACAGATGGCAACTATAACCTACGCTTAGATTGTTTATAAGTCAAGTATTTTTGAAAACCGTAAACAAATAATGCAGGCAGGGGAATATTTAAAATAGATTACTTTATGACGTGGGTGTTTATATACAGTATGCAATTATGTCTAATACTTAATTGTGTCCTTTTTAATGTTTTATTATTAATTATTAGCCTAATTGTTAATTGTTAATTATTATTCAAAGGGGAGAATTTACATGCATAGAAAGGTGTGTTTACCATATTAACAACATGAGCGTGAACGCAGCATTCTACCACGTGCTGTCAGTCTCATTGGTTGACTTCTTTGACAGATGAGGATTCGTTAGTTCGAATTTCTCACCTCCGATAGTTAAGCAGCTACAGCGCGCGCACCTCTCGGCCTGAGCCAATCAGCGCTGAGTTCTCTGCTGCGGTTCTTTTATAAAGCCGCTGACGACAGTTCAACAGTATTCTTTTTCAATCTGTGAACACAGGAAAGTGAGAAAGTACAATGGCCAGAACGAAGCAGACAGCCCGTAAATCCACCGGAGGAAAAGCTCCCCGGAAGCAGCTGGCCACCAAGGCTGCCCGTAAGAGCGCCCCGGCCACCGGCGGAGTCAAGAAGCCCCACCGTTACAGGCCCGGTACCGTGGCTCTCCGAGAGATCCGCCGCTACCAGAAGTCCACCGAGCTGCTCATCAGGAAGCTGCCCTTCCAGCGTCTGGTCAGGGAGATCGCTCAGGACTTCAAGACCGACCTGCGCTTCCAGAGCTCGGCCGTCATGGCTCTGCAGGAGTCCAGCGAGGCTTACCTGGTCGGTCTCTTCGAGGACACCAACCTGTGCGCCATCCACGCCAAGAGGGTCACCATCATGCCCAAAGACATCCAGCTGGCCCGCCGCATCCGAGGAGAGAGAGCTTAAACACTCACACAGCTCACCAACAACACAAACTAACGGCTCTTTTAAGAGCCACAGACTCACTCAGAGCCGTTTGTTCCTTCACTACATCAACAGATGCACTTCCATGTGGGAAATTTATTTGCATATGAAAAGCTGTTTCTATTTATAATGAATATGCTTCCAAGGGTAGCAGGATTCTTATTAAGGCCAACTACTAACTGGCAAATTTCTAAATGAAAATATCAAAATTCAAGTGTCCTTTCAGTGGCGGACCTAGATTTATCTTGCTGGTAAAATGATTACACCAGCAAATAAAAGTGTAAAATCAGGACGAGAGGACATGTTACATGAGGTATCCTCGGAGTTGGATTGCTCTCGTTCTTCAGTTGTATTAAGGAAACTTCAGGACTGGAAATCCATTCACCCTCCTACACTAAAACGCTGGAAAAATGAAATGTGTTATTTGAATATGGAAACGACGATGGCATGAAAAAGAGCAAATTAACTCAATTTGAAATCATGGGGAGAAATATTACGAGCATTGTTTATTTTCCTTACGTTGTTGATTTTCATTCTATAAAATTTAAATGTGCCCCACATTTAAATTTTATAGAACTTGGGTGGTTCAGTCAGAAGAATAGTCGAATTATAATGCAGCAGATGATTCTTATTTTTAGGAGATTTATTAAGTAAAACATGTATATTTACAATGTGCTTGTGTTTCAGCTGAAACTTAAATGTGTTATTTCTTTTGATATCCTAGGACCACCCTAATCCAGAGACAAAAGTTTAAACGTACTAGTCACAAGCTATAAGACCACATTTAGAATAATAGATCAATCAAGAATAAACAATCACTCATCCAAAACATGTTTTTAACTTGATTAGCAATAAACGTATAATTTCTCCCCATCAAGAGTAGAGATATATGAACGCTGCTCTTTATAAAGATGTGTTTGGCTCTTAAAAGAGCCGTTGTGTTAAAATAGTGTGTTCCAGGTGTTTACTTTTTGGAAGCGGGCCCTTTCGGTCTTCTTGGGCAGCAGCACCGCCTGGATGTTGGGCAGCACGCCGCCCTGAGCGATGGTGACTCTGCCCAGCAGCTTGTTGAGCTCCTCGTCGTTGCGGACAGCCAGCTGCAGGTGACGGGGGATGATCCTGGTCTTCTTGTTGTCGCGGGCAGCGTTTCCGGCCAACTCCAGGATCTCAGCGGTCAGGTACTCCAGCACCGCCGCCAGGTAGACGGGAGCTCCGGCACCGACACGCTCGGCGTAGTTGCCCTTCCTCAGCAGCCTGTGAACACGACCGACCGGGAACTGAAGCCCGGCCCGGGAGGACCGGGTCTTAGCCTTTGCTCTGGATTTACCAGCGCCTTTACCGCCACGTCCAGACATGTTTTCTTATTTTTTTAAGTTCGTCAAAAGAAAATAACAAATTGTCTGAAACACCCTGCTTATATAGGGATCTGGCTGCATGTTCATTGGCTGGATTGAACGTAACTACAATCGCCCAATCAGAGAAGAGCTCCTCTCAGGTTCCTGGATTGACTACGAGGCTTCCGCTGCGGTGGATTTTCAGAGTCAAACGTGACAGCTGAGATGACAGTTACACAAAGAACAACGTCAGTCACACATACACATCCCAAATGTAATATACTTATTTACACAAGTTTAAAATGTCTTCACACTTGTTTATTATAAACTATATTGTATTAATTCAAATACTACAGGCCCTCTACACAATGACTAAATTATCTAATAAAATAACTAGTTCTGTCAGTCGTATTTAATCGCAAATAACTGTATGTGATTAATCACAAATTAATCTGTAACCAGTGTTTGCAATGAAATAGGCTAAGAGACTAATAGACAGTTACAGCAATTTAAGGAGGATGATAAGTAAGCCACAAACTCTGCTCAGTGAAACCAAGAAGAACGGATTTATTCCTCAAACACACAAAAATATAGGTTTGCCCTTCACATATTTCACTATGGCTCACCCAATAATAATAATAATAAAAAAATAGACTCTTAAAAAAAAATTAAAAAAATAAAACGTAAATAAATAAATAAAACTCAAATGCACCCCTTTTTCAGAGCTCTTCAAATATTAAATCAAAATAAATAAATTAATAATAATAATAATAATAATAATAGTAATAATAATAATAATAAATTGTCCACCCCTCATGTCTTTCCTTATTACCCGGGTAGTATCTCATTCAGTTCAACACATCTTTTAGTTCCTATTTATTTCCTCTTCAGATGCAAATCGGTTTTTTTTCCTCGATAGATTTTCCTTTAAAGTTTAGTTCAGTTCAGTCAAGTCAGTAAGTTCTGTTTTTTTAGTCAGCTATGTAATTTTAGTTCAGTTAGGGGCCCCATTTTGTATATTTTGCTTAAGCTTATCTGCAGTTCAAGTGGATTTAAAAAAAATATATATATTAAGGGTTTGGTTAGTTACGACGGAAAACTGAAAAAACTCGTTTTCAGAATCAGAATCATGCCCCGCGCGAGGGCCGAAAATAGTTAAGCTTAAGTCCCTTAACTTTCCCCATTCATTCTCTATGGCAGTTGTTATCACTCCGGATGTAATATATTTTTGGCCGCTGTTTCACCCTAATGTGTAACAGTAAGGAGACACACTGAGTGACAGACGGTAGAGGAGCGTCCACAGCAACAGAAGAATTCAGAGCAAGTTTCTCGCAATTTAACGGACTTTATCACGGCTTGTCTTTTTTTACATGGTAAGTCTTGTTCATTTTCAAGTAGTAATTAACAGTTTTCATTCATATATGATAAAAAACCGTTTTCGTTGTCTTTTGATTGACAGGTTGTCACTGTAAATACATTTTATACTTTTAAAATATTTTTTTTTTCATGGCTCTTTCGTCTAACTTTTCAATTTTAAGTCTTGATCATTTTTTCGAAATTAAGGCTTTTCTGTCATATATAAATGGGAGAAACTGATTTTATAATTGTTAGCTGGCTACAGGTGTGTTATGATTGACAGGTTGTCACTCGGTTGTAAATACAGACTTTTTCATGGCTCTGTCGACCAGCCTTTCAATTTTAAGCCTTGTTTATGATTTCGAGTGGTAAATTAACGCTTTGTTGTCGCACACACACACACACACACACACACACACACACACACACACACACAAGCAAATTGATTTTATATTTATTAGTTGGCTCTAGTTGTGTTATAATTGACAGGTTGTCCTATGGACTTTGTCAGTAACTCTAGTTCATTTTTTTTCAGCCGTAAATTAATGCTTTTCCGTCATGATCAAGCTGTTTTATTAATCTGTTGGCTTCAGTTGTATTGTTATAGGATTGCCAGGTTGTAACTTGGTTTGTTGTTAGCTGAAGTAACGTTACCCAGTCCATTACAGTAAGTTAATATGTATGTAAGGCAGCGTTGACAGCAGCTAATTTGATCACTTTGCACATCTTCAATGAACTGTCAGTAAGGTTTTCAGTTCTATAGGCTTCGCCCTTTAAGAGCTGTCGCTATTGGGTTCATCCCCCGCGCATGCGCAGTCGTGAAGATTTTCTTTCGCGCCACTGTACGTTGTGCAGTTGCTACTCTCAGGTCCGCATCCAGAGTATATTACACCTGCGTGACCTGAACTCTACTCTTTCTTTTTCTTCAGCGCTTTAAGCGGTTTAAAGAGTGAAGATAGAAGATGACTACGCCGTCGACTCGTCGTGCCGAGGGGGTTCACTTCTGCCCATCATGTTACACGGGTTATATTATGGGGTACGATCTTCATGGTCGCTGCGAGACGTGTCTCGGTCCTAAGCATGCCGGCCTCGCTCTGACTCCCCGAGCCACTTGTCCCTATTGTGCAGTTCTGCCCATGTTGGAGAAGCAGAGGTGAGCAGACGCCTTCGTTGCGCTCCAGGATGACGGTGATGACAATGACAGTTGGGCTAGAAAAAGTAACTTCGATACCGACGAGGTTCCCGGTCATTCCGATCCCCCAGGCGGACAGCGATGCAGGGCAAGAGTTCTCTGTTTCGATTCTCTCCATCGCTGGCGCTCCTCCTGGTTCTCCCGTCTTCCCGTTCGAAGATCTGGAGTCTAGTGAGAAGGAGGCTTTTCCTGCTCCTCCTCCTCCACCACCTGCCGGCAACCTACAAGCATGCGGAGCTCTCTTCAAGAACCTGCCGGACATCATCAAGAGAGTCGCGGCCCGGAGAAATGTTCCCAAGCTACTTGAGCCACCTGCACCTCCACCCAGTGCCATGACGGGTGACACTTGCCACCCGGAGCAAGAGATGCGGCTCCCTTTCCTCTGCTTCAGCCATTCTTCTCTGAAGCGTCAACTGAACCCGGGAATCTGAAAGCTCCAGTCGCCAGATACGATCTCTTCACCAGAGATACAGGGAGATACGCAGCGTGGTTTTCCTGCTGTTCCCCGCTGGAGTCTCATCTCTCCTCCATCCTGCTGCCATGCCAACCTTTTTCGGCAGACGTAAGCCGACGCCACCGTCTCCCCGGGATAAGATCACTGCCCGCCTCGCTGACCGTACTCACCAGTGCACCGCCCAGACACCAGCAGCCATTGAGAACATTTCGCTGCTGACCTCTTCCATGTCCTCCATCACCTCAGCCTGAGTTGGCGGATGAGAATGGAAAAGCAACGGCCGCGGTGCTGACTCTCACCACAGCAGCGGCAGTAGCGCGGGCTCGCATCACCGCGTGGATGACCATGTTGCAGTGCAGCGTTTGGCTCAACTTGTCAATCCTTTCAGAGCATGTGAAGACAAGGTTACTGGATGGCCCCATCAGCCCCAGTGGGCTTTTTGGGCCGCTCCTTCCAGAAGCAGTCACCCACATCCAGCAGGCTACAGAGGAAGCCGAGCGAGTAAGGAAACATTAGTTATGTATTATTGTAATATTTCATTCAGATCTCACCTCCAAACATACATCAAAAAAGTTGTCCAGTCCTGTTTTCTCCATCTACTTACCATTTCAAGAATCAAGCCACTGCTCCCACACTCTGACCTGGAAAAAGTCATCCACTCATTCATATTCTCCAGACTTGATTACTGTAATTCACTGAGATGAAGAGGAGAGACAGTCTGGACTCTTCATCATGACTTATAATAATGCAGCACAGTGACAAACGTTTTGTGGAGGAGACAGCGTGTCAGTTTGGGCTTTACAGAGACAGATATTTTAATCTATAGTTTAAACCACAGAACTGTACAGTAACATAAAGATTCATCATCAATAAAGTTTTTATATCGGTTAGTATTTCACACACATGCTCCTCCTCCCTCCCTCCTCTCTGCAGCTGGTCTCTCCCCCCTCGCTGTTCTGACCAATCAGTATGAAGTAATTAAGTATTTAAAAGTGCACAAATGGGACTTGGAGTTAAAAAAAAAACAAAAAACAAAAAAAAACCGCACCACAGAAGTGTTGGTAATATTATGATTCATGATTATAAAAGGTTTTTATATGAAGTCGACACATCTGTCCATATTCACTCTCTCTTTCTGTCTCTCTCTCCTCTTATACTTGTGTTTCTTTGCGACAGACAAGCCTGTCCATATTGTCGACTGACAGAGAAGCTCGTTTCTGATTCAAACGAAGGTCAGGCCAATATAACAGAACGTGCGTTAATCGCGCGCCGAAAAAATAGTGGCGTTAAAAGGAATTTGCGTTAACGCGTTATTAACGCTTTATTAACTTTGACAGCCCTAAAAAGAACGGTTTTTTTATACAAAAAACTGAAGAGTCATTATACTAAAAACATATAACAACACATATAGTCTGATTGATGGCCTGATAAGAAATATAATTTTATTTATTTTATTTAAAGTGAATTTGCTTTCATCTGTATACATGTAGGCCTAAGTGGTATAGACATCATTGTAAAAGACCAGGGGAGAAATAAAGATTGAAACAAAGTTGAATGAATTGATTGATTTATATAGGGGAAATAAACAAACAAGAGTTCACTGATTCTATCCAGCTAACCTTTATTTCACTAAAAATCAACTTTTTAAACCTCTCTCTCTCTCTCTCTCTCTTTGTTTTGTTTTGTTTTAGTACTTTTTCTGCTTCTAGAAGGGGGGCATGCCAAAAAAAGTTTGGGAACCACTGTTGTAGAAGATATTATATTATTAAAATGAAGTTAAAATTAGTTCAGTAGTATATTAAAAAATAAGTAAGGTTTAATGTACACAGGCGGCTATGGGAACATAATAAACAAGGATATCTAATTATTATTATTTGTGTATTAAAATAAGAAACTGTAGGAAAAAAAGACAAAGAAGTTTTTGTTTGTTTTTGCCAACAGTACAAACATTTTGACAGCTGAAGAGTCATCCACAAAAAGCAACAATTTACAACAAATGCAGTCTACAAATCCATTGTTTCTGTAAACTTTAAGTACAGATGAATATTGGATTGTGTAAAAAAATCAAAACCAAACTACTGCACATGAGCTGGGCCTATATGTAAAGTGCATGTCTATAGATTTTTATCTGACAGCGACGGATACGTGATTTCATCAGTTTTGCAATTCTTTGACAAAGCTTTAGGAGACTTGGATTACACCAGACGAGCAGTATGGAGGCATTTTATGTTTTTATTCTGTCTTTTTTTTTTTTTTTTTATGTTCGAAAACTTAAAAAAACTAAACCCGCCCTTCAGTCAGCATGAGGGTGAGTAGATAATGACTGCATTTTCATTTCTGGGTGAACTATTCCTTCAAGCTTTTTTTCTACATCTACACAGGATGTTATAAGTAACTTTTGCTTCATGTTTATATCATCATTTGTTTATGTCTTGTTTTGTCTGCAATAACAGCTGAGCTTGGTCCACACACACCAAAGTAATAAGCGGTTCATTCCAAAGCCTTATTGTCAAAATTTAACATCATTTCAACGCCTTCACAGGGTGGCTGTTTTCCCCCGACGTCACACTCAGCGTTGGAAGGTCACAGGCTGTTGTCAGAGGGACAGTGTGCTGTTTTTTGGGTTGAAAGTCCTACAAAATCTCATCCAGAATCCCATTTGATCAGCAACCGAAGAGACGATAGTAAAAATCTGGAGGGGCATGTAATATTTAATCTGGATTTGATCCTGTGTGGTCTCGAGCGCGAAGACTCCAAAAGGTGTCGCGACTCTTGGTCGTGCGCCTGTGAATTCTTGTTAGTGGTCGGCCCCGTCGCGAGCTGTGCCTCTCTTTTCAACATGGAGGAAGACTGGGCGAGCAGGATGGCATGTACAAAACCACACGTGTTCAAACAACATAGATCACAAAACGCCTGTAATATACAGTATATTCAATTCCACCCTTAACATTTGAATAAGGTTTCATCACAGCTCACAAAAGATCTCTGGAAATCTAGTCAAATGCACTAATACAAAAATCTGCCTCTCTTTCTCTCACTTCTGAAGTGCAAAACTTAGTGTGGTGTTATATTAGGCAATGCACGCATGACTCATACAACAGGCTGATACTTGCACAACCAGCTCAACCAATCACAGGAAGGGGAACACACAGTTGTGTTTGCATGGAGCCTGTATAAAGACAGTCGCTCCTTCCTACTCCGATTAATCGTTGCTTTAAATACTGACGAGGAAGAATGCCTGAGCCACCAAAGCCCGCGCCCAAGAAGGGCACAAAGAAAGCCGCGAGCAAGGCTGCCAACAAGGGCGGCAGGAAGAGGAGAAGGCCCAGGAAGGAGAGCTACGCCATCTACGTGTACAAGGTCCTCAAGCAGGTCCACCCCGACACCGGCATCTCCTCCAAGGCCATGAGCATCATGAACTCCTTCGTCACCGACATCTTTGAGCGCATCGCCGGTGAGGCCTCCCGTCTGGCTCACTACAACAAGCGCTCCACCATCAGCTCCAGGGAGATCCAGACCGCCGTCCGCCTGCTGCTGCCCGGTGAGCTGGCCAAGCACGCCGTGTCTGAGGGCACCAAGGCCGTCACCAAGTACACCAGCTCCAAGTAAACATGCTGTTAAAACAACAACAACAACACAACGGCTCTTTTAAGAGCCACACACTTCATCCAAAGAGCTTTTCCTCATTTCACAAATCAACAAGTTATGAGAAACATCCTGAAAAATGAAAAGGACGTACGTGTAGCACTACCGGAATTACTTACATTCTCTGCTCCACTATTACAAATATGAATAGATATGTTATATGGCACCACTTTCAATTGTTTTGGTGTTTGGTTTTATGTTTTGGGGTGTTCTGTGTTTTTCTTTCCCCCCCTCCCTCTTCCCTTTTCTCTCCCTGGCAGTGTGGGTGTGACTGGCTGGCTCTTCACAATGAGGCACACCTGGTGCTCATCCAGGAAATCACTCCTGCAATAAAGCCTGGTCAAGACACCACTCCTGTGCCAGATTATCCCCTCTCAATTGGAAAAGTAGTGGCTCCAGTCTCTTGTGAATTAGTGAATTTCGTGTTTTTTGTCGCTCTTAAGCGTTTTTGTTTTTTGTGCAACTACCGGTGTGCCTCCCCACCGCACCACTTTCAACTGGAATAAAAGAGTGACTTCCTTTTGTCATGTGGGGTGGTGGTAAGAAAACTTTAATTTTAAAATGTAGCCACTCCATGTGAATTGAAAAATGGAATGATATCAGTGATGATTGGGGGATTTGGTTAATTTAAACCCAATTTAATTTAAATTGTTGATGAAAAACAATCATCTTTCTTCATTGACAACACAAAATTGACATTGTTTAAAGAGAACTGAAACAGCCACCCACTGCATCTTTCATTTCTTTCTTTTTTTTTTAATCATTAAGCCACAACATTTATCCATAAAGGATAAATATTTCTTTCTCCAGAATTACAAGTATGGCAAAAACATATTGCAGAACAGTCAATTGAAACAAAGAAGTAACTTCCTTTTGTTGCAAATGTTATCATTGTTAACACTAAAATAAAAATTAAAACTAACAGCAACTTTGAGAAATCCCGTTAGTAATGACAGTCCTGAGGTGACGACTTGTCATCACAGCGTTTGACTCTCCTACAAGAGGCTGAGTGAGATCATCTGTTTCTGTTTACTGCCTCGATAGGCATCTCTGACTTGTTCGTAGGAGCAAGAAACTCAGGGGTTGGTGAAAAGGAGCCGGAGCTGCTGTCAGGTTGCAGTCTGCGGCTGCTGCTGGTCTGCTGGCATAGAGCCAGGATAACGTTGCTGTCCGAGGGCTGGTCTGATGGAAGGTCTGATGGTTCTGAGGCAGGCTGGGGGCCAAGCTGCTGCTGCTGCTGTTTAGCCAAGGGCTGATCAAATGGTTTAGAGCCACACTGCTGCTGGGCTGGAGGTTGGCTGGGGGGCTGCTGTTGGTATGCAGGCGTGGGGTCATGCTGCTGCTGGGTTCTGGCTTTGTTTGCCTATGAGTTCGGGCAGCTGGAGAAAGTGTGGTCGAAATGGCCACTGTGGCTGCACAGACTCTCTGAAATGCAGTCCTTAGCTTTGTGGCCAAGGCTACCACATCTCCAGCACTTCACCATGGGGCGCACTGCTTCACTTTGTGGTCTGTGAAACCACCTATGATGCAGGAAGTGGACTGTCCAGGGTAAATGATGCACCCGTTATAAGGACCAACGGGGATGGAGTCAGGGATTTGAGCAATATGCCCATTGGCATATTTGTACATCTTGACTTTATACTTTCGTATCCCACACCAAATCCCAAATTTATCAACAGGCTTACTGGTGTGCAGAATGTCACAAAATCTTTTCAGATAAAGTTCAACATCATGATCGGGGACTCTACCGGTCCAGAACTTCACCACCAAGTCGCCTATGTCTGTTTGAATGGATGACTCAATGACCCAATCTCTCCAGTTTGGGTTGCCTTATTTTGAAGCATGCACTTCTAGAAAATGTCTGAAGTGAGCCTTCTGGAAGATGCAGAGTTCAAAATCCCTTTTGTTTGGCAGGGCAATGAAAGAATAAAGGTGGGTGATGTTGATCAGGAATCAAACAGGAGGGTTGTAATGATAAGCACTAACAAAGGTCACCCATAGGTGGCAGTATAACATCAGTAGGCCGCATAGAGTGAATGTTTTTACAGGAAGTGAAGAATATATATATGTGAGTGATCCCTCGTGAGTATGAAAATAAACAGCTAGCTGAAGCTACCACAAAGTTCTATTTTATGTTTTATTACCCGATAAACAAGAAGAAGAACCTGTAGTCGCAGGTAGGAGGTTCACCATTCCTGGTGTTAATTGAGCCGAACCCAAAATTGTCTGTATTTAGTGGCATTTTATGGCGTACTGCTGAGGGGGCATGTAATGGTGAGAGGACAAAACCACTATCCCCCAGTTTTAACCTGTCCAGACATTTTTAGATGCTTTCATGAGTCACGACTCAAAGAAACAACTTGTTTACCAACCCCCTGTCCCTCCAGGCTCATTAGCTATTTACCCACTTAACCACCAGACAACATGGAGGCCCAAAAAAACAAGGGAAAGAGTCTCAGCAGTGCAGACATGCATGCATTATTGAAAGGTGTGTCTTCATTTTCAGTGCTTGTAAAATTTGTTGAAATTGTCATTGTTTAATGGCCAATTATGTAATTTTGGTGATTTTTCCTAATTAAACAACAAGCACAAAATTTTGTTTGCACCCTACAATTCTGTTGCCTCTGCGAGCCCAGCATGGAGCAGAAGCACAAACATTTGTTGGATGTTTTGGTACAAACAAGTTAGAAAATTTAAGTGAAACTAGACTTTGAAAAATGTATTGTCTTTACTTTTTAAACATACTTTTACAGCAGTCTATTTTCAAGAGTAGCCTAAACTCATTTTGCAAGGCTTCATATATCTTAATTTACTTGGTTCTGCTTGAACTAAAACAATGTCATATTTACAGGGCACATTCAGTTTAGAGTTTAAATGTAATGACCATCTCTGGTAACAATATCTGGCAGACATGAAGCATAGGCTACATGTTGATGTACGTATGTTTAATTGAACCCAAGACCTGAATTTTGTAAGTATTCTCTTATTTAAAAAATAAATAAATAAATGAAGTATGGCCATTTAGTGTATGGTACAACTGCCTAGATTGATATTATTGTACACTTCTGTTTATGGTGGAATCAGTAACAGTAGCCAAGCTGGCCTATTCAAGTCAACTAGCACAAAATAACAGCATTTACTTAAGTTAAATTACTGATATACTCTCATCTTCATTTGAATATTAAAGAAATAACTGACAAAAGAAAAACAAAGGAGGATAAATCTCATTTGACACACTTTAACTTTGCCGGACTTCCCTCTGCCAGACATTTTTCTTTATTCTTGTCTAAGACAGTCAAGGTAAATTAAAGTTTAAGGGAAGTGTTCTTACATGACGACCAGCTGCTCCTTCGTTGGACCAAGTGAACCTAAGTATGAATGCCCAATCAGAAAAGAGTTGAGCTGTTGTACTTCCGCTTGATGCTGTACAGGATTTTCAGAATAAAACGTGACAATTCAAAGGATAATTTGCAACATTTTTTATACATGGCAAATGAGATGTTTTGGTTTTGTGTTAGGACCCCCAAACGCAGAGACAGAAGCAAAAAACAGTCTAAAGTGTTTATTGAAAACACACATAAGCTCAAAACCATCAGAAAAAGGGCAAGTGGAGGCGGCAGAGGACTGGCTGGCGTTGCTGGCGGAGCTGGATAGAGCTGAGCACAAGGAAACGCTGAAGCACTGGAAGTTGCGATCAGGTACGGCAGGGAGGCACACCGGTAGTTGCACAAAAAACAAAAACGCTTAAGAGCGACAAAAAACACGAAATTCACTAATTCACAAGAGACTGGAGCCACTACTTTTCCAATTGAGAGGGGATAATCTGGCACAGGAGTGGTGTCTTGACCAGGCTTTATTGCAGGAGTGATTTCCTGGATGAGCACCAGGTGTGCCTCATTGTGAAGAGCCAGCCAGTCACACCCACACTGCCAGGGAGAGAAAAGGGAAGAGGGAGGGGGGGAAAGAAAAACACAGAACACCCCAAAACATAAAACCAAACACCAAAACAATTGAAAGTGGTGCCATATAACATATCTATTCATATTTGTAATAGTGGAGCAGAGAATGTAAGTAATTCCGGTAGTGCTACACGTACGTCCTTTTCATTTTTCAGGATGTTTCTCATAACTTGTTGATTTGTGAAATGAGGAAAAGCTCTTTGGATGAAGTGTGTGGCTCTTAAAAGAGCCGTTGTGTTGTTGTTGTTGTTTTAACAGCATGTTTACTTGGAGCTGGTGTACTTGGTGACGGCCTTGGTGCCCTCAGACACGGCGTGCTTGGCCAGCTCACCGGGCAGCAGCAGGCGGACGGCGGTCTGGATCTCCCTGGAGCTGATGGTGGAGCGCTTGTTGTAGTGAGCCAGACGGGAGGCCTCACCGGCGATGCGCTCAAAGATGTCGGTGACGAAGGAGTTCATGATGCTCATGGCCTTGGAGGAGATGCCGGTGTCGGGGTGGACCTGCTTGAGGACCTTGTACACGTAGATGGCGTAGCTCTCCTTCCTGGGCCTTCTCCTCTTCCTGCCGCCCTTGTTGGCAGCCTTGCTCGCGGCTTTCTTTGTGCCCTTCTTGGGCGCGGGCTTTGGTGGCTCAGGCATTCTTCCTCGTCAGTATTTAAAGCAACGATTAATCGGAGTAGGAAGGAGCGACTGTCTTTATACAGGCTCCATGCAAACACAACTGTGTGTTCCCCTTCCTGTGATTGGTTGAGCTGGTTGTGCAAGTATCAGCCTGTTGTATGAGTCATGCGTGCATTGCCTAATATAACACCACACTAAGTTTTGCACTTCAGAAGTGAGAGAAAGAGAGGCAGATTTTTGTATTAGTGCATTTGACTAGATTTCCAGAGATCTTTTGTGAGCTGTGATGAAACCTTATTCAAATGTTAAGGGTGGAATTGAATATACTGTATATTACAGGCGTTTTGTGATCTATGTTGTTTGAACACGTGTGGTTTTGTACATGCCATCCTGCTCGCCCAGTCTTCCTCCATGTTGAAAAGAGAGGCACAGCTCGCGACGGGGCCGACCACTAACAAGAATTCACAGGCGCACGACCAAGAGTCGCGACACCTTTTGGAGTCTTCGCGCTCGAGACCACACAGGATCAAATCCAGATTAAATATTACATGCCCCTCCAGATTTTTACTATCGTCTCTTCGGTTGCTGATCAAATGGGATTCTGGATGAGATTTTGTAGGACTTTCAACCCAAAAAACAGCACACTGTCCCTCTGACAACAGCCTGTGACCTTCCAACGCTGAGTGTGACGTCGGGGGAAAACAGCCACCCTGTGAAGGCGTTGAAATGATGTTAAATTTTGACAATAAGGCTTTGGAATGAACCGCTTATTACTTTGGTGTGTGTGGACCAAGCTCAGCTGTTATTGCAGACAAAACAAGACATAAACAAATGATGATATAAACATGTGTCAGGAGTAGAAACTATCTGTATTGACCTATGTCCCACATGGACTGAAAAACAAGTATTAAACTTTTAAACTCTCTGAGGAAGCATTAGTCTTGCAACACATAGCTACATCCTTAGTGACAGATTTATGAACCACCGAAACTGCCAAGGTGAACTCCAGATCACGCTTGTCCTCAGTGATGAACTTACGACCTAATGAAACTCCACAGATACTCGAGACGAACCCCAGATCACACTTCCCCCTTTTTCGCAACATTCTAGAAGTAAATGGACAATTGGGCAATAGGCCAGTCAAATTTGGCATTAGACTGGGATATGAAAACTCTACAGACAGTCACGTACAGAATATCAAATTTAGGCAAAACATTAGGCACCTAGCTGTTTTACATTTCAGGGCGCTGTCACCCTGGATTGGAAGAAACAAGTGTCAAGAAACTCGGACCAGGCCGTGGACCAACGAAGGGAGAGCTAAGTCTAAACCGCGGCTCCTCCCCATCACTATAGACCAATTAGATAATCGCACATTTTCATTTAAAATACTGTGTAACGTTAAGTTAGACACTCTTTCTTTGTGAGGTGGCTACAGCTAACTGCTAACGCGGACTGTTGGTTTCTGAACAAAGAAAGATCCATGTACATGTATTTCTATTCTGCCAATGTCAATTAAATACTTTGAATCAGAAAGAGATCGTCTCCTGGTTCCTTGCAACACAAGAACACGACTCAACACATGAAGCAAAAGTTACTTATAACATCCTGTGTAGATGTAGAAAAAAGCTTGAAGGAATAGTTCACCCAAAAATGAAAATGCAGTCATTATCTACTCACCCTCATGCTGACTGAAGGTCGGGTTTAGTTTTTTTAAGTTTTCGAACATAAAAAAAAAAAAAAAAGACAGAATAAAAACATAAAATGCCTTCATACTGCTCATCTGGTGTAATCCAAGTCTCCTAAAGCTTTGTCAAAGAATTGCAAAACTGATGAAATCACGTATCCGTCACTGTCAGATAAAAATCTATAGACATGCACTTTACATATAGGCCCAGCTCATGTGCAGTAGTTTGGTTTGGTTTTTTTTACACAATCCAATATTCATCTGTGCTTAAAGTTTACAGAAACAATGGATTTGTAGACTGCATTTGTTGTAAATTGTTGCTTTTTGTGGATGACTCTTCAGCTGTCAAAATGTTTGTACTGTTGGCAAAAACAAACAAAAACTTCTTTGTCTTTTTTTTTCCTACAGTTTCTTATTTTAATACACAAATAATAATAATTAGATATCCTTGTTTATTATGTTCCCATAGCCGCCTGTGTACATTAAACCTTACTGATTTTTTAATATACTACTGAACTAATTTTAACTTTGAATTGAAATGACACAAAAATACTATTTCAATTAAATATATCACTGCACACCGTGTAAATTCAGAGAGGTTTTTCTTCCTGGGGTCTTTTGTTTCAGTTGATTTACAGTCAGCCTGTTTGGATCTGATCGTCATCTTGTCCCTGGTCAGGGGTAAAGCGGGGTACAAACTGGAGACCCGCCGCCTTTAAATGGTGGGACAGGCTTTGATCGGGGCTCCTGATTGGTGAGGGGCGACTCACCGCCCCAGTCTCCACTGCTTACTGGCCAAAAATCCCCCCACATGCGCACTCCGCGGACATATAAGTGGGGCTGTGAGTGTCCAGTATATCCAGCTGCAGCCCTTTAACCCAACGTGAAGGAAGCTGAACAGTGGCACAGAGCCACTGCAAGGGGGGCGCGAAAGACCAGGGGAGAAAAAAAGAGTGAAATGAAGCTGAATGAATATGATCTATGTAGGGGGAATAAACAAATGAGTTTGCTGTTTCTATCCAGCTGACTTTTATTTTGCTAAAATTTAACTTTTGAATTCTTTTTTTATCAGTTCCATCCCCAATTATTGTTAACAATTGATTGAAAATTTTGTGGTGGGGGGGCTTGAACTTTTGTTGGCTTCTGAAAGTTATTTTGTTAGATAATTTAGTCATTGTGTAGAGGGCCTGTAGTATTTGAATTAATACAATATTAGTAGTAAATATTTGATAGTTTATAATAAACAAGTGTGAAGACATTTTAAACTTGTGTATATAAGTATATTACATTTGGGATGTGTATGTGTGACTGACGTTTTTCTTTGCTTGAGAGGAGCTCTTCTCTGATTGGGCGATCATAGTTACGTTCAATCCAGCCAATGAACATGCAGCCAGATCCCTATATAAGCAGGGTGTTTCAGACAACTTGTTATCTTCTTTTGACGAACTCAAAGAAATAAGAAAACATGTCTGGACGTGGCGGTAAAGGAGCCGGTAAAGCCAGAGCAAAGGCTAAGACCCGGTCCTCCCGGGCTGGGCTTCAGTTCCCGGTCGGTCGTGTTCACAGGCTGCTGAGGAAGGGCAACTACGCCGAGCGTGTCGGTGCCGGAGCTCCCGTCTACCTGGCGGCGGTGCTGGAGTACCTGACCGCTGAGGTCCTGGAGTTGGCCGGAAACGCTGCCCGCGACAACAAGAAGACCAGGATCATCCCCCGTCACCTGCAGCTGGCTGTCCGCAACGACGAGGAGCTCAACAAGCTGCTGGGCGGAGTCACCATCGCTCAGGGCGGTGTGCTGCCCAACATCCAGGCGGTGCTGCTGCCTAAGAAGACCGATAAGGCCGCTTCCAAAAAGTAAACACCTGGAACCCATCAACATAATTCAACGGCTCTTTTAAGAGCCACACACATCTTTATGAAGAGCAGCGTTCATATATCTTTATCGATAGGGAACAGATTAGTACGTTTATTACCAGTGAATTTTAAAACAAAGTTTGATTAACCTTTTTTTTTTTCCTAGCAGATTTGGATCCATAGCTTGTGACGTTTGTTTAAAATCTCGTGATTTGTTTCAATGCATTCCTCTGACAGATTACATGTGCTGGAGAGACTAAAATATTTAATAAAAAACTTATATTTATAAAGGAGAGCTGTAACATGTGGTTTGACTGATTACATAATTTTACAAATTGATAAAGATTTTTCGTGAGGAGCTCATGGCCTAAATCAAAATACAAAAATCACAATCAGCTACAAGGAGATTAAACACCTACAGTTACAAACTAGCTGTAGGCAACATCCATCCTAGTCATATCGTTTGACTTCCAGATTACGGACAGCGATATAGTTTAGTGATCATATAAATGATATAAAACAAAAGCTCTTATAGACATTTATAAAAAAAAAATGCATATTGTTTTACGGATATCATCATAATCCTAATCCAGGAATCAAGGCAAGTGTGTACTACTAATCCACCCCTCACGTAACACATACAAACTGACATCAGACACTTGACTTTCTGAGTAAAACAAAACAGAACCAACTCTTCAGATGTGAGTGTGTGGCTCTTAAAAGAGCCTTTGTGTTTCAGTGGATGTGATCAGGTTTAACCTCCGAAGCCGTACAGGGTGCGGCCCTGCCTCTTCAGCGCGTACACCACGTCCATGGCGGTGACGGTCTTCCTCTTAGCTTGCTCGGTGTAAGTGACAGCATCACGGATGACGTTCTCGAGGAACACTTTGAGAACACCGCGGGTCTCCTCGTAGATCAGACCGGAGATACGCTTGACACCACCGCGACGAGCCAAACGGCGGATGGCGGGTTTAGTGATTCCCTGGATGTTATCACGGAGAACTTTACGGTGACGCTTTGCGCCTCCTTTTCCGAGTCCTTTACCTCCTTTGCCTCTGCCAGACATCTTTCTACTTTTCTTATTGAATCAAATATGGTTTTTTACCGCGACGACATGCTGTTTTTAAGTCTTGTCTGCGGACGTAAGAGAAGCCGACGGCGCGGTTTCGACGGGCGGTGCTAAACTCAGCGGTCCTTCCTTATTCGGGCAGAGTCAGCAGGGGGCAGTGAATATGTTGAGTTAAATAAAAAGTAAACTAAAAGATATGATTCAACAGCAGTGAACCAATCGGTCTGATCTACATGGAGCTACCTGTTAAACATAATTTATTCTGTAATCTTTATATTACGATTTACAATGTTGTTCAAAAAGGTTTGTTTGTGAACTTAACCAGGCCGCTTTAAAATTTTAAGCTTTAATTTGAAAAATAATTTGATGTCATTTTGTAAAAAAATAAATTTGACGAACGTTTATAACATGTAACATTTATTTATTTTATTAAATTTTAACAGTTAGGGGGAGACTGAGTTCAATAACATTCATCATAGTTTGCAGTCAAATTATTGTAATTGTGAAAACAAGCAAACATGACTGTATCATTGTATATTACTCGTTGAGCACAGTGAGAGAATTTTCAAATATAAGGTCAGGAAATATTGTTGAATATTATTGACCTCTGAGCTTTATTTGTCATCCTGTGCAGTTTCCGTTGACCTGTAACAAATTAACAGGAAGTGGAATTTTATTGTGAAAGATTCTGTTAGTGAATAAACGAATGACGGCGGAGCAACATGGTTGTTTTACTGTTGGCGTTGCCACCGAGTCGACTCAACGCGTAAAACAGTTTCATGTCGTCCATAAATGTGGTTACATGTAGAAGTAAGTAGATAATAATTAGTAATAAATATGTAGACTAAAGATAGCCACTACAGCGACTAATGTTAATGTGTATTACAGGTCTCAGGAGAGTTCTAACTCTCCAACAATGCATGCTGGGAAGTCTACTAATACGTAGTACTGGGTTATACTGGCTGGACACACCTCTCAAAAACAGATTACATTAAAAAAAAAGACTTGCTGTGGTGCTATAACCTTACTGAGACTGACACTGTAGAGTGTTATATAACACTACGTTATTAATATTATAAAGCATATTGTGAAGAGTTCACTTGTGCATACATTAACATACTTGACTATTTTAGTGCCATTTCTGCATCACCTTATATTATATTGACACAATATTGAAAACATATACATGTTAAATACTTTGAGAAATAAATGCATTTAGGCTGACTTGATTTAATCTCATCAGGAAAACAATAGACATTTTAAATGTTGTATAAAAGATGTACTGCAGATATAAATCTTTAATTTGCAGAAATTATTCTTATTTATTTGGCAACCTCAATAAAATCTCCTGTGAGCCACCTGTGGGTTACATCTTACTCTCTGGGAATGACTGGTTTAGCCTACACTCCACATACATACCTGCTGATTTTCTTCTTGGTACTCAAATATAAAAGAAGTTACTCTTCTGTCTGACATGCCTTGTAAAGTTTAATGCACCATCATCACTTTATATTAATGCAGTGGTTCACAAACGGGGCAAAGAGGGTGGGCTGAATAACCTCGGCAAAAACATGGAGTGAAACCATGTTGAATAAATCTGAGGTTAATAATCACAAATTCGTTGATACTATGTGCTGGCCTCTATTTCACTGAAACTAAGTTCAGCTTTACTCTTTTTTTTATTAGGTGCTTCCCTTATCATCATCAATGATAGATTGAAAAAAAAATTGCAGGATTGTTTTTTCTGAATTGTTGCGGGACAGAAAAAGATTGAGAACCACTGTATTACTGTGAGAAGTACCTGTACCTCATCATGTCACGTACATCATTAGACATTAACCAGACAACCTTCAACATGACAGGAGGTTTGATGTCTGTGATACAGTCATCATGGCGGCTACAGTAACCTGGGAGGATATGTGTGCTCTTACACAGCCTATCAAGTTATGAAAGGACTAGAAACCTTCTCAAGCACCTGAACAAACAGGTCATATGTTAGAGGGAAATTTAATTCTAATTCTTAACAATTCATATCAGACATTTCAAATTTAAAAAGACAATTCATATTTAGAACACAGTTTAAGAAATATGAAATAAATATTGGATAAATTTTAAATAGTAAAAACACAAATACAACAACAATTCGTAACAACAATTAATAAACAATTCTAAAAAAAAAATCCTTTCTCTTTTAACAGGACCAAAGCCCCTTGCAGAGGTATGCACAAATTAATAATAATGTGCCTGTCCTGACCACATTCTTTTGTGGAGCGGAGCTGAAACCACCCTTCAGGCTATCCAGGAACAGCATGATACAACATGCTGCTCCAGATACTGCCCCGGGAAAAAGCCCATGGAGGAGCCATGAAGTCGAGGTGCTGGTCACGCTCTACTGGCTGCCTGTGGAGCCTCCTACAGGGTAACGGCAGACATATTTGCCATGCCACTCGCCACAGTGTGCAGGATTGTCCATGAAGTTGTTGAGGAAATGATGACCATCCTCCGCAGAGTTGTCCATTTCCCCAAAGCAGAGCAGATGGAGGAGGTGGGGGCTGGCTTTGCTCACCTTGCCGGCCGTGAGGCTTTTCGGTCTGCTGCTGGTGCCATTGATGAGTGCCATGTGCGGATTCTTCCTCCTGCAGAGCCACAGAGGAGAAGCTACGTAAATAAAAAGCTTTTCCCCTCTGTCATCCTGCAGGGCATTTGTGATGCCAAAGGCACATTTCTAGATGTGTTCATTGGCCAACCAGGATCAGCACATGATGCACTTGTCCTCCGGAGATCTCCAATGTACCACCAGGCCCTGTATCCACCAGCTGGGTACTTCCTGTTGGGAGATGGAGGATACCCGTGCCTGCAGCATCCTGTTGCGATCATGACACCATATCGCTAGCCTGTAGCAAGTAAGAACATAATCTGTCTCATCTCATTCAACACACACCACACACACACACACACACACACACACACACACACACACACACATATTATGTTGTTACATTGGCGACTTTGAAATACAACAATACATTTTCTACCTGAATTGTAACTGACAGGCCAAGTTGAAGCCCGATACAACAGGCACCATGCATGGGCAAGAAACATCATTGAGCGCACCTTTGGGGTCCTTAAAACATGGTGGCGCTCAATATTCCTGAGGGCTCTCGAGATCCGGCCTCGATTTGCCCCAAAGGTGGTTGGTGCCTGCTGCATCCTGCACAACATCTGTGTGGCAGCAGGTGACATCCTGGAGGAGGAAAAGGAGGAAGAGGAAGGCCCAGGCCCAGATGACGAGGATGACCCTGACAACACTGAGGTGGATGAGAGGGACCTGTCAGGGAGCGGTGTCCGAAGAAGGCTCGCTGCTCGCTGCTCTCTGCTCCTGAGGAGCTGCCTGCATGTCTGGGTGAACATGACTACATCTAGAAAGTAACGCTCTCCAGATGTAGTCATGTTCACTGGAGTTAGAAAATATTTAAAACATAATTTAGATGCTATTATATATACTGTACAGATTAGATACATTAGATAGATTAGATTGATGTGCGTGTATGTTGAATGTTCTTTTTCTGGCTAAATTAAATTCAACTGCATTGCACTGTTAATAATTGTATATCACTGTAAAAAAATACATTTTTTGTTTTGTTGTAAATATACACAATACAACACTGCTTTCAAAAATGAATTCCTGGATTGAATGTCAAACATAACAGAATTTAATAACAGCTTTAACAAACAATAACAACATTTGATAACAATAATAAGTATTTAAAATTTGTCCACAAGTCTCTTGAACAGAGAAATAGCGTTCAGCTCTCGCTGCTGCTGCCCTCTCTCTCTCCCTCTCTTCTTCCCTCTGTGCCTGTTCAGCAGTTCACTCTCCCCGGACCTCTTTCTGCTCTGCCTGGCCCTGCCCTCTCCTGCAGAAGGGGTAAAGGCCGAGGAGGTGCTCACCACGCCACCTGTAGTGGCAGTGAGGTTTGCAGCAACAACCCGGGGCGGACTGATTGAGTGCTGCCCCTGGAGTACAGCGTCCATCTCACTGTACCACTGCCAGGTGGCAGCGCTTACACTCCCGGCCTCTACCCCTTTGCCTGTTGGTGGGTCTCTTAGCTCCTACAAAATAGATTATTAAATATTACATTGTAAACCTGGCAAACTAAAGCTAAGTAATGTATTTAAAATAATTCTAAGAAAGGCTCTCAGGATAACACCAAGCATAGAAACAGGCATATTACCTTATATTTATCCTTGAGATTATTCCATTTTTTTTTGGCTTGCTTGGCCGTTATGGCCATGCCTGAAGTCGCAACAAAGTCCCTGGGAAAAACAAATACAGAAATAAGTGAGGTGACACACTACTTCAATAAAATACACACCAGTATGGATGAAGACTGCAAAAATCTGACTCTAATCCTTCTAATCCTTCCCCATACAAGCAACGATATAAGCGCTCCAAATCAATACTCACTCCCATCCTGACTTGGTCGAGTTTTGTCGGCCGGTGAAAAGGGCCTCATTTGCTGCCCGCCACTGGATTAAGACCCGGGTTTCCTCAGTTGTCCCTCGATTAAAATATTGCTTATGTCAGTTTGAATGCACAACGACAGCCATTATAACAAGTATAGTACTTTTGTGCAGCATGGAAAATGGACAAGCAAACAAACATTTGGTCGAAAACACAAAGATAGTGCTCTGGTACAACGTTAAAGTTAAATAAAAATATAAAAATTATTAATCTTAAATTCACCCTAAACCAAAAACAATTTTCCCCATAACAAATAATACATCAGTTTCCAAAACCAAAGACTGCCTGTTACATGTGCGGAAAACAAATTAAATCTCATGTTTTACTACTACAGAGATATCAGAGCCAGTGGCACATTTCAAAAGGTCGTGCTGGGATAAGGCTGTTTTCAGCGGGGTAACATGAATGCCAGCTGCCCAGTCATCTTGCTAGCTGGCGAGGTATGCTGGCTGTCCCCGAAAACTTTGGAGCAAATTTTAAACTACGCGCTGTCATGATGAATCGACCACAGATTTTAAGTTTTAACATCTACTTTCTCACATAAAATAATCTTAAAACCACATTCCGTAATTGTTATGGCGTGGCAAAAGGACTGTAGATGTAGTTGATTATGGATAAACTGTGGCTGCTGGGGGTCATCGGTCAGAATGCACAAACTCCAGATGTTTCCTTTAATCTCTTTATTGACAGTTCAATGGGAGCATACGCTGACGTGTGTGTGGTTCTGAAACAGAAAATAAAACAATAATCAGAACAAATATCCTCACTTCCTGAGCAGTAGTGGTAAACAACAGTGCAATAAGACACTCAGCATTTGTATATAACTAATATAACATGTACACATGACCGTGAATGCTTGGACCAATAATTAGCATTTGACAAGCTAACCGTACATCTGAACGATCAACATGTAACATTGTAAGGAATGATATGCGGAGCAAAACAACCATAAACATCACACGTACTGGTATATGAACACACACTATAGCTGGCTCAGGCTCACAACTCTGACATAAACAACAATAATCCCGATTAAAAGTTTCTCTCTCCTCCCTGCTGCACTGACTCACTCTGCAGCAGCCTTTTCCCGACAGCAGGGGGCGTATTTCTGCCACTTAATGATTAACCTCTGATCAGGCTGTCCTTCAGCACAGTAATACTAAAACAGTAGTATTTTGAAACTTGTAACTTACAGTTGTGAGTCCTCTCCTCTGCCATCGTTGCTATGTATGCATTCTGGGATACACGGCTGCCCCAAGTCCACACAAGTCACCATCCGATGCATCCTTGATAAAACGGGCGGCACAAGAACACATCCGGGTATTTGACTGTACTTGGCGAGATGTGGACTTTTGAATTGGAACAGTACTTTGACTGAGACTGATGACGTTTCTCAAGTACACAAGAACACAAGTACAGAGAAGAACGCAGATTGAGAAAGGGCCAGTGTTTCTTTGCTCTTACAGTACATTCATTCAATTCATCGTTTAGTCAAAATAAAGTTTGTATTCTGAAAAAATGCTGACTTGGATAAATGAAACTTGTATAGTTAATGAGAAAAAGGAAATTCAACTAAATTCACATATTCTTTGTTTTCAAAGTGATTCAAGTGATCATTTTGACCTGAAGGGCCTCTGCTGGTTTGTCAAATCTCTACACAGCAAAATTTAATCCAGAACAGTTTGAGTTTTAATTTTACAAAACTGCAGTTCTCCCATACTGACTAATGACAGCACATTCAATACATTGAATATGTTCAAATAACAGCTGGAATAAAGGTAGAACATGTACAAAAATAAAGCCAATAAATAAGGGTGCTGTGTTTCAAAATTTGAGAGCTTCAACACAAAAATTCAGTCAGTTATAGGTGTGGAGACAAAAACTGTTATAACTGTCCCAGGTCTCCCCTACTGTCCGATCAACTGTGCAAAACCAAAAAAAAAAAAAAGTGGCAATTGTAGCCAATGGAAATTTCCATGTGGTAAAAGGTAAAATTATTGCACATAAATTTGAAAACTGTCAAAATACTCAATTACATCATTTACTACATTAAAGGCAGTGATGGATTTGTACGTTACTTATTGACAAGTTCTACATACTGAATTACATGACCCACTGGGAATAAAGCTCTTAATTAAAGCTCTTAATTAAAGCTCTTAATTAAAGCTCTTAAAAGAGCCGTTGTTATTGTTGTTGTTGTTGTTGTTTTAACAGCATGTTTACTTGGAGCTGGTGTACTTGGTGACGGCCTTGGTGCCCTCAGACACGGCGTGCTTGGCCAGCTCACCGGGCAGCAGCAGGCGGACGGCGGTCTGGATCTCCCTGGAGCTGATGGTGGAGCGTTTGTTGTAAAGAGCCAGACGAGAGGCCTCACCGGCGATGCGCTCAAAGATGTCGGTGACGAAGGAGTTCATGATGCTCATGGCCTTGGAGGAGATGCCGGTGTCGGGGTGGACCTGCTTGAGGACCTTGTACACGTAGATGGCGTAGCTCTCCTTCCTGGGCCTTCTCCTCTTCCTGCTGCCCTTAGCGCTGCTCTTAGAGGCGGATTTCTTCGAGCCTTTCCTGGCTGCTTTAGGCACGTCAGACATTATACTTTCTCAGGAATTATCTTCAATAAGTGAGCACTTATAGTGTTGGAGTATTAATTTAAATGTGCTCTGTGCAAATTAAAGTGTGCTGTTGCTCGTACAGGATTGGCTGAGCTCTGGCAGCCGTTAAACGATTAAAGAAGTGAAGGAGGACGGTTGCCAACGGAGAGACATTAATGCTAACAGTTTTATTCTGGATTCATTGTGTGATTTACTGGACCATTTAAGATTATTTTAGAGCTTTTTTTTGGGTAAGTGAAGAGAAAAAATTACCACTTAAAGCAATTCATGTGGATAAAAAAGCCCTTTTATATGCCACATGGTTTAAAGGGGCATCAGGATTAATCAGGGACTGTTTATAACCTGTTAAAAACCCACTGTAGGAGCTTTAATAAGTTTTGATTTCTTACTGGATTGCACAAATCCTACACTACATATCTGATGCTCAGTTTAATATAATATTACTTGATTTTAATACAATATTATTTTTGCAACATCTTGGACTTTATTATTTTTTAATAAATACTGGGGCGAGCAACACACCACAATTAAACCAAATAACCACCAAAGAGACACCTTTAAAACGACCAAATACATGGGATTTATTAACACAAAATACAAATAAAGATAAATCAAGATAACTCGGCAGAACAGTCTCCATACCACCGGCCATAACATGTCTTGGGGTCTTTTTTTTCTTCTTTTTCTCCAGTTCAAAAGCTCATAAACTGTATCAGCAGCCACTTCTAAGCATTGTTCTAAATTACGCAGTGGTCGTGTCAAGAAGGGACTCCCAGACCCTCGAAAGATCTCGCGAGAGTGATAATTTTAACCCAAATCATGATCTTTCTTTCATCTTAGCCAGGTGTTTTCTGTCTCTAAACCTACTGAGATTTTAACCACAGCAACAGTCACATTATGAAACTTAATGAATTTGTACAACATGAACACTGATGAAATAACGCGTACAAATCTCGCGAGAGTTTTGCAAGTCAAGGGTTCCCTTCTAGACACGACCCAGACCTAACGAGCTCGCGCTTCCCGCCGATACATGCTGCCGTTAGAACATTATGGAAATATTACAACTGTCCACTGTAAACGCTCCAATAAACTCATAATATATGAGGTGCTGTAAATAATGTAACACATGTCCGTGTCTCATTATAACTAATGAACAATGGCGTGAGTTGATGTTTCTACAGTAACACCATCACGTTTACATATTCTGTGGTTATTATTTAACTGACGAAAAGAGATACTTTCCATGTTTAGTCTATTATCTCCTGACGTTGTGAGGTGCAAGTGAACGCATCAGCGGCTTGGACAAGTGGGGAGACAGTTTGATGGGACAGATGGACAGTCAGGGACATGTTGGTCTCCGCTGTTTGTGCTGAGAAAACGCTGAGTGAGGCCGACATGATGTGAGGGGAGGATGGAGCAGAAGGAGACTCAGCCACGGTCACTGACTGTCGGTGAGGAGCTCACTGACACCACACCAGCTAGCTGGGTAAGTTAGCAGCACATGCTAACGGTAATAACCGTTCATGTTTGCTCGTGTGATGAAATCCTGTCTAACAGTCACACAGGCTCATTCTCTGTGAACTCTGCACTCTGCACGTTAACGTTACTGCGTCATTACGTCTTTTTAATCTGATAAAATGCTGTTACAACATCAACCTGTCACACATCATCAATTAGTTTAATCACAATTAGTTTAATCATTTTGATCATTTGTTCAGTTGTAGGTTGAAGAAAGAGATGATATTGATTAGTGTGAAGGTTTTTCTCCAAACTCTCATATACGTCGACGCCCCACTGACCGCTTCAGCTTGTTGCTGCGTCACGTCGACGTCGCCGCCATGTTTGTGAGGTCAAGACTGATCTGAAAACAGCAGCATGTAAACGGGGGAGCTGAAGATTTGTAGCAATACTACAGTACTTCAGTATGATGCTGTTTGTCACATATTTTTACTTATTTGTAGCTTCTCTGATTTGAATATTGCACTTGATAATATCTGGATTAACTGTGCAGCACTAATGGGGTTTTTACTGGAGCAGCAACTGGACCAACAGGTTGATGTTGTTCTCTGAAGGTTGAAGGCTGGTTTCAAGTCAGCTCCAGAAAAGAACCTGGTGAGGACAGACATGTGGTCATTCATGTGTGCAGATCTTTGTAAGACTGTAAGACAGGACTTTGTTTTAGAATTTTTTAAAGTGTTATTGATTATTTATGTGTTTTACTGTTTAATATTTCTTCAGCTGTATTCTAAATATGAATTGTCTGTAATAAATTGATGAAGTCTACCAGAATTAATTTTTCCCTCTAACATCCGACCTGTTTGGTCAGGTGATCACTTTTATGTGAGAAGGTTTAGATTTTTTCCTTTGCTTGACAGGCAGTCTAAGAGCACAGCTGTTATATATCATATCATATCATATCATATCATATCATATTTCTTTGTTTTTTTGTTGTAAATATAGATCACAGTGAAACTAACAGCAGTAAACATGCCAAGAAGAGCTGAGACAGTGACGTCATCAAGTTCACTGCTTTTCCATTTGCAGAATGACCGAACTGTGTCCTCTGAGAGTTTGTTCTCCCAAATCAAAGTGAGCAAGTCCAAAGTACCAAGTGTGAACTTGGTGTACTTGGTATTGAGAAAGGCCCCAAGTCTGAGCAGAACAACATCTCTTTACATTCACACACTTTGACAGTCAGACAGGAATTTTAAAGATGTTCTGATTCTGGGTCGCTCATTATCACAGAAGGTTTATTAATATTTCAAAGTGAATAACATTAATTTACCTGCACAGGTGTAACACAAGACTTCCATGTTTTATTACAGAAGACTCAGCTCACATCACACAACACAAGAGAGGAGGTGGCTAGAGGACAAAACTGCTCCAAAACACACAGAGAGACACACATCTGTGGAGGAGGAGCCCAACAAGGTGATGCTGCAGAGTTTATTCACTAATTTACTGTATATAATGTGGGTATAACTTTTGTTTTGTGAACATAAAGACTAACATCTCGTTATACAACCCTGTGTTGTTAAATGATTCGTAAATAATAATCTTGTAACCTTGAGGTGAACATGGGGAACATTATACCTGCTAATTATCAGGGCCCCGTTTCTCAGAGGCTTCGTAGCTCTACGTGCTTCTTAAGTTGTATCTTAAGGTCTCTCTTAAGCTTACGGGCTGTTTCCCAGAGTCTTCTTAGCTAAGATATATCTTCTGTAAGATATATCTTAAGAAAGAGTGGTCTGAACCACTCATAAGCTGTCTCTTAGTGATGTGCTCCGTTCATCCTAACACAGTTTTAGCTTTATTAGGCCAAAATTATGCTTTTCAAATGGACAGTTTTAGTACAGCACACATCAAGAATACTTGCATAAATTACATCATTAGGATAAAATGAACTTAATGAAAAACAATAATTAATATTGCATATTGTGATTATTTATTTATTTATTTGAACTAAATAACTGAGGATATGTTTTTTTCTGAGTAGGTTATGTTGCTATATTATTCTTACGGTTTAATTTTCATGTGGGCTGGTGTGTGTTTTGTCACTCTTATATGTTTTCCTCCAGGCGCTTTAATTAAAGGACAAAGAGCCAAAGGCCTGTGATCATTACTGCGTTTAATACAGTAAATTGTGTCTCTATCATCTGAATGAGACACACAACACGATGTCTGACAGCAGCTTTGTGTGGAATTACTTCAAAATTTTAAACAATGAAGATGCAAATTGTGCGCTGAGCTGGAGAGATAAAATCCACTGGACTGATGTTTGCTGCGATGTTTCCAGGTGAAAGCCCAAAGTTTCAAGAACACTGAATTCATACTTTATCCAAAACACATCTGGGTGAAATACTGCAGCATGTGATGGATTTACCTTCAGACTGTGGCAAAAAGAATCCCTCACTGAACAAAGATCTCCTGAAGAATCCATCCAAAGCCTCACACAAAGTGAGTGAGAACTTGTTGTTAGATTTTTACTTTTTAATTTTGAGCAATCATAAACTTTATTAAGCCGACTATGTTGAACAGTGAAGCGCACAGTGCGAGACATCTGCTGTGCTCAGCAGCCGCATGTGAACGCGAACGAAATGTAGAATCTGTTGTGGCTCAATATCATGACTTTAAAAACACCAAATGACTTGATTTCACGAATTTCGTTAGTTTAAAATATGATGAATGAGCCTATTCAGTCAGACAATAAGAGACCACAGAGTGAATTTGGCATTTCATCCTCATGCAGCTGCAGTGAAGGTCAAGCTACACACAGCATGTGCAGTTTATATATGTTCATTATAATGTTGATTAATGTTGAAATCATGTTCTTCCGCCTCAGTAATAATTAGTAATACCACCAGATAACAGACTAAAGTGGTCATTTCCTCGAAATGTGTTTTGGGAAAATATGAATCCCTCCCCCTCACCTCATCACATTATATGTGCCGATATTTGAATTTAAAGACAGCCCAGTATGAGCGTGTATGGTGATATGTGTTTTGTGTTTTGACACTGCAGAGTATCTGAGTCTGTACATTGACAAAGATGGGCATTGGAAGTACATTGATGGAAAAAGAGAGACAAACACGTATGCTGTTGTTTCAATAACAAAAACATTATCGGTGAGCGGGGATCACGTTTCTCTGCTTCATCATTAGTCTCCTTGTTTATAATGGCATGTAAGTCATTTTTTTATGCGATATGCTTCAGACATATTAGGACTAAAACCCTGCTAAAACGCTCGTCTGGTGTATGTGTGGACCAGGCTTCAAATAGTTCAGCAGATGATCTTTAGAAGGCATAGCCTCATTTATAATATAATATTTGATGGTGGTAAAATTATTATTGCAACACTTGCTATGTTACAACATCATTTATTTACCTTTATAAGAGATCAATCGATGCGTGCAGCATCGATTGATACACTTACGATGTACCTTAGCAGCTCTCCTTACGAGCTCCCGCTAAGAGACAGTTTGGGAAACACTCGCAGGAAAAGAAGTTCGTTTGCTAAGATATATCTTAGAGACCTTCGTAGAGCGCTAAGATACATCGAATCTGGGAAATGGGGCCCAGAATATTTCCCAGAGTCTTCTTAGCTAAGATATATCTTCTGTAAGATATATCTTAAGATGAGTGGTCTGAACCACTCGTAAGCTGTCTCTTAGTGATGTGCTCTGTTCATCCTAACACAGTTTTAGCTTTATTTGGCCAAAATTATGCTTTTGAAATGTACAGTTTTAGTACAGCGCACATCAAGGTTACTTGTGCAAATTACATAATTAGGTTAAAATTAACTTCATGAAAACAATAATTAATATTGCATATTATGATTATTTATTTATTTATTTGAGCTAAATAATTGAGGATATGTTTTTTTTTCTGAGTAGACTATGTTGCTATATTATTCTTAAGGTTTAATTTTCATGCGGGCTGGTGTGTGTTTTGTCACTCTTACGTGTTTTCCGCCAAGCACATCGAGCGCTTTAATTAATTGGTTAACAAGCACAAAGAACCATGAAGTCATACGCCTGAGATCATTAATGCAGTAAACTGTGTCTCTATCATCTGAATGAGACACACAACACGATGTCTGACAGCAGCTTTGTGTGGAAATACTGAAAAAAACAATGAAGATGCGAATTGTGCGCTGCGCTGGAGGGATAAAATCCACTAGACTGATGTTTGCTGCAACATTTCCAGGTGAAGCCCAAAGTTTCAAGAACACTGAATTCATACTTTATCCAAAACACATCTGGGTGAAATACTGCAGCATCCAGTGGATTTACCTTCAGGCTGTGGCAAAAAGAGTCCCTCACTGAAGAAAGATGCCAGAATCACCTGAAGAATCCATCCAAAGCCTCACACAGAGTGAGTGAGAACTTGTTGTTAGATTTTAACTTTTTAACTTTGAGTGATCATAAACTTTATTAAACAGATTATGTTGAACAGTGAAGCGTGCACAGTGGGAGCTGTCTGCTGTGCTCAGCATCCACATCTGAACAGTCTGTTCAAACCAAGAGAGATGCTCATAAACACATCATGTTAAACAACACACACAGGTTCCTGTAAATGTAGAGGAGATGAGCAGCACTGCTCAGGTGATCCAGTAACATGAGAACAGGAAGAGAACCTGAAAGTGAAAATGTTCAGTCGGAGCGTTCAGGCTCCGTTTTGTGTCGACAGATCAGAGCAGAAGGAGGAGAACTGAAGGCTGAGGCAGGGTGAGTGTTAATACAACATTTAAATGATTTTACTGTCAAAGTGTGTGAGTCAGTTTTCTCCCTGTGGACTGTAGAGGAAAGAAATGTTAGAATGAAGTCAATTAAAGAAAACTGAGCTGTTTTATTATACTGTGCGCTGTGTGTGTGTGTGTGTGTGTGTGTGTGTGTGTGTGTGTGTGTGTGTGTGTGTGTGTGTGTTGTGTGTGTGTTGCTTCCTGTTTGTCTCTTGAGCACACTTGTTTCTGTATCTTGTGGTCTGAGTTCACACTCTGTTTTCCTGTTTCTCACAGAAAGGGCAGAAAGAGTTCAGAGCAAAGATGAGTGTTCGTGGGAGGAAGAGGAGGACAGAGCAGAGTCCTCCAGTGTCCAGCTGTCTGCCTCTGAAGAATGACCTGTCCAAAGATCTGTCCTCCAGACATCAGTAATGAACCTGAACCCTCAGACACAAAGTAAGAAACTGATAACTAACTCATTCAGTTTGCTGGTAATGTTGTAGAGTAACTTACTTTCTCTTTCTTTTTTCTTGCTTTTTTCTGATACAAAAATCTTGTTTTCTGCTAAAGGCTGAATAAAACTGAACAAATTCACTGGAAAAAATTTTTCCCTCTTTTGCCATAAAACTGCAGTTTCACAAATTACAAATAGCTAACTTTTCTTTTAAATATTTAAAGAATTTTAATCTATTCATAATCATTGAAGCTTTGGACTCAGGCTGAACATTAATTGAAATCACAACAGGCAGAGTAAAAATCCAAACCACAGGAGCTGCAGCCTTTTAATAAAGGTCAAATTTGTCAAAACATGATCATTTCTATTAAAATGTTGACTCATATTATTGGTTGGACAAAACAAACATTGTGCAGGTGTCACTAGGGCTGGGTACTGAACTTCGGTTCTTTTATGGCACCGACCAAAATGCTTCGTTACTACCCAGTATCAAAAGATGCTTTGTCTTTCAGTGCCAAGTTTTGGGACCGAGGCGTTAATCACATAAACAAGAGCTGATAATGCTGCCGGTGATTGGCTGTAACGTTACATGTGGTTGTGGCATGCAGAAAAAATACTTATGTGGTTACGCCCACAGACGGGGTTCACGTGAACCTGTGTTGTGACTAGGGGTGCAACGGATCGCAGTTGGTCCGTGTTTCGTACTGATCGCTCCCTCCACAGTTCGCGGACTATGTGTGAGCATCATAGTTTTAATGTCACTGTTACTTTTGTATTAGTTATAATACCCGAAATCTCAAAAGACAGGACAGATGCTGCTGCAGCGCATCTCTGCGAAGAGCGACTGATTTAAAATCCGTCACATCGTCTTGAGTGAAATCCAGACCATGACTTTTTTCACTGATGTAACTATGCTGTTGTCAAAGAAACAGATCATAAGACTGTGATAATTATTGAAAATCTGGTGATATCAGCTGTCTTAACTTCTACACAGCTCCTCTCTGCTCACCGGTGCAGCTCTGTCTCACCCTGTCTGTGACACAGTGTGTCTATGCTGATTGATTACCCGTAACTTCTGACCAATCAGATGTGCTGTAGGCGGGACATTGAGCCAGACGACAGAGTGTAATTGTGTATTATACTGTGCAGTTTATAATGATTTAATATATATATATAGTATATACATAGAACAGTACAAGTTTGAAAATTTTAATATTATTACCATTATCATTACTATTATCATTATTATTACATTACACAACTATGGTGATAATTACAGACAGACAGATCAAAGCCAAGTGCATTTTTAAAATAATTTAACCCTAATCCCACCACAGATTAGGGTGGGGGCTTATCTGTTGCCTGAGAAAGCAGACATGTTGATTTTTCTGAAGAACTGCTATGTGAAGGCTCAGTAAGATTTAAAGGTCCTTAGTATGCAGCAGTGAGCACCAGACACTGACTTGTCACTTGTTTGCAACTGTTTTTTTTTTGCACTGAAAATTATTTGTTGTTTATGTTTTATGCTTTGAGTGGAAAAATGCCAAAGCTGAAAAATAAAACTAAACATTTGTACCGTAATGTGTAATGTAATTTTCTTTTTGTTACAATTGATTTTATAAAACTGGTATCGAAAAAAAGTATAGTTCAGGAACCGGTATCGAAGTGAAGGTATTGTATTTGTACCAGTATTGAAAATTTTTGAACAATACCCTAGGCGTCACTTTGGGCTCTGGATCATTGTGACAACAGATCATCCTGACTGACAGGATGATCGCTGATCTGATATCTGTTATTTGATTCAGTGGGGCACTCGAAAAGCTTCTTTTAAAACACCTCAATGAAAGAGTCTGCATCTGAAGAATCTAATAATGGATGAATAAATAAGAAACATCTCAAACACCTGTGAACTACACATATAGTCGATATAACCCAGTAAGAAAAGAGAAGACACTGTAGTTTAGACACCAAGTTTAAACTTGTTTATCAGTTGGTGGTTTTTATAAAACCTGGTTTTAGGAGGTGCTGCAGCCCCCTGAGCACACTGACTTTCTGTGTCCATGCTGTGGACATGTCTGCATTTTTTTTCAGGACTGTGTGTCTTTAAATTGTGATGGAAAATGACTTTTTAAAATGTATTTATTAACAACGTTTCTGAATGTAACTGCTGAGTCAAATCTGTGACACAAATATAAATAATCTGTCGTCTTCCTCTTAGTGTCCGTGACAGCTGTCAGTCAGCTAGAAAAGTTGTACTCTAATCTAAGAGGACTAATACAAACTGTTATACATCCTGATTATCGGCAGCAACAGTTTGTGTATTTAGAGCTTCATCAATGACTTTGATCAGAGGATTTATCAAGGATTCATGTGATGTGAATAAAAACATGTTGATGTGTGCAGAGTTCAGTCCAACAGACAGAGAGCAGAGTCTCCAGAGTCCGGCTATCTGTCTCTGAAGAGTGACTCGGCCAAAGATCATCCCCCGTTCTTCAGTGATGAACCTGGACCCTCAGATACAAAATAGTAATAGATAGATAGATAGTATTTTATTGATCCCAAACTGGGAAATTCTTGTGTTACAGCAGCTGTCATCAGACAGACAGAAAAACAGGTCAAAAGTAAAAAATAAAATATATAAGAAAAATAGCCATATATACATAAAGATTAAAAATATACAGAGTACTATACTGAAATGAACAGAAATTCGCTACGCCAGTAGCAGTAGTGACCAAAACACTGTGCAAAATATCAAATATAAGTAGACTATAAATTATATACACGAAATGGTGATAAATGAGGTAGAGTGGTATTGAGACAGCTGTGCAAAATAGCTAACAAATGTGCAATTAGCCATGACCAGCAGTGCAATAGGAAAACTGGTTGGACCAGAACTATAAGAACTATAAAGAACCCACTGTGGATAGTTCGGAGTGCTGTCTGTCAGACAGAGGTGACGTATTGTACAGTGTTATCACTTGGGGGAGGAAAGATTTCCTGTATTGGTCCTCGTGACAGTGAAGCTGTCTCAGTCTGTTGGAGAAAGAACTCCGCTGTTTGTCCAGTATGTGATGGAGAGGGTGGTCAGGGTTATCCATGATGGATAACAGTTAGTTCAGTGTCCTCCTTTCCACCACTGCTTCAACTGAGTCCGGTTTGCAGCCAATCACAGGGGCCGGCCTTCTTAATGAGTTTATTTAGTCTGTTTCTCTCACCGGCTCCGATGCTGCTTCCCCAACAGACTACAGCAAATAAAGTGCGCTGGCCAGAACAGACTGGTAGAAGATTTCCAACATCTTGCTGCACACGTTGAAAGATCTCAGCTTTCTCAGGAAATAGAGTCTGCTCATCCCCTTCTTGTACACAGCCTCAGTGTTGGCCTTCCACTTCAGTCTGTTGTCAATGTGGATGCCGAGGAACTTGTAGTCCTCAACCATATGGAATGTCCTCGCCCTGTATCCACAGGGGTTGAGGAGCTGTCCCTGTTATCCTGAAGTCAATCACCATCTCCCTGGTCTTGGCCTCATTCAGCAACAGGTGATTTCTAACCAGCCCACTCCACAAAGTCATCCACGAGTGTTCTGTACTCCTCCTCCCATCCATCACTTATACACCCAACCACCGTTGAGTCATCAGAGAACTTCTGCAGGTGGCATGACCCGGAGTTATACTGAAAGTCAGTGGTGTACAAGGTGAACAGGAAAGGAGACAGAACAGTCCCCTGTGGAGCTCCTGTACTACTCACCACCGTATCAGACAGGACACTGCCCAGTCGGACAAATTGTGGTCTGTCTATCAGGTAGTCAGTAATCCAGGAGATTGTGGGCATGTCGACCCTCATCGCCTGCAGCTTCTCCCTCAGTGGCAGTGGCTGGATGGTGTTGAAAGCACTGGAGAAATCAAAGAATGTTATTCTCACAGTGCTGCCGGGGCCATCCAGGTGCGAGTGAGCTCGCTGCAGCAGGTAGATGACAGCGTCGTCCACTCCCAGGTGAGGCTGGTAGGCGAAACTGCAGAGGGTCCAGCGATGATTTCACCTGTGGTCTCAGGTGGGCCAGGACCAGCCTCTCCAGCACCTTCATCATTTGAGATGTGATGGCGACTGGTCGGTAGTCGTTGAGGCCAGATTATGTTGACTTCTTGGGGACTGGAATGAGGCAGGATGTCTTCCACAGCACCGGTATTCTCTCCTGACCCAGGCTCAGGTTGAAGAGATGTTGCAGAATAGAAGACAGCTGGCTAGCACAAGTTCTCAGAGACTGT
Source organism: Lutjanus argentimaculatus (assembly GCA_034769285.1). Lineage (NCBI taxonomy): Eukaryota > Metazoa > Chordata > Actinopteri > Lutjaniformes > Lutjanidae > Lutjanus > Lutjanus argentimaculatus. The sequence continues at coordinate 801,017 of JAWZSL010000004.1, read as the reverse complement.
CTAAGAGACTGTTTTTACTGTAAAGTGACCTGATGGAAGATGATTCATTAATGATAAGATAAAATGCTAAAAGATTTATATTCATGATGCAGAACTATTAGTGCAGATACTGTTTCAAACTAAGATAGATCTTATTTTATTTCTTCAATAAAACACCTGAGAACCTCCATTTCATCATTTAAACCTGAATAAATTATTCATATATCTTGGCTCTAATGTTGAAGTCACTGCAAAGATTTTTAATGATTCAAAATCTGAAAGAATGAGCAGTAGATGGACAGTAGAGTGACTGCTGGGTTAAAAACAACCCAATTTGGGTTATTTTGGTAACCCACTGACTGGGTAAACAAGAACCGATCCAGCCATGGGTTATTTTATTCCAGCAGGGTTGGGTTATGGGTTTGACACAGTATGTTGGGTTATGTTTTCTACTCAAAAAAATAGGTAAAAATGACCAGGTTGTTGAGTTAAAGCTACCCAAAAGTGGGTTGAAAAATACTACCCAAAATCTGGGTTATCACTTATTTCATTAAAGTCTACTTCTGCATTAAGAAATTAATTTATGAAATTAAATTATTAAATGATGAAGAAAGTACATAATGTCTCACAGATTCTTTTATTGCAACAAGCAATAATGTATGAAAATACAGTGAAGAACAAACAAAATCTATAATGTAAAATAAATAAATAAACATATAAAATGTAGAAAATTAATTTCACATTCATGTTCAGCATCAACAACTTTTGTCAATTACATTTTTTTTTTTAAAGTTTTTCAATGGACACATCATAAAGATCATGTAATCATGTAACTTACATAAATCATGCAGATTTGACTTGCATCACAGCTAACTTAGCTCTTATTAACTTCACTGCATAGATTCACATCCTGGGATGTCGAAGATGACAGTTCTGAACTCCCAAACCTGGGCACCTGGTTTTGGGTAAGTGACATCAAACACAAAAAATGCCTTGAAAACACTCATCAACCGCACACAAAAGAGATGGATGCTCCGTGGCTGTCCCGTTTATTATCACAAATGCTTGGGAACACAAAAGAAAAAGTTAACTTCATTAATCTGATGAGAGTCATTAAGGTCCCTGCCATCATGTGACTTGTTGGAGTCACCTGATTTCAGGTGTGCATCCAGCTGCCTGGGGAGTGATCTTAAGACTGCATTGTAAGTGGCAGATAAATTGTGTCTTAGGCCACCTCCTCTGTTGAGAGATGGCCTTTCCAGGTTAACAAAAATGGCCCTTTTACTCCTCTCTCAAACCATCTGTCTTCCCTGGCCAAAATACGGACATTGCCATCGTTGAAGGAGTGTCCTTTGGCTTTCAGGTGTAGATGGACTGCTGAGACTCAGGTCAGGACTCAACAGTTGCCTACGACAAACATTGCTACTAATACCATGAACTGGATGACTGAGAATCTTCAGACATTTGGGGAGGATATTAAAATGAACGCTCAGGCTGGACATCAATGAAGGGTTTGCAAGTCTCGAGGATGCTGGGGCAGAAAACTCTCTTCCCAACTTTGTGAGGCGCAGCTGGGAGCAGGACTGGCAACAGCTGTAAACGTTAGGTCACCTTGTTTGTCTGTAAAATTAAAATATCTGTCAAGTGTTTTTCAAACCAGCTCCAGAAAAAAAGAAAAACGTCACAGCAACCAAATATTAAAATGTGAACGAATACTTGCTGAGAGCAAATCTATGCTGGTGAAGGAGGTCAGCAGTCGTCTCCTTCTTGGTCATGCGTATTATCTTCGACAAAAACACAGTTCCAGTATTCGGTTAATCTTCCTGTAGCCTCTGGATCTAATATTGAGAAATCCTGGGAAAACTGACTACAGGAAAAGATAAAGATGCCTAAGAAGGTGTGAGACACAAACAATAATTGATTTGAGTTGAACTTAATTCTGTGAGATGTAAGCTCACCATGCCTGGAGTGTCCAGCAAGCGTGGAAACTCTGCGATTATCTCTTTGACTGGCGTTGTCCCGTTTGCTCTGATCCACTCAAGACTACCAACCAAGCGGTTCCCATCAGATGTTTTGTTGAGGATCACAGATATTCTATAAAAATGAGGAGTGATTAAAAGAATAAAGAAAAAAAATATGAATCTCAAAATGTAGACAAATCCAACAAAGTTGTTTTAAATTCTCCCAACAGTCAAAGTGAAGCTAGACTTGTTAACAGGCTTCTCATTTAATTAAAAAGAAACTACTACAAAAGATAAATTATTATGAAACATAGTTTGCAGAGAACAGGTGAACTTACAAATGTTGCTCCTTGCTCCACAGAAACACTGTGCTGCTCTGTAGGCAATTCTGTGGCTAGTGTGAAAACAGTAGTTTCGGGCAGTTTGGGGCCTTGAATCCTTAAAAGTGTAAAAAGAAAATTATTTATATACTTTGTCACCAGGGTCAGATCTGTTTAAATACCTCAGATCAAATAAAAATGAATTACTATGGAATCAGATGAGTCTCAATATTAATTCATATGCATAGAAGAATTCACATGTGTATTTTGTGATATAAATGACTCCACAAAAATGTTTTTTAATGGACATAAAAATCATTGAAAATGTAAAAAGGAAATTCAAATTCAAACAAATATGGTTCAGAAATGTATTTCAGATTCATGCAAATATTTCTACTTTTAAAAATCCATAAACACGTGTTTAAAAGTATTTGCCAATTTCTTCAAAAACATATTTAGATGTTGTTACATTTCATGTACAGACTGTACAGACCTTGCAGTTACAAACTGCTCGTCATCTGTGAACCTCACTGCATTTGTGTGTGAGTGTTTTGAGACCCCCCTCGGCAGCACACATGCATTTACAAGAGGCAACTAAATGGCCACACACAATTTCCTTTTGAAAAAATGCTTTTGTTCGTCGAGCTGTGGCAGGAAGTCTCAAAAAACCCTCACACAAAGTGAAGTTCAAAGGTGACAAGCGGTTTGTAACTGCAGGGTCGATGGTCTGTATACACATGTAATAAGATCCAAATGTTTTTTTGATGAAAAAAGCCAATACCTTTTAAGAAATTTATTTAAAACATATTTGTGTGCCCATCAAAAATACATTTGGCAATGGATATATGTTTTTTTACACTTATATACAACAACCATTTTGTGCATTGAAAAATATTTTTGTGGAGTGATTTACAGAACATAAATAATGAAAAACATTTTTGAATCCTTGTGTTCATTAATATCAAGACTGATCTGATTCCATAAATTGCACTCTTTTTTCCATCGTCACTGGTATACTTACGATATGTACTGTACATGTCACTGATAAATCTGAAACCTCTCGCCACAGCAATATTAATTCAGATTAGAGATCATATTGAAATTAGTTGTGATAAATGAAGTACAGTACTTGGTCATAGCTCAAGACAAACACCAGCCTCGAGTTAATAGAGATCATTACTACTAACTATATACAGTTTTCCCTATAATCCACATTATGTTTAAAATGGCCTCAAAGAAATGTAATGGTCATGGTCATTCTCCTTGTGGGACCTCACAGCATGGAGGGGGTGATGGTCACCAGTGGAATCAATGTCAACTGCCTCAATTGCTGAGGTAGGAGACACAGTGAAGGCACAAAAATGCCGTTCAAAGCCAGTCGTTTCCCAGTTTGATTTTGACTTTGGAGTTCATTACCACGATGCTCTTAATGGTGCAAAACTGAGGCTCACCATCAGCAGAGTGAGACAGCAAAAGTGCCATTCCTGGTCTATAGCTTGTACCCTTGTACTTAATCCAAGATGGCAAATACACTTCTGTGAAAACAGCACTTTCCTCAAACCCACTTTTCACCCTCTCAATATCCTCTATTGTGCCAAAGAGTGTGTTGCATCCGAGCCCACCTTCAAAGTCGTGGGAGAACATCTGACCAGACAGGGGGGTGTAGCACATCATCATTTGATGTCTGTAGGCGTGCGTTTTACAAATGTTCCGGAAATTGCAGTTCATGTGGCTTACCTGTTTGAAAAACCCAAGTGTCTGTCTGGGTAGAGATTTAAAGAAAGAGAATGGCATTAGTAAGATGAATTAGTTTATTGTACGTGCATGAGATCACAGCAGAAAAGTCTTTGGCGGTTAGACCCCGTAGTGAATAGAATATGGATGTATATGAATAGGGGGTGATGAAGCAGGAGTGAAGAGGAAATCAGTGATGAACATATAGTAAAAGGAAATCATAGTAGAGACCAAGAGAATGCAGAGATAATGCTATGACGAGGCAAATTGAGCAAGGAATCATGCTGTACATGAGAGCGCTAGAGCCAGTGAGGGACTTCCACATAGGTAGCCTATGAAAAGGAAGAGATAGATGGAATAAAGAAAAGCTCACTCCCTCTGAACCCCCTCCCAAAAAGAGAGCAGCCACTGTATAGTTATGAGGCAATTGGTAGATCGAAATGGACAGAGGGCAAGTAGAAAGAGTAAGATAGGAAGATGAGACAACGCTGCTGCATGGCTATTCGTCGAAGAAAGAAGGGTGAAGAGAAAGGAAAAAGTCAGAGAATTTGAGAACAGTTTGCATGAGGTCCACAACCTTCTTGCTTATTATTGAAGACAGAAAGGAAAACAAGGCAATGCTGCTGCATAGCTAGTGGTTGATGAAAGAAAAGTGAAAAGAAATGAAAAATCATATTACAGAGGCAGCAGAGAAGATAATTAGAGAATGAGACAGTTTTGCATGAGGTCCGCAACCTTTTTTTTTTTTTTTTTTTTGCTTGCATGAGTCCAAGACCTTTTGATTGATTGCAATTGATTAGCAATGAGACCAAGAAGAGGATACCTAAATCAGACCATGCAATCCTTACCTTGGCATATGGCGACAATCTAGCAAGATAGACAATAGAGATTAGGCACGGAATACAAACAATGACACCATAGTTGAAAGGAATGGAAGTAAAGACAAAGAGAATGCAGAGATAATGCTATGACGAGCAAAATAAATGCTAGGAATGCAAATACAGTGAGTGCGCTAGAGCCGATAGAAAAGAGAGTCCAGTAGAAAACTGACATTGGTTCCTTGTGTGTTTTTTTTTTTGTTTGATCTGCTGGATTACTCTTAAAATTGATTGCAAGGAGAGGGAGAAACAGCGATCAGAATACTGGGTGAGCTACATTGACTTTAATGGGAGAGAGAGTGTGGTGCGCTGCGCTGTTCATTCATAAACTTACTGACTGCTGAAGGTAGACTGAAGACGATACCTCGGGCAGGAATATTTAGCTCTACCTACATGTTTGCTGCTTGGGTACATGCACCTACCTAGAGGAGAGGCTGAAACAGCTGCCAGGGAATCAGGAGGTGCCCGCAGCAGAGGGTGACTGCAGCATGGAGGCCTTTTCTTGCGGCAGCGACACCGAGAGGGGCAAAGACTGAAGCGGTCTACAGTGTGTGGAGATGGGACGGGATGAAGGAATGAGAGACGAGATGCAGTGTGGCCTTCCTTCTCCGCTGAGGAAGAGCGATTCCAGGTTCTTGTGGCCGTGCTGTGTGGTGGGGGAGCTGACTGAAATGCAGAATCTTGCCAGGGGTGCGAATACTCTGATGATCATGGCACACTACTCGGCCACTACAAAGTTAGGAGAGGGGGAGACCTGCTGCAGATGAAACGCAGTGGTCACGAGTGGGAGAGGATGAGTTCAGCCTCATAGAGGAGAACTGCTGTGAGATAGTGAACGCTCCTAGGTCGGTCATCGAGAGAAACAAGGTTGTGGTCAGCCATCGGCTTGGTAGCGACACTCGAAAGCAGCAACGGTGAGTAAAACATGAACCATTTGCGCATTGTCTGTATGGCACTGATGGAGCAAAAACAGCAGAGATTCAAAGTTTGACAGTGGCGGCGATTGACTGGCAACAAGACCGTGGCAAAATCTGATTGGATAGTAGAGAGGAAAGTGAACGCCCACGACCAGCTGATTAGAGAGAGAGTAGGAGGAGTGAGAGAGTAGAGGAAATTCTGAATGAACAGCGTAAAGGAGGTCTTCCTGATTGAACTTATGCTGAGCTTCATTAGACACCATGCCTGTGTCGCAGTTTGCCTAAGGCCCCCATCAGGATTCTTTAAGTCCTGGGGTTTGATGGCAGATGGCTTATTGTCACAAAACCCATAATCAAAGCTGGTCGGTCTATAGTTCAACTGCTTAAGGGTTAGTAGTTTTTGCTTTATCAATGAATTGAGCACAAGCTTCATTTCATATCTACCAACACCCTCAAGGATGTCGTGCATAGCATCAGGAGCAACGTTATCAGTTATATGGTAGAACTGCAACTTTTTAAAGGAACACTTTCTTATGATGCCAGTTTCAGCTGGGTTGTTTAGAAGGGAGTCTGAGTGGTAGTTCACCTTATCACACATTGATGAAGGATCCTCGGCAGTCTGTACCCTCACAACCTCTCTGTGTACCCGACACCATTGACACACACTGTTACCTGCAAAACTTTCTGTGTAACCAAGGATGTCATTAAGTCCAAGGTTATCACCACAGACCTGTGCCACTCAGGCCTTAACAGTGCCTTTAAAATGTGTGGTTTCAATCTGAATACCATTCAGTTCCATGTCCCTTATCTCATTCACAAGTGGCATTCATTCGATACATTTTCACATCATCACTCTTGTACACTGCCAACAAGAAGAGAGACTTAAGGCTAGACAGATACTCTGGTGGTGAGCATTTAATGGTGAAATAGATGAAACCAAGCTTGTGGACTGCGGTTTCTGAGACCAATGGATTCACCATCTCGCAATCATCACTGTAAAGTACCAGTGGAATAGAGAACTCTTAAGAAAAAAAGGGGATTAGTTCCAAAGAGTGTGCCATCTTGAAAATCATCATGGCCTGTAGTTTCAACCTTTCGCCACTCTTGGAATTTTCTCCATGGTTCCAGGACTTTCCAAGATAAGCTTCAGCATAGGTTTTAGGGGAGCATATTGGAAGGTGTCTCGAACTGCTACGTGTTTCACAGTCCTTGTCTCTTTATTGGTTTCTTGTGTATAGGAAAAGTCAGGAAGAGGTACTGCCTCTGGCTGTATGAAGTATCCAGACTGGTTGAAATACTTCATTTGCCTGTACTCTGACTCAAAGGCTCGAAATGGCTCAGCTGTTAACGCAAATTGCTCTGCCAGTTCTTGACCTTTTGGTGTCTCAGAGTGGTCTATCTCTCTTAAAAAAGTGACTGATTTTCTCTTTAGACTACCAACTATATCTCTGATTAGACTATATGTGTGCTAAAACCCTAATACCACTGAATGTCTGTTAGGATTTGGATTTCAACCTAGCTAAAAAAGAGAGCAACTCTGTCTTTTATGTTGTCCTCCAACTCATCCCATTCCTCCACTGAAGTCTCACTGCATTCTCACATGCATTGAACTTTGGAAAATACAACGTGACGTGAGGGGAGAGGACACTAGCGTTGTTTGTTTGCCACTTCTCCACCCGCGATTTTGATTGCTTTTATAGTTTTCCTGTGCTATTTCTACTAGCAAAGTTGCTTTTTTAACAGCACGGATTGTTTTAATTGCGGCGCCTTGTGCTCTAATTTTTCTGGACATCGGATCCTAAGATTCATCCATTTTTCTATCGGTGGGGTAGCTAGGTACCTACCTGCTACAGACAACTTCCAGCTTTCAACCTTGTCCCACCTGGAAAGGGCTCTCTGGATCCAACCATCATATCGCCTTGGCGGACAACTTTCCTCCCTTCCACCACAGCTCCACAAACTTGACACGGAGTTCCACCAAGAGGTTTTCTGGCTAGCAGTTAGCGAGGCTAGGCAGCATCCTTTCTTGGTCAGCATGGTGTTCAGCTACTCCATCTTGCAACTCTGCCAGCTAAAACCCGCAACTACTCCTGGACTTAATATCCCCATCATCAACGCACTTGGACTTCTTCGCCGCCCTCGTTACATTCACAGAGCCTCTGGTCGAAAATTCATCTTCCATAACCAGCCAAGCTGCTCTGCTACAAACATCCCATCTCTATGACCACCCGTCGCATGTCTGACGCGTCATCAGAGCGCTGTCGCTCCAGCTACCATCAACACGGGAAACACAGCAAGATCTCTGCACTCCAGCATAGGAAACACCATGAGATCCCTGCACACTCGGCTGGATAGAATTCATGTAGGGGATTCCAGTTTGTGCGAAGTGAATTTCAATGTTTTGCGACCTGTACAGAGATTCACCCCACAGTCATTGGTCAAATTCAAACTTTTTAACACTCAATCCATCAACAATAAATCCACCCTGATTGAAGAACACATCAGGGAGAAAGGACTGGACTTCATGTGTTTGACAGAAACCTGGCACCAGCCAGAGGTTTACTCCGCCCTCAATAAAGCCTGTACCCCGGTAACAGTTACTTGTAGGCAGCTCACAGCACTGGCCACGGTGGTGGCCTACTGTCATCCATCGACAGGATCTGGAGCTGTCCCCCATCCCGCTGCCCACAACAACCTCCTGCGAGTGTCTTGCATTTAAATGTAAGCCCTGCTTTCCCATGACTGTTCCCCTCATCTATTGGCCCCCCAAACCCAACTCTGCTTTTATTCTGATCTCCTCACAATGCTCTGTTCTACCTCTGCCAATACCATAATCCTGGGAGATTTAAATATTCATGTCGACACCCCCCTCGTGCCACTCTGCTGCCGATTTCCTTCAGCTACTGGACTCCCTCAACCTACAACATGTTGATGTCCCCACACACTCCAGGGGACACACATTCGATCTGGTCATCTCTAACTCCGCCCCCACCTCCGTGCTCCCTTAACATCCAGGTCAGTCTCCTTCTCGCACTCAGCACCCTGGTACACCTGCGAGCTGCAAAAGATGAAGGCTGCTGGGTGTTGAGCGGTGGCTCAAGGCCTCTGGACTGACTGTTCACAAACAGGCATACAGAGAACACAGGAAGGCATATGCAGAAGCTCTGAGGGATGCACGGTCCAGGTTTTATTCCACCATCATCAGCAACAGCCCCGGTAACTCCAAACAACTTTTCTCAACAATAAATCGCCCTCTCAAACCCCCTTCACTGTCCCACTCTGAGACCACCGAGGAGAGGTGCAACATGCACATCACTTTTTTCAGACAAAAGGTTGATCATTTTTTATTTATTTTCATTTATCCTTTATTTAACCAGGTAAGACTCATTGAGATTTAAAAACCTCTTTTACAAGAGTGACCTGGCTAAGAAAGCAGTGCACAAACAACACCACAGAAATTATACAAGCAGTAAAAATGTACAAATTACAGATTACATTAGGCAAACACAAGAGCCGAAAGATTTCCTTTCTCGACCCTTCAAAACTGATCTGAATTCCCCCAGGCCTATAAGTAGTATTCAGTCAGTCCTAAGTCCTTTTGCAAGTTGTTCCAGCTTGAGGGGGCAGAAAACTTTTTCACCTTTTTCCCCAACTCAGTCCTGACTCTTGGGACCTGCATCTGTATGATGTTCTGGGATTGCAGGCTGTAATGGTTGGAGGTTCTGCACATGTACAGGCACAAGTATGGGGGGATAAGACCCAGTATAGATTTATTTATAAAAGTCATCCAGTGGGAGAACCTGCGAACAGTCAAAGAGGGGCACCTATAAACTATGTCCAATTTCTTTAGAGACTGGTCAGGCACATTCATAAAAAGCAGATCTCCATAATCCAATAAAGGTAAAAAAGTCATTGAGATTAATCGTTCCCTTACCCGAAGTGAAAAACAATATTTATTTCTAAAGAAGAAACTTAATTTAAGTTTCAGCTTAGAAACAATATGATCAATATGGGGCTTAAAAGTCAGGTTGTCATCAATCAATATGCCTAAGTATTTATAAGATTAATTTCAGCTCCTTGGACAACCTGGGAATGTTCGATGGGAGCTGCTTACCATTTGAAAAGAGCATAGCCTTTGACTTATCCGCATTTAGCACTAGTTTGAGTTCATTCAGGCAGGACTGTACAACATCGACAGCAGATTGCAAGTATTCAAAGCATTGTGATACTGATGGAGATGAACAATAAATAACTGTGTCATCAGCATAAAAATGGGACACAGTATTTGGCAAATTATCACAACAAAGATTGTTCATGTATATTGTGAAGAGCAATGACCCTAATATTGAGCCTTGTGGCACACCCTTTGAAACTGGAAGAAGGGAAGAAGAGGACCCAGAGGCCTGGGCACGCTGTGTTCTGCCCGATAGGTAGTTGTTGAACCACATTACAGCCTGGCTGGATAATATCCGGTCTCACCTCACCGCCACTGCTGTCCTGCCTCCCCCAACTGCCAACCCACTGTCTGAGTTTGTCCAGCCTCTCTGCTCCTTCTCCGATATCACACAGGACGAGGTGGAGGATGTCATCAGAAAAATGAAGTCGACCACCTGTGTTCTGGACCCTTTTCCTTCAGCCCTGCTGAAGGCCAACATCTCTGCCATCTCTCCATTCATCACCAAGATCATAAACCACTCCCTCCTGGCCGGCCATATCCCATCTGCGTTAAAAACTACTGTCATCAGACCACTACTGAAAAAACCCACCCAGGATCTGGAAGTCATCTCCAACTACAGGCCCATTTCCAATCTTCCATTCCTGTCTAAGGTTCTGGAAAAACAGTTGCAGCACAACTTCAGGATCACCTCAAACGTAATAACCTTTTTAAGAAGTTTCAGTCTGGTTTCCGCCCTGGCCACAGAAACAGCCTTGGTCAGGGTCACCAATGACCTCCTGATGGCAGCAGATACCGATTCCCCATCTCTACTCATCCTTCTCGACCTAACAGCTGCTTTTGACACAGTTGACTACAAAATCCTCCTTCACTGCCTGCAATACACCATTGGACTCTCAGAAAACGTAGCTGGTTCACCTCATATCTGACCGATAGAACCAAGCATGTCACCCTGGGCAAAGTAAGGTCGCACACCCACAACGTCACCTGCGGTGTCCCTCAGGGCTCGTTGCTGGGACCCACCCTCTTCACTCTCTACCTGCTCCCCCTGGGCATCTCATGGGCTACCATTGCTATGCTGATGACACACAGCTCTACTTAAGGACAACCCCCACTTCTTCTGCTCCCCTGTCAACATCCACACTGACCACCTGCCTGGAGGAGATAGAGGCGTGGATGAAGCTAACTTTCTTCAGCTGAACAGTTCCAAAACAGAAGCCATCCTAGTTGGCACACCACATCAGCTCCGCTCTTCCACCATCACCAGTATCACCTTCTCTGGTCAAATCATTCCCCTTTCCACATCTGTCACCAACCTGGGTGTTAAAATGGACCCTCAACTCACCTTTGACATCCACATCAAACACCTCTGCAAGACATCGTTCTATCACCTCAGGAATAGGGCTGGGTATCGTTCAAAAATTTTCGATACCAGTACCGATACCGATACCTTCACTTCGATACCGGTTCCTGAACAATATTTTTTCGATACCAGTTTTATAAAAATCAATTGTAACAAATAGAAAATTACATTACACATTATGGTACAAATGTTTAGTTTTATTTTTCAGCTTTGGCATTTTTCCACTCAAAGCAGTTTTCTAACATAAAAAAATAAACAACAAATGATTTTCAGTGCAAAAAAAAGAAATGGTTGCAAAGTTACAACTGGCCCTTTGAGGGCAAACCTAACGCTGATGTGGCCCAAGATGAAATTGAGTTTGACACCCCTGCTTTAAACGGAGTATGGTGTCATGTGTGCTTTATAATTTGGGTCTGCACTGACTGGTTGGACGCTGTGGGGAGAAGGGGGTTTTATTCTTGTTCTACTAATAAGCACATTCAGGTCACACAGTTGTAAATGACATATCCCTCTTCAGTTGAAGTGTGTTTCTAAACCGTAATGCTCCCATAACTGGTCTGTGTCTTGGAGTGCAGCAATGTTACATGAGCTTCGCCTGGTTCAGTTTTGCTGTCTTACCGTTTTGTCTCACATCCCGGAGCAAAGAGGGTCGAGGATCAAAGGTCAGATCTAGTCAGGTCAAGTCGCTGTCCTCATAAAAATGGCGGACTGCAAAAAATGATGAGCCAGGATTTTCATGCACATCTCCAACCCATTGTGTTGGGTCACTATTTCTAACCCAATGTCAAACCTATCCAACCTATGACCCAGCAGCCTGAACCCAGCATTTGCAGCGCCCCTATAGCTCAGTTGGTAGGGCATGCGCCCCATGTATTAAGGCTGTTAGTCCTCTGCAGCAGCCATCGACACGCTGCCCATTTGCTGCGTGTCACCCCCTCTTTCTCTACCCCCTTTCCTGTCATATCTTCAGCTGTCTGTCATAAATAAAGGCAAAAAGTCAAAAAAATAAAAAAGTAAAAAAAATAACCCAGCATTTTTAAGTGTGGACACATAAAGGGAATGACATGAAAGCAATATTTCAATTTTCCAGAATAACCCACTTGTTCACAAAACAATCCTGGAGTTTTAGGAGAAACAGGGTAGCAGCTTCATCCAGTACAATGGCAGTGAATGGTGACCACGGATAAAACGTTGAGTGGATGATTCTGGGGAAGTGGAATATTGTTTTAAGAAAAGGCAGCCATCTGGACTTGAACCTGTGACACAACTGTTACATGCTCTGTGTCTGAGACTGCTGGTCTCCCACACTTATTTAGATCATTTCTAACCTCAGGTTAAACCTGACTAACTCAAGCTAAAATGCCCAAAGTGAGTGTAAATCAGTAAAGGACATAATCAGTTGTCTTTAATGGAGGACTTTTATTGTGAAGGAGCTGCAGGAAGTGTTGAGTTTGTGTTATTAACAAATTACAGGTAGATCACTGAATGTTTAATGAGACAGTCAGAGAGGAGAAGCAGTTAATTAGAGTTTATTAAAGCAGGAAAGTTTCAATAAAAGAAACAATAATTTTCATTAAAGACTGAAAACTGAATTCAAACAGAAAAGTAACGTTCTCTGTTAGGTTCTCCGTAAGGTTCTCTGTAATGTTCTCTGTAAGGTTCTATAGTGTCAGCCAAATGTTGATATTTTTCAACAACAGTCAACAGATGATTTTATTGATAAAGAAATGTCTTCACAGAGAGAGGAAGAGGAGTCATGTTTCGTGTGGAGGAGCAGCTGTCCTGCTGTGTTTTGTGTCAGGACGTCCTGAAGGATCCAGTCTCTACCAGCTGTGGACACTGGTTCTGCAGACAGTGCATCACCTCATACTGGGACCTGTCTGGTTCATCAGGAGACTCCTCCTGTCCCCAGTGTGTAAAAAGATCCAGAACAAGACCTGGACTGCAGACCAGCAGTCAGAGCAGCACTGAACAAAGTAAGACTGCACATCTGTCCATCTTCCAAATGTCTCCTGCTACATTTCATGGCATTTATTTAGAGACGGACAATAAGAGCGTTCAACCATGTGAACCGAGAATCATGCAGGTACGTCAACTTCATCCAATAAGCTGAACGGCTTCAAGTGCTGCATTTAGTTTTAGAGTTTCAGGCTGAAGATGTGTAGAGTTTTCTGCTGTCCTGACATCAGTGGGAGCTCGTTCCACCTCTGTGGATCCAGGACAGCAAACAGTCGAGTCGTTTTGTTGAGCGGCAGCTAAAAACAAAGAGTAAGGAAACACAACGATGAGCATCTCTAATGTGGGACATGTGATGAAGACAAACTGTGTTTTATTGAGCTCATGTTTGCACAAAGAGTGAAACTCTTTCCCTTGATTGGTGTGTGTGTTTGTTCTCAGATGAACTTCAGATCAGCTCTTTTCTCTGGATTTGACTTTGATATTTTGTTGAGGTTCAGGTACTTTGTTGAGATGGTTCAGATATTTTCAATACATGTCTAATATCTTTCTAATAGATTTTCTTGTGCTGTTCTGTCACATAAATAAGACTATAGAAGAGTAAAAAATAGTCTGTATCTAATTATTCCAGGGGACGAACATGAGGGGGTCCCTGGTAAATCTTGTAAGGGCTCCTTGGTTTAGATGAAGAGCTGCAGCTCAACCTGTCGCCTCTGCTGTCAATCAAACACCTACACTGACTGAGGAAGCACAAGAAATATCAGGACCAATATTATATCAGTCTATATTAGTATTGGTGTATATTAGCTGATAAATATCAGTTATAATAAAATCTGATTTGACAGATTATGTTTAAACATTTAATTTGAATTCTCTGATAAAATGTTCTTTATATATATTATATTTGTGAAGTTTTTTTGATGTGTTTATCTGAGTCTTTCTTATCTTCAGGTGTGGACAAACTACAGGTTATAAACTTTTTCTCAAAATACAGAAATATGAAATTATCTTATCATTGTCAACCATGAAACACAAATTATCAGTCCCAAAATAGTATCCGCTGAAAAAAATCGATCATTCATCCCTAACACGACACACAGTCAAAGGAAATCAGAGAAAAAGAGAGAATTTCTGACGTTTTCTTGAAACTGAACTTTATAACCTTTACTTCTTTTAATTTTCTTACATTGTTTTTTTATTGGTAATGAAAATACCAACAGATTGTCTTTGTTTTGTTTCAAACCTTTTTTGTCTTTTTTAGTGGACGGTGGTCTGCAGGAGGTTTCAGCTGAACATAAAATCAGTCTGAGGAGGAGATGTGAATGTGTGACTGAAGATAGTGATAAAAAAAACCGTGGAACCCTCCTCAACAGGATCTACACTGAGCTCTACATCACAGAGGGACAGAGTGAAGAGGTTAATACCCAACATGAGGTGAGACAGCTGGAGACAACGTCCAAGAAGGAGGCCCTCCATGACACTCCAATCAAGTGCTGCGATATCTTTAAAGCCTCACCTGACCAACAGAGACGCATCAGAGTGGTTCTGACCAACGGTGTCGCTGGTGTTGGAAAAACCTTCTCAGTGCAGAAGTTCACTCTGGACTGGGCAGAGGGTTTGGAAAACCAAGATGTCAGTCTGCTGATTCCGCTTTCATTCAGGGAGCTGAACTTGATCAAAGATGAGCAGTACAGTCTTCTCAGGCTGCTCCATGTTTTCCATCCAACATTACAGAAGGTCACAGCAGAGAAGCTGGCTGTCTGTAAACTTCTGTTCATCTTTGACGGCCTGGATGAAAGCAGACTTTCACTGGATTTCAACAACAGTCAGGTTGTGTCTGATGTCACACAGAAGTCATCAGTCAACGTGCTGCTGACAAACCTCATCAAGGGGAATCTGCTTCCCTCGGCTCTCATCTGGATAAGTTCCAGACCTGCAGCGGCCAATCAGATCCCTCCTTCATGTGTTGACAGGGTAACAGAAGTACGAGGCTTCACTGATGCCCAGAAGGAGGAGTACTTCAGGAGGAGGTCCAGTGATGAAGATCTGTCCAGCAGAATCATCTCACACATCAAGACATCCAGGAGCCTTCACATCATGTGTCGAATCCCAGTCTTCTGCTGGATCACTGCTACAGTTCTGGAGCACATGTTGACTACAAAGCAGAGAGGAGAGCTACCCAAGACCCTGACTGACCTGTACTCACTCTTCCTGCTGGTTCAGACAAAGAAGAAGAAGCAGAAGTACCATGAGGGACATGAGATGAGTCCACAGGAGCTGATGGAGGCTGACAGGGAAGTTCTTCTGAAGCTGGGGAGGCTGGCGTTTGAACAGCTGGAGGAAGGAAACATCATGTTCTACCAAGAAGACCTGGAGCGGTGTGGTCTGGGTGTCACAGAGGCCTCGGTGTACTCAGGAGTTTGTACAGAGATCTTCAAAAGAGAGAGTGTGATCTTCCAGAAAACAGTCTACTGCTTTGTTCATCTGAGCGTTCAGGAGTTTCTGGCTGCAGTCTACATGTTCCACTGTTACACCAACAAGAACACACAGGTACTGGAGGACTTCCTGGGAGAAAAACCTGTTGATTTAATCCTGGATGACTTCCTGAAGAGCACCATGGAGAAAATCCTCTACGATAAAAATGGTCACCTGGACCTGTTTGTCCGCTTCCTTCATGGCCTCTCTCTGGAGTCCAACCAGGGACTCTTAGGAGGCCTGCTGGGTCGGACAGACAACAGTCCAGAAATCATCCAGAGAGCCATCAACAACCTGAAGGAGATGAACATGTACTGGATCTGCCCTGACAGAAGCATCAACATCTTCCACTGTCTGATGGAGATGAATGACCGCTCAGTACATCAGGAGATCCAAGAGTTCCTGAAGACAGAGAACAAACCAAACAAGAAACTCTCTGTGATCAACTGCTCAGCTCTGGCATACATGCTGCAGATGTCAGAGGAGGTTCTGGATGAGTTGGACGTGGAGAAATACAACACATCAAAGGAGGGACGACGGAGACTGATTCCAGCTGTGAGGAACTTCAGAAAGGCTCGGTAAGTGTGTAAGTGGTGGGGTGTGTATGTTTGTGAGACAGCTGCAGTGACGTCTTTCTGTGTGAAGCTCACAGTTCTCAGCAAAAATACATAGTAAAATTAAAGCTGCAAGCAGCGTTGAACGGGCCCTCGCACCCCCGCGCCACTTGGAGCTGTCTGCGGCCACGACCATGTCACCAGAGGCCCACTGGTAGATGAGGTGCTGAATTTTCACCCCCTTTTGACACAGTAGGAAGCAATTGTGTGTTACTTCCTGTCCCCACTAGGTTGCACAGTGACTGTGACTCATGAGTTTCATGTAGATGTGTTCAGACTGGGATTATTATCATACATGTGAAGTTTCATGGCGATGCGAACGTGTACACAGAAGTTAATGCCATTAATGTTTGTACGAAACGTCAACCTACGTTGCACTGTCAGGGCAAAGCCCGTCGACAAAACGTTACGACTTGCACAACATAGCATTAGCAAGGTCTGAAGGTTTTCCACACCAAATTTGAGTGAGATACGGTCAAAATGTGCGCAGCAGCACCTCAAAGTCTAAAATATAACATTTCATGCCACCAGCAGGGGGCGCTATGACAATCGCGGAATTTTCTCATGCATATGTGTTCAGGGTGGGACTATTATGAAACATATTAATTTTGGTGCAGATCAGACCATGTATGCCAAAGTTATAACCATTTCCTGTTTCATGGCGAATCATCAAAATTAGCTGCCAACTCATGGCAACACCCTTTAACTGAAACGCAATCTTTTAATAAATTTTAATCACAAACTAGTCTAAAAGGTTCACACCAATTTTGAAGCTGATCTGATGAATCCCGTAGAAGGTGTTCGTTAAAATTCGACACGTGAAAAATGCCAAAAATGACAACAAAATTCAAAGTAGCCGACTTCCTGTTGGGATTAGGCTATGGGTTGTCAATACATTGTTGTGCGTCCAGGCATGATCTATGCGTGTACCAATTTTCGTGCATGTCGGTGAAACGTGGCGGTAATGGCGGTGTTTAGAGGGCATGGCCAAGCCATTTGGCCAGGCCCATTGACGAAACTCATAGCACACGTTCGGAACCCGGACCATTAACAAGCATGTGAAATTTCAGACAGATTCGATCAAGTACACTGAAGCCAGGGTCACTTCCTGTGTTCTGTGAAACGTTGACCTTCGCCATGCCGTCAGGGCAACGCCGTTTGACGATACGTCACAATCTTCATGATATAGCATTGTCAAGGTCTTAAGGCCTTTCAGACCAGATTTGAGCTGGATATGGTCAGTGTGCTGGGAGCAGCACTTCACAGTGTAAAACATGTCATTTCCTGTCGCCAGCAGGGGGCGCTATGACAAACACGGAATTTTGTCATGTAGCTGTTTTCAGGGCGGGACTATTACGAATCATGCGAAGTTTGGTGAAGAATGGACAATGTAGTCCAAAGTTATAGTGATTTCGTGTTTCATGGCGAAACGTCAAACTTCGACGCCAAAAAGCCGATACGCCCTTCAACGACAGCGCAATCTTTTAATAACTTCTGATCACAAAGCAGTGTAGATGGTAGCCAGTGATTTTGAAGTCATTCTGATAAATCCTGTAGGAGGAGTTCGTTAAAATACAACACGTGGAAAACGGCAAAAATGACCACGGAATTCAAAATGGCTGACTTCCTGTTGGGTTTAGCCTATAGGGTCCCCCAGACTTTTTTGTGCGTCTGGGCATGATCTACGTGTGTACCGATTTTCGTGCAAATCGGTGAAACATGTGGGTAATGGCGGCGTTTAAAGGGCGTGGCCAAGTCATTTTGCCACACCCACCAACCAAAACCACATGACATGTACATTTTCACCAAGACTGACGTGTGTGCCAAAATTGGTGAGTTTTTGAGTATGTTTAAGCCCCCAAAAATGCAATTCATTTTTTGGGCAGTCTGAGCGAAAACAATAGGGCCTTGCACCTATGGTGCTCGGGCCCTAATGATCAGTTGATGTTCATATTGACGTCATAGCAGCAACATGACACTTTTCACTACAGTTTGAATGTCGATATCTGTAGAATATGAAAAAAAAACAACAAAAAACAAAAGTCACATGATGCTCCGCACAACTTTTAATAATGTTTTGGTGTCTCATGGGACATGAAGCTCGGTCTTCTGGGTGAACGTCCTGTGTTTGTTTGATCCGTCCATCCACCCTCCTCCTCCATGTGAGGACTTTGTCCCTCTTTATGCAGCAGCCCTTGACGTCTTATACAGCTGTGGATGGCTTCATATTGAAGTCATTTGAAAAGGCTGGTGCATCACAGTTTGTGTTTGATGATGTTGTTCAGGAAAACTTTGACATGTGGACAGAAGGAGCTCAAGTTTCAAACCACAAACCTTGTGATCAGTGACTGACCAGCTGAGCTACAGACGCTCATGTTCATGTGCTTTGTGATGAAAACAGTCTGGTTCTATTTCATTCTTCCTGACCGCCAGAGGCAGTGCATAACACTGAATGATATCTGTCTCGGGCTTGCGCAGGTCGAGAATTTAATGTCAACAAAGTCACATGTGACCTGGGATGACGTCAGACGTAGCTTATATAAGCCCATGTCATCACGGCAAACATCCTTCTATCTTCTCGCAGGTAATACGCACATCGAAAGAACAGTTAGCCTACTCATATTTCGCTTGGAGCCCTGCAACCAAATGGTTGGAGCTACGGTCCTCCAAGGGCTGCGATTACTGGAGTACAGCTACTCTCTGGAGCTCTAATCTTGTCAAGCGGACCGATGTTTTCACCGTCCTGTATCGATTCGGAGGAGAGGCTTGAGAAGAGCTAATGAATTTGCTGGCTCTGGAGCAGGGCTCGTAGGGTGAGTATTTCTAACGGCAGTTGTTAGTTTTGGCGTGAGTTTTCGTTTTGGACGGGGCCTGTTTTCGGGTCACCTTTTGAGTTTGCCGCTGTGTTCAGCGTTTTCGCTGGCGATGTTCTGCTGGCTTCTTTAGTTTGCCGTCTGTAGTGGGCTAGCTTGGTTGTAGCTAGCAGCTATGTTGTTGCTCCCTGGTGAGTGCTTTCGCTCGTTCAGGCGTTTATGTCTTTGTTTTGATGATATATACCAGCGGTTCCCCATCGAGTGGTTTCGCTTGTGGGCGGGTGTTCTTTTGTTTGCTTAGTGTTTGCTTAGTGAGTTTGTTTTTTGTTTTTTTTATTGTTGATTTGGTGAGTAATTCGCTGTGGTAGGCTCTCCTACTGAGGAGTGCTTTCGCTTTAGAGTAAGGAATTTTGATTGTGGGCAACTACTGAGCGGCGGAGTGAGTATTTAGGAATGGCAGCCATGCTGGGGTCGCATGCTTGTTGCTCTTGCATGGCCCCACTGTTGGCGTCCGATGGCCATGACGAGTGCCCGAAGTGTCTCGGTGTCGTCCACCTGAGGGAGGGGCTGTCTGATAGTCAGTGCATGAACTGCACATGCCGCGGGACTTGAAACTGGCTCGGTTGGCCAAGGTAGAGGCCCGGCAGCCTGATAACCAGCTGCCTCCCTCTGGTGTGGCTTCGACCTTGCAGGGTGGGCCCGGTCGCTCTCTCCGCCTGAAGGCCCCAGCCACTGTTATGCCGCAGCAGGCTGTTTTTTCTGTGCCGCCCTCCCAGCCATACATTGAGGAGCTGCATAAGTGTTGGTCAGACCCCAAATCCTTTTCTCACCACACGTCAGATGGTAGGGCCTTGGCATCCATGCAAAATGCCAGCAGTTACGGGCTGGGCCAAATGCCAGCCGTGGAGCAGTCCGTTGCCTCCCTCATTGTTTCCCCTGATGAGGTCCTTAGACAGGATGCTCGCTGTCCCAGGCCGCAGTGTCGCATTACGGATGACTACTTGGTGAAGTGTTATGATATGGCAGCACGCATGGGCCGTATTGGGAACTCTCTTTCCCACCTGATCCTGTCCCAGTCTCTGCAATCCTTGGGCATGGATGCTTCCGTCCAGACCCTGAGTGATGTCTCTCTGCAGCCGTTCGCCCTTATGACTAGGGAGCTCGGCAACTTACGCTGACTCGCCGCCAGATTTGGCTTGCCCAGTCCCCCCTGTCTGAGCCAGGCCGGAGGGCCCTCCGCACTCTCCCTGTAGTTCCAGGGGAACTGTTTGGGCCAGCTGCGCAGCAGGCCCTGGAGCGGGGATTCCAGGCAACCCAGGCTCGGCAGCAGTTTGCTAGCCTTCAGGGTCCTGCATCCCTGCTTAGGCAGTGGCTGTCCCAGGGTTACGGCTCTGGTCGCCCCCGGCCCCCAGCTCGGCACAGTGGCTATCCAAGGACCGTGCAAACCTCTGAGCGGCCCGATCGCCGTCGCCGTGCCCCCACACCATCAGCATCTCAGGCACAGAGGGGTCGGGGGTCTAGTTATCGGCCCCCCAGAGACCCAAAGGGCCAGGGTGGCAAGCCCTAAGGGCCCGGTTGTTGGACGCTTCACACAGCAGCACCTCAGCTGCTGGGGAAGCTGCACAGACCCTTGGGTGGTGGCCACGCTCTACCAAGGGTACAATCTTCAGTTCCGATGCCGGCCCCCAGTTTTCAGCGGGATAAGGTTGACCACGGTCAGCGATCCCGCAAAGGTGCTGGCGCTAAGGCAGGAAATAGCCACCCTCCTGGAGAAGGACGCCATAGAAGGAGTAGATCCTCAGACACGGCAAGGTGGGTTCTACTTAGTTTATTTTCTGATTCCAAAAAAGGAGGGTGGGTTTCGCCCTATACTGGACTTACGAGGGCCCAACAAATTTCTGAAGGTGTTGCCCTTCCACATGCTTGGATGTGCTCCAAGCTGTGATGCAGGGCAGTTGGTTTACGTCAATCAATTTGAAGGACGCATATTTTCACGTGCCTATAGCGCAACGCCACAGGCCGTATCTGCGCTTCACCTACGAGGGCAAAGCATATCAATTCAAGGTGCTCCCATTCAGTCTTTCCTCACCCCACGGGTATTCACGAGGTGTGTGCGGGCAGCACTGGCCCCGTTGCAGGCGGGGGGGGTGGGGGGGGTATGCAGATACTCCCGTATTTGGATGACTGGCTGATCTGTGCTCCGTCCCGAGAGTTAGCAGAGCAGGATACAGCAGCCCTTCTTTGTCATGTGACACAGTTGGGTCTTACCGTCAGTTCAGCCAAGTGTTGCCTCACACCCAGCCAGACAATAGAGGTCCTTGGTCTGACTCTGGACTCCCGCCAAATGCTGGTCTCCCCTTCCCTGCGGCGGGTGAAGGCTATACTCAGCCTTCTCCACTGTTTCCAGCTGAACAAGACACTGAAATATGGCCTCAGACTGCTGGGTATGCTGATGTCCGTGACGTCAGTGGTGCTGCTAGGCCTTCTTTTTGCGGCCCCTCCAAGTATGGACCAATGGCCTCCGTCTGGATCCACGGTTGCACAGATCCAGGAGGGTCAGGGTGTCCAGCCGCTGCCTCCTGGCATTACGCCAATGAGGAGCGGGGCGTATTTGTCCGGGGGAGTCTCCCTGGGTTCGATTCCCTTTTGTCGTGAAGTAGTGATGACCAATGCTTCAGCCTTGGACCCACTCCTAGAGGCTTGTGACCAGGCCGTAGTCCGGACCATTATGGACTCCAGAGCACCTTCCACCAGGAAGCTTTTTTCAGACTGGTGTAGTGTTCACGGAGAGGTTCCTGAGAGTACCTCTGTTCCGGTTATACTGCGGTTCTTGCAGTCCTTGTTGGATAGGAAGCTTTCCGCCTCCACCTTGAAGGTCTATGTGACTGCGATTTCAGCCAGACATGCTAGAGCGGGTGGACAAATTGTGGGGTCTCATACTCTGGTGGACCGCTTTCTTAAGGGGGCCCAGCGGCTAAACCCCCCGCAGATCGCCAGGGTTCCGTCATGGGATCTGCCTCTGGTGCTGGAGGCCCTTCGTCTCCCCCCCTTTGAGCCTCTGGAGCAGGCAGAGCTGGGATTCTTGTCAGCGAAGGTCACTTTTCTTCTGGCCATGGTGTCGGCAAAGCGTGTGGGAGAGCTTCACGGCTTGTCGGTGAGTGAGACATGTATGCGCTGGAACTCAGATGGCACGGGGGTGGCCCTTTGGCTAATCATTCCCAAAGAGGTTGATGCCTGCTCACTGTAATCAGGTGAGCTGGCCGCCTACGACCCCTCGTACCTACAGGGTAGGGGGACTGGTTCAGTGAAGTTGCTCTGTCCAGTGAGGGCGTTGAGGCAAAATGTCCCATGTCCAAATATTATTAAATTATATGTGGGGAAAAAGGAAAAACAAAACATAAGTAAAATGAATAAATAAAAGATAGATAGCAGATCAAAATCAGATAAAGGAGGGGCGCCTTAGAGAAATGTATGTTTTCCATAATTCCCAATTTTCTTCAAATTTAGTTTTCTGTAGCCTTATAGAAAAAGTAATTCTTTCCATTACAAAAATTTCATAAATGATATCATACCAGTCCTCAATGGATGGACTGCCTGGTTTGAGCCATTTCTTAGTGATTGCTTTCCTGGCTGCTACACTCAGTATCCCAAATAGGTATTTAGTCTTTGTGTTTGTTGATGTTGAGTGTGATATCCCAAAAAGGAGTTCATCCCAGTTAAAAAAACGTTTTTGACCCAAATATAACTCTTAAATCTGTGCAGATCTTTTGCCAAAATGTGGTTATAACTGGGCAGGCCCAAATATTTTATTAATTTTTAACTTTCATATTCTGTCATCACAGATTTTATGCCTGTGGAGTCTCAGAGACTCACTGTGAAGTTGTGGCCTCAGCTCTGAAGTCCAACCCCTCCCATCTGACAGAACTGGACCTGAGTAAAAACTACCTGTATATTGCAGGAGTGAAGCTTCTGTCAGCTGGACTGGAGAGTCCACACTGCAGACTGAAGACTCTGAGGTCAGTTCATGTATTTTGCTCTTGTACAGTGTATATCTACCAAAATGAAATCCACAAGAGAAGTTTTAAATGTCCTTCAGTTATCTTGTTTTCTGAGTTTGTCTGAGCACAAATCACAACAGCTCTTTTTTTAAAGTTTGTCAGTCTGAACAGTTTATCTGTGAATTTAGTCTGAACTCAAACTGGATTCAAACTGTAGGATTTATCCTTCAATGTGCTGCCAAATTACATCAACATTTATCTTTTTTCTTACATGTGACACATGAAAATTAAAGCAAGTTCTGCAAATGTTCAGGAATGTCTTTTTATACAAAATCTGTCTGTCTGTGTCTCATATATCTGGAGAACTGATCATCTGATCTACTTCAAATTTGGCAATTGAGTCACAATTTGATTCAATTTGATACTAAAACATTTTGTTGCTGCTCCGCCCACACTGCTACCAAGTGTCCCTCAGCCCCACATCCAAAACATTTCAAGGTGTCAGAAGTCACATGAATGGTATAACCAAAATCATCAATGCGGAAACTGAGAACTAAGTCCAGTTCCTCGTTTTTCTTGAGGATCATGAACACCTGTCTTCTGAAGGACATGGCGTGTTTGAGGTGCAGAGATTTACAGCCAAGAGGGGTCATTTTAATCTGAGACACCAGCTGTCGGTGTTGGGCCAACTCCTTCTCCAACATCTCAATTCTCAGAAACGGGGGCACATTGGAAATGACAACTTTTTTAGCGGGGCTAACAAGAGTTAACACGGGAGTCAGTGTCAGTGCAGTCCAGAAAAATGATCACAGCACTGTTCACCCTGGAGGCAGATTTAACGCTGCCATAACCCACAACTGCACCCTCAGCTAAGCTGCACTCCTCAACCGACACACCGACAGCCGGAGGAAGTTTGACGGCGTATCGGCGAGTCAGCCTCTCCAGCTTGGAAAGGCCACGCAGCGCCATGCCTGGCTGTGTGGCTGCAGCGGCAGCCGCCAACAAACAAACAACAAAAACTCAACATATAAACAACAAACACAACTCTGCTGACAGAGAAGTGATGCATAAACTCATAGAACAACACCCAGTGGAAGAAAAACGAGCAAAAAGGGTTGAAACACACTTTCACAAATGCTCACACTCACCCAGTCACTCTCAGCATGCACTCAGAGAGGTAGGGAGGGAGGCAGACAGCTGTGAATCTAGTCTGAGATCAGCAGCATGTTATTAATGTGTGTTGACATGAATAGGTGTGTGAATGTTGTGCTGACATTTGGATGATGTGTGTAGAAGGCTGACATTATGATGATCCACAATAACACAATGACAAAGTCACTCTACTCATTTTAGAGAAAAGTTCATTGATTAGGACATAGTAATGTTGATCTGCACATTTAAAACCTCAACACATCTGATTGGATTATAAATGGATTTTTATCTTCATCATTTATTCTTTATTCAGATTGAAGAACTGCAGGTTGACAAAGGACAGCTGTGCTCCTCTGGCCTCAGCTCTGAAGTCCAACCCCTCCCATCTGACAGAACTGGATCTGAGCTACAACAAAGACCTGAAGGATTCAGGAGTAAAGCTGCTGTGTGATTTTCTGGAGAGTCCACACTGTCGACTTAAGACTCTGAGGTCAGTTCATGCATTTTGCTGTTGTACAGTGTATATCTACCAAAATGAAATCCACAAGAGAAGTTTTAAATGTCCTTCAGTTATCTTGTTTTCTTGGTTTGTCTGAGCACAAATCACAAATCATACCTAATAGCAGTCAGGGTGCCATTATCTAACCTGTGGAGGTTAGATAATTCAACATGTAATGATGCTTCCTGTCAGGAAATGATGTCACTTTGTGTTGTGACTGGAGCAGTAAACAGGAGCATCAATAATAAGGTAGCAGCTTCCATTGAAGATGAAGACAACATTCATGTCAGTGTGCTCAGTTCTGACGATGATGAGGATGAAGCTCACAGTCAGTCAGCTGTGTGTTGATGAAGATGACAGTTGTGATGAAGATAGTCCACATCTGTGCTTTAAATGAGAGCAGCAGAAGTGCTGGGACAGCTGTTAAAGACCTTTGTCAAGTGTTGTATTTCATTCAATGATTATTGATTTCATCAAGTCTTATTTCATGTGGAGCTTTTTGAAATTGTATAGAAAACATTTCTCTTTGTATTTGAATCAAATGATTCATGATTGTTCTGAATTAGAAGAAAGAGAAGAGAATGAAAGTCAAAGTACCAACATGTATAATTTGATGATTATTCCAGACTGGTCTGAGATCAGCAGCATGTTATTAATGTGTGTTGACATGAATAGGTGCGTGAATGTTGTGCTGACATTTGGATGATGTGTGTAGAAGGCTGACATTATGATGATCCACAATAACACAATGACAAAGTCACTCTTCTCATTTTAGAGAAAAGTTCATTAATTAGGACATAGTAATGTTGATCTGCACATTTAAAACCTCAACACATCTGGTTGGATTATAAATGGATTTTTATCTTCATCATTTATTCTTTATTCAGATTGAGTCGCTGCAGTTTATCAGAGATCAGCTGTGCTTCTCTGGTCTCAGCTCTGAAGTCCAACCCCTCTCATCTGACAGAACTGGACCTGAGCTCCAACAAATACCTGAAGGATTCAGGAGTGAAGCTTCTGTCAGCTGGACTGGAGAGTCCAGACTGTCGACTGAAGACTCTGAGGTCAGTTCATGTATTTTGCTCTTGTACAGTGTATATCTACCAAAATGAAATCCACAAGAGAAGTTTTAAATGTCCTTCAGTTCTCTTGTTTTCTGGGTTTGTCTGAGCACAAATCACAACAGCTCTTTTTTAAAGTTTGTCAGTCTGAACAGTTTATCTGTGAATTTAGTCTGAAGTCAAACTGGATTCATGTTATTAAGGAAACCAAATTACATTAACATTTATCTTTTTTCTTACATGTGAGACATTTAAAAAATTAAAACAAGTTCAACACATTTCTGATGATGTGATGGAAAAAATATTAAGATCCTGTAAGTTGTTATGATGAGAAACTTTCTGAAAATAATGACTTAGTTTAGTTAGTTTTTATTTAACACTGTGTACCCTCAAAATGACAACCATTAAGCTCCCTCATACACACATACATTGTGTATATTCATATAAATATAAGAGACCAACATATTCTGAATGTATCTTTCCAAATTGTTTTTCTTTTTTCTTTTTTCCAACTCCAGTCTTGATCATAAAAATCATTTTCAGGATTTAAACTCTTTAAATGTCAGTCTGTTTACAAGATGCTGCTCTTGAAATGAAAAAAAAAAACACTAACTTAATTGAAAATAATATACTAAATGTCAAGTGGATTTTTTGTGTGTGATTCTTACTGTCTAGTTTAAGTCAGTGATTAGCAACAATATTGACTTTGATTCATTTGTATTTTTTGTGCAGTATTAAATTTTATGTAAACAATCTCACCTATAGTCCATGTAAAATATCCGAACGTTTGGGGAACCTCCGGTCTTCCATTAATAATTTGTTTGTTGTTAATAAGTTGTAATAAGTTGATTAATAAGTTGTTGATACTTTTTTTTTTAGCGTAATGTCGGCAACACTCTCTCTCCTCCGCTCTCTGAGTGTGGGTGGGTGTGTCTGTACCGGTGTGAGTGCACGTGTGTATGTTGTGAGAGAGGAGTGAGGGGGGAGCCCCTCCCGTCGCAGAGGAGAGAAGAAATGCATTTTAATGAATGTAATGAAATGATAGCGACGCATTAGACTCTGAAATTGCGCAAATTAGAGTTAGCGTTTGTTATTTGGTAAAAAGAACGCCTGTTATAGGCCCTTTTGATTAAAATAAAAATTAAATGATGGAATTTTAAAAAAAAATTATGACTTGAATTTCTGGGTGGGGATCCTGTTGGCAGGGTGGGGGTGTCTGTTGGGGGGGCGGGGTGCCCTCCCAAATGAACTATAGGGGAAACACTGGAGTCGAACTTTGTAATATGCCTGCTATTGTTAGTATTTTGAAAACGTTGTCAACAACGTCTCTCCCCGCCTGCTTCCTGCATCTTCCTCTGTGGCCTTCTTGCTCAGAGGATGAAATTGTCCCGTGCTGCTCACAGACGCTGATTCTAGAGGAGACAGGCAGCATTGAGAGATGCCTTTGTTGCTGCTCTGGCTGACAAAACTTCCATGTTTTGGTCCAGTCGTGTTCACACCTGATGTGGAACATGCCCGAGCATGCACAAACCCTGCTCCACACTACCTTTTCAGATGGACTCCAGCATGGATCAGTGAACATGAACTGGACACTAGGGCCAAACGTGCCCGGGCCCCTTGTGTGTGCTGATGGTAAATTTCAAAAATTGACCAAAAAAGACAAAACCTTGTTCTATTTCATTCCTCCTGACCGCCAGAGACGGTATGAAATACCTGGATACGCATCACCCGCATGCACAGATCGAGATATAATACCAACAAAGTAACATGACCTGGGTGATGCAAGCAACCTGATAAAGGAGGCTGGCACCCAGTGATCATCTCATTTTCATCTTCTCGCCTGCTCACAGGTTGATTTTACAGGTTATTTTTACATTGACTTATTAGCTTGCCGTCTACGCCAGTAGCCTCGAAACAACACAACTTTTTTTTCCAGTTGCAGTTGGAGCTACAAATCGTCCTCCAGAGGCTGCGTAGCTGGCGCTTATCCCCGCCATGCATATCCGACCACAGCTCGGACTGCAACAGGTAAGTAGCTTGTTAATTCTTCGCCGGCGGGCATGCTTCATCCCCGCTGAGTGCCCCCGCTCAGCCCTGATTCATTACTATTTGACTTGCATTTGCTACGTGGGGCTTCCCGCTTGCTGACTGGCCTCGTGGAAGTGTTTTCGCCCCTCTTATGGCTGTGTCGGTAATTAGCTAATGCCACCTACGATACTGCTAACTCGCTAGCTACGAGTTGATATAGTGCTGGTTTGATTTAATTTGTTGCCGAGTGTTTCTCGCTCTGTAGCTACATTTATGGTGTACGTGCTGGTCTGACTAAATTTGTAGCTGAGTGTTTCTCACTCTGTTGCTACATCTCTAGCTTTACGGTGCTACAGGTGCCTGTTTGATACGAGTTGTAGCTGAGTGTTTTCTCGCTCTACTGCTACATTGCTGGTGTTTTACTGTGATTGTAGCTGGGTGTTTCTCTCCCGCTGCTACATCGCTGGCCTTACTGTTGCTGATTTAATTGGATTCGCAGTCAAGTGTTTTTGGGTTTTTTTTCGCTCTGCTGCTACATGGCTAACCTTTACAGCCTTAGGTGCTGTTTTTTTTGCTAGCTTCTCTGCACCCTGTTGCTAACCAGCATGACAAGGACGCACTATCTATTGCGGCCTCTGGTAATCTCTTTACTGATGATGATGCAAAGGGACAGGAGGGACTGGACCCCCCCTCGGGGTCGGACTCTCATGGGTCGTGTGCAGACTCCTTGAGGGAGGCTGAGGCCAGTCTTTCCACAGTTAAGCAGGCCATCCAATGGGCCATTCCACGGCTTGGGTTGGACGCTGCCCCTGTAGAGGCTACTCCCTCTAATGCCTTTTTCAAGCATGCTCCACAGCCATCTGCCTTCAGGGTTCCACCCTCTGAACCATACATCAACAAACTTCAGAGGTGTTGGCCAGACCCCAAGGCTTTCCTCCACCTGCCAAGTGACTGCAGGGCTTTGGCTGCCATGAAGGACGCTGCCCAATATGATCTAGATCAGATGCCTGCCATTGATGCTTCCATCGCTTCTCTGATAGTGTCTCTGGATGAAGCCCTTAGACCTGATGCCCGTTGTCCACGCCCACAGTGTAGGATCACTGATGACCTCCTGATCAAGAGCTATGATATAGTGGCTCGGATGGGGCTTATTGGGAACTCCTTTTCCTACCTCATTCTGGCTCTGTCACAGACTCTCCAAACTACTGGAGCAGATGCCCAGATGCAGAGCCTGACTGATGCTTCACTCCAGGCATTTGCGTTCATGACGGAGAGCTTGGTAGACTGATGTCCACATTGACATTGGCCCAGCGCCACGTGTGGCTTGCTCAGTCCCCCTTGTCAGAGGGATGTGGAAAGACACTCCGCACACTACCTTTCGTTCCAGGACAGATGTGTGGGCTTGCAGCCCAGCAGGCTTTGGAGCACAGTGTGCAGGTGAACAAGGTCAAGCAGCAGTTTGCTGACATACGCCGGGCACCTCTACCTAAACAGAGACACGATGGCGCTCCTCGCTCTGCAGTCAATGCTCAGGGTCCCTCCAGGGCCGGCTGCTCCTCATCCCAGCAGGGCCATTTCCATCGGGCTCCTCCGCAGCCTGCCTTTCGGACACCAAAGAATAGGGCAACCCAGATACGGGGCGCCTGCGGCCTGGCCTCCCAAGCCACCCAAGGGTCGTGGGAATCGGACCTGACTCCCTGGAGCCGGGCCCCAGCCGTTTCTCCCCACAACATCTAAGCTGCTGGGAGGCACTTTCACCTCTGCAAAGTCAGGGCATGCGGATTCTCCCTTATTTGGACGATTGGCTCATATGCTCCGAGACCCGGGAGCAGGCCATCTCCGACACAACAACTCTTTTGGCTTACGTGACCCAGTTAGGGCTGACTGTGAATTTTGCAAAGAGCTCTTTAATTCCCAGCCAGCAAGTCATGTTCATTGGGGTCGTCCTCGACTCAGTGATGATGAGGGCCTCCCCCTCTCCACAGAGGGTGGACGACATCCTCAACCTTGTCTCACATGTTCAGAGAGGCACAAGGTTAATATACGGTCTATTTCTCCAGCTGCTGGGAAAGCTTACAGCAGCGTCATCAGTCATCCCTCTGGGACTTCTCTCATTGCACCCCGTGCAGGTGTGGGCTGGGCCTCGATCCCAGGAGGCACCAAGGCCAGATGGTGATGGCCTCAGGCAAGTACCTTCGGTCTCTCAAACCCTGGAGAAGCAGGGCTTATCTCTCCAGTGGCGTTCCCTTGGACTCTCTTCCTTCCCGCCAGGAGGTGGTGGTGACCGACGCCTCCCTCTCGGGCTGGGGAGCTGTGTGGAACCACAGGACGGTAAGGGAAACCTGGAGTCCTCAGCAGAGGTCCGAGCACATAAATGTGTTGGAGCTGCGTGCGGTACACTTAGCCCTCAGATACTTCCTCCCTTTCTTGGAAGGAAGGCATGTCATTGTTCAATCAGACAACACTTCGACAGTTTATCATGTGAACCACCAAGGGACGAGATCCGATCATTCCCTACGGGAGGCTCAGCGGCTCCTTCGGTGGGCCTCCCCTCGCCTTGCAAGTCTCAGGGCAATGCATTTGCCAGGTGTGCAAAACACGGCTACAGACATGCTTTCTCGCCATTTGGCATCCTCACCCAGATCGCCTACAATTACATGTTTGGCCCCTGAAGGGCCGGGCTCATTACTGAATTCTTGCGATCAGGCTGTTGTACAGACCATGGTCGCGCATCCTCGACTAGGATGCTGTGTGCTAACAGGTGGAAACTTTTCTCTGGTTGGTGTGGGGATCAGAAAGTGGACCCAGTGCTTTGTTCTGTACCCATACTGCTCAAATATCTGCAGATGTTACTTGACAAAGGGCTGTCTGTCTCCACCATAAAGGTGTATGTCGCTGCTATCTCAGCTCGACATATTTTTGTGGACGGTCGATCTGTGGGGTCACATGTTCTGGTGAGCAGGTTTCTGAAGGGTTGCGGCCTCCACATGCTGTTCGGGTGCCCTCATGGGATTTGCCTGTCATCCTAGAAGCCTTGTGTTCTCCTCTGTTTGAGCCCCTGGAACAGGCTGACCTCAGATGGCTGTCTGGTAAGACTGCCTTTCTTCTTGCTGTTGCATCTGCAAAGTGGGTTGGTGAGCTTCACGCCCTGTCCATTGCCAGGGACTGTTTGCGGTGGAATTTGGATGGACTGGGGGTTACCATGTGGCCCAACCCCTCTTTCCTCCCTAAGAGGATTTCTGCCTTTTGTTAATCGACCTATCAATTTGGCAGCTTTCACCCCACAGTCAGGGGTGGAAGAACTGTCTCCTAATGCCACCTTACTTTGTCCTGTTCGAGGTCTGAAACAGTATATAGAGGTATCTGCTGAGTTCCATAAGTCTGATGCTCTGTTTGTCTGTTATGGAGAGCACAGGAAGGGTTGTGCCTTGTCTAAACAGAGGCTCTCGCATTGGATTGTTGATACCATTTCTCATGCATACAGGCCCGGGGGCCTTCAGATCCCCCCAGTGAAATGTCATTCGACCAGGGACGTCTCCACTTCATGGGCTGTTTTGAAGGGCTTTCCGCTGAATGACATCTGCGCTGCAGCTGCATGGGCGTCTCCCTGTACCTTTGCCCGCTTCTACAGAGTTAATGTGGCTGCTCCCCATCCTGTGGTGACAGATATCTTGTCTGCCCCTTCGGTCTACAACTGAACCTCAGTAAATGTGGATTCCTCATGACTTTCTTGGTATAGGTCATCCAGGTATTTCATACTGTCTCTGGTGGTCAGGAGGAATGAAATAGAACGAGAGTTACAGATGTAACTAAGGTTCTATGAATTCTGGATGACCGCCATAGTTCTTTGTCACTCAGAATCTTGACGAGAACATTCTGTAGGAGATGATCACTGGGTGCCAGCCTCCTTTATCAGGTTGCTCGCGTCACCCAGGTCACCTGACTTTATTGGTATTATGTCTCGATCTGTGCATGTGCGTGATGCTTATCCAGGTATTTCATCCCGTCTCTGGCGGTCATCCAGAATTCATAGAACCTTAGTTACATCTGTAACTCTGAACACAGTCAAAATAAGTATAAAATCAATACACAAATACACTAAAATGTGTGTGAGGGTACACAAAAGGTTAAAGTCCATGTATGACAGAGACTGTAGCACTATCAAATAAAAACAAAATTAATAATAAAAATGAATCTTTATGTCACAGCAACACTTTGAAACTGAGGTCCAATATTTGACGTGGTGTGGAAATGTTAATGATTAGATGACTGAAGGAAATATTGACAGATTAACATTTATTTGAGGTCAATTAATTGTTAGTCTACATTAATTGAGTAATTTAAAAAACTCTCTGGAATAATCAACACATGAGTCGATAGATTAATTGAATAATGATCAGTTGTCCAGAAAGCTGCAGTCTGCAACAGCAGAGGCCAAACAATCAGCCCATTGAGAACAGGCAGGTTTTGAACAGACACTGTACTAGTATTTCCAAAGTCAGGTGTTTGAAGTTTGGTGTCTGATGTGTCACCAACGACAGGCGACACTTCAACATGTGATGATGCTTCCTGTCAGGAAATGATGTCACTTTGTGTTGTGACTGGAGCAGTAAACAGGAGCATAAATAATAAGGTAGCAGCTTCCATTGAAGATGAAGACAACATTCATGTCAGTGTGCTCAGTTCTGACGATGATGAGGATGAAGCTCACAGTCGTGTGTTGATGAAGATGACAGTGGTGATGAAGATAGTCCACATCTGTGCTTTAAATGAGAGCAGCAGAAGTGCTGGGACAGCTGTTAAAGACCTTTGTCAAGTTTTGTGTTTCATTCAATGATTATTGATTTCATCAAGTCTTATTTCATGTGGAGCTTTTTGAAATTGTATAGAAAACATTTCTCTTTGTATTTGAATCAAATGATTCATGATTGTTCTGAATTAGAAGAAAGAGAAGAGAATGAAAGTCAAAGTACCAACATGTATAATTTGATGATTATTCCAGACTGGTCTGAGATCAGCAGCATGTTATTAATGTGTGTTGACATGAATAGGTGTGTGAATGTTGTGCTGACATTTGGATGATGTGTGTAGAAGGCTGACATTATGATGATCCACAATAACACAATGACAAAGTCACTCTACTCATTTTAGAGAAAAGTTCATTGATTAGGACATAGTAATGTTGATCTGCGCATTTAAAACCTCAACACATCTGATTGGATTATAAATGGATTTTTATCTTCATCATTTATTCTTTATTCAGATTGGGGGGCTGCAGTTTGTCAGAGATCAGCTGTGCTTCTCTGGTCTCAGCTCTGAAGTCCAACCCCTCCCATCTGACAGAACTGGACCTGAGCTACAACAAAGACCTGAAGGATTCAGGAGTGAAGCTGCTGTGTGACTTTCTGGAGAGTCCAGACTGTCGACTGAAGACTCTGAGGTCAGTTCATGTATTTTGCTCTTGTACAGTATATATCTACCAAAATGAAATCCACAAGAGAAGTTTTAAATGTCCTTCAGTTCTCTTGTTTTCTTGGTTTGTCTGAGCACAAATCACAACAGCTCTTTTTTAAAGTTTGTCAGTCTGAACAGTTTATCTGTGAATTTAGTCTGAAGTCAAACTGGATTCATGTTATTAAGGAAACCAAATTACATTAACATTTATCTTTTTTCTTACATGTGAGACATTTAAAAAATTAAAACAAGTTCAGCAAATGTTCAGGAATGTCTTTCTATACAAAACCTTTAGAACACACACACACACACACACACACACACAGCTGGTGTCAGAAAATATCTAAAATATTGAGTATCAGGATATTATGTTTTGTGATTCTGTACCGATTCTCAAAACACTGTATCGTGATATTTTGATTCATACAAAGAAATGTGACAGTGGATCATTTTGTGTTGTGTTTGAACCCCTGACCACTAAACAGCAGTGTTGTTAACTCAAATTTTAATGCGTATAGCGTCTGTTCTTCATATTATGACAGTTTTCCTAAAATCAGATGAAAAAAACAATATATCTCCTTCCTTACAGTCTCACAATGTAAGGTAATATATTGAATGGTAACCTGTGTATCATGATACATATCATATCAGCAGATTCTTACCAATACACAGCCCTACTCACAACACATCTAGATCCATGCATTCACATATGTCTACAGACTTTGCTTTCATATGCAGACGTGTGTTGATAAAGATGAATATTTTGTCCACATGTGTCTCTCTTGGTAAGCAGAGCGAGGTCTGTAACATTTGTCTCTGTGTATAAATGGTGATGAAAACTGAACACTGTAAAAATGTCAGTCTGCAGTGTTATTCAAGGCTGCTTTGTCATAATATCTGTGGCAGAAAAGTGACACGTGCTGACTGAGCTGCACCATATTGATCATTATCAATACATGTGTTCTTACATGTCATCTGATGTGTGGTGTATCAAAGAGTCTAAATAACTGCACTGTTAAAACTGATGTCATTGTGTCCAACCTGTTGTTCTTGTCTGAAGGAAACGTTTAATGAGCAACAACTTCACAATGAAAACACAACTTGACTTTGGGACAATGGTTGTAAAGTGTGGGACAGTTGAAAGTAGAATTCAGGACAGTTGTGGGACACTGAGGACAAAAGTGAATTTTGAGTCCTGCCATTGACTGTGTCAGTGTCATATTATACTACGTCAGGGTATCAGCTGCACTTCAGTTCCTTACTGAGTCTCTGATCCTTCAGTTATCAGTCCCAGTGTTCCCCCATTACCTCCATTAGTGCTGTCCATCTGTCTATAAATAATTCCCTCTGTCATCTCAGCATATATGTCATTTTTTACAGTGTAGAAATACTTGTTAGAATTGATAAGCACTCAGCAGAGGTGGTGGGAGGTCTTTTCAAACCATCTGATTGTATTTGTTGTCTTTGCTGCTGTTTGTAATATTTGTAATCTAACAGATATGTGTAAGTGTGTAGCCGTGGTGTCTCCGCCTCCCCTCCAACATCTACGTATGTTACAGTGTTGAACCTGCGTCCTGTTGGCTTCAGCTGTTTGGACTTTACATTTTCTAAACTTCTACTTTCTAAACCTTCTTCACATCTGAACAGATTATTAAACACTGAATGATTTCAAGCAGGAACATTGTCTCCTAAACTTACATCATTTATTCTTTATTCAGATTGATGTACTGCAGTTTGTCAGAGATCAGCTGTGCTTCTCTGGTCTCGGCTCTGAAGTCCAACCCCTCCCATCTGACAGAACTGGACCTGAGTGAGAACAACCTGAAGGATTCAGGAGTGAAGCTTCTGTGTGATTTTCTGCAGAGTCCAGACTGTAGCCTGAAGACTCTGAGGTCAGACATCACTTTATTTCTGCGCTGAGATTAATATGATGTGAAAATTGTGGAGACACTAAACTGCAGACAGAAGTCTGATATTATTCTGATCCACACTGAGTATCTTCATGCTAAAGTCTGTTCTCTTCTTCTGTAGTTTAGTCCGGTGACTGTAACAGATCAATGTTGAACTTCACGTTTAAAATCTTCATATAACAAGAAAAATCTACACTGGATAATAATTCACTCTGAACCTCTGAAACATTTCATCTGTTATTATACATCTTGATTTTTAATAAGTGATAATAAAAACATAAACACAATAAATAAGAACATCTCAACTATCAGACAATAACAATATTTCTGATTTACTTTTTCATCATTTTGATGAATCTGTATGATGCTAATACTGACTGAACTGTTTAACATTACATCATCTATTCTTTATTCAGGTTGAAGAACTGCAGTTTGTCAGAGATCAGCTGTGCTTCTCTGGTCTCAGCTCTGAAGTCCAACAACTCCCATCTGACAGAACTGGACCTGAGTGAGAACAACCTGCAGGATTCAGGAGTGAAGCTGCTGTGTGATTTTCTGGAGAGTCCAGACTGTCGCCTGAAGACTCTGAGGTCAGCTCACTGACTCTGAAATGTTTCATTAACATTTGAACCAAATTTATGTTTGTACATAACTCACATCTATGAAGTTATAAACTTCCTTTTGTTCATATTTTCATGTTTCTTGAACTAAATTTAGTCTGCAGTCACAAAACACAACAGATTTCTGTTTCTTAAAGAAACTGTAGAAAATGTTCATTGTTAGTTGTTAAAGTGAATTAATGTTAATAATTTTTGGTAAATGGTCACATCTGGATACAGAAAATCATCTGAACTCATATTTGTTTTAATTCCTTCAACTTTACTTGTTGAAGTAGGAATATTAATATTAAATCACATTTCCAAATGCAGCTGTTTAAAGGATCAGTGTAGTTTTTCTCCTCTAATCCAGACTGGTCTGAGATCAGCAGCATGTTATTAATGTGTGTTGACATGAATAGGTGTGTGAATGTTGTGCTGACATTTGGATGATGTGTGTAGAAGGCTGACATTATGATGATCCACAATAACACAATGACAAAGTCACTCTGCTCATTTTAGAGAAAAGTTCATTGATTAGGACATAGTAATGTTGATCTGCACATTTAAAACCTCAACACATCTGATTGGATTATAAATGGATTTTTATCTTCATCATTTATTCTTTATTCAGATTGGAGGGCTGCAGTTTGTCAGAGATCAGCTGTGCTTCTCTGGTCTCAGCTCTGAAGTCCAACAACTCCCATTTGACAGAACTGGACCTGAGCTCCAACAATGACCTGAAGGATTCAGGAGTGAAGCTTCTGTGTGATTTTCTGGAGAGTCCACACTGTCGACTGGAGACTCTGAGGTCAGTTCATGTATTTTGCTCTTGTACAGTGTATATCTACCAAAATGAAATCCACAAGAGAAGTTTTAAATGTCCTTCAGTTCTCTTGTTTTCTGGGTTTGTCTGAGCACAAATCACAACAGCTCTTTTTTAAAGTTTGTCAGTCTGAACAGTTTATCTGTGAGTTTAGTCTGAAGTCAAACTGGATTCAAACTGTAGGATTTATCCCTCAATGTGCTGCCAAATGAAATCAACTTTGTGAGACTTTTTTTTATTTAAAGTTCAACACATGTTCAGGAATGTCTTTTTATACAAGACGCACGCACACACACACACACACCCACACACCACACACACACAGTGAGGTCAGAGCTCAGCAGAGCAAAGAAACCAATCCTTAATCAATACACCTGAACAAAAAGCACAAACATGTAAACATGAAGTGATATTTTAATCTGCTCTGTCTGCCGTCTCTCATCTCATCACTGCTGTTTTACACAAACAGCTGTTTGCTCGACTGATGGTGAAACGATTCCAAACCAAATCTGTCTGGATGCTGTCAAAGTCTTTAGTTTGTCACGTTTGTTAAAATGAGTCAAACTGTTGTAAACTTCCTGCTGGATGAGACAAAGAGTCCCTCCTGTCTCTGCAGGAAGTGAATCACATCAGCATCAGAGGGACGAGGACAGAGGACAGGATGGATGAGACTGACTGATGTCTGTCTTCTTCAGTATTTCTAAACGCCTCTCAGTATTTTGATGTCAGGAATATGATTCACTTTATTAACATTTCAGATTTATTTCCACTGAGATATTAATGAGTTAATATCATAAACATGACTGTTGCTCCTCTAGTTATTGTTTGATTTTAATTCTGTTCTGAATTTATTTTCATGATGAAAAAATACAGATCAGAATACCGTCAGAGTAAAATAAAAAAGCAATAAAATAATGAACAATAAAAGTGTTAGTTGTTCATTTCAGAGACCTGCCTTCTTTCCTCTTGTATATACTGCTGCTCTTAAATAAAGCTAAAGTCATTTCATGGAGCAAATTGCAGCAATCACAATATTTCTTATCCTACTGCTCGATTAATCACCAGAATAATCGATAGAATACTCTATAGAGTACTCGATTACTAAAGTAATGGATACTTGCAGCCCGAGTTGAGCTACAGACCTAAAACCTTCATATGACAATAAAAATCCTCACAGGATCCAGTAATTCACTGTGAACCTGAGAAACACCTGAGTTTCATCTTATATTCAACATCATGTTGTTTGAAATGATTTAAAATAAAATACATAAATACAATAAATAAACAAACTGGGCCTCATTCACCAACTGTTCTTATGAAGAGTTTTCTTCTTCAAACCAGCTTCCACAGTTTTCACAAACATTCTGCTGTTCACTGATATTTTCTTATGTGGGATCTGATCTCAGGTCAGAACAAAATCTACAAACACTGAAGAGAAAACTTACACACATTGTAGTGCTGATATGTTTGTGCAGAATAATCCATTGTGTTACATTCAAACTGTTCTATAATATATCATTTAAATGACCAAAATAATTTTATCAATTATTAAACTTTTAACAATTATTTTTAGTATTTTACAAAACATTATAGTCTTTTAAATGTACAATTAATTTGACTTTATGTGTGATTATTTATATCTGAACAAATAATCTCATGAAGGAAAGAAAAAAAACGGGTTTCAGTGAATGTTTTTGTTGTTTTGTTAAAAGTGTATTAATTTCTGTGGTTGTCCAGGACTGATCTGAGATCAGATGTGGGGCAGTTGAATGGGACCTGGGTGCAGGTCTCAGAGGGAGTTCATCTGTAAATAAATGATAAAAGTGGATCCACTGTAGTGAACCTTTGGGGTTTAAATTGTGCAGTGTTGTGTCTAATCTGCAAATGTTTAAACGTTAAATTCAAACTGAGGACTTGATTAATACTTTTAAACATATGAACATGTTGAAGAAGGATTATAAATGGATTTTTATCTTCATCATTTATTCTTTATTTAGATTGAGGGGCTGCAGTTTGTCAGAGATCAGCTGTGCTTCTCTGGCCTCAGCTCTGAAGTCCAACCCCTCCCATCTGACAGAACTGGACCTGAGCTACAATGACAACCTGGAGGATTCAGGAGTGAATCTGCTGTCTGATCTTCTGGAGAGTCCAGACTTTAGCCTGGAGACTGTGAGGTCAGTAGTGAGTTGAAGTCGGTCCGTGCTGATCGTCTCAGTAGAACTTTGGATGCTTCACTTAATATCCA
Source organism: Lutjanus argentimaculatus (assembly GCA_034769285.1). Classification (NCBI taxonomy): domain Eukaryota; kingdom Metazoa; phylum Chordata; class Actinopteri; order Lutjaniformes; family Lutjanidae; genus Lutjanus; species Lutjanus argentimaculatus. The sequence continues at coordinate 762,064 of JAWZSL010000004.1, read as the reverse complement.
ATCAAAGATCCAGAATCACAGGTACACTGACTGCTTTGCTCAGTCAGAGTGAAGGTGAGAGGAGACTGGAACATTGAGTTTGTTCAGGCTGAAATCACATTTTCAGTCACTGATTGGCTTCAGTGGTTCGTCCATCAACCAGTAACATCCAGTCATGTTCATACTGGTGTCCAGTGTATCAGTTCAACTGTGTGACTATTGGCTATAAATGATCAATTCATTGATGTAACACTATCTGAAATGTATTCCTCTATATACATTTAGTTTCCACAAGGCTAACGGTGATCTGTTCAAACTGACTGGAGTCCAGATGACGAGTGGTTTGAAGGACAGATCAGACAGATCAGAGGCTCCAGGATCCAGCTGTGACCGGTCTGAAGAAAAACCTGCAGACTTCAGTGATGAACCGGGATCCTCAGACTTAAAGTAAGAAACTGTTTCTACTGTAAACTGACCTGAAGTGTTAAGATAAGATAAGATAAGATGAACTTCACTGATCCCACACCGGGGAAATTCACTTGTTACAGCAGTTCAAGTAGTACAGATAGAAAACAACAATAAAGAACATTAAAGTACTTATAAAATTAAGATAAAAATAGAAAATATACATATACCTATCAGATTTAGAAATATGGAGTCTAAGAATATAAAATAAAGTGTTCAAGTACTAAGTACAGGGCTGTACACAGGGCTGTACACATAACATACACTGTTTACACACAAACAAATACAATAATGTACCGTACTGTGATGATGAAACCACCTCATTTCATTTAGTAAAATGACTGACAGCTTGTGTTTCACCCTGAGCAGCCACATGTTGATGTAAATATCAGGACTCAGAGCAGCTTGTAGCCACGTTAGCAACATGACCATAGATTTAATGTAACCACGTCTGTCTCAGTCCGTCTATACGTCACTTTGGTTCAGACTGAAATATCTCAACAATTACATGATGAACTGTGGTTCAGACCTTCATGTTCCCCTCAGGATGAATTGTACCAACATCAGTGATCCTCTGACTTTACATCTAGCACCATCATCAGGTCAACATCTGAACGTGTCTGTGACAAAGTGGACTAAATCACACCATTATGTACCTCTTCATTTCCTTTTCACTGCTGCATCTTTCTTTGTTTAGCTTCATTAGTTGTTACCATGGTTACCATGAATTCCACTTGAAGCAGGAATCATAGAATAGAGGAAGTTGAATCATAAAGTCACTTTAAAGGGGCCATGATGGCCCTTTGGATGAAATATGGTATATATGGTGTATATGTTATAAAAATGGTATATATAGTATATATGGTGTATATGTTATATAAATGGTATATATAGTATATATGGTGTATATGTTATATAAATGGTATATATGGTGTATATGTTATATAAATATATATCTGGCGTCTGGACATCTTCTGCTGCTGTTGAAAAAGATGACAGGAGCTGATGTGATTGTCCAGTATTGAAGCCTGCCTCCTCAGACGTCTCCCCGTTTGATGTGAACGTCCTCGTAGCTGGATTGTAAAATCCTGGTTGACAGAGTCAGAGGACAGTTTGGTGACCCTGGTTGTGTGGAATCACCAGTGTTTGGTTTGGTGAAGAGAAGGCCACTAACTGAGTCTGATCATTTTAACTGTGTTCATCAGAGATAACTGCTGGATGTGTGTTTCTGTCTACAGGCTGGATGACAGAGAAAACAGAGCTACAGTTGACGGACATGAAGGACGTGAGTAAAAGTTCTGTGGAACACCTTAAAGAGACAGAAACTGTTATTAAAGTATATCTGGGAGATTGTCTGCTGTGTGCTTCATGGAACAGGTTCATCCCAGAAACCACAGAGGATCTTCTGCTTTGTTCTCGTCTGTTCTGAGTGTTGATGATGAAAGATGAAGTCTTACAGCTGAGCTGTCTCACTGCAAGAATTTCCTGAATCTCAGTCTTTGTTATTTGGTCTAAACTTGGTCTCGACTCTCTCTGGACCTGCTCTCCACTTAAACATGTCTGTTCTTGGTGTTGAACGTTTCACATCATGTTTTCTACATTCTGACTTCATTGGAGGGTTTTGAAGACCTGCTTCAAAGAGCCCTGACCAGTCTTGAACTGGGGACGTTGCTGTTACAGGTTTATGAATGTTGTGTCACCAGGATGTCCAAAAGTGAGTTTGACATCTGCTGTGTGTGTCCTTCTCCCCATGTGATGCCTCTAATCACCCACCAGATGTGTCCACATCAAACCCAAACCTGGATGTGTGTGAGGATGAAGAGGATCAGCTGTGTCCTGATGATCCACAGAGGTTGAAGCAGCAGCAGCAGCAGCAGCTTGTGTGTCCAGAGGCTCTCGACTCAAATGTCAGTTTTTCACTTGAACATTTTGATCCATCTGTCAGTGATCAGACTCTGGTTCCTCCAGCGTTTAATATTTCTGACCTTCTAAATTCTACTAATATGAAACTACGAGCTGCTGTCCAACACAGTCCTGCAGGCTTCAGCATCATTTCACTGAATAATAACAATAATAATTGAGTCATTTTGATGAGAGATAATGAAGTGATGAATAAATAATAAAGAGTGAACATAGAGTAGAAAGTGAAGCAGTGAGGATCCTGTCACCTGAACATAACTGGGAGAGTTCAGTGGACAGTTTCTGTTCTCATCTCAATGTGTTCTAATTAACTCTTCAGTCCATTTTAATTCACTAATAATTTTGAGCCTTTTTTCAATTTTAGGAGAAGTTAAGTTTCACACCTGAACTGCTGACTGAAGCTGGAAAGACTTCATACAGGTAACAAAACATCAAACAACAAAATACTTCAACCGAGTCCACTCCATTCAGTTGTTACACTTCAACCTGCACTTCAGCTCCTTTCAGCACTCAAAGGGATAGTTCACCCAAAAATGAAAATTCAGTCATTATCTCCTCACCCTCATGCTGATTGAAGGTCAGGTTTAGTTTTTTAGTCCACAAAACTCTGCTGGAGTTTCACAGGAAAACAGTGTTCTCCAAATCTCCAAACAATGGAAGTGAATGGTTTTCAAACGTAAAAAAAACAACAGAATAAAAACATAAAATGTCTCCATGCTGCTCGTCTGCTGTAATCCAAGTCTCCTAAAGCCCCAACATGTCAAGTTTATTAAAAAATGTTATTTTCACCATGTTTTTATCCTGAATCTTCACTGTTGATCTTTAGCTTGGAACCACATTCACGTGCACACTGTCTGAACTGTGTGTTTGGTGTGACGGTGAGCAAACAGCATGTTGGGACTGTTTTCCTTTGAAACTTTGAAAGTTCAGTCTTTTCAGTTGAGCTCATTTCAGTGCTGAAGGTGTCGTATTCTTCATCTGAACACTTGTCACATGATCATCCTCCCACACACACCTTCATCTGCTGACGATGTCGGACAACACGTCGTACAAACTAGAGATTTTTAAGCTTCAGACCAACTTTTAAGTTTAACTGTCATTTTCTTTCAGTTTTTACACTTTAACACTTTCAATGTTTAACATTCATACTCTTCATATTCCTGCATGAAGCCTGATTTTAGCCTCAAATCCATCACCTCCTAACAAATATTGATAATTTTGATAAAACCCCAATTCCACAAAAGTTGGAACGTAAAACATAAATACAAACAGAATTAAATAATCTGAACAACTTTTTGATTTATATTCAATTGAATACAGAACAAAGACAAGATATTTAATGTTCAAACTGATAAACTTTGTGTTTTTTGTAAATATAAACTCTTTCTCAAACTGATGTCTGCAACATCTTTCAGTAAAGTTGGTTCAGGAGCAACAAAAGACTGTGAAAGTAGTGGAACGCTCCAAAAACAGCTGTTTGGAACATTCCACAGGTAAACAGGTGAGTTGGTAACAGGTGACAGTATCATGATGGTGAGGTTCAACACTTTGTGAAAAACAGTTTAAGAACATTTGTCAACACAAACTGCAGGAATTTATAGATTTCACCATCTACAATCCATAATATCATGAAAAGATTCAGAGAATCCAGAGAAATCTCTGCACGTAAGGAACAAGACTGAAAACCAACACTGAATGTCTGTGACCTTTGACCCCTCAGGCAGCACTGCATTAAAAACTGCATTAAAAACCCACAGTACAGGAGGATTCACAGACGGAGCTGAAGCTTCTTAATGACTGTCGTTCATCTGGAGGATCAAACCCCCGATCACAGGAAAGCTGAAGTGTTGAAGTTTCACCTGGTGGTTCAGGTGATCAGGGGAGGAGCTGCTCTGTAAAGATGTAAAACTGAAGTCACCATATTCTCTACACCCCCAACTTATTTTAGAACTGAGGTGAATTTGTGTCAGATCGGTTGTTGTTGTTGTTTGACGCCTGATCAATCACCTGAACGATCAATGATCTGTTGGATGATTGGATGGATTTCAGAGTTCAGAGTTTGCAGGTTGTGACTGTGCAGAGAAGAAGATTAAAACATGAAAAACACGACGTACGAGCTGAATAAAAACTCAGAGTGTCTGCTCGTCTTAACTCAACAGATCATGTGACCAGCAGGCTGAAAGCTTGTTGTAATCAGCCCGTCTGTGTCCTGCAGGTTCAGGTGTCCTGGTCCAGGTGTGTTCCAGTGTGCTTTGACTGGACTAGTGTTTGTTGTGGCTCGGGAGGCGGAGCTGCTCTACAGGACTGTCCAATGGGACGAGAGGCTGCTCCAATCAGCTGGGAAGACGCCTGCAGGGCTGCTGTTTGATATCAAGTGTTCAGAGGAAGCTGCTGTCTGTCAGCTCCACTTCCACACTGTGAAATTATGGATGGTGAGGACTTTATTGTGCTTTGAGAGTGTTTGAGAGTTTTGTTTGAACAGTGATAAAAGTCTGACGTCCTGTTAGCGCCCCCTACAGGCTGCATCCCTGACTGGCTCACTGCTGTTCAATAAACTTGGGCAACAGTTTAATTGTTCAGTGACTAGACTTGGTGTCCTGTAAATACACTAAAGTGAGGACTAACTTTGAACTGAGGTTGTTTCAGTAAAACAAAAGTTTAACCTCTCTGTTTTCACAGAGCCGCTGCCTGATGGTCTGTTGTCTGTCGTCCACATCACTGATGATGGAATGAGCATCCTCGAGCCGCTGGAGATTACAGACACTCATGTGGTTGTCAAAGTCCCTCACCTGTCTCTCTTTGGTCTAATCTGTGACATTGTGAAGAGGTTGTGGACAAAATCAGTTTGGGGACAAGTTCTTCTGTTCCTGGAACCAACAGACCCACGTGGACAGACACTGTATGTGTTTCTGCTGCCGTGGACCATCCCTCCGGACGAGGTAAAGCTTCATGTTACAGCTGTCTGTCCAGTTCTGTCTGATCTTTCCTCAGTGTCCATATGAAGACAGAACAGTCTGTTCTTGCTGTGATGATTCCTCCTCTTCATACTCTGATTATGTACGTTCAGAGTTCCTGATGGAGGACAAAGTCCACAGTCTTTGTTCTGTTAAAAACTGTATTCAGCAGTTAGTCTGAAGTGAATCTGAAACTCCAACAGTCTCAGTCAGACACATATTTCTTTCCAGAAATATCTTAATATTTTAAAATAACTTCCAACACAGAAGAAACAAACATATCATCATCCATTATGATAGTCCCTTTTTCACTAAATTCATTTTTGTAAAGTTCTTCTTTATCTATTAATAAAACATCAATTAGAACTTTATGCTAGCTTCAGCTAGCTGTCCATTCTTGTACTCACGTGGGATCACTCACATGCACTTTTCTTACTTGCTGATAACAACATTTACTCTAATGTGGCCTACTGATGTTATACTGCCACCTATGGGTGACACCTTTGTTAACACTTATCATTACAACTTTAAGCTGTATCGGCAGTTCTTGTTGGCGCTTCATGCTGCATTCACAGTCGTCAGAAATCTTCTTGTAAGTCTCCAAGCACCAAAGTGTCTGTGGTGAGCAGAAAGTCAAAGAAGTGAGACAGGCTGTTGTGGGTCACCAGCAGCTGAGCAGGAGGACTCATGTCTTACATGGCATGAAGTTATTGTCTTGCTGCCTCAGACTCTTTTTCACAGTACGCTGGTTGTCTTCATAGAATCTTACTGGACGGTTCTTGTGGAGACTTTGTCCTTTTGTCCTGGCGGCTCTTAGCACAGACGTTTCATTCCTGTAATTAAGGATCTTCATGATGAGTTTATTAGTGCGTTTCTAGTCTTCAGACCACTCAAAGCACTTTAATTGGCATCACAGCTGCCAGTTCCATCATCAAAAGTCATTTCATGAGTATTTGTGAAAACCTTGTAGAAAGTTACCAGAGGCTTTTACAGCTTTTTCAATATAAATTCCCTGTTTTTGATTCTATCCCTCCACTGCAGCTCAATGAGGAAACACAAAGACAGAATTTTATACCAAACAATGTTTGGAAGATCTCCACTTAATGTGTGTGACGCAGACTGTTGAAGCCTCTTCACATAACTTAGGAATATATTTTGTACAAAGTGTGAACTGAGGATAAACCCTCTAATTTAAATGTTAAAATGTTCTGATATCTCTTCAGGTCAGAAAACCACAGCAGACTTGTATGAACATCCCGACCACTTCTAAATGCAGATTGATCAACGAACAAAGATACACTCTAAACTGTCCTGAGGCCAGTCAAATTCAGCCTACAGTGAGTATTTTAAATTCAAGTCTTTGTTGATTTTGATTTTATTTGGATCTCTTTTAGCCATTGGCTAATCTTCCACATTAAAACAATTAATCATTTACATCATTTACATTTAATACTAATTTATTGTTTTTCACTCATTTGATGACAGATTTAAAATCATTAGACAAATATTCATACAACTGAGTTTGTGAGTCTGTGACTGTGAGTGACCTGCCAAGCAAACCATCTTTGGCAGGTGTAAATGAATAGAGTCAGTATGACGAGGTCAAGTTGGATTAAATCAGGATGGGAGTTAGTTTTCACCGTCTGTCATTAAACTCTGTGGGGAACCGATCATTCATCCAAAAGTTTGTGCCCTGAAGAGTCTTGTCTCGAGACTTCACAAGCTCCTTCTGTTTAAAATATTCAAACCGAGTGATAATGGGCCGAGTTTCTCCAGAGTTTTCTGAATCACAAACACACAGTACCTTTCAATGAGTCGTTCTCCTTCTGCAGATCATCGGTTTGAGCTTGGCTGAATTCCAAACTTAGTCTCAGATGGTGGAGATCTTTCGGCAGTTCGACCAGTAAATCCAACTTGCTGAGTCGCTCGTTTATTGATTACGTCAGGGATATCTCATCTTCAGTTGTTTGTGCCCCTGCACTTTCTGAAGAGGCCGATCCGTTGTGGGATTTTTTATGTTGCTCCATGACTCAGTGTTTTCTTTGCGGCTCTGTATTGTCTATCAGTAAAACTTTCCAAAGCTGCAACTGACTCTGATGAATCTGATGTATCCAGATTAACATATATCCAATCGTAAATTTAAATTTGACTTTATTATGGACTGGATATTTACAAAAAACTATAAAGTTTATCAGTTTGAACATTAAATATCTGGTCTCTGTGCATTGTGGATTCAACTGAATATAGGTGGAAAAGGATTTGAAAATCATTATCATTATTATGAAATCATTTTTATTTGAAAACAGTGTCCCAACTCTTTTGGTATTGTGGTTGTACTAACACTCTGCTTTTCAGGAAGAAGAGTTTGACCTGGATTTTGGAAAAAACTATCATCCATCGTTTGAGATCTGGCTGCCTACAAACACAGACGGAGTGACATTAACGGTTCAAGATCAAACTCAGGTGGAAGTCTGGAAGCGAAATGTTAGACTCACAGGTAAAGTCCTCATCCATTTATTGAATTTATTCTCACTCTGCCTCAGATTCCTCTTCAGTCTGCGTTCATGCTGCAGTCCACTTTATTTAACCAGTTTTTAGGGATCTTATTAGTCATTGAGCTCTGGTCTGTGTGAATCAAACATTTTAGGCTCAATCTTCCACCTGGTGCAAAGTGGTGCAGCTGTCATTGTCTTGATCAGCACCCATGTTGTGTAGGTAGCAAATGTACTTGTGTCCATCTGTGATGATTCTGATTATTAGTCGATGGTTTCAGGTGGGAGAAGTAGGGTGAGGCGTCTGCCCATTAAGACCCTGTGAGCCTTTACACACGAGGCACAGCAGCTGTAACTTCATTGATTGTTTAAATCTGACAGGATCATCAGGATCTGTGCATTAATGTTCTCTGTTCTTCTACACATCCAAAAGCTCTCACACATTCACAGTGTAGACAGTGAAACTGTTTGGAGTAAAGCAGCATAAATCCTGATTTCCATCAGAGCTTCTAAAAACTGATTTCCTCTGCAGAGTTTCCTCTGTCCTGTCTGTTTGGAACTACAGTTTTTAGTTTTGGTGCTTAAATATAAATGAGATTTGCATGGAAATGAAACTGAAATCAGTTTCTCTGATCATTAAATTTAAACTGCTGTCATTTGTAAAAGCTCTCTGTTTAAAAGTGAGGGTCTTAATATGCAAGAATCTTTTCTCTGGTCATCTTCCAGGTCCAAGAAGGGAATCTCCACAGAGGAATGTCCCAGCAGAGGACCAGCTTCTCTTAGTTCGGGCAGAGTTTGTAAAGCGCGTGTCTGAATCTAATCTGAACCAGCTTCTGGATAAACTTCTTGAACGTGGCATTACAACTGATGGAGAAATGCAGTCAATCAGAACAAAGCAGAACAAAGAAGAAAAAGCCCGAGACTTGATCGACACAGTGCGAAGTAAGGGACCAGCAGCCAGCTCAGACCTGATCGCTGCTCTGTGTGAGGTGGATCAATTCCTTTCCAGAGTGCTGAACCTCATCTGAAGTAAAATGAACAAACTGAGGAGTGTGATGATGAATCTGATGAACAGCTGACTGTTCTACAGTCTCAAATTACTGACTGTAATCTTTAAATAAGGGTTTGTTCTGTTTTTAATCAGTGGACTTTGAAAGCTTCGCAACAAAACTCGAGATTCACTGATTGTAATTTTCTTGAATTTTCTTTCTTGAAGTCTGACCCGCTGATTCCAATTTTCTGTCTTTTGAAGAACTGTAAAAAACATCCTCTAACTTTTCTTTAATGTTTATGTTCATAATAAAACACTGAATATCAAATAACTTTTACATTTTCTCTAAAAGTGTTCCAGTTTAAGATAACATGCCAGAGACTGACGTGCTGTAACAGTTTGCTGTAATAATAGTTTGCAGAGAGAAAAAACAACAGCAGAAGTTGAATGAAGTGTGACAATAAAAAACAATAAAAAACAAACAAGACAAACACACCGAAACACACACGGAAACACACTGAAACACACTGAAACACACTGACACACACCGACACACACTGACACACACTGAAACACACTGACACACACTGACACACACGGAAACACACTGAAACACACTGAAACACACTGACACACACTGACACACACTGACACACACTGAAACACACTGAAACACACTGACACACACGAAACACACTGACACACACCGAAACACACTTGACACACACCGAAACACACTGACACACACTGACACACACTGAAACACACTGACACACACTGAAACACACTGAAACACACTGACACACACTGACACACACTGAAACACACTGAAACACACTGACACACACTGAAACACACTGACACACACTGAAACACACTGAAAACACACCGACACACACCGACACACACCGAAACACACCGAAACACACCGACACACACCGACACACACCGAAACACACCGACACACACCGAAACACACCGACACACACTGACACACACTGACACACACTGAAACACACTGAAACACACTGAAACACACTGACACACACACGAAACACACCGAAACACACCGACACACACTGAAACACACCGACACACACCGAAACACACCGACACACACCGACACACACCGAAACACACCGAAACACACCGACACACACCGACACACACCGAAACACACTGACACACACTGAAACACACTGACACACACTGACACACACTGAAACACACTGAAACACACTGACACACACTTAAACACACTGAAACACGTGTCGAGATGCGTTCAGTGCACGTTCTGCCATTTAGAACAATGGGTGTTCACATATCACGAGTGTCAGACGCCTTTAGTGCGTCTTGGCCCTAATACAACATCATAATCTGATCTTTGTGAATGTTAACTAATGTGGCAGTGAGAGTTCTCAGATCAAAATGAACTCACATTTGTTTTTACATGGAGAACTTCATAATGTATCATGAGCACATCGATAGAACTGTTCTGCTGCGTGCGTCTCCCTCACACAGTCTTTCTTTATCGACTCTCTCTTCATTTCCTTGTCATTTCCCTTCTGTCTGTGGATTGTTATAATCGAGAGAAAGTGAATTAGGGCTGGAAGTTCAATTTGCAACAATGAAAAGCAAACAGGAACCAAAGTAAGTAACATGTTCTGTCTGTCTGTCTGTCTTTCTGTCTGTCACCTCTGCTCTGTGTTAGAACGACAGACAGCACAGTGGTCAGGTCACCAAACACAACAGCACACACAGCGTGGTCTTAATTAGTGGAGATACATGTTTGGAAATTATAATATAATGTACGAATACACACACAACATTGGCATATTGTCACTATTATTATTTATTTCAGGATCATCATGTTTCAGAGCTCCCCTCTATTGTCCAAAATGAGGCTTTCAGGTGAGCCCAGCTCCCCTTAACTCCCCTGTAATACAAACCATGGTTGTGGGACACTTTGACTGTGTCAGTGTCATATTATACTACGTCAGGGTATCAGCTGCACTTCAGTTCCTTACTGAGTCTCTGATCCTTCAGTTATCAGTCCCAGTGTTCCCCCATTACCTCCATTAGTGCTGTCCATCTGTCTATAAATAATTCCCTCTGTCATCTCAGCATATATGTCATTTTTTACAGTGTAGAAATACTTGTTAGAATTGATAAGCACTCAGCAGAGGTGGTGGGAGGTCTTTTCAAACCATCTGATGTATTTGTTGTCTTTGCTGCTGTTAGTAATATTTGTAATCTAACAATGGGCGTTTGCCAAATAACAATAGGGTCCTGGCAGCCTAAGCTGCCTAAGCTATTGTTATCTTCTTTCTTCTTCTTCCGAGGAAATCCTACTTCCCATGCGCGAAAAATTAACAAACATTTCACAAAGGTCCAGTCCCATGCCAGATTGCCTCAGCTGCAAAAACAGGCCAATAGTCCTGATGGTGGCGCTACAGCAAGCCTCTAAAGTTCAAAATTTTGAAAATTCATAACAAATCAACCATATGTGCTACAGATTTACTTTTGTACATTTAAACCTATTGCAAATTATGAAGTCCATCACTCTGTTTTTCTGTTAATTTTTGCTCAATTGACACCAAACTTGCCACAGAGCATCTTCAGACTGTCCTACACAAACGATCCACACAGATTTTTGATTGATCAAAAATTGAGCCTACTGTGCATCAAAATGTTTGACTGTAAACAGTAATATAAACATATACTTGCAAATTCTAGCTAAATACATTTTCAATGTTCATTTAAAAAAAGACAAAATTCTGGAGTCACTTGTCACTTGCCAATTAGCTCAGTGAAATAGAAGATGGACCTCAGTCTCAGAAGTTGTGTGTTCAAGCCTCAGCTAAGACAGAACAGACATTCTAATGTGAAAGTCTTATGTTCAGGTTAAAATAATTATGATCCAGGCAGTTTTGGGGATCAACACGTTTCCCTGTTATCACTTGTCTCTTTTCCCTGTTTATTTGGCTTAGCTATCAGTCAATATGCAGAGTCTCTTGTGCCAGAAATTGTGAGTTTGAGCCTCAGCTAAGGCAGGATGGACTTTCAAATGTGAAAGCCTTATGTTCAGGTATCATGCTATGTGGATTAGAGACTACTAAGGTTAAAATAATTATGATTCAGGGAGTTTTGGGAAGAGACAAATACTCTTTATCAACACGTTTCCCTGTTATCCCTTGTCTCTTTTCCCTGTTTATTTGGCTTAGCTATCAGTCAATATGCAGAGTCTCTTGTGCCAGAAATTGTGAGTTCAAGCCTCAACTGATGTAAAATGCACATTAGAATGCCACCTTTTTTTTCATCTTCCTACACTCTGCTTGTTGCTCAGAATTGTCTAATTTTGCCTAAAATTGCCCGGCCCCGACCATTGCTGCGCAGCAGCTATAATTGTATTTTGTCTTCTCCTGTCTTGGACTCGTCTCATCTTGTCCTGTTTCGTCCTGTCTCATCTCATCTCGTCCTGTCTTGTCTTGTCTTGTCATGTCTCATCTCATCCTGTCTCATTTTCTTTTCTAAGCTTATCATGTTTTGTCTTGTCTTGCCTTGCCCCGCGACTCCCATCCCATCTTGTCTCATCTCGTCCCGTCCTGTCCTTTCAGGAAGTGTCTCCATGTGTCTTTAATTCAGTGTCCTGTGTCAGTCCAACAGAGGACTGGTCTGCTAACTTTAGTCCATCTCAGATGGATCATGTTGTTTATGGTGCTGCAGGCTCACTGTGAAGGACGATCCGCTCTATTTCCCCTCTAAAAAACAAGAGAATAAAACATAGAAGGTCGGTTCCATGGTAGAACCCCCCAATCTATCAAGAACAACCACAATCTGGTTCTGCTGCAGGGTTCTGTCTGTTAAAAGAACCTTTTTCCTCACCACTGTGTCCTTAGTGCTCCTGGTGGGAACTGTTGGCTCTCTATAAATAATATTAGTTAGTTTTCTTTTTTGTCTTGAGTTTAGTTTTTTATTTTTGTTTCAGTCGAACTAAAATGTTTCTTCACACTTTTTAGTTCACTATGATCTTGTTCTATATGACGAGAGCTTGTGTGTTTATTTTCACACTAAACACAAATGTGTGTGTATATATGAGCCAACACTGTCCAACAAGAACACAAAGGATCAAAGTGTTTAATAGTAAGTGAATGATGATAGAAAGGCAGCATTAAACAACACAGACAGACTTTAGTGTGTGTGTAAAATGTGCTGACATGAACAGTGATGAGCAGCAGGACAGCAGAGACAGAAGACAACATGAGTTTGGACATGATGGACTGATGTGTCCATCTGGACTGTAGCTCCCTCTAGTGGTTCCTTTCAGTCATTGTGTCCAAACAGGCAGAAGCAACAAAAAACACACACAACTACAAGTTTACCAAGTAAACAAATGTGAACACTGAGGAGCAGAAATGTTGTTGTGATGTGTCGACTGTTTGATAAATGGAAACATGAACATTAAGAACTTTGTATGTGAGTAAAAGAACCTTCAAATCAGTTCTAAAAGAACTGAGGAGCCAGTGCAGGGCAGCTAAAACAGGAGTCATGTGCTCTTTTCCTTCTTCAAAGTCTGGCAGCAGAGTTTTGGACCAGCTCAAGTTTCCCAGCAGCCTCTTTGGTCAGCCAGCGAACGGTACATTACAGTTGTCCAACATGCTGCTGATAAAAGCACCGACCAATTTCTCAGCATCCTGCTTTGCTATAGCAACCTGATTGAACACTTGCAGCCAAGATATAGCTTACCACCCAGGAGATATTTATCAGAGACTGCGCTACCTGAACTATACAACCGAGTGTCAACCAAGTTAGCTGAGAAGTTAAAAGGAGTTCCAGCCCTGAGCTTTACTACAGATATTTGGACTTCAGGTGTCTGCCCAGTGTCACTGATAAGCCTCACTGTGCACTGGGTTGACTCAGATACACAGCCTCTGTAGTGCGGTGCTTCAGGTAAAAAAAGAGCAGGGGCTCACACAACCGAGTGCAGTGTACTTAATTTGTGCTGATCAGGTGAAGCAGCCCTTTGTATTTTATTTGGAGAGGGGTAGTGTTAGAGAAGTTTACCCTTTATGTGTATCTGTCATGGATTTAATAAATATTGACAGTCAATTTGAAACCCTTACGATTGCATATTTGTTTTCAGGATGGGATTTTTCCTGTTAACAGGATTTCCTGTTTTTTCTGACTTCCTTTTCTGACCTTATATTTACCTCAAGTCGCCTTTTGGCGATAAGGATCACGTCCAACATTTCAACTTCTTTTCTGTTTATATCTTCCTCTTGTAATAACGTCTACGCTAGCACAATAGGGACTTTCCTCCATCTCCTCTGTACCGTCCTCCATCTCATCCATAGCTGCTGTTTACTTCCCGTCCTCCATCTGAATTTCGCGCGTCACCAGCATCACGTGAAACAAGCTGCAAGATCATTTTTGCATCACAAATTTAATTTTCACACAAAAAATGAAACTGTCGTCATGATGATGTGACACTTGTTCTCTGTTGAACCTGGAGAACATCTGCAGACAAGATTTGTAGCAATACTACAGTACTTCAGTATGATGCTGTTTGTCACATATTTTTACTTTATCAAAAGAAATTGCAGCTTCTCTGATTTGAATATTGCACTTGATAATATCTGGATTAACTGTGCAGCACTAATGGGGTTTTTACTGGAGCAGCAACTGGACCAGCAGGTTGATGTTGTTCTCTGAAGGTTGAAGGCTGGTTTCAAGTCAGCTCCAGAAAAGAACCTGGTGAGGACAGACATGTGGTCATTCATGTGTGCAGATCTTTGTAAGACTGTAAGACAGGACCTGACTGACTTTCTTTTAGAATTTTTGAAAGTGTTATTGATTATTTATGTGTTTTACTGTTTAATATTTCTTCAGCTGTATTCTAAATATGAATTGTCTGTAATAAATTGTTGAAGTCTACCAGAATTAAATTTCCCTCTAACATCCGACCTGTTTGGTCAGGTGATCACTTTTATGTGAGAAGGTTTAGATTTTTCTTCTCAGGTTCTGAGTCAAAAATGTTCCTGCAGCCGACATGATTGACATGTTTCTTATTCATTTATTCACCAACGTCCACAACAGCAGCCTTTTTCCCACCACTGACTTTTTATATGCAGGCTACAAATGAAATAATGAAAATAAATGAAAATAGAAACAGGCAGGGTTGTGTTTTATATCATATTTCTTTGTTTTTTTTGTTGTAAATATAGATCACAGTGAAACTAACAGGAGTAAACATGCCAAGAAGAGCTGAGACAGTGACGTCATCAAGTTCACTGCTTTTCCATTTGCAGAATGACCGAACTGTGTCCTCTGAGAGTTTGTTCTCCCAAATCAAAGTGAGCAAGTCCAAAGTACCAAGTGTGAACTTGGTGTACTTGGTATTGAGAAAGGCCCCAGGTCTGAGCAGAACAACATCTCTTTACATTCAGACACTTTGACAGTCAGACAGGAATTTTAAAGATGTTCTGATTCTGGGTCGCTCATTATCACAGAAGGTTTATTAATATTTCAAAGTGAATAACATTAATTTACCTGCACAGGTGTAACACAAGACTTCCATGTTTTATTACAGAAGACTCAGCTCACATCACACAACACAAGAGAGGAGGTGGCTAAAACACACAGAGAGACACACATCTGTGGAGGAGGATCCCAACAAGGTGATGCTGCAGAGTTTATTCACTAATTTACTGTATATAATGTGAGTATAACTTTTGTTTTTGTGAACATAAAGACTAACATCTCGTTATACAACCCTGTGTTGTTAAATGATCCATAAATAAATCTTGTAACCTTGAGGTGAACATGGCGAACATTATGCCTGCTAATTATCAGCATGTTAGCATTGTCATTGTGAGTGTGTTAGCATGCTGATGTTAGCATGTAGCTGACAGCAGGTTGTGTTGTCAGTACAGTCAGCTAGTTGACTTGGTGGTGGAAGAAGGACTCAGAGAAGTAGAATATTTCCCTCTGAGATGTGGTGGAGTCGAAGCAGCTGAGCAACATTTTGACCAAAACTCATTTTAATTCAGTTTGTTCAAACCAAGAGAGACGCTCATAAACACATCATGTTAAACAACACACACACACACACACACACACACACACACACACACACAGGTTCCTGTAAATGTAGAGGAGATGAGCAACACTGCTCAGGTGATCCAGTAACATGAGAACAGGAAGAGAACCTGAAAGTGAAAGTGTTCAGTCGGAGCGTTCAGGCTCCATTTTGTGTCGACAGATCAGAGCAGGAGGAGGAGAACTGAAGGCTGAGGCAGGGTGAGTGTTAATACAACATTTAAATGATTTTACTGTCAAAGTGTGTGAGTCAGTTTTCTCCCTGTGGACTGTAGAGGAAAGAAATGTTAGAATGAAGTCAATTAAAGAAAACTGAGCTGTTTTACTATACTGTACACGTGTGTGTGTGTGTGTGTGTGTGTGTGTGTGTGTGTGTGTGTATACGTGTATTACTATCGTGGGGACACAAACCTGTTTACACACTCACATTGTGGGGTCTCGCCTGCTTTATGGGGACAAATTGCAGGTCCCCATTATGTAAATCATTAAATTTTAGGGTGAAGACTTGAGTCAGGGTTAGGGTAAGGTTAAGTTTAGGATAAGGTCAGGGTTAGGGTTAGGTTTAGGCAGGGACTTGTGATGGGTAGGGTCAGGATAAGTCTCCAGGAAATGAATGTAAGTCAATGCAATGTCCCCAGAAGTGATGAAAACACTACGTGTGTGTGTGTGTGTGTGTGTGTGTGTGTGTGTGTGTGTGTGTTACTTCCTGTATGTCTCTTGAGCACACTTGTTTCTGTATCTTGTGGTCTGAGTTCACACTCTGTTTTCCTGTTTCTCACAGAAAGGGCAGAAAGAGTTCAGAGCAAAGATGAGTGTTCGTGTGGAGGAAGAGGAGGACAGAGCAGAGTCTCCAGTGTCCAGCTATCTGCCTCTGAAGAATGACCTGTCCAAAGATCATCCTCCAGACATCAGTAATGAACCTGAACCCTCCGACACAAAGTAAGAGAACTGAAAACTAACTCATTCAGTGTTGCTGGTAATGTTGTAGATTAACTTCTTTCTTTCTTTCTTTCTTTATTCACATATCAGTTAAAACCATGTACAACATACTCATTCACTGTGAAATGGGAAGCTAAAAAAAGCTTATTAAGAGGGGCCCAGCACATAACATTGTGCTTCATGATCACAGAAGGTTCAGAAGGTTTCTGTATCATGTCTACAGTTACCATACTCTCACCGGGGGAGGACAGTATGTTTAAACATTATTAACCCTCCAATTATACTTGGGGTCAATTTGACCCCATTCAGTGTTTATCATTCAAAAAGTAATAGTTGAATTTTTTTTTTGTTTTTTCTTTTTTGTTTTTTGCTTCATATTTCATAACTTTTCCTAATTTGATGGGTACAATTGATTAAGCATAAAATTATCATGGTGATATTTTTTCAATGTGCTGAACACATACTGGTTGCATTGGTGTTCCTCTGGGCTGTTTTAGCTGTGTAAAACTTGTCTGTCTGTGTGTGACCCATGTGTGACCTAACAGCCCCACACCTGCAGGTGCAGAGTTGATACTTTTGAGTTGATACATGACATGGAGGCCAGGGGCACGCACACACTCTCTGCACATCCTGTGTAAAGTAGTGCAGACTCGAAGCTCGACTGTGGGCATAAAGAACTGTTCCATGTTCTGACTATCTGACTGATGTTCTCATTATGATTTTCTGTTTCACAAATGGGTGAATTTTCAAACATGTAAACCCTCTCACACACACCAAAAAAAAAAACCAAAACAAAAAAAACTAACAACAAAAAAAAAAAAAAAACCAAAACAAACAAACAAACAAACAAACAAACAAACAAAAAAAATTCAACTCAGCCACTGCCTGTCCCAAGCCCGGATAACAAAAGAGGTGTGAGTGAGACTTTATAGTGACTAACCACAAATATGATACAAAAAAGGAGATAAAAATTTAAAAAAGGAGATAAAAATAAGTAAATAAATATGTTTATGTGTTGATGTTGTCATTAAATTTGAGAAGATTTGGTTGAAAACTTTTCAAGATAAATTAATTCTAATTGAAAAGTTTGGCCTGATGGTGGCGCTAGAGGACAGGTCAAGGTTTCATTATCAAGGGGTTATTTATGTATTCAACAAATAAATAAAGTGCCTGACACAAAAACTTGGTCAACAATTTTCTGTAAATCATTTTCTGGAGGCAAATATCCTTGGGGTCAGATTGACCCCAAGGATAAAATGTGTTAGTAATATTTGAGGATAATAAGAGGGTTAAATTAATCCTCTGACAAACCTTCACATTTCACAGCAACCTCTAGTTGTCACGTCCGTTTCCACATCAGGAGCTTTCACACATCCTGTTGTTCTCATCTCCTCTGAACAGGGTCCAAAATCTTTTTGTTTTTCTGCTAAAGGCTGATAAACTGAACAAATTCACTGGACAAAATTTTTCCCTCTTTTGCCATAAAACAGCAGTTTTATGGCAAATACTACTGGTGAATACGGTAAATATGGTGAATACTACTACTACTAAACTCTCTCTGTAGGCAATTCTGTGGCGAATGTGAAAACAGTAGTTTCGGGCAGTTTGGGGCCTTGAATCCTTAAAAGTGTAAAAAGAAAATTATTTATATACTTTGTCACCAGGGTCAGATCTGTTTAAATACCTCAGATCAAATAAAAATGAATTACTATGGAATCAGATGAGTCTCAATATTAATACATGTGCACAGAAGAATTCACATGTGTATTTTGTGATATAAATGACTCCACAAAAATGTTTTTTAATGGACATAAAAATCATTGAAAATGTAAAAAAGAAATTCAAATAGAAATAAAGATGGTTCAGAAATGTATTTCAGATTCATGCAAATATTTCTACTTTTAGAAATCCAGAAACACGAGTTTGAAAGTATTTGCCAGTTTCTTCAAAAACATATTTAGATGTTGTTACATTTTATGTACAGACTCTACAGACCCTGCAGTTACAAACTGCTTGTCATCTGTGAACCTCGCTGCATTTGTGTGTGAGTGTTTTGAGACTTCCCTCCGCAGCTTGATGCACACATGCATTTTTTTTTTTCAATGTAGCCTATCGGATGTTTCCTTCCTTCTCAGTCAATCACATGAGTGTAGATTTGATGGTATGACTTAATATAATCACATAAAGTTAGTTATACATCTGCAATTTTGGATTAATATGAGGAGAGAATAAACATCAAACAGCTGTCCACAGGTCAACCTCAACATGACCTCTGGTAGCTGCTCTCCCCAGGTACGAGGTCAACTCTCTTGTCATGCATGATTAAATATGCTTTAGTAATGAGTGCTATCTAAGTTAGTGAAGTAGCATTTATCACTTTTGTTAGCCAACATATTAGCTACATAATGTTAATAGACATCCTAGGATCATTAGCTAGCTAGGAAACATTCATAACTCAAACATAGTTAATCATGTATGACAAGAGAGTTATCACTTCACTGTGGACAACTACAAGATGCTAAACACCCCCAAATCTATGGTCATGTGATTGACTCAGAAGGAAGGAGATGAGTAAGAGGCTATAGATAGTTTACTTTTGAAAAAATGCTTTTGTGCATCGAGCTCTGGCAGGAAGTCTCAAAAAACCCTCACACAAAGTGAAGATGACAAGCGGTTTGTAACTGCAGGGTCGATGGTCTGTATGCACATGTAATAAGATCCAAATGTTTTTTTGATGCAAAAAAGCAAATACCTTTTAAGAAATGTATTTAAAGCATATTTGTGTGCCCATCAAAAATACACATGGTAATGGATATGTTTTTTTACACTTATATACAACAACCATTTTGTGCATTGAAAAATATTTTTGTGGAGTGATTTACAGAACATAAATAATGAAAAACATTTTTGAATCCTTGTGTTCATTAATATCAAGACTGATCTGATTCCATAAATTGCACTCTTTCCATCGTCACTGGTGTACTTACGATATGTACTGTACATGTCACTGATAAATCTGAAACCTCTCGCCACAGCAGTATTAATTCAGATTAGAGATCATATTGAAATTAGTTGTGATAAATGAAGTGCAGTACTTGGTCATAGCTCAAGACAAACAGCAGCCTCGAGTTAATAGAGATCATTACTACTGACTATGTACAGTTTTCCCTATAATCCACATTATGTTTAAAATGGCCTCAAAGAAATGTAATGGTCATGGTCATTCTCCTTGTGGGACCTCACAGCATGGAGGGGGTGATGGTCACCAGAGGAATCAATGTCAACTGCCTCAATTGCTGAGGTAGGAGACACAGTGAAGGCACAAAAATGCCGTTCAAAGCCAGTCGTTTCCCAGTTTTTCACAATGATTTTGACTTTGGAGTTCATCGTGGTAATCACGATGCTCTTAATGGTGCAAAACTGAGGCTCACCATCGGCAGAGTGAGACAGCAAAAGTACAATTCCTGGTCTATAGCTTGTACACTTGTACTTAATCCAAGATGGCAAATACACTTCTGTGAAAACAGCACTTTCCTCAAACCCACTTTTCACCCTCTCAAAATCCTCTATTGTGCCTAAGAGTGTGGTGTGTCCCGGCCCGACTTCAAAGTCATGGGAGAACATCTGACCAGACAGGGGGGTGTAGCACATCATCATTTGATGTCTGTAGGCCTGCGTTTTACAAATATTCTGAAAATTGCAGTTCATGTGGCTTACCCGTTTGAAAAACCCATGCTTTGCCTCAAACCGCATGGACCAGAAGTGAACCACAGGCCCCAGTTTGCTGATGGCTCCAGGGTAATGAAGCATGAAGTGATGTTTGGGCTTCAAATGTCTGTCTGGGTAGAAATCTAAAGAAAGAGAATGGTGTTCCTGAATCAGAAATCCCAAAAAGATCACTGCCCCTTCTGTCAATTCAGGAGAAAACATCAACTCCATACAGCTAAGTAAGGAAAGGAACAATTCCCAATGTTGGTTTCCCTCCAGAACCAAATCCCCTATTATGAGGGGCAGCAGTCTTAGTAGACACCATGTCTGTGTCGCAGTTTGCCTAAGGGCAAGTCCTGGGGTTTCATGGCTTATTGTGGCCATCACAAAACCCATAATCAAAGCTGGTCAGTCTATAGTTCAACTGTTCGAGGGTTAGGAGTTTTTGCTTTATCAATGAATTGAGCACAAGCTTCATTTCATAACCACCAACACCTTCAAGGATGCCGTGCATGACATCAGGAGCAACATTATCAGTTACATGGTAGAACTGCAAATTGTTAAGAGAACACTCTCTTTTGATGCCAGTTTCAGCTGGGTTGTTTAGAAGGGAGTCTGAGTGGTAGTTCACCTTATCACACATTGATGAAGGATCCTTAATGGTCTGTACCCTCAGAACCTCTCTGTGTACCCGACACCATTGACACACACTGTTACCTGCAAAACTTTGTGTAACCAAGGATGCCATTAAGTCCAAGGTTATCACCACAGACCTGTGCCACTCCAGCCTTAACAGTACCTTTGAAATGTGTGGTTTCAATCTGAATAACATTCAGTTCCATGTCCCTTATCTCATTCACAAGTGGTTCTAGAACAGCATTCATTCCATATGTTTTCACATCATCAGTCTTGTACACTGCCAACAAGAAGAGAGACTTAAGGCTAGACAGATACTCTGGTGGTGACCATTTAATGGTGAAATAGATGAAACCAAGCTTGTGGACTGCGGTTTCTGAGAGACCAATGGATTCAACATCTCGCAATCATCACTGTAAAGTACCAGTGGAATAGAGAACTCTTCAGAAAAAAAGGGGATTAGTTCCAAAGAGTGTGCCATCTTGAAAATCATCATGGCCTGTAGTTTCAACCTTTCGCCACTCTAAGATTTTCTCCATGGTTCCAGGACTTTCCAAGATAAGCTTCAACATAGGTTTTAGGGGAACATATTGGAAGGTGTCCCGAACTGCTACGTGTTTCACAGTCCTTGTCTCTTTATTGGTTTCTTGTGTATGGGAAGAGCCAGGAAGAGGTACTGCCTCTGGCTGTATGAAGTATCCAGACTGGGTGAAATACTTCATTTGCCTGTACTCTGACTCAAGGGCTCGAAATGGCTCGGCTGTTAATGCAAATTGTTCTGCCAGTTCTTGACCTTTTGGTGTCTCAGAGTGGTCTATCTCTCTTAAAAAAGAGACTGATTTTCTCTTTAGACTACCAACTATGTCTCTGATTAGACTATGTGTGTTCAACAATACCAGTGTCCCTAATACCACTGAATGTCTGTTAGGATTTGGATTTCAACCTAGCTAAAAAAGAGAGCAACTCTGTCTTTTATGTTGTCCTCCAACTCATCCCATTCCTCCACTGAAGTCTCACTGCATTCTCACATGCTTTGAACTTTGACTGAAAAATACAATGTGACGTGAGGGGAGAGGACACTCGCTTTGTTTGTTTGCTGCTTTGGCCACGCCCACTGACGAAACTCATATCACATGCTCGGACCGGGAGCTGCAACCAAGGTGTGAAATGACATGCCTGTACAAAGTTGTTCACAAAAGTTCATGCAAAAAACGTTGTTTTTTTGAAATGTTGACCTTCACTGCGCTCTGGGGGCGACGCCCTTTGACAAAATGTCACGACCTTCACAACCTAGCATTACCAAGGTGTTTTGCACTAACACACCAGGTTTGAGTGAGATACGGTGAACGTGCTCGCAGCAGCACCTCAAAGTCTAGAAAATGACATTCTCTGTCGCCAGCAGGGGGCGCTGTGACAAGCACAAACTATTGTCATGTAAATGTGTTCAGGGCAGGACTATTATGAAACACAGTAAGTTTGGTGCAGATACGACCATGTATCCCAAAATAATAGCCATTTCCTGTTTTATGGCGAATCATCAAAATTCGCCGCCACATAAAAAGTACACCCTTCAACGTGAGCAAAATCTTTTAATAACTTTTAATCACAATGTAGTCTAGTTGGTACACAGCAATTTTGAAGCCGATCCGGTACATCATGTAGGAGGAGTTCGTTAAAATACAACGCGTGCGAAATGCCAAAAATGCCCAAAACTGACCACAATATTCAAAATGGCCGACTTCCTGTTGGTTTGAGCCTATGGCTCCAAGAGACTTTTTTGTGTGCCTTGGTGTGTTCTATATGTATATTGATTTTTGTGCATCTCGATGAAACGTGCCGTTGGAGCTCGTCCTTAGATGGCGCTGTTGAGCCAATTCGTCCCACCCACTGCCGAGACCCATAGAATACGTAAATTTTCACCGCGACTGATGCGCATGCCAAATTTGGTGACTTTTTGAATATGATAAAGCCCCCAAAAAGGCGATTCATTTGCTTAGAAAAAAATAAAGAATCCAAAGCGATTCCAATAGGGTCCTCGCACCGGACGGTGCTCGGGCCCTAATAAACACAAATGTCACCAGTTGATGACGCCTGAGCAACTGCAGCTTGTGTTTACACAGAGCAGCACAATGAACTGACTGAAATGCACATGTTAAGGCACATTACAGCAGAACTCAAGCCCTTTGACCTGGTGATATGATTAAATGATTAATTATAACATTATATTATTAATAATATGATTAAAGCCTGTATTCTTTAAACAGAGTATGGTGTCATGTGTGCTTTACAATTTGGGTCTGCACTGACTGCTTGGACGCTGTGGGGAGAAGGGTGTTTTTTATTCTTATTCTACTAATAAGCACATTCAGGTCACACAGTTGTATATGACATATCCCACTTCAGTTGAAGTGTGTTTCTAAACCGTAATGCTCCCATAACTGGTCTGTGTTTGGCGCTTGGAGTGCAGCAATGTTACATGAGCTTGGCCTGGTTCAATTTTGCCGTCTTACCATTTCGTCTCACATCCTGGAGGAAAGATGGTCGAGGATCAAAGGTCAGATCTAGTCAGGTCAAGTCGCTGTCCTCATAAAAATGTCGGACTGCAAAAAATGATGAGCGTGGATTTTCGTGCGCATCTCCAACCCATTGTGTTGGGTCACTATTTCTAACCCAATGTCAAACCTATCCAACCTATGACCCAGCAGCCTGAACCCAGCATTTGCAGCGCCCCTATAGCTCAGTTGGTAGGGCATGCACGCCATGTATGGAGGCTGTTAGTCCTCTGCAGCGGCCGCCGGTTTGACACCTGCCTGCGGCCCATTTGCTGCGTGTCACCCCTTCTTTCTCTACCCCCTTTCCTGTCATATCTTCAGCTGTGTCTGTCATAAATAAAGGCAAAAAGCCAAAAAAAAAATCTAAAAAAAATAAAAATAAAATAACCCAGCATTTTTAAGTGTAGACACCCAAAGGGAATGACATTAAAGCGATATTCCATTTTGCCAGAATAACCCACTCAGTATGTACTCACCACTATGCTGATGTGATGATGAGTGAAGATCTTCAGTTCACAAAACAATGTTTTATCTGTGGTCACCATTCACTGCCATTGTACTGGATGAGGCTGCTACCCTGTTTCTCCTAAAACTCCAGGATTGTTTTGTGAACTGAAGATCTTCACCCATCATCACATCGGCATAGTGGTGAGTACGTACATAAATAAAAGAAACAATAATTTTCATTAAAGACTGAAAAGTGAATTCAAACAGAAAAGTAAGGTTCTCCGTAATGTTCTCTGTAAGCTTCTCTGTAAGGTTCTCTGTAATGTTTTCTGTAATGTTCTCTGTAAGGTTCTCTTTGCCCATCTGAGCTTCTAGACAGCGTTGTTGCCAAATGTTGATATTTTTCAACAACAGTCAACAGATGATTTTATTGATAAAGAAATGTCTTCACAGGAAGAGGAAGAGGAGTCATGTTTGTGTGGAGGAGCAGCCGTCCTGCTGTGTTTGGTGTCAGGACGTCCTGAAGGATCCAGTCTCTACCAGCTGTGGACACTGGTTCTGCAGACAGTGCATCACCTCATACTGGGACCAGTCTGGTTCATCAGGAGACTCCTCCTGTCCCCAGTGTGGAAAAAGATCCAGAACAAGACCTGGACTGCAGACCAGCAGTCAGAGCAGCACTGAACAAAGTAAGACTGCACATCTGTCCATCTTCAAAATGTCTCCTGCTACATTTCATGGCATTTATTTAGAGACGGACAATAAGAGCGTTCAACCATGTAAACCAAGAATCATGCAGGTACGTCAACTTCATCCAATAAGCTGAACGGCTTCAAGTGCTGCATTTAGTTTTAGAGTTTCAGGCTGAAGATGTGTAGAGTTTCTCCTGTCCTGACGTCAGTGGGAGCTCGTTCCACCTCTGTGGATCCAGGACAGCAAACAGTCGAGTCGTTTTGTTGAGCGGCAGCTAAAAACAAAGAGTCAGGAAACATGATGATGAGCATCTCTAATGTGGGACGTGTGATGAAGACAAACTGTGTTTTATTGAGCTCATGTTTGCACAAAGAGTGAAACTCTTTCCCTTGATAAGTGTGTGTGTGTTTGTTCTCAGATGAACTTCAGATCAGCTCTTTTCTCTGGATTTGACTTTGATATTTTGTTGAGGTTCAGGTACTTTGTTGAGATGGTTCAGATATTTTCAATACATGTCTAATATCTTTCTAATAGATTTTCTTGTGCTGTTCTGTCACATAAATAAGACTATACAAGAGTAAAACTAGTCTGTATCTAATTATTCCAGGGGACGAACATGAGGGGGTCCCTGGTAAATCTTGTAAGGGCTCCTTGGTTTAGATGAAGAGCTGCAGCTCAGCCTGTCGCCTCTGCTGTCAATCAAACACCTACACTGACTGAGGAAGCACAAGAAATATCAGGGCCGATATTATATCAGTCTATATCAGTATTGGTGTATATTAGCTGATAAATATCAGTTATAATAAAATCTGATTTGACAGATTATGTTTAAACATTTAATTTGAATTCTTTGATAAAATGTTCTTTAAAAGCTGAAGTATATTTGTTCAGTTTTTGATGTGTTTATCTGAGTCTTTCTTATCTTCAGGTGTGCACAAACTACAGGTTATATACTTCTTAAAATACAAAAATATGAAATTATCTTATCAGTATCGGCCATGAAACACAAATTATCAGTCCCAAAATGTTATCAGGTGAAAAAAATCAATATCATTCATCCCAAACACGACACACAGTCAAAGGAAATCAGAGAAAAAGGAGAATTTCTGACGTTTCCTTGAAACTGAACTTTATAACCTTTACTTCTTTTTATTTTCTTACATTGTTTTTTTATTGGTAATGAAAATACCAACAGATTGTCTTTGTTTTGTCTCAAACCTTCTTTGTCTTTTTTAGTGGACAGTGGTCTGCAGGAGGTTTCAGCTGAACATAAAATCAGTCTGAAGAGGAGATGTGAACATGTGACTGAAGGAAGTGATGAAACAGGAAGTGGAACCCTCCTCAACAGGATCTACACTGAGCTCTACATCACAGAGGGACAGAGTGAAGAAGTTAATACCCAACATGAGGTGAGACAGCTGGAGACAACGTCCAAGAAGGAGACCCTCCATGACACTCCAATCAAGTGCTGCGACATCTTTAAAGCCTTACCTGACCTAGAACCTGACCCAGAACCCGACCAACAGAGACACATCAGAGTGGTTCTGACCAGTGGCGTCGCTGGTGTTGGAAAAACAGACTCAGTGCAGAAGTTCACTCTGGACTGGGCAGAGGGTTTGGAAAACCAAGATGTCAGTCTGCTGATTCTGCTTTCGTTCAGGGAGCTGAACTTGATCAAAGATGAGCAGTACAGTCTTCTCAGGCTGCTCCATGTTTTCCATCCAACATTACAGAAGGTCACAGCAGAGAAGCTGGCTGTCTGTAAACTTCTGTTCATCTTTGACGGCCTGGATGAAAGCAGACTTTCACTGGATTTCAACAACAGTCAGGTTGTGTCTGATGTCACACAGGAGTCATCAGTCAACGTGCTGCTGACAAACCTCATCAAGGGGAATCTGCTTCCCTCGGCTCTGATCTGGATAACTTCCAGACCTGCAGCGGCCAATCAGATCCCTCCTTCATGTGTTGACAGGGTAACAGAAATACGAGGCTTCACTGACGCCCAGAAGGAGGAGTACTTCAGGAGGAGGTCCAGTGATGAAGATCTGTCCAGCAGAATGATCTCACACATCAAGACATCCAGGAGCTTCCACATCATGTGTCGAATCCCAGTCTTCTGCTGGATCACTGCTACAGTTCTGGAGCACATGTTGACTACAGAGCAGAGAGGAGAGCTGCCCAAGACCCTGACTGACCTGTACTCACACTTCCTGCTGGTTCAGACAAAGAGGAAGAAGAAGCACCATGAGGGACATGAGACGAGTCCGCAGGAGCTGATGGAGGCTGACAGGGAAGTTCTTCTGAAGCTGGGGAGGCTGGCGTTTGAACAACTGGAGGAAGGAAACATCATGTTCTACCAAGAAGACCTGGAGCGGTGTGGTCTGGATGTCACAGAGGCCTCGGTGTACTCAGGAGTTTGTACAGAGATCTTCAAAAGAGAGAGTGTGATCTTCCAGA
The DNA here is from genome assembly GCA_034769285.1 of Lutjanus argentimaculatus. Lineage (NCBI taxonomy): Eukaryota > Metazoa > Chordata > Actinopteri > Lutjaniformes > Lutjanidae > Lutjanus > Lutjanus argentimaculatus. Next base: position 734,733 of record JAWZSL010000004.1, on the reverse strand, counting down.
AAACAGTCTACTGCTTTTTTCATCTGAGCGTTCAGGAGTTTCTGGCTGCAGTCTACATGTTCCACTGTTACACCAACAAGAACACACAGGTACTGGAGGACTTCCTGGGAGAAAACCCTATTGATTTAACCCTGGACGTCTTCCTGAAGAGCGCCATGGAGAAATCCCTCTACAGTGAAAATGGTCACCTGGACCTGTTTGTCCGCTTCCTTCATGGCCTCTCTCTGGAGTCCAACCAGAGACTCTTAGGAGGCCTGCTGGGTCAGACAGACAACAGTCCTGAAATCATCCAGAGAGCCATCAACAACCTGAAGGAGATGAATATGAACTGGATCTGTCCTGACAGAAGCATCAACATCTTCCACTGTCTGATGGAGATGAACGACCGCTCAGTACATCAGGAGATCCAAGAGTTCCTGAAGTCAGAGAACAGATCAGAGAAGGAACTCTCTGTGATCCACTGCTCAGCTCTGGCCTACATGCTGCAGATGTCAGAGGAGGTTCTGGATGAGTTGGACGTGGAGAAATACAACACATCAGAGGAGGGACGACGGAGACTGATTCCAGCTGTGAGGAACTTCAGAAAGGCTCGGTAAGTGTGTAAGTGGTGGTGTTTGTTTTTGTTTGTGTGTTTGTTATTTCCTGTGTTCGACCCCTGAACAAGCTTGCTTCCTGGTTCTTGCGCTCTGAGCTCACAGTTTGTTTTCCTTTTTTCTCTCAGACTGATCTCACATCAGGAAATTAGTGTTTGTGTGGAGGAAGAGGAGGACATGTGTTTGTTGGAGCTTGTTAACACTACAATCTTTAATAATTTGGCCCTTTAGTTCCAGGGTTTGGTGCCCAAGTGAAACACCATGCTGGGCCAAAACAAAGGGAGCCTCAAGATATGCAGAGAAAGTATCATTCAGTCTTTTGTACGAATGATACTATTAATGCAACAGGAGTCATTAAATTAATTTAGTGGGAGGTGAAAAGCAGATGGAGAAACATCAGATTCATCAAAGATGCACAAAATACACACAAACACATGACTGAGGTAAATATATACGAGTGCAGTTACAACCTGCAGTGATTTTACAGTTTGTTGAACATCATGTTAAAATAAAGTTGAACAAACACAAATTAGCTGTTAATCAAAATCTGACACATTTCCATCACAGTCATTTGGACACTTGAGTCCAAAAACATCAGTTTGTGTTTGATGATGTTGTTCAGGAAAACTTTGACATGTGGACAGAAGGAGCTCAAGTTTCAAACCACAAACCTTGTGGTCAGTGACTGACCAGCTGAGCTACAGACGCTCATGTTCATGTGCTTTGTGATGAAAACACTCTTTATCAAGTGTCAAATTTTTATTATTTTTTAACTTTCATATTCTCTGTCACCACAGATTGTATGGCTGTGGAGTCTCAGAGACCCACTGTGAAGTTGTGGCCTCAGCTCTGAAGTCCAACCCCTCCCATCTGACAGAACTGGACCTGAGTAAAAACTACCTGTATATTGCAGGAGTGAAGCTTCTGTCAGCTGGACTGGAGAGTCCACACTGCAGACTGAAGACTCTGAGGTCAGTTCATGTATTTTGCTCTTGTACAGTGTATATCTACCAAAATGAAATCCACAAGAGAAGTTTTAAATGTCCTTCAGTTCTCTTGTTTTCTGGGTTTGTCTGAGCACAAATCACAACAGCTCTTTTTTAAAGTTTGTCAGTCTGAACAGTTTACCCATCCATCCGCGGGGGCAGCAGTCTGAGCAGGGATACCCAGACTTCCCTCTCCCCAGACACTTCCTCCAGCTCTTCCGGGGGGATCCCGAGGCGTTCCCAGGCCAGCCGAGTGACATAGTCCCTCCAGCGTGTCCTGGGTCTTCCCCGGGGCCTCTTCCCGGTGGGTCATGCCCGGAACACCTTCCCAGGAAGGCGTCCAGGAGGCATCTGGTATAGATGCCCGAGCCACCTCAGCTGGCTCCTCTCAACGTGGAGGAGCAGCGGCTCTACTCTGAGCTCCTCCCGGGTGACAGAGCTCCCCACCCTATCTCTAAGGGAGTGCCCCGCCACCCTGTGGAGGAAACTCATTTCGGCCGCTTGTATCCAAGATCTCCTTCTTTCGGTCATGACCCAAAGTTCATGACCATAAGTGAGGGTAGGAATGTAGATTGACCAGTAAATCGAGAGCTTCGCCTTTCGGCTCAGCTACTTTTTCACGTACTTTCACCACGACAGACCAGTGCAACGACCGCATTACTGTTGCCGCTGCACCTGTCAATCTCATGTTCCATCCTTCCTTCACTCGTGAACAAGACCCCAAGATACTTGAACTCCTCCACTTGAGGCAGGAGCTCTCCTCCGACCCGGAGGGAGCAAGCCACCTTTTTCTGGCTGAGAACCATGGCCTCGGACTTGGAGGTGCTGATCCTCATCCCAGCCGCTTCACACTCGGCTGCAAACTGCCCCAGCACATGCTGAAGATCCTGGTTTGAAGGAGCCAACAGGACAACATCATCCGCAAAAAGTGGAGATGAGATCCTGTGGTCCCCAAACTGGACTCCCTCCGGCCCTTTGCTGCGCCTAGAAATTCTGTCCATAAAAATAATAAACAGAACCGGTGACAAAGGGCAGCCCTGCCGGAGTCCAACATGCACTCGGAACAGGTCTGACTTACTGCCAGCAATGCGAACCAAGCTCCTGCTCCGGTCATACAGAGACTGTACAGCCCTTTGTAGAGGGCCCCGGACTCCATACTCCCGAAGCACCTCCCACAGAATGCCACGAGGGACATGGTCAAATGCCTTCTCCAAGTCCACAAAACACATGTGAACTGGTTGGGCAAACTCCATGAACCCTCAACCACCCTGCGAAGGGTATAGAGCTGGTCCAGTGTTCCACGACCAGGACGAAAACCGCATTGTTCCTCCTGAATCCGAGATTTGACTATCAGCCGAATTCTCCTCTCCAATACTCTGGAATAGACTTTACCAGGGAGGCTGAGGAGTGTGATCCTCCTATAGTTGGAGCTGGTCTGCCAGTCCAGAGGTACTGTCCCCAACTGCCACGCGATGTTGCAGAGGCATGTCAACCAAGACAGCCCTGCAACATCCAGAGACTTGAGGTACTCAGGGTGGATCTCATCCACCCCCAGTGTCTTGCCACCGAGGAGCTTCCGAACTACCTCGGTGACTTCAGCCTGAATGATGGATGAATCAACCTCTGGGTCCCCAGCCCCTGCCTCCTCTACGGAAGGCATTAAAGTGGGGTTGAGGAGATCCTCGAAGTATTCCTTCCACTGCCCGACAATATCCCCAGTTGAAGTCAACAGCACCCCACCTCCACTGTAAACAGTATTGGCAGGGTACTGCTTCCCCCTTTCTGAGACGCCGCACGGTTTGCCAGAATCTCTTCGAGGCCGACCAGTAATTCTCCTCCATGGCCTCCCCGAACTTTTCCCATACCCGAGTTTTTGCTTCTGCAACCGCCTGGGCCGCAGCACACTTGGCCTGCCGGTACCTGTCAGCTGCCTCGGGAGTCCCACGAGCCAACCAAGCTCGATAGGACTCCTTCTTTAGCTTGACGGCATCCCTTACTTCCGGTGTCGACCACCGGGTTCGGGGATTGCCGCAGTGGCAGGCACCGGAGACCTTACGGCCACGGCTCCGAACGGCCGCATCAACAATGGAGGTGGAGAACATGGTCCATTCGGACTCAATGTCTCCAACATCCCTCGGGATCTGGTCAAAGCTCTCCCGGAGGTGAGAGTTGAAAACCCCTCTGACAGAGGGCTCCGCCAGACGTTCCCAACAGACCCTCACTACACATTTGGGCCTGCCAAGTCTGTCCAGCTTTCTCCTCTGCCAGCAGATCCAACTCACCACCAGGTGGTAATCAGTTGACAGCTCAGCCCCTCTCTTCACCCAAGTGTCCAAGACATATGGCCGAAGGTCAGATGACATGACCACGAAGTCGATCATTGACCTCCTGCCGAGGGTGTCCTCATGCATTGTGCACTGATGGACACCTTTATGCTTGGGACATGGTGTTTGTTATGGACAAACCGTAGCACAGAAGTCCAATAACAAAACACCTCTCGGGTTCAGATCAGGGAGGCCGTTCCTCCGAGGAACGAGGCTGGAGGCCGATCACACCCCTCTAGATAACACTGTCGCTGCCCACGTGAGTGTTGAAGTCCCCCAGTAAAACGATGGAGTCCTCAGTCGGAGCACTTTCCAGCACCCCTCCCACAGACTCCAAGAAGTCCGGTTACTCTGCGCTACCGTTTGGCCCATAAGCCGAAACAACAGTGAGGCACCTGCCCCCAACCCGAAGGCACAGGGCAGCAACCCTCTCGTTCACGGGGAAAACTCCAACTCATGGCGGCTGAGGTGGGGAGCTATAAGCAAGCCCACACCAGCCCGCCGCCTCTCACCATGGGCAACTCCAGAGTAGAAGAGACTCCAGCCTCTCTCAAGGAGTTGGGTTCCGGAGCCCAGACTGTGCGTGAAGGTGAGTCCGACTATCTCTAGCCAGTAACGCTTGACCTCCCGCACTAGCTCGGGCTCCTTCCCCCCCAGCGAGGTGACATTCCATGTCCCCATAGCCAGATTCCGTGTCCAGGGATTGGGCCATCAGGACCCCTGCCCACAACCGCCACCCAAACCACATCGCATCAGCCCCTTCTGAACCCTCCTGCGGGTGATGGGCCTACGGGAAGGCGGGCCCATGTCGCTCCTTTGGGCTAAGCCTGGCCGGGTCCCGTAGGTGAAGACCGGGCCACCAGGCACTCGCCGGTGAGCCCCAACCCCAGGCCTGGCTCCAGGGTGGGGCCCCGGTGACGCCAATCCGGGCGGCGTAAATGTCCTTGTTCTTGTTCTCTCCATCAAGGGCTTTGGTCTGAACAGACACAAAACATGTTTGATACTAAAACATTTTGTTGCTGCTCTGCCTACCAAGTGTCCCGCGGCCCCACATCCAAAACATTTCAAGGTGTCAGAAGTCACATGAACGGTATGAAGAGGGATCATTTTAATTGGAGACACCAGCTGTCGGTGTCGGGCCAACTCCTTCTCCAACATCTCATTTCTCAGAAACGGGGGCACATTGGAAATGACAACTTTTTTAGTGGGGCTAACGAGTAAACACGGTCCTGAATCATGACTCTGCTTTCAATGACCTGGTTCACTTTATTGGTGCAGTCCAGAAAAATGACCACAGCACTGTTCAATGGAGGCAGATTTAACGCAGCCATAACCCACAACTGCACCCACAGCTAAGCTGCACTCCTCCACCGACACAAACAACAAAAACTCAACAAATAAACAACAAACACAACTCTGCTGAAAGAGAAGTGATGCATAAACTCATAGAACAACACCCAGTGGAAGAAAAACAAACACTTTCACAAACGCTCTCCGAGACACTCACCCAATCACTCTCAGCACTCAGAGAGGGAGGGAGGCAGGCCTGTGAATCTGGTCTGAGATCAGAGGCATGTTATTAATGTGTGTTGACATGAATAGGTGTGTGAATGTTGTGCTGACATTTGGATGATGTGTGTAGAAGGCTGACATTATGATGATCCACAATAACACAATGACAAAGTCACTCTGCTCATTTTAGAGAAAAGTTCATTGATTAGGACATAGTAATGTTGATCTGCGCATTTAAAACCTCAACACATCTGATTGGATTATAAATGGATTTTTATCTTCATCATTTATTCTTTATTCAGATTGAAGAGCTGCAGGTTGACAAAGATCAGCTGTGCTTCTCTGGCCTCAGCTCTGAAGTCCAACCCCTCCCATCTGACAGAACTGGACCTGAGTGAGAACAAAGACCTGAAGGATTCAGGAGTGAAGCTTCTGTGTGATTTTCTGGAGAGTCCACACTGTCGACTGAAGACTCTGAGGTCAGTTCATGTATTTTGCTGTTGTACAGTGTATATCTACCAAAATGAAATTATTGAATTAATTAAATCAACATTTATCTTTTTTCTTACATGTCAGACATTTAAAAAGATTCAACACGTTTCTGCTAACACTGTGTACCCTCAAAATTACAACCATTAAGCTCCCTCATACACATTTTTGTGTATTTTCATATAAATATAAATATAATATGAACGTCTCCAGTCATGATCATAAAAATTTTCATCATCAGTTTCAGGATTTTAACCCTTTAAATGCCAGTTTGTTTACAAGATGATTCTCTTTTTTTACATAACAAAAGTTACCACTGTTTCCAACTGGTAATCTCACTTTAACAAAAATGACTGATATCTTGCTGTGGAGGGCAACTAGCACTTCCAGATGATTATGACACTTTGAAAATCTTTTTAAAGACAGTTTCAGTGCTGAAATAGCAATTATTTCACCGCAGCAGTTTGTATTTATCTCAAGTGACACAGGATATCTCCTTATCTATATTTTCACTATGGATCAAGTAGATCAATAAATCAGTTCATTAAGAAAACTGACATTTTAATTCCTTTTAATGCATTTTCATTTGATCTGGCTGGATTACTTTTTAAACTGATTGCAGGGAGAAACAGAACGATCAGAACAGTGGGTGAGCTGCAATGACATAACAGGAGAGAGAGAGAGCGGTGTGCTGCGCTGTTCGTTCATAAACTGAACTGTCTCTGCTGTGAGGGTCTGATGACGATCAAGTCAGACAGGAATATTTCGCTCTACCTCCTGTATTGTCTGACATTTTCTACAAGTTCTAGTTTTGATGAGAAATGCATTTGCAGGTATAAAATAAGACAATGAGATACTTTCCTCAGTGCACCGACTTAGAACAACCGCTACCGTGTGACACGCGTGAGCGAGCGTTTGGAGCGACAAATAATGGCCCGTTGTGATCAGTCCACACCTCACATATGATAACATCCAAATAAATGTTTCTTTTTTCAAATGGAAACTGACGTTTTTGACTTAATAACTTGACTTGTGACTTGACTTTAATAATTAAAAATAAAATTTAAGAAATTATATGTTCTCCTAGTCATTTAGGGTGGGCCAATTGTACAAGTGGGTGGGCCCAGGCCCGTTAGGCCCACCCATAACACCGCGCCTGGTAGAACTGTAAAATATCACTTCCATGAGGCTGTTCAGTCAGACAGTAACAGATCACAGGCTGAACTTGGCATTTTATCCTCCTGTGAAGCCACAGTTTATTTTATGTTCATAATAATGTTGATTAATATTGAAATGGTGTTCTTCTTCCTCATTATTAATTATTAATACCAACAGAAAATACACTAAACTGGTCAGGTTGGGAACCTACATACATCAGGACATAGTGCCTCTATTTCCAGGATAGAAAATGTAATTTTCGGGAAAATATTAATCCCTACGACCCCAAAAGGCTATTTATGGGCTCTGTCAAACTAGGAAGTACGAAATTGTGCAAAAACAACTACAGAAAATAACAGTAAAACAATACTGAACAAACAAACAAATGAACAAAGTCGGGATCAGCACCTTGAGAGAGTGCAGCGGTACCAAACACCTGGGACAAGGGGGTCAAAAAATTTGGGTTTTTAGTGGAAGTCAGTGGACACAAAAAATGTGTTGAGGGAGCTGAAGGGGATGAAATGTTTCACACAATTTATTATAGACTGATTATAAGAGCTGATGGTGAATTTCAAAAATTGACCAAAAAAGACAAAACCTTGTGCAGTTTTATATCATATACATGAACACAGTAAAAATAAGTATAAAATCAAAACACAAATACATAAAAATGTGTGTGAGGGTACACAAAAGGTTAAAGTCCATGTATGACAGAGACTGTAGCACTATCAAATAAAAACACAAAAATTAATAATAAAAATGAATCTATATGTCACAGCAACACTTTGAAACTGAGGTCCAATATTTGACATGATGTGGAAATGTTAATGATTAGATGACTGAAGAAAATATTGACAGATTAACATTTATTTGGGGTTAATTAATTGTTAGTCTACATTAACTGAGTAATAAAAAATACTCTCTGGAATAATCAATAAATGTACAGGAAGATGGAACACCTGCTAGGCATTGCTGCCTGTCGCACCTCCTCTGGTGCCCACGGGTCAGCTGCAGGGTCATCAGCCAGGAAACACCATTCACCAACGTTTTGCCCTTTTAATCCTGGAACGCCTCCTGGTGGTGGAGTGGTGACAGGGACGTCTCCCCATCACCCCCTGCAGCTGATAGGTGTCGCCCTCTGTGGCTGTTGTCTGGATTAGTTGTTCTTTCCCCAGCACTTGTCTTTCCTCCTCAGCCAGAGCCAGAAGCTCCCCTTCTCGGCCTCCTCTGCTAGCTCTTTAATTGCCTTCTTTAGGGTTTGCTCCCGTCACTCCTGCATACCTCAAAAGGCGTGTGGTTGACAGCCCCACGTAGCCTCAGCATCCGACCTCTACTGGATAGATGGTGGTCTTCCAGCCAACCTCCCGGCACTCAGTAGCCAGATCTGAGTACTTGGCCTTCCTGCTTTCGTGGGCGGCCTCAATCCCCTCCTCTGCTGGTATTGTGAGCTCAATGAGGAGCACAGATTTTGCCTTGGTGGACCACACCACTATGTCAGGGCGGAGAGATGTAGCTGTTATCTCGGCTGGGAAGCGGAGCTGCCTGTCAAGGTCGACTCTCATGTCCCACTCCTCGGGGGAAAACGGCCTGGGTGTTTCTCTTGGCCTGATGGTTCTTCTCTCCCCATCCTCAGTGACAAAGCTGATGTGGTTGTGGTTCTCTGCTGATGGTAAGCCTTTGCAGCCCTGTCGATGCCCCTCTAGCACCTCGGCTAGCTTTCTCAAGACCTGGTCATGGTGCCATCTGTAGCGTCCCTGGGAGAGTGCGATCTTACAGCCTGACAAGATGTGCAGGAGGCTTGCGTTAGGGGTATTCCAGAGTGTGCAGCATTCCTCACTCCTGAACCACTGTTAAAGGTTTCGAGGACAGGGAAGTGTGTCGTAGGTTGAACGGATGAGAATGGTGAGCCTTGCCTGCGGGATCTTCCACAGATCTGACCAGGTGATGTTTCGGTTGGCAACACCCTCCCAGGTTGTCCAGCTTCCCTGTCAGCCCTGCGATACGGCCTTGATCTTGTAGCGCTCTTCCTCCATTCTTGTCACCTCTGCCACCACCATCTCCTTCCTCTCTTTGCGGTTGGCCTTGGACCAGAACCGTGGTGCTTCTCCCCACCCTAGCCCTGGTCTTCCTGCCTGGACTCTGCCGACAATCTCTTGATGTTGCAGACGACTGATGGCCTGTCAGAATCTTGGCGTTTGCGCTCCTTACGGTCTGGTCAGCGGACTCACTCAACTCGAGAACGAGCTTGGTCTTTTCCTGCTTGTAGCCCAAACTGATTGATTGAAGTGGCAGCTGGAGGGTGTTCCTTCCAAAGAGGCCTGTTTCAGATATGCACCGTGGCAGCCCCAACCACTTTCGGATGAATGAGTTGGCTTTTCCGTCCATCTTACTTGCGGTGGATGAGGGGATCTCACTCATCTTCAACGGCCACATCATCCTCCTATAGAGCGTGAATCGGTAGCACCAGACCTTGTACTTCCCTGGGAGTTGGCTTTGGTCGATCTTTGCCAGGCCTTCTGAGAGCTGTTTCATTACGGTTCTCCCCACCTGTTTGTCCGTAAGCTCTGCCGTGTACTGCCTCCCCAGGCTTTTGATGGGTTGCTCAGAGAGGAGTGGGATTTTCTCTCCCCCTACGACGAAGATGGTGCTGTCGTTTCTGACTCCTCTTCTGAGAGACAGGCTCCGTGATTTTGATGGCTTGATCCTCATTCGTGCCCACAACATCAACTCGCCCATCCTTTTCAGCAGTCTTGATGTGCATGCTGCTGTCTGGAGGAGGCTGGTGACGTCGTCCATGTACGTCCTTAGTGGGGGTAGTCTCTGCCCAGATGGTAGCTTGATCCCTCCAACCATCTGTCTTGCTCCAGCAAGGATTACCTCAAAGGCTGCCACGAACAGGATGGGGGAGATAGCACAACCCATAGCGATTCCTACTTCTAACTGTTGCCACGGGGTGGTGAACTCTTAGAGGGCAAAGCACATCTGTAGGCCATTGAAGTAGGATCCTACCATGTTCTTGATGCAGGAGGGTATGTGGGTATGTGGCAGTTGGTGTCGATGTAGCCATTCTCAAGCAGATAGGTGGTCATCCTTCTGGCCAGCACTGAGAAGAAGATTTTTCCTTCTACGTTCAGCAAGGCGATGTTTCTGAACTGGCTGATGTCTTTGGAGTTTGCTTCCTTAGGGATGAAGACCGCTACAGCTCTTTGCCACTCTGAGTGAGTGGCAAAGAGTTGCTTTTTCCAGGCAGTTCTCATGAGGTACCATAGCAGCTCTAGTGCCTTGGGGCAGTTCTTATAGAGCTTATAGGGGATTCCATTGGGGCCTGGTGCTGATGACGCCCTCGCCTTCTCCACGACTTGTCTGACTTCACTGAGCTTGGGGGGCATGGTGTTGAACGCAGTAGTCGGAGGTGCAGGCTTGGGCACGTACCCTGGTGTTCCTAATGGGATGTTCCTTGTTACTGTCGCTGTACTGTGCTCTGACATGCTGCTCCAGTTGCTCCTTGGTGGTTTCGAGTTTCCCACTCTTCTTCTTCAAAGGGGTCTTTGAAGAAGCTGGCTCATTCTTTTTGTTTCTGTTTGTTGCGCTTACGGATACGCTCAGCTCTGCGAAGCCTGGCCAGTCTTTGCCCGACCTCCTCCCACAAAGCTTTCAGACCCTCTTTCTCTGCCAGCGTTGCCTTCCTCCAGCTCTTCCGTAGCTGTTGGCGCCTTTGCACTAGATGGTCAATCTCCTTTTCCCTCCTTCCCTTCTCTCTTTGGGCGGTCCTCTGGTTGGAGGCCACTTTGCCAAACCTGTCCTTGCAGGCCTGGTATAGGATGTCCCCAATCTGGTTGAGCTTGGATTCCACCCCTCCTCGCAACGATCCCTCCAGTGTCTTGACCAGGTCGGTGTCCAGTGTTTGCCAAGCTTCTGTCTCACTTGACTTTGGCCATTTGAGCTTGCCTCTTCTCGTTGGTTTCTTGGTCTCTGCTCTTCTTCATCTGTGCCATCTTTGCCTTCTGCAACGTTGGGTCCATCGGCTCTGTGGTTTTCGACCGGGCTCTCGGTCCCTCTTGTCTCACCTGCTGACCACACTTTCGCTTCCCCTGGTGGAATCGCAACCCATGATACGAGGTAACTTTTTCCCATCCGCATCCACACTTTCGGAGGATCTTTTCTTCATTTCCTGGAGTTCTGGTGCTCCTCTCGTTGTCCATTTCCATTGCCGTCGTTAACATGTGGTCCGTCCTGTTAGGCCCATCTTTCATCCTGCCTCTCGGAGGGCCTGCGGGTTGATTTCTCTTAGTGTTCTTTGTAGTCAAGGTTTGGGTTTGCCTCTTCTGAGGTACTAGTGGGTTGGGTAACTAGCCGCCCACTTCCGGTGCGGTCTTTCCCTGCTGTCATCCAGTCTTTCCTGGCTGTCCTCCAGTCTTCCCTGGACTCCAACTGCACTGTTCGCAGCAGTCACTGGGTTACCAGAACTTCAGTAAATGTACAGGGAGATGGAACACCTGCTGGGCATTGCTGTCTGTCGCACCTCCTCCGGTGCCCACGGGTCAGCTGCAGGGTCATCAGCTAGTCAATACATGAGTCGATAGATTAATTGAATAATGATCAGTTGTCCAGAAAGCTGCAGTCTGCAACAGCAGAGGCCAAACAATCAGCCCATTGAGAACAGGCAGGTTTTGAACAGACACTGTACTAGTATTTCCAAAGTCAGGTGTTTGAAGTTTGGTGTCTGATGTGTCACCAACGACAGGCGACACTTCAACATGTGATGATGCTTCCTGTCAGGAAATGATGTCACTTTGTGTTGTGACTGGAGCAGTAAACAGGAGCATAAATAATAAGGTAGCAGCTTCCATTGAAGATGAAGACAACATTCATGTCAGTGTGCTCAGTTCTGACGATGATGAGGATGAAGCTCACAGTCAGTCAGCTGTGTGTTGATGAAGATGACAGTGGTGATGAAGATAGTCCACATCCGTGCTTTAAATGAGAGCAGCAGAAGTGCAGGGACAGCTGTTAAAGACCTTTGTCAAGTTTTGTATTTCATTCAATGATTATTGATTTCACCAAGTCTTATTTCATGTGGAGCATTTTGAAATTGTACAGAAAACATTTCTCTTTGTGTTTGAATCAAATGATAAAACCTCAACACATCTGATTGGATTATAAATGGATTTTTATCTTCATCATTTATTCTTTATTCAGATTGATGAACTGCAGTTTGTCAGAGATCAGCTGTGCTTCTCTGGTCTCAGCTCTGAAGTCCAACAACTCCCATCTGACAGAACTGGACCTGAGCTACAACAAAGACCTGAAGGATTCAGGAGTGAAGCTTCTGTGTGACTTTCTGGAGAGTCCACACTGTCGACTGAAGACTCTGAGGTCAGTTCATGTATTTTGCTCTTGTACAGTGTATATCTACCAAAATGAAATCCACAAGAGAAGTTTTAAATGTCCTTAAGTTCTCTTGTTTTCTGGGTTTGTCTGAGCACAAATCACAACAGCTCTTTTTTAAAGTTTTTCAGTCTGAACAGTTTATCTGTGAATTTAGTCTGAAGTAGAGGCTGACATTTGTTCGGGAAACCCACGGGTCACGGGATTCCTGCGGGATGGGAGTCAACTTTACTATTAATCACGTGATTGGGACGGTACGGGAGTAAAAAGTTAACAGGAGCAGACGGGAGCGGGAATCAACCAATAGGACACGCACACCGAAAAACATATGACAGGCCCACCGCAATTTTTGTAGTTTTCTTTCCATAAACCTACACAGCAACGCAAGTCAAAAGAACTACATGGCCCAGAAGCCAACAGTGCTTCTGGCCGCTGCTTGCCTGCTTCCCGCTGAAAATTAAAGAACAGCGATGGAAGGAGCAAGCAGCAGCAGCGCACAAGCCGAAAAAATTGAACTACAACGTAGGGGTGGGTGGTATAAACGGTATAACGGTAGAAACGATATGAATTTGGCCAACGGTAGAGATTTTGACTATACCGGCCTGCCGCGATATAAAGAAGTAATCAGGTTAGCAGGAAGAAAGAGGGGAGAGAGAGGGAGAGAGAGAGAGAGAGAGAATATGGACAGATGTGTCCACTTGATATAGTGCCCCCTCGCGTGAAGTCGCGTGTGTGACGCTCGTCTCCTCCACAAAAACGTTTGTGACTGCGCTGCATTATTATAAGTCATGATGAAGAGTCCAGACTCTGTCTCTCCTCTTCATCTCCTCGGTGTGTGTCTGTGTGCAGTTTGTTGTCTGCTCTGGTCTAAAACATCCTCACTGATGTAAATGATCCTGCTGCATTAATACAAAAACATGAATATCCTGCATCGTTTGATCATTCTTTTGACTAAGCTGAATAAAGGTGAGGATTTTTCTCATCAGAGGACAATATTTTATTAAAGAAATAAACTATTATTAACAATAATAATACTAAATAAATAATTAAATAAATGCATATAAATAGTAACATTTTCCTAAAATACTGTTTTTAATTTTGTGTTACATTGTTTGGAGAAAGATCCGTTACACAGCTTCAAAATTACTTAAATTTTTTTTTACTATGTTTTGAAGTGTTTATTCTGCTGCAATGTATCTGCTATGTGAGTATGTTCAGAAACAGTCATTTTGACATATATATACAGAAGAAAAGACTATATCGCAATATATATCGTTACCGCACATGCTTCAAATTATACCACTATATAAATTTTAGGCCATATTGCCCAGCCCTACTACAACGTAAAGTAAGAAATAACGACATTTCTGTTAAGCTAATTGAACTACTGGGAAAGTCGCAAATATTAGCTAACTTCGTTAGAGTTGTGTGTGATGACGTTAAAACGACGTATGCGGCTTGTAAAACCTGCTTGGTTTTAATCAAATACACCAGTGAGTCTGGGACGAGTGGACTCAAGAGGCACACTTGCAGCGCAGATTCCGGGAAAAATCAGCTCAGCATATCTTCATTTGTCAAACGGAAATTACCTAGAGACTAGAAGGAAAAAAAATGGGAGCGGTACAGGAGTGGGAGTCATTCTGAATGGGAGAGGGATGGGAGTGGGAGTCACTTTACCGGGAGTGGGATGGGACAGGAATTTTTTTTCCCCTCTGGCCCGGGATTGAGACGGGACACAAATTTTCTCTGTGGGAGTGGGACGGGACAGGAATGAAAATCCACTCCCGTGTCACCCTCTAGTCTGAAGTCAAACTGGATTCATGTTATTAAGGAAACTGTAGGATTTATCCTTCAATGTGCTGCCAAATTACATCTACATTCATCTTTTTTCTTACATGTGAGACATTTAAAAAATTAAAACAAGTTCAGCAAATGTTCAGGAATGTCTTTCTATACAAAACCTTTAGAACACACACACACACACACACAGGTGGTGTCAGAAAATATCTAAAATATTGAGTATCAGGATATTATGTTTTGTGATTCTGTATCGATTCTCAAAACACTGTATCATGATATTTTGATTCATACAAAGAAATGTGACAGTGGATCATTTTGTGTTGTGTTTGAACCCCTGACCACTAAACAGCAGTGTTGTTAACTCAAATTTTAATGCGTATAGCGTCTGTTCTTCATATTATGACAGTTTTCCTAAAATCAGATGAAAAAAAACAATATATCTCCTTCCTTACAGTCTCACAATGTCAGGTAATATATTGAATGGTAACCTGTGTATCATGATACATATCATATCAGCAGATTCTTACCAATACACAGCCCTACTCACAACACATCTAGATCCATGCATTCACATATGTCTACAGACTTTGCTTTCATATGCAGATGTGTGTTGATAAAGATGAATATTTTGTCCACATGTGTCTCTCTTGGTAAGCAGAGCGAGGTCTGTAACATTTGTCTCTGTGTATAAATGGTGATGAAAACTGAACACTGTAAAAATGTCAGTCTGCAGTGTTATTCAAGGCTGCTTTGTCATAATATCTGTGGCAGAAAAGTGACATGTGCTGACTGAGCTGCACCATATTGATCATTATCAATACATGTGTTATTACATGTCATCTGATGTGTGGTGTATCAAAGAGTCTAAATAACTGCACTGTTAAAACTGATGTCATTGCGTCCAACCTGTTGTTCTTGTCTGAAGGAAACGTTTAATGAGCAACAACTTCACAATGAAAACACAACTTGACTTTGGGACAATGGTTGTAAAGTGTGGGACAATTGAAAGTAGAATTCAGGACAGTTGTGGGACACTGAGGACAAAAGTGAATTTTGAGTCCTGCCATTGACTGTGTCAGTGTCATATTATACTACGTCAGGGTATCAGCTGCACTACAGTTCCTTACTGAGTCTCTGATCCTTCAGTTATCAGTCCCAGTGTTCCCCATTACCTCCATTAGTGCTGTCCATCTGTCTATAAATAATTCCCTCTGTCATCTCAGCATATATGTCATTTTTTACAGTGTAGAAATACTTGTTAGAATTGATAAGCACTCAGCAGAGGTGGTGGGAGGTCTTTTCAAACCATCTGATTGTATTTGTTGTCTTTGCTGCTGTTTGTAATATTTGTAATCTAACAAATATGTGTAAGTGTGTAGCCGTGGTGTCTCCACCTCCCCTCCAACATCTACGTATGTTACAGTGTTGAACCTGCGTCCTGTTGGCTTCAGCTGTTTGGACTTTAGATTTTCTAAACTTCTACTTTCTAAACCATCTTCACATCTGAACAGATTATTAAACACTGAATGATTTCAAGCAGGAACACTGTCTCCTAAACTTACATCATTTATTCTTTATTCAGGTTGAGATGGTGTGGTTTGTCAGAGATCAGCTGTGCTTCTCTGGTCTCAGCTCTGAAGTCCAACCCCTCCCATCTGACAGAACTGGACCTGAGTGACAACACGTGGAGGAGTCAGATGTGAAGCTGCTGTGTGATCCTGTGGAGAATCCAGACCGTAGACTGAAGACTGTGAGGTCAGTAGAGGGGCGGAGTCAGTCCATGCTGGTTTCATCAGTATTGAAGTAAACACAGTTTGAATCAAAGTAAAGATCCAGTATTTCCTGTTTTCCTCAGTGAAGCTGTGAGAGGAGAACGGTGACAGGCTTCAGGATCTCAAAGTCTTTGTTTCAACACTAAACAACTTTATCAGTTCATCTTTGTCACAGCTCTCAGATCAGTCTGACTGAAGCCTGCAAATCACTGGCTCTTATTTCATAGAACCATGGTTACATTTAGTAACCATGTGGTCTTTGTACAGACCAGAACCTGCTGAAGTCCAGAAACCACAGCTGATGATTTGTCTTCAGTCTTTGTATGAACATGTAGGACCTTTAACATCATAAATATAAATATATCTGTCCATGTGTCTTTTGTTTTGTTGTTCACACATGAAAAAGTGGTGTGGAGCCGCCTTCAGGGTCGGCCTGTAACTCACACAATTTTCCTGATTAATCAATTAACAGTTGTTTGGTCAATAAAATGTGAAAAATAGTGAAAAATGTTGATCAGTGTTTCTCAAAGTGCAGGATGACGTCCTCAAATGTCTTGTTTTGTTCACAACCCAAAGATATTCAGTTTACTGTCATAAAGGAGGAAAGAAACCAAAAATATCCACTTGTGCTCTGAACAGGACTGAAGTCCTGCTGCTCTTTATACTGGAGGTGATGAAGAAGAGTCTCTGTAAACACTGATTTATGACTCCTGCTGTCTGTCTGCTTCTCTCATCAGATGGAGGCTGTGATCTCAATCAGAGTGATGATGATGAAGAAGGAGGAGTTTGTGTTGAGAGGATCAGCTGTGTCCTGATGAACATGTTCAACTGGGTTTGAAATTAAACTCAGCAAACAAGTTAAACCATAAAACTCTGATTTAATAAAACTCAGTTTAGTTTTAATGTCAGGTCTAAGTGGAGGATGTTTTTAGAGCCACTCGTGATGATGATGATGATGATGATGATGATGATGATGATGATGATGTGCAGTTTCTTCTTGTATTTGTTATTTGTATTTCTTGTTATATTTTCCATGTATTGCTGATTTTATATGAATATATCCCTTTAATGTCCTCACTAAGAAAAAAGCAATGGAAAAATTATTTCTTTGCATTTTTTATTTCCTTGGGGTCATTATAACAACAATCAAAAAAAGTCTTTCAACAGACCCCACAGTTTTTAAAATACAGGCCTCGACCAAATGGTTGAGATGTCACTTCATGGTAAATGAATTATAATACAGACAAATACCAAAAAAGTAGAAAAAGTCAAATAAAATGCTAAATTATGGAAAGAATAATCAGCATCAATGTGTTTTGTTTTTTTTTTGGCATTAGATCCACTTCACACTTCCAGTTTCAGGTGGTATTCTACAAAACAGTTTTGTAGAATACCACTGTTACTACTGTTCTCTGTTACTACTGTTCTCTCTGCCTCTGTTCTTTTCTCTCTCTCTTCCACCCCTCCCACCTCCCCTCTTTCCTCCCCTTTTCCTCTTTCCCTCTCAACCCGACCGGTGCCGTCAGATCACCGCCCACCATGAGTCATGGATCTGTCCGAGGTTTCTGCCTGTTAAAAGGAAGTTTTTCCTCGCCGCTGTCGCCAAAGTGCTTGCTTATGGGGGAGTTGTTTCAACTGTCGGATGTAAACAAAATTATTGAGTGTGGTCTAGACCTACTCTATTTGTAAAGTGTCTTGAGACAACTTTGTTGTGAATTGGCGCTATATAAATAAAATTTGATTGATTGATTGATTGATTTTGTTTTTGTTTTTTTTCACCCAAACATTTACAAAAACATCTCAAAAACAAAAATAAAAATAGAATTCCTTATCAAATATTTAAAGGAATAACATTAAATATATGATATTAACAACATTGAATGTTCATATGTATTTTTTAGATACATTTTTTTTAATTATTATCTTAGAATCACTACTTTTACCATAAAGTGACAAATCTACCGTTTGGTAATGCATGTTTTTAGACAGAAAAAAAATCGTACTTATGAAATTATTTTAGCATATATATGATGAAATAACATTTAAAATAACATTAAATGTTTCATATTTACAACAATAAATTAGAAGGTTATTTCATAGCAAATAGTGAATTTTATTTTCATTAGCTTACTTCGCTACCTTTATTATAAAGTGACAAATCAACCGTTTGGTAGAGCACATTTTTAGAAAATTATTTCACACTTATTAGATCTTTTTTTAAAAAATCAAGTTACACGATTCTGTTCAGTAAGACCTCGGGTGCTGTAATATGTCAAAAAAATTACATACCCTTTAATGTCCTCACTAAGAAAGAAGCAATGGAAAATTATTTCTTTGCATTTTTTATTTCCTTGGGGTCATTATAACAACAATCAAAAAAAGTCTTTCAACAGACCCCACAGTTTTTAAAATACAGGCCTCGACCAAATGGTTGAGATGTCACTTCATGGTAAATGAATTATAATACAGACAAATACCAAAAAAGTAGAAAAAGTCAAATAAAATGCTAAATTATGGAAAGAATAATCAGCATCAATGTTTTGTTTTGTTTTTGGCATTAGATCCACTTCACACTTCCAGTTTCAGGTGGTATTCTACAAAACAGTTTTGTTTTTGTTTTTTTTCACCCAAACATTTACAAAAACATCTCAAAAATGGTCATAAAAATGGAATTCTTTATCAAATATTTAAAGGAATAACATTAAATATATGATATTAACAACATTGAATGTTCATATGTATTTTTTCAGATACATTTTTTTTAATTGTTATCTTAGAATCACTACTTTTACCATAAAGACAAATCAACTGTTTGGTAGAGCACATTTTTAGAAAAATATTTCACACTTATTAGATCTTTTTTTTTTTAAATCAAGTTACATGATTCTGTTCAGTAAGACCTCGGGTGCTGTAATATGTCAAAAAAATTACATACCTTTGAAATTTTCACCAAATACTGTTCAAATGTCTGGAGAGATTTTTTTCTTGCTAACTTCCTGTGAGGAGGCTGAAAAGGCATATTTTTAAAGACAGTGACATCTAGTGGATTTGTTTAGCCTCAACCAAGTGGTAGAGACGGCTCAGTCAGGTTGAGTTAAGTTCAACACATTTTTCAATAAGAAATAGTGACTCAAAATGTGCTCTACCAACCGGTTGAGCAGGACGTTAAAGGGATATTGCTGGTATATGTTGTAGAATAAGGCCCATATTTCCTGACATACTTCCTGCTGGATATATTTTGTTATTGTCATATTATCTCTTTAAATATTGTTGAGGAATGTTTATATTTTTTACATACTCATTTCTCTGTGTTTCTATATGTTTGTATTGTTGAATGGGAGCACCTGTAACGTGACCAGTTTCCCCCCCGAGGATCAATAAAGTATTTGTGATTGTGATTGTGAGCGTCTTTGTTTTGGCAGGTTTCAAACCTGTGACATGAACACGACTAAAATCCATCAACATAAATATGAAGTTGAGCTGTGAATCAGGAAGATTTGACATTTGATCAACATCTTCAAATAATCTTCAAGCTTTTTCTCCTCAGAAATCAGTGTTGAGCAGTCGTTCATGTTGTGGAGCTCCTGCTGGAGCTGCTTTCTGCCACCAGATGGCACGTTTCCTCTGAACTGATGTGAACACTTCCTGTTTTCAATAAATGTCATCATAGTTCAGTTCAGCTGGATTTAAAATGTACAACTTGGTTTGAAATTAAACTGAGCAATAAGTCAAGTAATTAAACTGAAGTTCAGTTTAAGTTCAGTAAAGAAGTTTGTCTTTCTGCTTCATTTATTCACATCTCACTCTCTCTCTTACTCGCTTCCTGCTTGTTCTCAATCAGCTGACTATGTTTACTTTTTCAGTCAATCAACCAGATTTAGCCTCAACCTCCATCAGCCAATCATGTCGTTGCCATCAAACTTTTAAATCTTCTCTGCTGCTGTCAGCTGTCACGTCAGTGTGGAGTCGCTGCAAACGTCCAACACACATTTTTCTCATCATAGTAACAAGCTAATCCCTGATCCCCAAACCAGAGGAGAAAATAATGTGTCCAGTGTTTGTCTGCAAGCTCTGTCACAAACTGTCATTCTCTCTTTTCTTTTATACTTTATATTTATGGGGTTTTCTTATTTTCCACAAGAACAATAAAAAAGCAAACAAACGTATAAGCAGTTTTAATGCAAACAAATAAAAAGAATAAGAGTTCATGTTCAGGAGACTCCAAAGAGGCCAACTCCAATATAACTTTACACCAACTGTTAACAGAAGGGCCCTGATCACGACTCCACTGGTGTACTATATTTTTTTTTCTAGCAGCAAATGTTAGACAGTTATATAACCTTTTGCTGGTTATGGTTATATTTCTACTTAGAGACCTAAAATCAAAGACAAAGACGTGTTTTTCCATTTCACATAATATTTCAGATCAATACTTATGTAATTTATAACATGCCCATAATCAATGCGTCAAGGTTCCTATTTCAGTTTTACATTTGAGCCACAGAGAAGAAAGTGAAGCGTCAAAATAATCTCCAAATCTCCTCCCATGTCTCTTCGTCACTCGTCTCTGACGCGTCCTTCTCCCACACACCTTTCATCCTCTGTGTATTTATAGGAGCCATAACACTCACTGTAGATATCTCAGGATGATCAAAACAAACTGTCGTTCTTATTCACTTTGTAGTCACATTAAGCTTCATCGTTACATCCTGGTTGCTCTGGTTTTATCTTTTAGTGCCCTGCAGACCAAACTTCTGCACTGGGCCTCTGCTGCTACGTCTTATATCTACACCCTGGGCTGCCTGCTAACAGCTAACATTAGCTCCTTGCTAACATTTTGTACGACATCATCGCCCGCTGCTTTAGCTCTGTGTACTGGCAGTTATTGTCTCTTGTGCAGCACGTCTGACCCAAAAGGAAAAGCTCAGTTCTCCGGTCTGCAGCGGTGTAACGAGTCAGCACCGTTCCCTAACACACCGGGCCCTGCTCATCACAATCACACATAATACAACACAATGTCAGTAGTGAATGAAAGAAGTGAAAGCATGCAGCTTTAAAACCAACAACAGCAAAATGCATCAC
Organism: Lutjanus argentimaculatus; assembly: GCA_034769285.1. Taxonomy (NCBI): domain Eukaryota; kingdom Metazoa; phylum Chordata; class Actinopteri; order Lutjaniformes; family Lutjanidae; genus Lutjanus; species Lutjanus argentimaculatus. Next base: position 713,629 of record JAWZSL010000004.1, on the reverse strand, counting down.
TGTGATACAGAGAAGAAGTCATGACAGCAAAGCCAAGATAGTGATAAACCAGCCTCCCTGACAAAATCTGCTGCTGGAGCATCATCACACCTGTTTTCTCAAACTGTGGTACGTGGAGGGATGTCAGATATATATGTTTAAAATGAAATGAAGTCATTTCAAAACATATAAAACTCAAAATACAACAAAAAATATGGTTGTAATGTAATTTAAGATCAGTTTTGTGAACTGTCTGTAGCTGAACAGGGCGCACGCTTCTGTATTTTGACATCAGTTATAATGTGGCACTTGGAGAGCTCAGTATTTTTTGAGGTAGTACGTGGTGTAAAAAGTTTGAGAACAGTGTCGTAACAGATTTAAACATAATCGCTGTCAGTGCACCTTCTCACATATAAAAACCAACAGGTGTTGGTACACCTGCACAGAGAAGAAAACTAACAGGTGGTGGTCACCATGTCAGCTCAACTTCGTTGTTATGGTCGTCCGGGGCTTTCCCAAGGATGGGTAACTTTTGGTGACGTCATAGACGTGCGCCGCAGGAACGCAGCTGAGTAGAGACACTGTTGTTGCTAGGCTACACGGCAACACGGCTATTTTGGTGCAGCATGGCGGAATATTTATCCGATGTAGAAGTGTCTGACGACGACTTTGAGTATAATGGATGCCCGTATCGTTTTGAGCCAGAATACACCGACGAGGAGCTATTTGAAAGGAGGATGCAGAGGGAAAGAGCCGAACAGCTGGCCAGAGAACGAGCAACCACTGCACGTCCACGAATGGGGGCTAACTGGTGGTGTTGTTGTGGACATTGCACGAGTTTCGCAGCAGATAATGTCTAATTTAGGGGCTTCGATTTCTGGCCCTGTCCGCTACTATGGCATGAGAAAAAAACGCCGTCGGATGGATCTAAATTGCTCGAAAACGGCTCCGAGCTCCACCAAAATTGTCTGGGTGAGTCTACGAGCGTATTTAATCCTAACAATAAGGTCCAGGTGTCAAAAAACCGAACTTATCCTTTAACTTAGAAACGTGACATAGATGTATGTGTCAATAAACTCTGAGCTTGTATATGCAAAACTTATTTTGTGTTATTGTGATGTTATTTATTTGATGAATGACATGAAGTATGTGACATCATGAACTACATGTCTAGACTCAATAAGCACTTTCACACCCATTATTATGATATATGCTACAATACATGGCAGCAGTAGAGCTCTATAAATGACAATAGTAGTATTTTCTGATGATAATGTAAAGTTATATGAAGATAAAGGCCTGTTACTGTATTATTGGAGGCTCATGCACACAGGCCCTGGTCAGTCAGGGGCCCTAATGCCCGCTACATTACCTGCATATATGGTGGTTCTGCTGCTGCCAGTCTAAAATCCATACTCCGGTCTGTGGAGAGCCTCCTGGACAATGTCCCCCGGCGTCCTCGCTGCTCCTCGCCATAACTCAGCTAGTGGCTACACGCAGGCCGTCCTTTCCAGAGCGGTCTGTCCCAGTCCACTGCAGACTGACAAGAAAGCATCGTAATTTAATCTGGGAATCCCCTGGAAATCTCTGAGTGCACTCCTCCCAGCCTTCAGCCGGCCCCATACGCACATTTAGTCCCCGATAAATGCTTCACACCTCCTCATCAGCGCCCCTCACCACTGTCAGGTCTCATGTTGTCTCCGTGTCGGGAAATACAGAGTTCACATCAGTGCCACTTCAGCCTCAATCCTCCAGACGTCGTCTTTGGTCATCGCAGCTCTCCTGCTTATCCCTGATACATAACTCTGTGCAGATACAGATCCATTCGCTGCAGGAGAGCTGACGCAGTTGAAGTCTAAAGTAACAGCTCTCCTCACCACAGATCATCACATCGATTGGTTTTCTCAACCGGGTGCAAACAGCTTCCTAACCCAGTTCAGGTCAGGCTGCGTACTTAGTACAGTTTTTAGTTCAGAGATGCTTTGTCTGGTGAGTAATGCATCACCATGAAAATGAAACTAAATTTAAAATATCTTCACCACTTTACTTTACTGTCAGACTTTTTGATCTGCAGTGAAGAGGGACACGCACACAAAACAAGCTTCAGACTGAGGTCTTGATTTGAGATATTTCTAATTAAATTCATCATTGGGCTGCACAGACAGACGTTTCAGTCCAGGTTGGACTCCTCAGTGCAGAGTGAAGCCTGCACGATGAGCCTCCACATTTGAAGGTTGGTCTACAGCTGCACCTAGTCAGTGATCTAGAGCTGATTAAAAACAGATGAAGCCAGTTACCGGCAGGACAAGTCACCACACATCAGAACAGTAGGACTGACCCTTTGCTAAGCCCCGCCTCCATACAGCAACTGTCCAGTCATAGTTTAGCAACCCTAACCAGGGCGCTGCAGGTCTGTCAAGTGTTGACGTGGTGTGCCTGTGGTTCTAAGAAGAACAATAATGTTTCATGAGTCTGGACGGTGGCTCTTTTTGAAGTTGAATACACAAGAGCACAGTGTGGTGAACGGATTAAACTCTGCATGTCCGGCTAACTCATGCTAGCTTTAACTTTACCTCCAGACAAACTTGTTAGATCCACTGCATCTGCATTTGTTCTGTGGGGGTTTGAGGAGGAGGATGTGGGCTGATGAAGAATCAAAGTGGGTCGATGATGAGCCATCTCTCTCTGTCTCACTGTCTCAGGTCTAAGCTGGGTTAGCTTAGCTCTTATCCCGGCTCTCTTCCTGTGGTGATCGTGGTCCGGCTGGTCTGGCTGGGTGACCCGTCTCAAGGTCCGCTGCACTAATCGAGTCCCTGCGCTTCCTTTCCCCACAGTTAATGAGAGTATTTCTGTCATCTATCATAGGACCTGCCTCTCCAGGTGTGGAAATTCCCCAAAAGCTTCTTTTTATTTAAATGCCACTATAGTGACTTTAGTAGATTAGGTTTAGGTTTATGGTGATTATATCTGAATTTAAATGACATTTTTTGGATTATCAGCTGTTTAAATCAGGAATTATGATGTCTAATCTAATATTCTTTATCCTTTTTGCTTCTGTTGTCAGAAAAAAACAGTTCAAACTTCCTTATAATAACAGGTGCATGTGCTCACCTGTCCTAACAGACGCACTGTTGAGTTGAAAAAGTCCTTAAACCAGAGTGTTCTCATTCCTAAAAGTTCTTCTGTATGTTGGTTTATATTTTGTTGAACTCTGTTCTAAAACAACACCCACATGTCTGTGTTTACATTCGATGGCTGTGGAAATTGTTCTGTCACATATTAATATGAGGCTGTTTCTTTGAGTTCTTTTCAATTTGGTTTTTTTTTGGTTTTTTGGTTTTTTTTTTCTGCACTAACGGAAACATTTGCTCTAAATGATGAGACAATAACTTTTGAAGATACTGAAATAATTTCTCAGGTGGCTGTAGTCAGCAAACCAAACAATGGATTAACTGAGAAAATCAATCAATCAATCAATCAAACTCAGCTGTTTAGGACTTGAGTGCAAAGACTTTTAACTTGTTATGGTTTGGACATTTTGGTTAGTCACTTCCTGTTTTATTTTATAGTATTGGTTTTCCCTTGTGTGTCTTTGTTGTTTTTACTTCCTGTCTTTGTTCTTTTCCCGCTCTTTTCTGATTATTGATTTGGTTCACCTTGTTGTTCACCCACCTGTGTCTGATTAGTGTGTTTTCTACTTAGTCCCTGTGTGTCTCTCTGTCTGTGTCAGTTCGTGTGTTGTATTCGGTGTAAGTACTTGTGCATTCCCTGTGTTTCTTCCAGTGTTTGTTGGATTTATTTTCCCCTTTTGGAGCTTTTGGATTTTTGGATTTTACCTGTTTTTTTATTTTTTTATTATTATTTTTTTTTGTCTTTTGGATCCCTTCATTGTTCTCGTAAACCTTGTTTCAGTTACCTTTTGTTGGATCATTAAATCACCATTTGAACTCTGCTCCAGTGCTCAAGTCTGCATTTTTGGGTCCACGCCTCCAGTGTTTTCTAGTTGACTTTACACCACACCTGACATAACTATCAGGTGACTTGGTTCCACCTGCTTATTTCTATGCTACCATGATGTTGCTTTTGACTTTCAGTACATTGATATTTATCTTTAGTCTGTTTATTTTCATTTAGTCTATTAGTTTATTTTTTCATTTAGTCTAGTTTAGTTTAGTTTATTTTCATTTAGTCTAGTTTAGTTTAGTTTATTTGGATCCCCATTAGCTGCAGCAAATCCTGCAGTTATTGTAGCCATCTGAGAGACATTTTTACTGAAATTTAATTAAAATGTTTATTTTACATTTTTTGTCATAATTTCATTAATGTTTCAATTCATGGTCATTAAAAACTGATTTAAAAATGTAAGAAAAGGGTTGTTAAAAAGATTAATTTAAAAATGATTTCAAATATACCACCTTTAAAAATATTGTTTGGTTAAAAAGGTTGTATTGTTCCTTATGTAAGTTTAAGTCTATTTTGATATAGAGTAATAGGTCACATGACTAGAGTTCAGAGGTCGCACCTGTGGCATTATGGGCTGAAGCAGTACGGCGGCAGAGAGCTCCAACATGGCTACAGAGGAAGTACATACGGCCCCAAAATATTAATATTCTACATGGTCCAGGAGGCGCACACGGTAACTGTCATTTTGCACTTATATTTGATGTTGTATCTGTTTATAATGTTGCTTAAGTGGACTTGAATGGACAATTTAATGTTTTCTGCTGTTATGCTAACTTGTTGGGACCTGTCTTTGATCGGGTATTCGCGGCAAATGCTGTTGTTGAGCCTGTCTAAATGCTGGACATTTGTTGAGAGACTTTAAAAGCAATAAGAGATATGTATTTCAAACGTTTTTATGTCTTTATTTTGTAGTTTTCACGGTGTCTGCGGAGGAGGAAAGATGGAATAAAACTCAAAAAGACATCTGTATGATGCGTGGCCATTATTTCTTTGGACCGGTGTAGTTACAGTTACCCTTAAAGGGGTCTGACACATGTAAAATTATACAACAAATAACACATAACACTACACACATTACAACATAAAGAAAAGATGTAAAACTAAACACACAGTACAGACCACGCTGTGTAGAGTCGTCACTTCCCTTAATGTTTCAAAACACATTTAAAAACATTATTAATAAAAATAATAATACAATTTTATTCATTTACCTCCAATATATATGTATATGTTTTTAAAGTTGAAACCAAAACAATAAAAAAATGTCCACAGATAGTATTATATGTTTATTCTTTATTTCAAATGGCAAAAGAATTAGAAAAAAAAATCACTTTGAATTCCTGTATACAATTATTATAAGTCATTATGTGTATCTGGAGGCATATTAATTTTTTTATAAATTGTTGTTGTTACTCTGTTCAGCTTTTATATAAAAGAAAATCAGAAGTTTAAATCAGATTAAGTTTCAGATCAGTAAAGTGTAAGAATTCATCAAGACAACAAAACCTGCATGATCATAGAGGTGAAGAAAAAAACAGGTTGTGTTTCTGTCTTACATGGTGAAAATCAGATGCCCACTGAAGGAAGTGTGGTGATTATCATTGTCAAACACCCTTGAATTACCCACAGATGCAAAAACACAACATCTCCGGCCTGTAGAAGCAGCGTCCCACCACTAGAGGATGTACCAACATGGGCCGTCTGATGTGAATATGCCAAAAAAGTGCGTTGTGAGTTCTTGACCAACACAGCACCTGAGGGATTGTGTCCTAGTACACCAAGGTGCCACTCGAAGTGGTACGCTCCCCTCACTGGTGCAGTGAAAACACCTGTTGGACATTTGTTTTTGTCATTTTAAATGTCAAATAAATTGTTGCAACATTTGTCGGTCACATCAACAGGTGAAAACAAGAGAGCTCAGGTACCTGTGTTTGGGTTGTAGGCGTTTCCAATGTTCGTGACGACACCTTTGAAGACCAGAGTCGTGAATTTGTTAAAGGGTCCCCTATCTACATGGCCTCCAGGGGTCAGATACGCTGAGAAAGCCACCTGTTTGACTGCAATAGACAGAGGACAGTGAAGCTGTGGACTGTTATTCTGTTATTCTGTTATTTGTGTACTCTCCCAGCCTGGGAACAGGACTAATCTGTGAGCATGTTTTATTTGCTGTGGCAGACGTGTCTGTCCGCTCTCTGATTTTCACCCGTTCTGGATCTGGATCTTGTGCTGGATTCAGTTGAATACAAATTTCCAGATCACTGCATTCTGCTTTTTTATACTGTTTTAACAATGTCCCAATTTTTTATTATTACTGTTTGTGTGTCTGTGTGTGTGTGTGTATACCTTGCAGCTGTCGCCTGAGTCTTTGAACCTCTGTCTTTTGCCCCTGCAGTTCTCTCCTGTTTGCTGCATGACATGGAAAGACAGGATAAATTAGTTTGATCTCTTATTTCTGTCCTTTTGGATTTTTATAAACTGTGAAAACATGACAACAGTTGTAAAACAACAGTGGTTTGTTGAGAAGTGTTCCTAATGCTTCTCTTATAACCTGACATAATACTGTACCTTGATGCTCTCCTTGAAGCTGTTTCATCACCAACTTCTGTTGAGCCAACGAGACGGACAGCTGTCTCAGCACAGCATAGACGTCTTTGAGACAAGGCTGTTCGTCTGCGATCGTCTTCCCCATGGACGAGAAGCAGATGAGCTGCAACAGCAGGAAAACCACAGTGATCTTCATTCTCGCTCAGGCAGTTTCCACAGGTGAACTGTGTCGTCTGTGAAGCTGAGTCATGTTTTATAGAGCAACAAAAGGAGGCGTGAAGGTGAAGGAGGTGCTCGTCACAGACAGGTGTCTTCATGGTTCATCTGAAACTTGCTGAGTTGTTCCTGAATATTTCCTCGCTGCAAAACAAACTGATAACACATTTCACTATGAGGATGTAGGAACATTAAATCTGTGGGTTTCACAATGAGGAAATTAGAACTTTATTCTCATAAAAGTGCTGGTTCTTATTTCTCACGTTCTTCCAATAGTGGAGATCCCAGAAAGCCTCCTTGAATGAGTCTGGAGCCACACTTCAATCAATAAATATTACATCATCAAGTGATGATGATGATGATGATGATGGTGATGATGATGATGATGATGATGATGGTGAGGATGGTGAGGATGATGACGGTGATGATGATGAGTGATGATGATGATGATGATGATGATGATGACTGATGATGATGATGTGGTGGTGATGATGATGATGACGGTGGTGGTGATGATGATGATGATGATGGTGGTGGTGGATGATGATGATGATGATGATGTGATGATGATGGTGGTGGTCCCTTTTCTTATTTTATGTGTTTAAACTGGAAAAGACCTCAGACTTTGTATTGACTGCCACTCAAAGCACTTGGATGGGTTTCCCTCATCTACAATAGAGTCCTGACATCACTTCCTGTCCAGCCTCTGCTCCAATAGCTTCTGGAGCTCAATAGAGCGCCTAAGTCATGATGGGACCTAACTTCAGAAAAAATATATATTGTAGTCAATGGTGATATCAAATTATTACTCTTAAATTATTTTTTAATTCTGTTTGAATTGTGCCACAAATTACACATGTTGTTCGTCAATTTAAAAAACAAAAGCAAGTCAAGAAAGTTGCAGTTTGTCCTAAAACTGCTGAAACATCAGACAGTGAAAACATGTCAGTTGTCACTTTTGTCACTTTGTTGGTTCACAGTTGTTCATAAGAATCATGCAGCCTGTTTCAGAGCAGTGCTCTCCTTCAGTGATGGATAAATTTAAACAATTATTGTCCCCATTAGTCACTCAGACCAGTGTTTCCTAAACTTTATTTCTGGGGACCCACTTTTTAAAAATGAGAGACTGTCGCGATCCAATTCACAACTGGCCTTATCAATAAATCTTGGGAGAGTTCATTTGTGCATAAGTACATTTTATATATTATATGACCTTATATTATCTTGATGCATGCATATACATGTCAAATACACTACAGGCCAAAAGTTTGGAAGCAAGGCCAATACAGGCCAAAATTTTGGAAGCAAGGCCAATACAGGCCAAAAGTTTGGAAGCAAGGCCAACACAGGTCAAACATTTGGAAGCAACTTCAAGTTTCTGTTCACAGTGCCTTTCTTAAAAACCAGTATGAATTCTATGGATTTTGGGATGTATTTTTACTGCATGATCAGACTTTGCTTTCATTCATATGCACCATTTTCTTCAATTTACCTTTAGGTATATATTGATGTTACCAGACCATTGCTGAATAAATGTTAACAAAAGAAAAGAAGGGCTTAATTTTAGGGTTGAGAAGATTTGCAAGAATCACAACTTCTATTTCGTATAGGTTTCGCCCTCTAAGAACTGTTGCTATTGGGTTCATCCATCATCGGTGAACCCAATAGCAACAGCTCTTAGAGGGCTACGCCTATACTCATAGTATCTGGGGCTACAATACGTAACCAATGTTCATTGCAAAAGGAAAAAATAAATCACAGTTTGCATTATTAATTTAAGTTTTTTGGCTTTTGAGAGTTTGCATACAAAAATCCCAATAAATCTGAACTGTGTTCATATCTCTGACAAACTACCACAGAAATGGCTAGAAAGAGACAGCTGAGTAAAGAAACAAAAGTACAGATTTGTACATTGAGGAAAGAAGATACACGGAAAGGGAAATGATGTCCAACAAAGGAGTTCACAACACCCTGAAGAGACTAGAAGAAACTGGAAGTTATGATGATAGAAAAAGGTCTGGAAGAAAGAGGGTTGCTACAAAAGCAGAGGATAAACATATCATTGTCACCAGTAAGAGAGATCGGTGAAAAACAGCACCACAAATAAGGGAGGAAATCAACATGACAAGGTCAAAACCCATATCTCTGGCAACTGTGAAAAGATGTTTGAGAAAGGCTGGTCTGAAGGGTTGTGTATCTGCAAAAAAACATTACTTTGTCCACAGAACAAGAAAAAGAGATATGAGTGGGCAAAAGCACAAAAACTGGACCTACGATGACTGGAAACGAGTTCTCTGGACCGACAAAAGCAAGTTTGAACTATTTAGTTCAAATCGCAGAGTCTATGTCCGCAGACAAACTGGCGAACGTCTTAAAGCACCATGTGTAACACCCACAATAAAGCATGGAGGTGGTAGTGCCATGGTATGGGGATGTTTTGCAGAGGATAGAGTAGGAGATTTGTTTGAAGTAAAGGGTATCATGAAGAAGGAACAGTACCACTGCATCCTCCAGCATCATGCAGTTCCATCTGGACTAAGACTTGTGGGTCGAAAGTTTGTTTTGCAGCAAGATAAAGACCCTAAGCGTTCTTCCAAGCTCTGTCAGGGTTACCAAGACAAAACAGAAGAGGAAGGTGTTCTTCGAAAGATGGTTTGGCCCCCTCAGTCTCCAGACCTCTCTCCAATTGAGCTAGTGTGGTACGAATTGGATCAATCAGTCAGAAAAGTGCGTCCCACGAATCAGCAGTGTCTCATTGATGAACTTAAGAAAGCTTGGAATGCAGTTCCTAGCACATACCTTAAAAACACAAAGGCTCTTTTAAGAGCCACACACTCACATCTGAAGAGACGAGATCCCATCATGATGATACTATATACTATACTGTATCCACCTTATTCCTAGCCCCCATAATGCCTTGCGTGAATTATGGGCGCGACTTCTGGCGTGAACCGGAACCGGCGTTTGTTTACATGCTAAAAAGCAGTGCTAATCCTCTTTCTTCGAGCATTAGGGACATAAAATATGTGGGAACATCACCTTTCACAGCTCAAACAGGACGATATAATCATACCTCTGCCTACTGCTATTGAGGGATGAGAGGACGACTTGAAAAAGTGGCCACAAATAACTTACACCAACATATTTAGCTACTTCATTCATTCAGTTGCTTCAGATGGTGAAGCGATGGAAAATCTGAAAAGCTCTGAGGCGTATCAGTATCTGCATAGTAATAAGGTCGGTCACGTTTTGTTAAGAGAGGTGGGACACAATCTCATCTACCTTAAAGCAGACGTGGAGCCCAGCCAAAGCCTTAAAGTCCCACATCACCGAGCCTGGGTTTTAGTTTCAACGGCAGGTGAAATACAAACAGCAGGGTGTTCATGGTGTTGCAGGACAAGGCAGATCTTGCAGCCACGCTGCTGCAATACTGTGGAAGGTAAATGTTGATTGTTCTGGTAGTTTTAATAATCATTGTCACAGGGCTGCCAACTTTTGCTAACACAAAAAATGTTGTTAATAGTGAGAAAGCGACAGAGACAGAGCATTCCTGTAAGCGATATTTTTTTTCCCCAGGACGGTAGGTGAAGGTCCCACCTCACTCTGCCTCTGATTGGCTTACCCTGAATGATAACCCTAACCCTAACCAATCCCACTCCTCATGCTTAAACCTAACCCAATCCCAATTCATCATGCTTAAACCTAACCGCCAATCAGAGGCAGAGTGAGGCGGGACCTTCACCTTCCATCCTGGGAAAAACAATATCGCTTCCCGTAACCATAGTAACTCACTGATGCTCCTGCCTGTGTGCGCACTGGCATGAGAGGAGAGGAAGAGACGCTGACTAGATTACTCAGTCAGAGCAGCATGCATGGGAATAAGTTACAATATAATAGAATTCTGTATTTTTTTATTAGTATTTATTAGTATTAGTATTTTTTATTCTTTTTCAGCCACAAAGTAGGATGCAGGTTTTCCTCCGTTGTTTTTTTTTTTTTGACAAAGTGAAATGAACACACATACAGTGTTTTGGGTGGTCTCTTCAAGTTCAAATTTTTCAGCCACAGTCTTTTCGATTCCTCATCTGTAGTGTTGTGCTTCGTAGGAGCTAAATTTGGCTATTAGTGATAATTAATGATCGTTGAGGATGATTATTAATGATTAAAATAGAAAATTGATTTATTAGTCAAAATTAATAAATAAACGGGGCACCACCGGGAAAAACCCGGACCAATAACCAAATTGATCTCAGTCTCAAGAAAACAGTTCACCTGAAATGTCAAAATCTGGGAGACACTGGCATAACAGGATGAGCAGAGAAGGTGTGTGTTCGAGCACTGACTGTTCTCAACCAGCAGTTATTACGATACTTATGCACAGAAGACCAGACAACTTCTCTTTAAATGCAAATAGAATTTATTTACAAGAGAACTATGAACAAGAAATTATTTTACAGGCTAGCGAACATGTTGTGTGTGTGTGTGTGTGTGTACAGTATGTGTGTATGGGTGGAGAGTGAGAGAGAGAGGAAAAGGAAAGAAGGAGGAGGGGCAGGAAGTTGGACGTAACCCACGCATGGGGGGTGGCAGTTGAGGTTCCGGCCAGGAGGAGTGACCGCGTGATTTAAAAGTACGTGGCTAATGGCCGCTGCCTACGGCGACACGTGCTTTTAACAAAGGGAAAGTGGCTGCTAAAGGCATTGGACTACGGGGAGCGAATGTATAGCCCAACGTGAATGGGTGTGTAGGTGTGTGTGGTCGGTAGGGGACAGAGGGAAAGAGAGAAAGAAAAGCGGTGGCGGACACGGAGTCGTCTTTGATCACACAGAGACGCGGGAAACGGATTGGGGTCCGTCTGCTGTGGTCGCTGGCTTTTACAGATGAGACCCCCACACCCCACGACCGACTATCACCGGCGCTGGTCCCGGGAAGTGGGTCAAACAAACTCTTTCACTAGCGCAGCGACTAAAGACAAGCGGCAGATGAGCAGCAAAACGTTCAACACCAAGAGGAATACAATAACACCAAGCAGCACAATACTTCACAGTATGAACACAGTGTTAAAACACAAACAGCTAAATCTAGCTCTGCCCAGACACGAAGCCTCTTACGTGGCTCGCTTCGTCAAGCGGTCGGGCGTTCGTCGTCGTTCTGAGGTTCGGCTTGGCTCCTTGCAACGACGGATCCGTACTAGCTGATGTACGGAGGCTGCTTCTCGGTAGAAACTCCTTCAAAATTCAATGTTGTCCTAACTGTCAAGTGATACAAAATGTGTATGCATCCATTATATATGGTTTATATTTGATTCTATTTAATATTAAAACTAATAAATCTTTTTTTTAGTTCAGTATTGTTAATTTTATGCCTCTCAGAAAGAAAGAACATTTGGACTCTAAATATAATGGATCTCAGAAGTTGTGATTTTTATGAATTAACCTAAAACAACTGGACAAAATCGATCAATATGACTCTTATTTCATGTAGAAATGCAACGAGCATTAACTAGAAAATCTTTTGTTATACCATTTCTCTATGAAGTTGAAACTGTTCTGTAAAATGGCCCATATGGTAGTTTTACTATATATTGGTTGAACAGCCATATTTCATGTCATAAAAAACGTCTCTTGTTGGACGTTGTGTTGGTCGAATCAGTCTGATTCAGGACTTCACTCTTGCTTCTCCACTGCTATTTTTTTCTTTTGTCTTTAAAACTTTTATTGAACTTTAACAAATAAATACAAAATACCAAATACAACATTCAAAAATTAGCCAGTGGGCTACATGACAATGCTCTGATACCCATATTATACACACATAACAAAAACACACTAGAGTACTCTGATGATAAGATGTGTTTAGTATGAAAACAAGATTTTCAAGGATGCATAAATCTGCTCAAATGTCCGTGATGCTCCAGGGGAGAGAACAACTCGGTCTACGTTCTCGTTCTCGTGAACCCTTAAGTACAAGTAAAAGTACAGACTTGAAAATCTACTTATAAAAGTACAAATACCCCCCCAAAAAACTACTTCATTACAGTAACCTGAGTATTTGTAATTAGTTACTTCCACCCCTGAATGAAACATTTTAAATGATCACCCTAAGATGTTATTAAAACCAGTGAATCCTTAACCTTTAAATCATTATGATTTATTTTCTGCCCTTTACAAAGAAAAAAATCGATTCAGAATACAATGAATCTCAAAAATTACACTTAAATACTTTGTTGAAATGATATCTTTTTTATTTATTAACCTGTTAGCCTTTTTCTAAAGATTGCAAAACTGCTTTTTTTCAATGTAGATGTAAACTAAATTTTAATAAGTCAATATAAGCCTTATTATTATTATTTCCAGCCACCATTCAGCTGAACTAAACCCCAGCAGACCCAGAGCAGAAAAACACGAGGAAAACACCTGTAATAACGTCAGCAGGTCTGAAAATACCACTGATCACGTTACTTCTGAGAAGTTTCTGTTTCCTCGTTCCACAAAAACACAAAAGACACTAACAACATTCTTCACACCAGGGTTTTTTGTTTGTTTGTTTGTTTGTTTACAACAGAGACCCAACTCTGTCATACGGAATATTTGTCCATATTAATTTTTTTATACACTGGACAGGATAGGATATAGGGAATAAACAACTTTCAACAGCCACTCAGTAGATTACCATTGTTTTACCAGCATGTCGCCGGGGCTGATGCTTTTTTTCTGTCCTGACAGGAATCAGTGACAGAAGTATTTTACATCTCTCACCTCTTTTCAAACTCCCCAAACCAGCCTGACGTCCCTTCGCAGTTTGAATTCCTGCAATCCAGACCTTCATAAAGGAATTTGTTTCTGAAGGACTGTTCTTCAGCTGAGAAATATAAGATAAGATAAGATAACTTCTATAAAATTGTAGACAGTACGGGAGGTAGAGCTGAATATTCCTGCCTGACTTGATTTTCTTCAGATCAGTAAAGTTCATGAATGAACAGCGCAGAGCACCGCGCTCTCTCTCCTGTTAAAAGTCACTGTAGCTCACCCACTGTTCTGATCACTCCAGAGATAACCTCTGTTATGATTTAATTCCTTTCAGTCAAACAGGTGGCTTTCTCAGCGTATCTGACCCCTGGAGGCCATGTAGATAGGGGACCCTTTAACAAATTCACGACTCTGGTCTTCAAAGGTGTCGTCACACATTGGAAACGCTACAACCAAACCAGGTACCTGAACTCTCTTGTTTTCACCTGTTGATGCGACAAATGTTGCAACAATTCATTTGACATTTAAAACAAATGTACAAGGACACCATGCCTCAGGTGCTGTGTTGTTCAGGAACTCGCAACGCACTTTTTTGGCATATTCACATCAGACGGCCCATGTTGGTACTTCCTCTAGTGGTGGGACGCTGCTTCTACAGGCCGGAGATGTTGTGTTTTTGCATCTGTGGGCTAATTCAAGGGTGTTTGACAATCATAATCACCACACTTCCTTCAGTGGGCATCTGATTTTCACCATGTAAGACAGAAACACAACCTGTTTTTTTCTTCACCTCTATGATCATGTAGGTTTTGGTTGTCTTGATGAATTCTTACGCTTTACTGATCTGAAACTTAATCTGTTGTAAACTAGATGTGTGCACGAGCCTCCAATAATACAGTAACAGGCCTTTATCTTCATATAACTTTACATTATCATCAGAAAAGACTACTATTGTCATTTATAGAGCTCTACTGCTGCCATGTATTGTAGCATATATCATAATAATGGTTGTTGTTCTCATGGATGTATTAAGGAGAGAGCACCTGTGATGTAAGTAGAACTTATTCATTTTATTTGACAGATAATCAACAGACACACTGATGTTTTTGTTTATTTGCTAATGCCAACATGCAGACATGAAGAATGTTGTCGATGTGAAGGTGCACCGTCACCGACTTTACTGTATTTTCATCTGTGTTGAGGTTTGTTGCCACCTGTTAGTTTTCTTCTCTGTGCAGGTGTACCAACACCTGTTGGTTTTTATATGTGAGAAGGTGCACTGACAGCGATTATGTTTAAATCTGTTACGACACTGTGTCTCAAACTTTTTACACCACGTACTACCTCAAAAAATACTGAGCTCTCCAAGTGCCACATTATAAGTGATGTCAAAATACAGAAGCGTGCGCCCTGTTCAGCTACAGACAGTTCACAAAACTGATCTTAAATTACATTACAACCATATTTTTTGTTGTATTTTGAGTTTTATATGTTTTGAAATGACTTCATTTCATTTTAAACATATATATCTGACATCCCTCCACGTACCACAGTTTGAGAAAACAGGTGTGATGATGCTCCAGCAGCAGATTTTGTCAGGGAGGCTGGTTTATCACTATCTTGGCTTTTCTGTCATGACTTCTTCTCTGTATCACAGTGATGCATTTTGCTGTTGTTGGTTTTAAAGCTGCATGCTTTCACTTCTTTCATTCACTACTGACATTGTGTTGTATTATGTGTGATTGTGATGAGCAGGGCCCGGTGTGTTTAGGGAACGGTGCTGACTCGTTACACCGCTGCAGACCGGAGAACTGAGCTTTTCCTTTTGGGTCAGACGTGCTGCACAAGAGACAATAACTGCCAGTACACAGAACTAAAGCAGCGGGCGATGATGTCGTACAAAATGTTAGCAAGGAGCTAATGTTAGCTGTTAGCAGGCAGCCCAGGGTGTAGATATAAGACGTAGCAGCAGAGGCCCAGTGCAGAAGTTTGGTCTGTGGCAGTGGCACTAAAAGATAAAACCAGACAACCAGGATGTAACGATGAAGCTTAATGTGACTACAAAGTGAATAAGAACGACAGTTTGTTTTGATCATCCTGAGATATCTACAGTGAGTGTTATGGCTCCTATAAATACACAGAGGATGAAAGGTGTGTGGGAGAAGGACGCGTCAGAGACGAGTGACGAAGAGACATGGGAGGAGATTTGGAGATTATTTTGACGCTTCACTTTCTTCTCTGTGGCTCAAATGTAAAACTGAAATAGGAACCTTGACGCATTGATTATGGGCATGTTATAAATTACATAAGTATTGATCTGAAATATTATGTGAAAT
This sequence comes from Lutjanus argentimaculatus, assembly GCA_034769285.1. Lineage (NCBI taxonomy): Eukaryota > Metazoa > Chordata > Actinopteri > Lutjaniformes > Lutjanidae > Lutjanus > Lutjanus argentimaculatus. The sequence goes on along the minus strand of JAWZSL010000004.1, from coordinate 697,842 downwards.
GGAAAAAACACGTCTTTGTCTTTGATTTTAGGTCTCTAAGTAGAAATATAACCATAACCAGCAAAAGGTTATATAACTGTCTAACATTTGCTGCTAGAAAAAAAAATATAGTACACCAGTGGAGTCGTGATCAGGGCCCTTCTGTTAACAGTTGGTGTAAAGTTATATTGGAGTTGGCCTCTTTGGAGTCTCCTGAACATGAACTCTTATTCTTTTTATTTGTTTGCATTAAAACTGCTTATACGTTTGTTTGCTTTTCTTATTGTTCTTGTGGAAAATAAGAAAACCCCATAAATATAAAGTATAAAAGAAAAGAGAGAATGACAGTTTGTGACAGAGCTTTCAACAAACATGGACACATTATTTTCTCCTCTGGTTTGGGGATCAGGGATTAGCTTGTTACTATGATGAGAAAAATGTGTGTTGGACGTTTGCAGCGACTCCACACTGACGTGACAGCTGACAGCAGCAGAGAAGATTTAAAAGTTTGATGGCAACGACATGATTGGCTGATGGAGGTTGAGGCTAAATCTGGTTGATTGACTGAAAAAGTAAACATAGTCAGCTGATTGAGAACAAGCAGGAAGCGAGTAAGAGAGAGAGTGAGATGTGAATAAATGAAGCAGAAAGACAAACTTCTTTACTGAACTTAAACTGAACTTCAGTTTAATTACTTGACTTATTGCTCAGTTTAATTTCAAACCAAGTTGTACATTTTAAATCCAGCTGAACTGAACTATGATGACATTTATTGAAGACAGGAAGTGTTCACATCAGTTCAGAGGAAACAGTGCCATCTGGTGGCAGAAAGCAGCTCAGCAGGAGCTCCACAACATGAACGACTGCTCAACACTGATTTCTGAGGAGAAAAAGCTTGAAGATTATTTGAAGATGTTGATCAAATGTCAAATCTTCCTGATTCACAGCTCAACTTCATATTTATGTTGATGGATTTTAGTCGTGTTCATGTCACAGGTTTGAAACCTGCCAAAACAAAGACGCTCACAATCACAATCACAAATACTTTATTGATCCTCGGGGGGGAAACTGGTCACGTTACAGGTGCTCCCATTCAACAATACAAACATATAGAAACACAGAGAAATGAGTATGTAAAAAAATATAAACATTCCTCAACAATATTTAAAGAGATAATATGACAATAACAAAATATATCCAGCAGGAAGTATGTCAGGAAATATGGGCCTTATTCTACAACATATACCACAATATCCCTTTAACGTCCTGCTCAACCGGTTGGTAGAGCACATTTTGAGTCACTATTTCTTATTGAAAAATGTGTTGAACTTAACTCAACCTGACTGAGCCGTCTCTACCACTTGGTTGAGGCTAAACAAATCCACTAGATGTCACTGTCTTTAAAAATATGCCTTTTCAGCCTCCTCACAGGAAGTTAGCAAGAAAAAAATCTCTCCAGACATTTGAACAGTATTTGGTGAAAATTTCAAAGGTATGTAATTTTTTTGACATATTACAGCACCCGAGGTCTTACTGAACAGAATCGTGTAACTTGATTTTTAAAAAAAAAGATCTAATAAGTGTGAAATAATTTTTCTAAAAATGTGCTCTACCAAACGGTTGATTTGTCTTTATGGTAAAAGTAGTGATTCTAAGATAACAATTAAAAAAAATGTATCTGAAAAAATACATATGAACATTCAATGTTGTTAATATCATATATTTAATGTTATTCCTTTAAATATTTGATAAAGAATTCCATTTTTATTGATTTTTGAGATGTTTTTGTAAATGTTTGGGTGAAAAAAAAACAAAAAACAAAACTGTTTTGTAGAATACCACCTGAAACTGGAAGTGTGAAGTGGATCTAATGCCAAAAAAAACAAAACATTGATGCTGATTATTCTTTCCATAATTTAGCATTTTATTTGACTTTTTTAACTTTTTTGGTATTTGTCTGTATTATAATTCATTTACCATGAAGTGACATCTCAACCATTTGGTCGAGGCCTGTATTTTAAAAACTGTGGGGTCTGTTGAAAGACTTTTTTTGATTGTTGTTATAATGACCCCAAGGAAATAAAAAATGCAAAGAAATAATTTTTCCATTGCTTTTTTCTTAGTGAGGACATTAAAGGGATATATTCATATAAAATCAGCAATACATGGAAAATATAACAAGAAATACAAATAACAAATACAAGAAGAAATCACATGCATCATCATCATCATCATCATCATCATCATCATCATCACAGAGTGGCTCTAAAAACATCCTCCACTTAGACCTGACATTAAAACTAAACTGAGTTTTATTAAATCAGAGTTTTATGGTTTAACTTGCTGAGTTTAATTTCAAACCCAGTTGAACATGATCATCAGGACACAGCTGATCCTCTCAACACAAGCTCCTTCATCATCACTCACTCTGACTGAGATCACACTCCAGCTGATAAGAGAAGCAGACAGACAGCAGGAGTCATAAATCAGTGTTTACAGAGACTCTTCTTCATCACCTCCAGTATAAAGAGCAGCAGGACTTCAGTCGTGTTCAGAGCACAAGTGGAGCAGAGCTGCTTCCTTTCAGCTCTCATGTTAACGTGTTGGAGTGAACACGCTGAGCTGGAAGCTCACAGACCATCAGGTCTGTTGACTCTGCAGATTTCACTCAAGTACACAGTGGAAATAACCTGCAGAGAGTCCCTGAACGCATCATGACTGCAGAAACAGAGACGTTCACTGCTCACTTTAATGATGGATTTAAAAATCAGAGTCTCACTTTGAATATTTCATCTACTTTTGAAATATTTCATGACAAATATGTAAATATTCAAAATATTTGGACAAAACAAAAGACACATGGACAGATATATTTATATTTATGATGTTAAAGGTCCTACATGTTCATACAAAGACTGAAGACAAATCATCAGCTGTGGTTTCTGGACTTCAGCAGGTTCTGGTCTGTACAAAGACCACATGGTTACTAAATGTAACCATGGTTCTATGAAATAAGAGCCAGTGATTTGCAGGCTTCAGAGCTGTGACAAAGATGAACTGATCAATTGTTTAGTGTTGAAACAAAGACTTTGAGATCCTGAAGCCTGTCACCGTTCTCCTCTCACAGCTTCACTGAGGAAAACAGGAAATACTGGATCTTTACTTTGATTCAAACTGTGTTTACTTCAATACTGATGAAACCAGCATGGACTGACTCCGCCCCTCTACTGACCTCACAGTCTCCAGGCTACAGTCCGGACTCTCCACAAGATCATACAGCAGCTTCACTCCTGAATCCTTCAGGTTGTTGTCACTCAGGTCCAGTTCTGTCAGATGGGAGTTGTTGGACTTCAGAGCTGAGACCAGAGAAGCACAGCTGATCTCTGACAAACTGCAGTTCATCAATCTGAATAAAGAATAAATGATGAAGATAAAAATCCATTTATAATCCAATCAGATGTGTTGAGGTTTTATCATTTGATTCAAATACAAAGAGAAATGTTTTCTATACAATTTCAAAAAGCTCCACATGAAATAAGACCTGATGAAATCAATAATCATTGAATGAAACACAACACTTGACAAAGGTCTTTAACAGCTGTCCCAGCACTTCTGCTGCTCTCATTTAAAGCACAGATGTGGACTATCTTCATCACCACTGTCATCTTCATCAACACACAGCTGACTGACTGTGAGCTTCATCCTCATCATCGTCAGAACTGAGCAACCTGACATGAATGTTGTCTTCATCTTCAATGGAAGCTGCTACCTTATTATTTATGCTCCTGTTTACTGCTCCAGTCACAACACAAAGTGACATCATTTCCTGACAGGAGCATCATCCACATGTTGAAGTGTCGCCTGTCGTTGGTGACACATCAGACACCAAACTTCAAACACCTGACTTTGGAAATACTAGTACAGTGTCTGTTCAAAACCTGCCTGTTCTCAATGGGCTGATTGTTTGGCCTCTGCTGTTGCAGACTGCAGCTTTCTGGACAACTGATCATTATTCAATTAATCTATCAACTCATGTATTGATTATTCCAGAGAGTATTTTTATTACTCAGTTAATGTAGACGAAGAATTAATTAACCCCAAATAAATGTTAATCTGTCAATATTTCCTTCAGTCATCTAATCATTAACATTTCCACAACACGTCAAATATTGGACCTCAGTTTCAAAGTGTTGCTGTGACATAAAGATTCATTTTTATTATTAATTTTGTTTTTATTTGATAGTGCTACAGTCTCTGTCATACATGGACTTCAACCCTTTGTGTGCCCTCATACACATTTTTGTGTATTTGTGTTTTGATTTCATACTTATGTTGACTGTGTTCATGTATATGACATAAAACTGCACAAGGTTTTGTCTTTTTTGGTCAACTTTTGAAATTTCACCATCAGCTTTTATAATCAGTCTATAATAAAATTGTGTGAAACATTTCATCCCCTTCAGCTCCCTCAACACATTTTTGTGTCCATTGACTTCCACTAAAACCACAATTCTTTGATCCTCCTAAAAAAGACTTTTAAAAAGTGATTTTTCCAAATGTTTCGTCTGTCCAGTGTGAAAGAGGGTTAAGAATGCCAAATTTTTTTTTACTACTGTTACTGTCTGACTGAACAGCCTCATGGAAGTGATATTTTACAGTTCTACCAGGAGCGGTGTTATGGGTGGGCCTAACGGGCCTGGACCCACCCACTTGTACAAATTGGCCCACCCTAAATGACTAGGAGAACATATAATTTCTTAAATTTTATTTTTAATTATTAAAGTCAAGTCACAAGTCAAGTTATTAAGTCAAAAAGTCAGTTTCCATTTGAAAAAAGAAACATTTATTTGGATGTTATCATATGTGAGGTGTGGACTGATCACAACGGGCCATTATTCGTCGCTCCAAACGCTCGCTCACGCGTGTCACACGGTAGCGGTTGTTCTAAGTCGGTGCACTGAGGAAAGTATCTCATTGTCTTATTTTATACCTGCAAATGCATTTCTCATCAAAACTAGAACTTGTAGAAAATGTCAGACAATACAGGAGGTAGAGCGAAATATTCCTGTCTGACTTGATCGTCATCAGACCCTCACAGCAGAGACAGTTCAGTTTATGAACGAACAGCGCAGCACACCGCTCTCTCTCTCTCCTGTTATATGTCATTGCAGCTCACCCACTGTTCTGATCGCTCTGTTTCTCCCTGCAATCATTTAAAAAAGTAATCCAGCCAGATCAAATGAAAATGCATTAAAAGGAATTAAAATGTCAGTTTTCTTAATGAACTGATTTATTGATCTACTTGATCCATAGTGAAAATATAGATAAGGAGATATCCTGTGTCACTTGAGATAAATACAAACTGCTGCGGTGAAATAATTGCTATTTCAGCACTGAAACTGTCTTTAAAAAGATTTTCAAAGTGTCATAATCATCTGGAAGTGCTAGTTGCCCTCCACAGCAAGATATCAGTCATTTTTGTTAAAGTGAGATTACCAGTTGGAAACAGTGGTAACTTTTGTTATGTAAAAAAAGAGAATCATCTTGTAAACAAACTGGCATTTAAAGGGTTAAAATCCTGAACTGATGATGAAAATTTTTATGATCACGACTGGAGACGTTCATATTATATTTATATTTATATGAAAATACACAAAAATGTGTATGAGGGAGCTTAATGGTTGTAATTTTGAGGGTACACAGTGTTAAATAAAAACGAAGTAAACTAACTCATTAATTTAATAGTTTCTCATCGTAACGACTTACAGGATCTTAATTTTTTTCCATCACATCAGCAGAAATGTGTTGAATCTTTTTAAATGTCTGACATGTAAGAAAAAGATAAATGTTGATTTAATTAATTCAATAATTTCATTTTGGTAGATATATACTGTACAAGAGCAAAATACATGAACTGACCTCAGAGTCTTCAGTCGACAGTCTGGACTCTCCAGAAAATCACACAGAAGCTTCACTCCTGAATCCAGCAGGTTGTTTCCACTCAGGTCCAGTTCTGTCAGATGGGAGGGGTTGGACTTCAGAGCTGAGACCAGAGGAGCACAGCTGATCTCTGACAACCTGCAGTTCTTCAATCTGAATAAAGAATAAATGATGAAGATAAAAATCCATTTATAATCCAATCAGATGTGTTGAGGTTTTAAATGCGCAGATCAACATTACTATGTCCTAATCAATGAACTTTTCTCTAAAATGAGTAGAGTGACTTTGTCATTGTGTTATTGTGGATCATCATAATGTCAGCCTTCTACACACATCATCCAAATGTCAGCACAACATTCACACACCTATTCATGTCAATACACATTAATAACATGCTGCTGATCTCAGACCAGATTCAGAGGCCTGCCTGCCCGCCTCTCTGCCTCCCTGAGTGCGTGCTGAGACTCTGTAAATCTGCCTCCAGGATGAACAGTGCTGTGGTAATTTTTCTGGCCTGCACCGATAAAGTGAACCAGGTCATTGAAAGCAGAGTCATGATTCAGGGAACACTGACTCCCGTGTTAACTCTTGTTAGCCCCGCTAAAAAAGTTGTCATTTCCAATGTGCCCCCGTTTCTGAGAATTGAGATGTTGGAGAAGGAGTTGGCCCAACACCGACAGCTGGTGTCTCAGATTAAAATGATCCCTCTTGGCTGTAAATCTCTGCACCTCAAACACGCCATGTCCTTCAGAAGACAGGTGTTCATGATCCTCAAGAAAAACGAGGAACTGGACTTAGTTCTCAGTTTCCGCATTGATGATTTTGGTTATACCATTCATGTGACTTCTGACACCTTGAAATGTTTTGGATGTGGGGCCGAGGGACACTTGGTAGCAGTGTGGGCGGAGCAGCAACAAAATGTTTTAGCATCAAACGTGTTTTTGTGTCCAAATTGAATCAAATTGTGACTCAATCGCCAAATTTGAAGTAGATCAGATGATCAGTTCTCCAGATATATGAGACACAGACAGACAGAGATTTTGTATAAAAAGACATTCCTGAACATTTGCAGAACTTGCTTTAATTTTCATGTGTCACATGTAAGAAAAAAGATAAATGTTGATGTAATTTGGCAGCACATTGAAGGATAAATCCTACAGTTTCCTTAAAGCTCCAGTCGGTAAGTTGATGAAAGTGAAAGTAAACTCCGCGACTTGGTCGGAAATTTCAAGACAATACTCCATCAGGTCTCTTTATGAACCTCTGCCAAGAACCCCCCACACACACAGACACACACAGACACACACACGTGCAGGCGCATGCACACAAAGTAGCCATAAACGCACCCACAGACGACGTACCGTTTCCATAGCAACCGGAGACTCCAAAACGATCTCACATCTCTCTCACCATGAAACACACTCTTCTTGTGTGTGTCTGCGTGTGTGGAGGGAAGGAGGGGGGTTGACAGAGGTGAAAGAGGGAGCTGACGGTGTGTATCATCTTGAAATGTCGACCAAGTCGCGGACTTTACTTTCACTTTGTCAGTTTACTACGACGTGTAGGAGCGGCGATTGGCTGCTCCTCCTGCTCCCTCTACCTGACTGGTGGAGAATCTTCGGTCGCGGTGGATTTCGGCAAATACGATTACAGGCTGTAGGTGGAGCCAGAGGAGTTGGATTTTGTCCTAAATTACCCATTTAATGTCCGACTATCAGAATATAGAGACAGTTCCAGCAAATATGACTGAATAATTGTTACCAACTGTAGCTTTAATAACATGAATCCAGTTTGAGTTCAGACTAAATTCACAGATAAACTGTTCAGACTGACAAACTTTAAAAAAAGAGCTGTTGTGATTTGTGCTCAGACAAACTCAGAAAACAAGAGAACTGAAGGACATTTAAAACTTCTCTTGTGGATTTCATTTTGGTAGATATACACTGTACAAGAGCAAAATACATGAACTGACCTCAGAGTCTTCAGTCTGCAGTGTGGACTCTCCAGTCCAGCTGACAGAAGCTTCACTCCTGCAATATACAGGTAGTTTTTACTCAGGTCCAGTTCTGTCAGATGGGAGGGGTTGGACTTCAGAGCTGAGGCCACAACTTCACAGTGAGTCTCTGAGACTCCACAGGCATAAAATCTGTGATGACAGAATATGAAAGTTAAAAATTAATAAAATATTTGGGCCTGCCCAGTTTATAACCACATTTTGGCAAAAGATCTGCACAGATTTAAGAGTTATATTTGGGTCAAAAACGTTTTTTTAACTGGGATGAACTCCTTTTTGGGATATCACACTCAACATCGACAAACACAAAGACTAAATACCTATTTGGGATACTGAGTGTAGCACCCAGGAAAGCAATCACTAAGAAATGGCTCAAACCAGGCAGTCCATCATTGAGGACTGGTATGATATCATTTATGAAATTTTTGTAATGGAAAGAATTACTTTTTCTATAAGGCTACAGAAAACTAAATTTGAAGAAAAAAAAAACATTTTACTTTTGTTCTATTTTTCCTTTTTTCCCCCACATATAATTTAATAGTATTTGGACAGTAACATTTGTCAAAGTTTGTTGTAAACTTGCTGCTGGTGCTGCCACATAGAAATATTTATACTTTAAAAACCCTCATATAAAAAATATAAATGTGTCGGGCTGTACAGAAGGAGGTCGTCTAATTTCATTTTTATACATTATTGAACCTTTATTCATTTGACTGTTTAGTTTGATCCTGGACTTGTTTTTATTTCTCCTGTTGCTCACACAGAGGTTAAAGGTCTGTTGACACTGGTTTGTTTCACAGCAGTGACGTAATCTTTGTTGTGGTTCCACATGTGTACGTACATGTCAGATATTACTGAGTTCATACAGAGACTTTGCTTTGTAAACATCACTGCTGCTGCTCCACAAACATTATTTCAAATATTCAATTCTATTTCTGTTCTGAATTTATTCCTTTTTAAAAACATTATGTGATTTAAAAAGCCATTATTTAGTCATGAAAAAGACCTGATAAGAGTAGCGTTAAAGCAGCAGATCAATGAGCATTATCAGTAGGTCTAAGAGTAGTAGTATTGATAAAATCCTAACGATACCCATCCCTACATTTGACAAGTTCAGGCTTTTATTCTCCTAATTTTCAGAGTGCTGTAAAATCCAGACCATGATGACGACAAAACTTCAATTCTGTGCAGCTCAAAAGTACAAAATCTGAGTTTTATAGCAGCACAGTGCTGTTAACCTTCCTCATTAGATTCTATTCAAACATCTGATCTAACTTCTCTCCCACTGATACTGCAGCTGATTCATGACTGTACAAGGCCTGTGATATAAACTCTGTGATATGGGGGCATTTTTGTGTTGATGTGGAACTTAAATGTTGATCAATGTCAACTTAATATCCAATATTGATTTGTTATTCAGTGATGTCACTGTGATGCTGAACTTTAGAATTTTGTCAAACTGAATTTTTCAAGCTGAAGTCATATTTCTACTCTTGGTGGAAAGAAGACTGAAAAAATGTACTCAAGTACAAGTACAGTTACATTACTGAGATATTACTCAATTACGAGTAAAAGTACTGATGTCAGAAAAATACTTGAGTAAAAGTCCAAAGTATTCTTGTGAAAAACTACTCAAGTATTAGTTACTTTTTAATCGTTGATGTTTAATTCATCATCAATCAAAGTAGTTTGTGTTTCTTCAAATCTTCAGTCTAAATGACTCCAAACTCTTCTGCTCTGTTCTGCTCACCTCTACAACCAGCTGCTCTCATTCACAACTCGTCACATACTGACCAGTTTCACCTCAGCGACTCATACAGACACGGAGAGAACCCGTTCACGTCTGAAAGTGACGCACTGGCCTTTTCAAATGACTTCAATATGAAGCCATCCACAGCTGTATGAGACACCCCGGGCTGCTGACGGAGTATAAAGAGGGACAAAGTCCTCACATGGAGGAGGGGGTGATGGACGGATCAAACAAACACAGGACTTTCACCCAGGAGACTGAGGTTCATGTCCCATGAGACACCAAAACATTATTAAAAGTTGTACGGTCATGTGACTTTTGTTTAGTGAGTCACTTCAGTGACATCGTGTGATGTTTGTAACAAAAAGCGACCGTTTCACAGCATTAATCCTGTTTTTAAAAAGTCTTTCTGACCCGTCAGATACAGTCAATAAAGGGGACCTTGTGCTTCAGTATCAGACGCAGAGGGGCGCTGACAAACCGTCGTATGAGGCCAGTTGGGACGAGAACGTGTTGTCAAACTTGTGTCTGCTGCAGCATTTTGGGCTGTTTTTCATCTGAATGTCCTGGTTTTCACTGGACCTTCATCCAAACTGTACTCAATTATGATTTAAAAAGTAACTAAATAGATTACATAGTGTAATGAATACTAAGAACAAATAAAAGTACAGAATTGGAAATATTCTCTTCTACAAGTACTCAAAAAACTACTACATTAAAGTAATCTGAGTATTTGTAATTAGTTACTTCCACCCCTGTTGATTACAAAGGTGGACGATGCAGCTGTTCAACTTCATTTAAAGCACCTTGAGTTGCACTTTCTGTCAGAAAGGTGTCTTTACTTTTAGATTGATGCTCCAAAATGATGATGACAATCATCTCTACAAACAAATACAATTTAAACTTCATTTTAGATTCAGAATGTACATTTTCTATAAAATACAATACATTTTAATTTAATGTAATTTTACATAACATGTCCATTTATTTTTGGTCCTTCATTGGAGAGAATTTGTGTCCTTCTGCTTTAGTGTCACTGTTGTGAAATGATGCAGAAATGAAACACGTTGTCTGACAGTTTGTGTCTGCATTTCTCACAACAGTGTGACCAGATGGGAAAGCTTTAAAAACGCTCTCTTGAGGCGCCCTGGAAGCTCAGCTGGTAATAGACGTTCTCTATCAGGGAACATCACTAAAGTAGCTCTGGAATAAACCAGTTCACAGACCAGTCCAGTGGATCCCAGTGTATCACAAGATTGGAGGCCTGCCAGCCCTAAGTTTACCCCCCCAGGCCTAAGTTGACCCTCCCAGGCTGAAGCATCAGTGATTTAAACTAGAACGTGTTCTACATTTAGAGAACTCCTTTAAGGAATAACTCAGTGTGTAGGTTGTGTGTGTTAGTGAGTTCTAGCTGTGAACGTAGCAGTGAAGTGTGTGGACACTTCAGGCTGTTTGTGGGTGAATAAGTGCTTCACCTCCTCCAGAATCAAGACAAGTTCCCGTGTCGTGTTTGCTGCTAAAGAGGTTTAGCTCCGAACTTAAAGACAACATGGGTCCAGACTGAACTACCAGAGACAGAGAGCTTCCTTACTGTTTATAAAACAAACTCATTTCTAGAGCAGAAAAACATCTGAAAAGATGTTCATTGTTGGAACTAAAGGATGTAAAATCACACCTTTAATTAATGAGGATGGAGAGGGGGGATGTTTGGTTTGTTCTTCGAGAGGGAGGATGGCCTCCCCTCACATCCTCTCTCAAATCAGGTAATTATAGATAAGGCCAAATATTAATTAAATCATAAATCAATGCAGTGTTTCTTCTACCGTTGCCTTGAGGAGGCGGCTCAGATGGTCACATTTCTCTCCTCTGTGTTTCACCGAGGGCAGGGCAGACATGGAGCAGAGCAGAGAGACAGACAGGTGAAGTAAGCTCACAGAGCTGCTGCGGTGCACACGCGTGTGGTGTCCAACCTACAGTCAACACTGCTGCTCCATCTTTCTACATCCAGTTTAAAGAAGTTATAAAGAGAAGAAAACAGTTGGAATTAGAAAGCAGACATTTTTTTCTCCCTCGTTCAGAGACAGAGATGGAGGGAGGGAGAGAGACAAAGAGAAAAGGGAGAAAGAAAAAAGAGAGCGTCACCTGTTTTTTTTTCATATTCTACAGATATCGACATTCAAACTGTAGTGAAAGGTGTCATGTTGCTGCTATGACGTCCGTATGAACATCAACTCATCATTTTTACTGTGTTTTTTTGCTGAGAACTGTGAGCTTCACACAGAAAGACGTCACTGCAGCTGTGTGACACACACACACACACACACACACACACCCCACCACTTACACACTTACCGAGCCTTTCTGCAGTTCCTCACAGCTGGAATCAGTCTCCGTCGTCCCTCCTTTGATGTGTTGTACTTCTCCACGTCCAACTCATCCAGAACCTCCTCTGACATCTGCAGCATGTAGGCCAGAGCTGAGCACTGGATCTCAGAGAGTTCCTTCTCTGATCTGTTCTCTGACTTCAGGAACTCTTGGATCTCCTGATGTACTGAGTGGTCGTTCATCTCCATCAGACAGTGGAAGATGTTGATGCTTCTGTCAGGACAGATCCAGTTCATATTCATCTTCTTCAGGTTGTTGATGGCTCTCTGGATGTTTTCTGGACTGTTGTCTGTCCGACCCAGCAGGCCTCCTAAGAGTCTCTGGTTGGACTCCAGAGAGAGGCCATGAAGGAAGCGGACAAACAGGTCCAGGTGACCATTTTTATCGTAGAGGATTTTCTCCATGGCGCTCTTCAGGAAGTCATCCAGGGTTAAATCAACAGGGTTTTCTCCCAGGAAGTCCTCCAGTACCTGTGTATTCTTGTTGGTGTAACAGTGGAACATGTAGACTGCAGCCAGAAACTCCTGAACGCTCAGATGAACAAAGCAGTAGACTGTTTTCTGGAAGATCACACTCTCTCTTTTGAAGATCTCTGTACAAACTCCTGAGTACACCGAGGCCTCTGTGACATCCAGACCACACCGCTCCAGGTCTTCTTGGTAGAACATGATGTTTCCTTCCTCCAGATGTTCAAACGCCAGCCTCCCCAGCTTCAGAAGAACTTCCCTGTCAGCCTCCATCAGCTCCTGTGGACTCGTCTCATGTCCCTCATGGTACTTGTTCTTCTTCCTCTTTGTCTGAACCAGCAGGAAGTGTGAGTACAGGTCAGTCAGGGTCTTGGGCAGCTCTCCTCTCTGCTCTGTAGTCAACATGTGCTCCAGAACTGTAGCAGTGATCCAGCAGAAGACTGGGATCAGACACATGATGTGGAGGCTCCTGGATGTCTTGATGTGTGAGATGATTCTGCTGGGCAGATCTTCATCACTGGACCTCCTCCTGAAGTACTCCTCCTTCTGCACGTCAGTGAAGCCTCGTACTTCTGTTACCCTGTCAACACATGAAGGAGGGATCTGATTGGCCGCTGCAGGTCTGGAAGTTATCCAGACCAGAGCCGAGGGAAGCAGATTCCCCTTGATGAGGTTTGTCAGCAGCACGTTGACTGATGACTTCTGTGTGACATCAGACACAACCTGACTGTTGTTGAAATCCAGTGAAAGTCTGCTTTCATCCAGGCCGTCAAAGATGAACAGAAGTTTACAGACAGCCAGCTTCTCTGCTGTGACCTTCTGTAATGTTGGATGGAAAACATGGAGCAGCCTGAGAAGACTGTACTGCTCATCTTTGATCAAGTTCAGCTCCCTGAACGAAAGCAGAATCAGCAGACTGACATCTTGGTTTTCCAAACCCTCTGCCCAGTCCAGAGTGAACTTCTGCACTGAGAAGGTTTTTCCAACACCAGCGACGCCGTTGGTCAGAACCACTCTGATGTGTCTCTGTTGGTCAGGTGAGGCTTTAAAGATGTCGCAGCACTTGATTGGAGTCTCATGGAGGGTCTCCTTCTTGGACGTTGTCTCCAGCTGTCTCACCTCATGTTGGGTATTAACCTCTTCACTCTGTCCCTCTGTGATGTAGAGCTCAGTGTAGATCCTGTTGAGGAGGGTTCCACTTCCTGTTTCATCACTTCCTTCAGTCACATGTTCACATCCCCTCCTCAGACTGATTTTATGTTCAGCTGAAACCTCCTGCAGACCACTGTCCACTAAAAAAGACAAAAAAGGTTTGAGACAAAACAAAGACAATCTGTTGGTATTTTCATTACCAATAAAAAAACAATGTAAGAAAATATAAAGAAGGTTATAAAGTTCAGTTTCAAGGAAACATCAGAAATTCTCCCCTTTTCTCTGATTTCTTTTGACTGTGTGTCGTGTTAGGGATGAATGATATTGATTTTTTTCACCTGATAACATTTTGTGACTGATAATTTGTGTTTTAATGGTCGACACTGATAAGATAATTTCATATTTTTGTACTTTAAGAAGTTTATAACCTGTAGTTTGTGCAGACCTGAAGATAAGAAAGACTCAGATAAATACATCAAAAACTGAACAAATATACTTCAGCTTTTAAAGAACATTTTATCAAAGAATTCAAATTAAATGTTTAAAACATAATCTGTCAAATTAGATATTATTATAACTGATATTTATCAGCTAATATACACCAATACTGATATAGACTGATATAATATTGGTCCTGATATTTCTTGTGCTTCCTCAGTCAGTGTAGGTGTTTGATTGACAGCAGAGGCGACAGGCTGAGCTGCAGCTCTTCATCTAAACCAAGGAGCCCTTACAAGATTTACCAGGGACCCCCTTATGTTCGTCCCCTGGAATAATTAGATACAGACTATTTTTTACTCTTCTATAGTCTTATTTATGTGACAGAACAGCACAAGAAAATCTATTAGAAAGATATTAGACATGTATTGAAAATATTTGCACCATCTCAACAAAGTACCTGAACCTCAACAAAATATCAAAGTCAAATCCAGAGAAAAGAGCTGATCTGAAGTTCATCTGAGAACAAACACACACACACTTATCAAGGGAAAGAGTTTCACTCTATGTGCAAACATGAGCTCAATAAAACACAGTTTGTCTTCATCACGTCCCACATTAAGAGATGCTCATCATCATGTTTCCTTACTCTTTGTTTTTAGCTGCCGCTCAACAAAACGTCTAGACTGTTTGCTGTCCTGGATCCACAGAGGTGGAATGAGCTCCCACTGACGTCAGGACAGCAGAAACTCTACACATCTTCAGCCTGAAACTCTAAAACTAAATGCAGCACTTGAAGCCGTTCAGCTTATTGGATGAAGTTGACGTACCTGCATGATTCTTGGTTCACATGGTTGAACACTCTTATTGTCCGTCTCTAAATAAATGCCATGAAATGTAGCAGGAGACATTTTGAAGATGGACAGATGTGCAGTCTTACTTTGTTCAGTGCTGCTCTGACTGCTGGTCTGCAGTCCAGGTCTTGTTCTGGTTCTTTTTCCACACTGGGGACAGGAGG
Organism: Lutjanus argentimaculatus; assembly: GCA_034769285.1. Lineage (NCBI taxonomy): Eukaryota > Metazoa > Chordata > Actinopteri > Lutjaniformes > Lutjanidae > Lutjanus > Lutjanus argentimaculatus. Next base: position 682,699 of record JAWZSL010000004.1, on the reverse strand, counting down.
AGTCTCCTGATGAACCAGACTGGTCCCAGTATGAGGTGATGCACTGTCTGCAGAACCAGTGTCCACAGCTGGTAGAGACTGGATCCTTCAGGACGTCCTGACACAAAACACAGCAGGACGGCTGCTCCTCCACACAAACATGACTCCTCTTCCTCTCTCTGTGAAGACATTTCTTTATCAATAAAATCATCTGTTGACTGTTGTTGAAAAATATCAACATTTGGCAACAACGCTGTCTAGAAGCTCAGATGGGCAAAGAGAACCTTACAGAGAACATTACAGAAACATTACAGAGAACCTTACAGAGAACATTACAGAAAACCTTACAGAAAACCTTACAGAAAACGTTACTTTTCCATTTGAATTCAGTTTTCAGTCTTTATTGAAAATTATTTTCTTTTATTGAAACTTTCCTGCTTTAATAAACTCTAATTAACTGCTTCTCCTCTCTGACTGTCTCATTAAACATTCAGTGATCTACCTGTAATTTGTTAATAACACAAACTCAACACTTCCTGCAGCTCCTTCACAATGAAGGTAGGTAACCTAACGTTAGCTTGTTAACTGTTAACGTCAGCAAGCTAGTGCAAGTTACTGTGTAAAATTTATGCGGTGCCACCTACGTTATGATGCAACTATAGGTAAGCTGGCCAGCTGTGGTCATTGCTGTTAAGTTAGCTTGCTATCGATAGTGTACCAACATTACAGTATTTGTGGAAATTGTATCAAGTTTGCTTGTAAGCTCGCTCGCCAACTGCCCTGTGGACTGCAAGCTAACTAGCTCGCAAGCTTTTTAATAGACAATATAGCGTTAATGCTGTGTGTGGCTACTATTTCGGTGAAAAAGGGCCACTGAATAGGGGCGTAAAGGTACATGTATTCAGTACTGTTCTGCCCTGTGAACCAAGTTACTCGTACGGGCGGAACTGCACTAGTTTTTGCCCGGTAAGTTTGGGCAGGATGCTGGTTGTTGCTGTAACATGCTAGGAGGTTAGCCAGGTGAGCCAAGCTCATGTAACATTGCTGCACTCCGAGCGGCAAACACAGACCAGTTATGGGAGCATTACGGTTTAGAAACACGCTTCAACTGAAGAGGGATATGTCATATACAACTGTGTGACCTGAATGTGCTTATTAGTAGAACAAGAATAAAATCCCCTTCTCCCCACAGCACAGTCACAGCAGTCAGCACAGATCCAGACTGTAAAGCAAACAATGCCACCATACTCTGTTTAAAGAATACAGGCTTTAATCATATTATTAATAATGTTATAATTAATCATTTAATCATATCACCAGGTCAAAGGGCTTGAGTTCTGCTGTAATGTGCCTTAACGTGTGCATTTCAGTCAGTCCGTTGTGCTGCTCTGTATAAACGCAAGCTGCAGTTGCTCAGGCTCATCAACTGGTGACATTTGTGTTTATTACATTTTGTTTATTTTGTTATTGTTATAATTGTTATTTATTTTCTAGTATTGACAGTATGCCAGTATTTGGGAGCTGTATCTTTTACAGTTAGAATCATGGCCTCTGTTGAATCTTTTTCAAAATACATGACAAAAGTTACTTTCTACATTTTTTTGTTTTCCCTGCTCTACTGAAAACATACAGAACCCATGACTGTAAAGTTTGTGTATTGTTACACCCCTACTAGTGAGATATTGGCCCATATGTGCACAATCATCTGTATCTCTAAAAATATTTCTGTTCATATCTGAAAGATGGATGAGTTTGTGAAGGAGAAACTTCTCGAATGGAACCTGGCTGAATTGCTCCCTACTTCTGAAGGAAAGAAAGTTAACATCAGATAGATTTAAAGCAGGGCTGAACAATCTTGAAAAAAAATGAATTGCTGTTATTGTGACTGATATTTTTATTGTGTCACAATTTGCTATATTGGAGGGGGATGGTAATTTTTACATCAATTTTGTCATTGTCATTGGATAATTGTGTTTTGTTTTTGTTTTTTTGTTTTTTTGTTTTTTTGTGGGGATCTGTACCAAACAAGGATGTCCGAATAATACAACTTGTAGAGCAGGACATCTCTGCAGCACAACCTTTAATTCAAATTAGTATTTTGACAGACATTTGCCTCTTACAAATATTGCGCCTCCTGTGATTTGAAAATTGTAGAAGGCCATTTTGCAATTTTGATTAATTGTTCAGCCTTAGTTAAAAGTGAATAAATTAATGGAATATTAATAAGTAAGTTAGTAATTGAATAAGGGCTGTAACTAATGATTATTTTCATAGTCGATTAATCGGTTGATTATTTTATTGATTAATAGTTTGCTTCTTTTAAAATTTCAGGAAGTGGTGAAAAATGTCAATCTTTCCCAAAGCCTAAGATGACATCCTCAAATGTCTTGTTTTACCCAAAGATATGCAGTTTACTGTCAGGGAGGAGTAAAGATACCAAAAAATATTCACATTTAAGAAGCTGAAATCAGAGAATTTTGACTTTTTTTTCTTAAGAAATTACTCAAACTGATTAATTGATTATCAAAATAGTTGGTGATTAATTTAATAATTGGTAATCATTGCAGCCCTTAAGTGAATGCCTAAAAGAAATATAGCATAGTTAGCTTTATACACACTTGATTGATTTCAATGTAGAAGAGAATACTGTCAGTTTTGGGAACAAATAATGTCTTGTTATATTTTGCAGCTCAGCAGATTGACCAAGACTGCTTCTTTCTCCTGGATGGAGACAGCCTGATCTCCCTGATACCTCTCCGTGGGCCACGGCTAAAATTTCAGCGTCAGCTAAAAAGGTTGCTTGAGGTACGCCTAGAGTCATAGATCGAACCAAAATGGGTTATGTGTGCTTCAAATGTAGATCTGTAGGCCATGACATAAGACAATTTTTTTCCCATCTAAGAGTGATTCATAATGTACACTCCATGTCAGCTTATTTGCAGTGTGCCCAAGTTGGGTGCCATTGTTCATTTAATCACATGAGATCATTTAGGCGACACCTATTGGGGCATGCTGTTGAGTCTGACACTGGAACAGAGGAAAGTCGTTCAGTTGAACTTCCTAACAGGTCAGCAGATACACAATGCAATGTGTTATGTGAGGTGGAATGCAGTGAGACTTCAAAAGGACAAGAACTGGTAGAGCAATTTGCATTAGCAGCCGAGCCATTTCGAGCCTTTGAGTCAGAGTACAGGCAAATGAAGTGTTTCACCTAGTCTGGATACTTCATACAGCCAGAGGCAGTACCTCTTCCTGGCTCTTCCCATACACAAGAAACCAATCAAGAGACAAGGACTGTGAAACAAGTGGCAGTTCGGGACACCTTCCAATATGTTCCCCTAAAACCTATGTTGAAGCTTATCTTGGAAAGTCCTGGAACCATGGAGAAAATCTTAGAGTGGCGAAAGGTTGAAACTACAGGCTTTGATGATTTTAGAGATGGAACACTTTGGAACTAATCCTCTTTTTTCTGAAGAGTTCTCTATTCCACTGGTACTTTACAGTGATGATTGCAAGATGGTGAACCCACTGGTCTCAGAAACCGCAGTCCACAAGCTTGGTTTCATCTATTTCACCATTAAATGCTCACCACCAGAGTATCTGTCTAGCCTTAAGTCTCTCTTCTTGTTGGCAGTGTACAAGACTGATGATGTGAAAACATATGGAATGAATGCTGTTCTAGAACCACTTGTGAATGAGATAAGGGACATGGAACTGAATGGTATTCAGATTGAAACCACACATTTCAAAGGTACTGTTAAGGCTGGAGTGGCACAGGTCTGTGGGAATAACCTTGGACTTAATGGCATCCTTGGTTACACAAAGTTTTGCAGGCAACAGTGTGTGTCGATGGTGTCGGGTACACAGAGAGGTTCTGAGGGTACAGACCATTAAGGATCCTTCATCAATGTGTGATAAGGTGAACTACCACTCAGACTCCCTTCTAAACAACCCAGCTGAAACTGGCATCAAAAGAGAGTGTTCTCTTAACAATTTGCAGTTCTACCATGTAACTGATAACGTTGCTCCTGATGTCATGCACGGCATCCTTGAAGGTGTTGGTGGTTATGAAATGAAGCTTGTGCTCAATTCATTGATAAAGCAAAAACTCCTAACCCTCGAACAGTTGAACTATAGACTGACCAGCTTTGATTATGGGTTTTGTGATGGCCACAATAAGCCATGAAACCCCAGGACTTGCCCTTAGGCAAACTGCGACACAGACATGGTGTCTACTAAGACTGCTGCCCCTCATAATAGGGGATTTGGTTCTGGAGGGAAACCAACATTGGGAATTGTTCCTTTCCTTACTTAGCTGTATGGAGTTGATGTTTTCTCCTGAATTGACAGAAGGGGCAGTGATCTTTTTGGGATTTCTGATTCAGGAACACCATTCTCTTTATTTAGATTTCTACCCAGACAGACATTTGAAGCCCAAACATCACTTCATGCTTCATTACCCTGGAGCCATCAGCAAACTGGGGCCTGTGGTTCACTTCTGGTCCATGCGGTTTGAGGCAAAGCATGGGTTTTTCAAACGGGTAAGCCACATGAACTGCAATTTTCAGAATATTTGTAAAACGCAGGCCTACAGACATCAAATGATGATGTGCTACACCCCCGTCTGGTCAGATGTTCTCCCACGACTTTGGGCCGGGATGCAACACACTCTTTGGCACAATAGAGGATTTTGAGAGGGTGAAAAGTGGGTTTGAGGAAAGTGCTGTTTTCACAGAAGTGTATTTGCCATCTTGGATTAAGTACAAGTGTACAAGCTATAGACCAGGAAGGAGTTGACATTGATTCCATTGGTGACCATCACCCCCTCCATGCTGTGAGGTCCCACAAGGAGAATGACCATGACCATTACATTTCTTTGAGGCCATTTTAAACATAATGTGGATTATAGGGAAAACTGTACATAGTCAGTAGTAATGATCTCTATTAACTCGAGGCTGCTGTTTGTCTTGAGCTATGACCAAGTACTGTACTTCATTTATCACAACTAATTTCAATATGATCTCTAATCTGAATTAATATTGCTGTGGCGAGAGGTTTCAGATTTATCAGTGACATGTACAGTACATATCGTAAGTATACCAGTGACGATGGAAAGAGTGCAATTTATGGAATCAGATCAGTCTTGATATTAATGAACACAAGGATTCAAAAATGTTTTTCATCATTTATATGTACTGTAAATCACTCCACAAAAATATTTTTCAGTGTACAGAATGGTTGTTGTATATAAGGGGGGCGGCTGTGGCTCAGTGGTAGAGCGGGTCGTCTCCCAACCGGAAGGCTGGTGGTTCGATTCCCGGCTCCTCTGGTCTACATGTCGAAGTGTCCTTGGGCAAGACACTGACACTGAGTGTCCTTGGGCAAGACACTGAACCCCACATTGCTCCCGATGGCTGCGCCACCGGTGTATGAATGTGTGTGAATGACTTCTGATGCACAGGTTGGGTCTTTAGTGTGTGAAAGTGTGTGAATGGGGTGAATGTGACTTGTAGTTGAGTAGTCTATGACTAGAAAAGCGCTACATAAAATACAGTCCATTTACCATTTTACCATAAGTGTAAAAAAACACATATCCTCAAGGAAAGTTGCCAAATGTATTTTTGATGGGCACACAAATATGCTTTAAATACATTTCTTAAAAGGTATTTGCTTTTTTTCATCAAAAAAACATTTGGATCTTATTACATGTGCATACAGACCATCGACCCTGCAGTTACAAACCGCTTGTCATCTTCACTTTGTGTGAGGGTTTTTTGAGACTTCCTGCCAGAGCTCGATGCACAAAAGCATTTTTTCAAAAGTAAACTATCTATAGCCTCTTACTCATCTCCTTCCTTCTGAGTCAATCACATGAGCATAGATTTGGGGGTGTTTAGCATCTTGTAGTTGTCCACAGTGAAGTGATAACTCTCTTGTCATACATGATTAACTATGTTTGAGTTATGAATGTTTCCTAGCTAGCTAATGATCCTAGGATGTCTATTAACAGTATGTAGCTAATATGTTGGCTAACAAAAGTGATAAATGCTACTTCACTAACTTAGATAGCACTCATTACTAAAGCATATTTAATCACGCATGACAAGAGAGTTGACCTCGTACCTGGGGAGAGCAGCTACCAGAGGTCATGTTGAGGTTGACCTGTGGACAGCTGTTTGACGTTTATTCTCTCCTCATATTAATCCAAAATTGCAGATGTATAACTAACTTTATGTGATTATATTAAGTCATACCATCAAATCTACACTCATGTGATTGACCGAGAAGGAAGGAAACATCCGATAGGCTACATTGAAAAAAAAAATGCATGTGTGCATCAAGCTGCGGAGGGGAGTCTCAAAACACTCACACACAAATGCAGCGAGGTTCACAGATGACAAGCAGTTTGTAACTGCAGGGTCTGTAGAGTCTGTACATAAAATGTAACAACATCTAAATATGTTTTTGAAGAAACTGGCAAATACTTTCAAACTCGTGTTTCTGGATTTTTAAAAGTAGAAATATTTGTGTGAATCTGAAATACATTTCTGAACCATCTTTATTTCTATTTGAATTTCTTTTTTACATTTTCAATGATTTTTATGTCCATTAAAAAACATTTTTGTGGAGTCATTTATATCACAAAATACTAGGGGTGTGCCAAAAAATCGATTCACATAAGAATCGCGATTCTCATTTGCTACAATTCAGAATCGATATAAAATGTCCCAAAATTGATTTTAAAAAATTAAAAAAAAATCTGCTGTCCACCTCCATTTTGTAACTACGCGGGACGGACACGGAGCAGAGTCAGCCGCCAGCTGCAGACCAACGCACACTGCAGTGCTTCACGAAGCTCTTTGCCAGGCCAGCTCCGAGCGGGCAGCTAAAAGCCTCTATCAAGCATTTAAACACAATTTAAACCACAAGAAATAATAGGGGCATTTAACAAAAACGTGAAAACAGCCCACCCCCCACTGAGTGCTTTTACTACTCTCACCACTGCAGGCAAACCACACAGGTGAGGTGTGGGATGAAAACAGAGATCCTCCTGATTATGAAGAGGTCTCACTCGTCACTGTGCGACAAAAACTCTGAGAGTTAGACGCCAAATAATCGCAAAAAAACCTTCACAGAATCATAAAATATGTCTTACTTTAGCTGTTTTGTGGCCTAAAGTTATATTCCAGCTTGAAAAAACACTGCTAATGTCTACTCCTATGACTCTTCAGGAGTCTGAAATGAATCGCGATGGTCCTGGTTGTTTTCATAAAGAGCAAGGGCTTTTTTCGAGCGGAGTAACGCATCTTCACTACAATACTTTATCTTTGGCTGCACGTCCTTCTGTATCGTCATTGGTGTTGCTAAGTTAAATTTGGGTGGTAGTGATAGAACCTCCTGACTCTGATTGGTTTATAGAGGTGTCGATCATCAGAATTGACCAATGGGTTGCCGAGCTAGTCCCCTGGACTGCTTCAGTGAGTTTACAGGACGCAGCTTGTTGACACTTTCAGACGCTTTTAGCAGAGTGCTTATTAGCCCCGGTCAGGAAAAACGGGAGAAATACACAGCAGAGGAGGTTCTCTGACTGTTTGAATCAGATAGCGGTGCTAACATACTAACAACACAGTGCCAAACGTCAGTGTGACTGATGCCCAAATGGCACATTTGGTGCAGTTTCGCCTGGATATGTCTGTGTTAAAACATCTGTAAAACTGTTCAGGTTCACTTTTTTAGCATCGAGTTTTGCACAGTTAACTCATCAGATATCACTTTACTAATTCCTAGATGAATCGGGCTACTATCATATGATTCAAAAGTGTTTTTTCACTCTAAACAGTGTGTTTTTTTTTAAAATAAATAGATAAAAATTCACATTTTTTCTGTGTTCCAGGTGAATTTCCTCTGACACAGTAACACACATCTTGATTCTGACACTTCTATAGTAATCTCACATGTAGCTATTACCGTTATTTTGACACCAAGATTATACATACAGCCCTTGTAGTTGTGAAAATATCCTCCATTTATTTTGGGTAAGTCATTTCGGACAGAAGGTAGAAAAAATAGGCCCCCTGATGAACAGGTTAAGCAGTATGTGATATTGCTTTTATGTAACAGTTCCAACAATTCCATCTAAGCATGGATAAATGTTTAAAACTTAATAAATGTGAAAAAGACACTTTAATGTCTCCATTTGTCATTCTGTCTTGCAAAGCAGATGGGAGTAGATCATGATCAGAAATCATTATGAATAAAATCGTTTTGAATCGAAAATCGATTTTAAATCAAATCGTGGCCCCAAAAATCGGAATTGAATCGAATCGTGAGATAGTAAAAGATTCCCACCCTACAAAATACACATGTGAATTCTTCTGTGCACATGTACTAATACTGAGACTCATCTGATTCCACAGTAATTGATTTTTATTTGATCTGAAGTATTTAACCAGATCTGACCCTGGTGATAAATTATATGAATAATTTTCTTTTTATACTGTTAGGATTATATATTTTATGGCCTAAATTATGTTCTTTCACACAGATTGGCAATACAAGTAATACAAGTATTGAACTTCTCAATTTGATGCACAAGCACTTAAATCTTGCAACATTTAAGTTACATGTTGACATGATAGCATAATACAGATGTTTAAGATTTGTTGGCTGCACATTCATGATGCAGTTGTCCCAGTCTAATGGCATTTTTGTAAGAAGTGTGACTCTCCCTTCCTGATTTATGTCTGGTCTCTGTGATTACCGAAACCACCACCACACAGACAGACCTTAGACACTTACACTCACGTCTCACTTCCTTAGTTTTTTATCAAACTAAATGTCAACTTTTTTTTGGCCAGAATATCAAATTTAGGTGAAAGGTACAAGGCGTCTAGCTGTTTTACATTTCAGGGCGCTGTCACTCTGGATTGGAAGAAACGAGTGTCAAGAAACTCGGTCCAGGCCATGGACCAACGAAGGGAGAGCTAAGTCTAAACCGCAGCTCCTCCCCATCACTATAGACCAATTAGATAATTGCACAATTTCATTTAAAATATTGTGTAACGTTAAGTTAGGTACTCTTTCTTTAGGAAGTGGCTACAGCTAACTACTTGCAGCAACCTGCTCGTGGACTGTGGTTTCTGATCAAAGAAAGATCCATGTACATGCATTTCTATTCTGCCAATGTCAATTAAATACTTTGAATCAGAAAGAGATCGTCTCCTGGTTCCTTGCAACAAAAGAACACGACTCAACAATACTTTTAAGCATTCAAGGCCCCAAACTGCCCCAAACTACTGTTTGGCAGGGTGGACACATGAGTCACATGAGTCACATGCCCCTCTAGGTGTTAACGACCACACAGAGGTTTAATACCTGAACTCCCAAACCAGTCAGTCAGAACTGAAGAAGGCTCTTGGATGAGAGGTGAAACATCTTCACAAACTCTATCAAGTTGCCTACGACAAACCTTGATATGAATCCTGCTCCAAAGTAGTATTCACTGTTTTGGTCAGTCTGGTATATATCAGTGGTTCTCAAACCTTTTCTGGCATGCCCCCTTCAGAAGCCAAAAAAAGTTCACATCCCACACTCCACATTTTTTATCAATCATTAACAATAATTGGGAAAGCGACTAATAAAAATAATATGTGGCAGGCGGTAGGTGTACCAGGCAGGCATCCTATAGATAGAGTTACCTGCAGGTGGAACACAGGTTCCGCTGTTGGTTCAGGCCGGTGGAATGAGGCTTGTGCACACCTCATTCCATACGGGCGTGCAGGACGCACGAGGTGCAGGCAAAACGGACCTGCTTCCCCGCTGGGTTGAAGGCGGCTGGTAGTTGGTAGGGAAGTAGATCACCGACGTACCAGAGCATCGGGGTCCATGCGCTGCTCTTGCCGGGGGGTAATTTGTTTGGTTTGTTTGACGCTTTTTTTTTGTGTTTTCTACCTTTGTCTAGTCCGCCCTGGCAAGTGAGCCGGTGTTGGGGCAAAAAGAAATGGGTAATGCCCGTAGGGCGGACTAGTTTTCTTTTGTTTTTTTCTTGTTTGTTTGTTTTGTTTCGTTTTCTTTGTCAGCTTGCTTCCCCCCTCGCCACCGGTACCCAGTGCACTCCCAGTTAATTAGTCAGGACGGGCCGAAGGTGTGCAGTGAATACATTCACGTGTGTAAACTTGATATGAAGACTCCTTTAGAGTGCAGATTTATGGATTGCAGTGTACAGTGAAAATATTCACGTGTGTAACTGTGTGTTAACTCTTTTTGAGTACAGGCTGACAGATTGCAGTGCACTGGTGGGTTTGAAACTTATCCCCTGTCCTGTTCGCATGGTTGGGAGTTAAACTGGGAGTTGGGTAAAGGCGGAAGGATATAATGTGTAAAGCTAAGCAACTGTAATAAATCTTCTTTACTACTTAGCTTTGTGACTGTCCTTTATTAAGCTAGTCACCGTGCGGGTGTTACAAATACATTTTAGTTTATTTTCCCAACATAAATCACATTCATTCAACTCAGTTTCATTCCATATTTTTTCCAGGTCATCTACGCCCAACCTGCAGTGTCTCTGTGCTCTACCAGTGGCTCCCACAGTTTTAGAACCACTGGCGTATACACTAAAACTATTGTTGGATCATGCAGCCACATTCATAAAAAAATAGTATGCTGGTACGCAAAACTCAGTTTTGAGGTTCAGTTAGAATAAGGTCCTGTATCAGATTAATGAAGTCAATCTTTTTCTTTGTTTTTGTTTCGCTTTTTAAGATTGGAACTAACACGGTGGACTACCTGGCCAGAGCAACAACAGAGCACCCATCTGTCCTCATGCTGGGGGAGAAGCATCAGTGTTCCCAAGCATTCGTGATAATAAATGGGACAGCCATGGAGCACCCATCTCTTTTGGGTGTGGTTGATGGGTGTTTCAAGGCATTTTTTTTTCCCATTTAAAGTTTTTTTTTTTTTTTTTAACCCTGTGACAAAACAAAAAGACAATATAACAATAAAAGACATTGCAGACTGGACAAAAGTGGAGACAGAAACAGGAAAAAGAAACAGGATATATACACACAACAATGAATTTATGAAATTTGAAATTTATGGGGGGGGGGGACTTACAGCACTTGATTTCATTTTATGCATGGATTCATGCATAACACAGGATCACATACATGCACATGAATTATCAATTACACATACTTGCACCAACACATTGCATTGCTGTTCTTTGAATAAGCAATATCTATGTAGTTTAAGTCTAAGGACTATTATCTAGGTATTACAAAAATCAAGGGGACGGGTACTGTGTATCCAAGAATGACCTTATTGTATCCAATAAGCCACTCCGCAGTAGCAGCTTATATATACCTGAGACCATTCCCCTCTCGCTTGCAAGTTTTTAAAGCAGTTATCCAGATGTTCATGGCATCCAATGTGTGCAGCATTGGAGGTTAATTTCATGATGATAGCTTTTAACTGCAAGTAAGAGAGGAAGGAGGATGCACTCAAATTAAATTTTGTTTTCAATTCAGAAAATGGAATTAAAGTATTGTCCTTCACAATTTGGCCAATCTGATGTATATTCCGTCCCTGCATGGATATGTTGTTAAGTGGGTTGCCACCTGCTGAGAGCTGCAGATTTCTCCATATTGGACATGAGGGGAGAGAGATACCACTAGTACCTAACTTCCTATGTAGAGTTTTGACTACGCTAATGGAGAATTCAATCAATGGGTTATTCAACTCAGCAATGGTTTTGGGGTAATACCATGATGAAGTTAAAGAGATAGATCCTTTAAGCCCTGTGATTAACTGCTCTTCCAACCAATCCCAGTTTGCTTTATAGGATGTACCTCCATAACCCCACACAATGGAAAATCTGGCATTGTTTGATGTCACTTACCTAAAACCATGTGCCCAGGTTTGGGAGTTCAGACTGTCATCTTCGACATCCCAGGACATGAATCGAATGCAATAAAGTTAATGAGAGCTCAGTTAGCTGTGATGCAAGTCAAATCTGCGTGATCGAAGTTGGTTTCCCAGATTTTAAAGTGGGCGACCTCCTGGTTACATGGTTCAGATCTGCATGATTTATGTAAGTTACATGATTACATGATCTTTATGATGTGTCCATTGAAAAACTTTAAAAAAAAAGAATGAAATGTAATTGTTTGACAAAAGTTGTACGTGTTGAACATGAATGTGAAATTAATTTTCTACATTTTACATATTTATTTATTTATTTTACATTATAGATTTTGTTTATTCTTTACGTGTATTTTCAGACATTATTGCTTGTTGCAACAAAAGAATCTGTGAAACATTATGTACTTTTTTCATCATTTAATAATTTCATTTCATAAATTAATTTCTTAATGCAGAAGTAGATTTAAATGAAATAAGCTTTAACTCAACAACCTGGTCATTTTTACCCATTTTTTGAGTGGAAAACATAACCCAACATACTGTGTCAAACCCATAACCCAACCCTGCTGGATTAAAACAGCCCATGGCTGGATCAGTCGCTTTTTGACCCAGCAGTGGGTTACCAAAATAACCCAAATTGGGTTATTTTTAACCCACAGTTTTTAGTGTGTCCTGTCACTCTCCTCTCCAGGTACAGACTGGGACATAAACAGACAAAACATTAATGTGACTTGTTCCTCGAGGCTCTAAGTGTGAGATCACCAAGCCCCCAGGAACAGCCCCGGGCTTTGAAGACAATTTAACATCCTGGTCAAACTGTGTAAAGACAACGTCACGTGATGCACAGAGGCTCAAAAAGACTTTTCTCCCACAGACTTACATTGAAGAAGAGCGTCACAACCCCTGCAAAAATATATAAATAAAACTGATCTGACTTGACTTTGTTAAACTTTGTTGTTCTTGTTCTGCTGTATGTCTGTTAGTGTGTAAGTTCACTGAGAGAAACAAACAGTCAAATTCCTTGTGTGTCTTCACATGATTGGCCAACAAATCTGATTCAGATAGAAAACAAAGCCGTCACCATGACAACAGGGGATGCTTCAAATATGGATGTTGCTGCAAAGAAGCAACAAATTCTAAAACGTGGATGCTTCACACACATCTTCAACCCAGCTGCAGCTCAGAAGATCTCTACAATCAGTCAAGTTTCAAGGTGGGCACCAAGATTAATGTCACCAATTCACCCCCAGCAGAGACCCTCTGGGGTCGGACACGGACAGATACATGGATGAATCTTTGCATATTTGAAGCTCCTTTCAGATTTTTAATCATTCAAAATCTTAACAGTGACTTCAACATTAGAGCAAAGATATATGAATAATTAATTAAAGTTTAAATGATGAAATGGAGGTTCTCAGGTGTTTTGTTAAAGAAATAAAATAAGATCCATCTTAGTTTGAAACAGTATCTGCACTCATAGTTCTGCAACATGAATATAAATCCTTTAGCATTTTATCTGATCATTAATGAATCATCTCCCATCAGGTCAGTTTACAGTAAAAACAGTCTCTTACTTTGTGTCTGAGGGTCCAGGTTCATCACTGAAGACTGGAGGAGGATCATTGGACCGGTCACTCTTCAGAGACAGATAGCTGGACTCTGGAGACTCTGCTCTCTGTCTGTTGGACTGAACTCTGCAAACACCAACATGGTTTTATTCACATCACATGATGAAGCTCTAAATACACAAACTGCTGCAGCTGTTGATAATCAGGAGCTTCAACAGTTTGTATTAGTCCTCTTAGATTAGATTACAACTTTTCTAACTGACTGACAGCTGTCACAGCTGTCACAGATACTAAGAGGAAGACGACACAGATTATTTATATTTGTTTCACAGATTTGACTCAGCAGTTACATTCAGAAACTTTGTTATTAAATACATTTTAAAAAGTCATTTTCCATCACAATTTAAAGACACGTAGTCCTGAAAAAATGCAGACATGTCCACAGCATGGACACAGAAAGTCAGTGTGCTCAAGAGGCTGCAGCACCTCCTAAAAGCAGGTTTTATAAAAACCAAGAATGATAATAAAGTTTAAACTTGGTGTTTAAACTACAGTGTCCTTTTCTTACTGGGTTATATCGACTATATGTGTAGTTCACAGGTATTTGAGGTGTTTCTTATCATATTTATTCATCCATTATTAGATTCTTCAGATGCAGATTCTTTCACTGAGGTGTTTTTAAAAGAAACTTTTCAAGTGTCCCACTGAATCAAATAACAGATATCAGACAGCGATCATCCTGTCAGTCAGGATGATCTGTTGTCACAATGATCCAGAGCACAAATTGATGCCTTCACAATGTTTGTTTTGGCCAACCAACAATATGAGTCGCCATTTTAGTAGGAATGATAATTTAATTTTCACTGAAAACAAAATATAAAATTGAGGATGATGTGATTTTTGCTGGGGTCTGTACCAAACAAACATGTTCCCGTACGTCTGGAGAATATGATTTGTAGACCGCAGCATCTGTGAGGCACAATGCTTCAGTTGATGATGGTATGTTTTGACAAATTTGACCTTTATTAAAAGACTGCAGTTCCTGTGATTTGGATATTGCACTTGGCCCTGTTGTGATTTCAATTATATTTCAATTACTTGCTCAGCCTGAGTCCAGAGCTTCAAATGATTAAGAACAGATTAAAATTATCTAAATATTTAAAAGAAATATTAGCTATTTGTAAATGTGTGAAACTGCAGTTTTATGACAAAAGAGGGAAATATTTTGTCCAGTGAATTTGTTCAGTTTATCAGCCTTTAGCAAAACAAAAAGATTTTGGACCCTGTTCAGAGGAGATGTGAACAACAGGATGTGTGAAAGCTCCTGATGTTAAAACAGATGTGAAGACTAGAGCTTGTTGTGAAATGTGAAGGTTTGTCAGAGGATTAATTTAATAATGTTTAAACATACTGTCCTCCCCCGGTGAGAGTATGATAAGTGTAGACGTGATACAAAAACCTTCTGTGATCATGAAGCACAATGTTACTCTACAACATTACCAACAACACTGAATGAGTTAGTTATCAGTTCTCTTACTTTGTGTCTGAGGGTCCAGGTTCATTACTGAAGTCTAGAGGAGGATCATTGGACCGTCACTCTTCAGAGACAGACAGCTGGACTCTGGAGACTCTGCTCTCTGTCTGTTGGACTGAATTCTGCAAACACCAACATGGTTTTATTCACATCACATGAATCCTTGAAAAATCCTCTGATCAAAGTCATTGATGAAGCTCTAAATACACAAACTGCTGCTGCTTCAAATATGGATGTTGCTGCAAAGAAGCAAAGAAGCTGACTGACAGCTGTCACAGATACTAAGAGGAAGACGACACAAATTATTAGGGGCCAGGCAGCCTAAGAGGACCCTATTGTTTTCCTCAATGTTCTTCTTTCTTCTTTCTTCTTCTTCCGAGGAAATCCTACTTCCCATGCGCGAAAAATGACCAAACTTTGCACAAAGGTCCAGTCCCATGTCAGATTGCCTCAGCTGCAAAACAGGCCAATAGTCCTGATGGTGGCGCTACAGCAAGCTCTAAAGTTAAAATTTTGAAAACAAATCAACCATATGTGCTACAGATTTGCAACTTTCACCAAAATGTAGCCCCAATACTGAAGAAACTTTTGTACATTTAAACCTATTGCAAATTATGAAGTCCATCACTCAGTTTTTTTCAAAAACTGTAAAACTTATTAAACCTATCTCCTCCCACAATTTTTGCTCAATTGGCACCAAACTTGCTACAGACCATCTTCAGACTGTCCTACACAAACCATCCACACAGATTTTTGATTTATTGAAAATTGAGCCTACAGTGCATCAAAATGTTTGACTGTAAACGGTATTATAAACATATACTTGCAAATTCTTGCTAAATACATTTTCAATGTTCATGAAAAAAAATGACAAAATTTTGGAGTCATGGTAGATGATGTTTGGAAAATATCAGAATTTTATCTCAAAAACTGAATTTTTTACAGCATTTTGAATTTCACTTCATGGAACAATTGGAGTCGATGCAAAAATGCATTTTTAAACATCAGTTTTTCACTTTTGGAGCCAATAAATCATTGTTAAAAACTAATGACCAACATCTCCATGCTGTCTAGATGCAATTTGTGTATTTTGGGATTTTTGTCTAATAACTGAATTTTTGACAGCCATTTGAAATCTGCCTTTACATGCTAACAGCTGCTGTCTTGCACACAGGTGACTGGCTTAGTCAATTTGTGAAGCTACAAGTGGTGTTTCCATTTGCTCAATTAGCTCAGTGAGATAGAGGATGGTTCTTGGTGTTGAAGGTTGTGAGTTCAAGCCTCAGCTTGTACAACATTTCCATATGAGAAATCTACCCAAACTTTTCACAAAGGTCCAGTCCCATGCCAGATGTCCTCAACTGGAAACACAAGACAATAGTCCTGATGGTGGCGCTACAGCAAGCCTCTAAATTTCAAAACTTTGAAAATTCACAACAAATCAACCATATGTGCTACAGCTTTGGAACTTTCACTTTGAAATGTTCTTTTCCATGGCATGGATGGCTGCTGCCTGGCACCCTGATCCTTGGCTTAGTCAATTTGTGAAGCCACACATGAACTGTCATTGCCAATTAGCTCAGTGAGATAAAAGACGGACTTCAGTGTCAGAAGTTGTGAGTTCGAGCCTCAGCTAAGGCAGAATGACCATTCAAATGTGAAAGCCTTATGTTCAGGTATCATGCTATGTGTATTAGAGACTATAAGGTTAAAATAATTATGATTCAGGGAGTTTTGGGAAGAGACAAATACTCTTTATCAACACGTTTCCCTGTTATCCCTTGTCTCTTTTCCCTGTTTATTTGGCTTAGCTATCAGTCAATATGCAGAGTCTCTTGTGCCAGAAATTGTGAGTTCAAGCCTCAACTGATGTAAAATGCACATTAGAATGACACCTTTTTTTCATCTTCCTAAACTCTGCTTGTTGCTCAGAATTGCCTAATTTTACTAAAATTGCCCGGCCCCGACCATTGCTGCGCAGCAGCTATAATTTCTATTTGTGTCACAGATTTGACTCAGCAGTTACATTCAGAAATCTGCATTAAAAATGATTTTTAAAGTCATTTTCCATGACAATAATCACTGAGGTGTTTTAGAAGAAGTTTTTCAAGTGATTCCAACAGATATCAGGAGGGTTGGGTACTGAACCAATATGGTTCTGGTTCCTACTGGACTGAATCATGACACAGATTTCAGTGCCTCATTTCAGAGACACACAGCACCTGAACTGTTGATTGAAATAATTGCCGTCTGTTGCAGATGCTACAGACACATCAATAAGTGTGTGTAGTTAACATCAGACTGGACAATATATCAATATTATATCATGTTGTAATATATTTTGGATATTATTATATGGTGATATGGTGTAAGTGTTGTCTCTTCCTGGTTTAAAAGTGATACTCCACCCCAGAATGAAAATCCACTCAGTATGTCCTCACCTCTATGCTGATGTGATGATGGTGAAGATCTTCAGTTCACTAAACAATCCTGGAGTTTCAGTAGAAAACAGGGTTGCAGCCAAATCCAGTACAATGGCAGTGAATGGAGACCACGGATAAAATGTTAAAAAAGAACACAAAACAAACACAAAATGTCTCCATCCTGCTCGTGTTTACATCTACCTGGGAGGCTACAGTTGACATTTCAGCTAAAAACATGGTGTAAATGGCGTCTTTTGTGGTTAAATTTTAATGTCACGCTCACAGACACTTGGATTACACCACACGAGCAGGATGGAGACATTTTGTGTTTGTTTTGTGTTCTTTTTTTAACATTTTATCCGTGGTCTCCATTCACTGCCATTGTACTGGATTTGGCTGCAACCCTGTTTTCTGCTGAAACTCCAGGATTGTTTTGTGAACTGAAGATCTTCACCATCATCACATCAGCATAGAGGTGAGGACATACTGAGTGGATTATCATTCTGGGGTGGAGTATCCTTTTAAAGTCTGCATTACAGTAAATTGACGTCATTTTCTGAACTTATCAGACTGTTCTAGCTCTTCTATTTGTCTTTACCCACTTAGTCTTTATATCCACATTACTAATGATTATTGATCAAAAACATCTCATTGTGTTCATATTTTGTGAAAGCATCAATAGTTGTCACTACAATATTGTCACAATATTAATATTGAGGTATGTGGTCAGAAATATTGTGATATTTGATTTTGTCTTTAGCGTCCAGCGATAAAACAACAAACTCACTTTATCACTTCAGCTGCTTCCACCCTTTGGAGGACACAACATGTCATCAGTGACGACATACATGATCAATTATTATCAATATCCAAGTTAACATCAACACTCTCTCTATGTGGCTCTTGTAGCAGGCAGCCCACCGTCAGCTCGTAGCCACAGTAAACACAGTTAAAAACCAAACTAAACGGTCTAAAGTGGGCTGTATTTCACTACAAACCAGTCCAACACCTGGAGAGACGTCCAACATGTGTGAAAACATCTGTGTGTAAAGGGGGGAAGCATTTGGTGACACACAGATACACTTGAAAGCAGAGAGATGCAGCGTGCTCGACCGCCTGTGTGACCCCATGACGAGGTCATCAGGCGGCAGTGTGGGCGTCTCTGACCCCGGAGATCACAGCATCCATATAAAACACTAGATCTGATGTGTCTCATGATGATGACAGCAGCCTTTCCTCAGGTTAGAAAATATCATCATATTTCTGCAAATCAAACTGTATTCTTCTGTTATTTGTGCTGTAACTGTTATTTAGTGTTAAATGAATGTAGATCAATTAGGTTTAATTTATTATGTGAACTTGTTCTTTAAGTTTGTTGGTGTTTTGATATTTTTAAGAACACCTGAAATTGTCAACACTTAATTTAACTATGAAGAAAAGCAGTTCTTTAACGTGTCATTTTGTGCTTCTTTTTTAAATATAAGATATCAGTTCAGGCACCGTGAATTTGTTCAGTTTTTCAGCCTTTAGCAAAAAAAACAAAAATGATTTTGGACCCTGTTCAGAGGAGATGTGAACAACAGGATGTGTGAAAACCTCTGATGTTAAAACAGATGTCACAACTAGAGCTTGTTGGAAATGTGAAGGTTTGTCAGAGTAATCCTCCAACAAACCTCCACATTTCACATTTCATTTAATAATGTTTAAACATACTGTCCTCCCCCGGTGAGAGTATGGTAACTGTAGATGTGATACAAAAACCTTCTGTGATCATGAAGCAGAAGATTTCACATCACCTCATGTGTTCTGCCTAAGTTTTATATTGTTCCTTAGTCATTCCTTAGTCTCATATCCTGGCCTGTCATTTGCTTAGTCCCCCCTACAGCATAGGCCTATTGGTTACATGATCTGTCAATCAATCAGTCGTAGCAGACACTAATTGTGTCCTTTTTTTCAGTTGCACCAGAGAGAGATTCAGGATGACAAGAGAGCAGTTACTTTAGTTGAGTGAAAACCGTAGTTAGACCTGCATTATTTGCATAGTGAGAACGAGTGTGCATCCTTTGAGAAAACCACACAACCAAACTTCCTGTCAGTGTAAATGCTGCACAGTGCATGAAGTTTACAACAAAGTACTAAAGACGTCCCCCTGAGCATTCTTATCGATGCCCCACGGTCCACCTTACAAATCTGACAACAACATTGCCAGCAACACTAAATGAGTTAGTTATCAGTTCTCTTACTTTGTGTCTGAGGGTCCAGGTTCTTCACTGAAGACTGGAGGAGGATCATTGGACCGGTCACTCTTCAGAGACAGATGGCTGGACACTGGAGACTCTGCTCTGTCCTCCTCTTCCCCCACAGGAACACTCATCTTCTGATCTGAGGTCAGTCTGAGAGAAACAGGAAAACAAACTGTGAGCTCAGAGCACAAGAAGCAGGAAACAAGTTTATGCAAGTGTTGAACATAGGAAGTAACAAACACACTCCACACACACACACACACACACACACACACACACACACACACACGTGTACAGTATAATAAAACAGCTCAGTTTTCTTTAATTGACTTCATTCTAACATTTCTTTCCTCTACAGTCCACAGGGAGAAAACTGACTCACACACTTTGACAGTAAAATCATTTAAATGTTGTATTAACACTCACCCTGCCTCAGCCTTCAGTTCTCCTCCTCCTGCTCTGATCTGTCGACACAAAACGGAGCCTGAACGCTCCACTGAACTCTTTCACTTTCAGGTTCTCTCCATGTTCTCATGAACCTGGACCACCTGGTCAGTGTTGCTCCTCCCCTCTACATTTATAGGCAACTGTTTGTGTTTGTATGTGTGTGTGTGTGTGTGTGTGTGTGTGTTGTTTAACATGATGTGTTTATGAGCGTCTCTCTTGGCTTGAACAGACTGAATCAAAATGAGTTTTGGTCAAAATGTTGCTCAGCTGTGTTGAAGAAACTCTACAAAACACGCAGGAACAAAGTCTGAGATTCAAAAGAGTAGGATATTTAATGAAAACTTGCATGCAAGGGAACAAGTCACACACAGAGTCTGCAATGTAATTGTTCAAAGATACAGTGTAAACACAAGGTTTTTATACTGTGAAACGGGCGGAGATCTGACGTTCCTGTTGACATTCTAATTCTGTGAGCTGAACTGTGTATCTTACAGATGAGCATGGTGACCTTGATAACACAACAAGAGATTTCTTGATCACACATTTGTACGGTCATGTTGAACCTTCTTCGCACGTCTGCACAATGATATACATATATAAAGTATACTTTTCCAACAGCTGCTTCGACTCCACCACATCTCAGAGGGAAATATTCTACTTCTCTGAGTCCTTCTTTCACCACCAGTCAACTAGCTGACTGTACTGACACACACACCTGCTGTCAGCTACATGCTAACATCAGCATGCTAACACACTCACAGTAACAATGCTAACATGCTGATAATTAGCAGGTATAATGTTCCCCATGTTCACCTCAAGGTTACTAGATTTATTTATGGATCATTTAACAACACAGGGTTGTATAACGAGATGTTAGTCTTTATGTTCACAAAACAACAGTTATACACACATTATATACAGTAAATTAGTGAATAAACTCTGCAGCATCACCTTGTTGGGATCCTCCTCCACAGATGTGTGTCTCTCTGTGTGTTTCAGCCACCTCCTCTCTTGTGTTGTGTGATGTGAGCTGAGTCTTCTGTAATAAAACATGGAAGTCTTGTGTTACACCTGTGCAGGTAAATTAATGTTATTCACTTTGAAATATTAATAAACCTTCTGTGATAATGAACAACCCAGAATCAGAACATCTTTAAAATTCCTGTCTGACTGTCAAAGTGTGTGAATGTAAAGAGATGTTGTTCTGCTCAGACCTGGGGCCTTTCTCAATACCAAGTACACCAAGTTCACACTTGGTACTTTGGACTTGCTCACTTTGATTTGGGAGAACAAACTCTCAGAGGACACAGTTCGGTCATTCTGCAAATGGAAAAGCAGTGAACTTGATGACGTCACTGTCTCAGCTCGTCTTGGCATATTTACTCCTGTTAGTTTCACTGTGATCTATATTTACAACAAAAACAAGAGATATATATGATATGATATAATAATGATAGTATGATATGATATGATATGATATATGACAGCTGTGCTCTTAGACTGCTTGTCAAGCAAAGGAAAAAATCTAAACCTTCTCACATAAAAGTGATCACCTGACCAAACAGGTCGGATGTTAGAGTGAAATTTAATTCTGGTAGACTTCATCAATTTATTACAGACAATTCATATTTAGAATCAGTGTCTCAGCATCAGATATGTAAATGTAGGATTTGTGCAATCCAGTAAGAAATCAAAACTTATTAAAGCTCCTACAGTGGGTTTTTAACAGGTTATAAACAGTCCCTGATTAATCCTGATGCCCCTTAACCATGTGGCATATAAAAGGGCTTTTTATCTACATGAATTGCTTTAAGTGGTAATTTTTCTCTTCACTTACCCAAAAAAAGCTCTAAAATAATCTTAAATGGTCCAGTAAATCACACAACGTTGGTTACGTATTGTAACCCCAGATTCTATGAGTATAGGCGCGGCCCTCTCTGGTCCCGCATCCTGGTCATGATAATGCCCCACTGGCGACCAGAGATCGGCGCGTCTCCAATTAGCCAGCTTTTCTTCAGCTGACAATGGTGGGACCATAGACTGTATATAGAAGTGGACGGAGCTTCCGGCTCTGAAAAATGAAGTCAATGCGGAAGTGCAGTAACGCTGTATTCTCACCGAAATCCAGCAGGGGCGCGCGAGCTGGTTGCAAAAAGAAGCCCGGTCCCATTGACACCCGTTCTAAAATGCCGAACTTTACAGCTGAAATAAATAAATAAATAAATATATATATATATATAATATATATATAAGCCTGTGTCAAAAAATGATTTTGGTCTCTATCGCTAATATCCCCCACCATGTTCACTGAACCAGACTTGAATTTTCATATAAGTCATTCATTGATTTTATATTAAGGCTTAAAGTTCTGTATAATTAGGGGCGTGGTTTCGTGATTGACAGGCGTAGTGCCCTATGGTAGTGCCACTCACTCACTCCCATTGACTATACAGTCTATGCTCGCCCCCCACCACCCCACCCGCTCCCCCACTCCCCCGCTTGTTAATTTTGGTTCGGTTGTCATGACAGTGTGATTTTTAAATGATAATAATAAAAAAAAATCTTTTAAATAGCCATGAAGTTCACGGGGATTTTTTGGGGGTGTTTTGTCTGCGTTCTAGAAACTGAGTTTACAACTTTGAACCTCTGACAGTCCTATTTTGTTTGCTTGCTTGGTTTAGCTTTATTGTAATTTTCATAAATTAATTTCATAAGTTAATTTAACAAAACGTGAAGCTTAACTGAGGCAGCAGTTCAACCTTTTGTGGTTAAAAATGTCTTGTGCAGCGTTTGGATGTACTAACAGATCTTCCAAGGAGTCGGCCCTTCAGTTTTTCTGGTAAGTGAATTTAATTTTGTTTCAACCAAGGATGTATATGATTTGAACTCTGCTTTACGTTACGCAAAATAGCTAATACCCAATTAATAATAGTTCCGTTAACGTGAATTAGGGATGCACTTTGCTGGCGCTAGCCAAGCCTTACCTGCTTGTCACAGCTGGGACAAGCAGCAATGATGTCTCAGCGAACTAAATTAGGGACAAGAGTAATGTTAAATTATGCAAATACGAGTAGCCTCTCTACAAATGACCGCATTTTGCCCAGTTCAGCAGCACAGGCATGGCAGCATATAGCCAGGATGTGTCCCTCTTAATTGACACAATCTCATTAACGTTACAAGCACTCAAACGGTCTATAACGTCTTCTATTGCCCTTATGTATGTGTGTGCTTGTGTGTGTGGGTATGTATATATATACTTTGTGTGTTTTGTGTATTTATGTTAGGGTGGAGGGGTGGGTTTTTGGTCTCGGGATTTTTCTTTGTTGTTTTAGCCTCTGTGAGGCACTTTGTGTTACCATTGAGTATGAAAAGTGCCATATAAATAAATTTGAATTTGAATTTGAATTTGAATTTATAATTTTAACATCCCATAAATAATGCATGTTAAACTATGCCACACTGAGACTCGGGAAGTAAAAGATTACTTGAAACGGGATTAATGTACATATAGTCCATGGGCCAGAGGCCCAAATTTCACTATTTGGTCCATCTCAGGGTGGCAATACAACAATACACATTTTCCCACAATTTTCGCCTAAACTAAATACTTTCTTTTAGTCCTGTAGCATCCAGGGACATCAGGGACACAAGAGTCAACAATTGCAATACTCACAGGACTCTAAGGATTCAGGAAATGTATAATATACCCATACTATCTCTTTGTGGGAGGTGATTGTGAGCCGTACTTAGATGTCACAAGCATAGGTGAGAATTGGTTCTACCCAGAGCGATAAATTCAGCTTGGTATTCAAAAAAAGTCCATATACCTACATGGTATATTTCAACATGATAATTCTTCCCAAGTAGTAGATTACATCATTACATGACATTTCAACATGACAACCCTTCCCAAGTAGTAGCTAGCTTAGTCATAGTTATCAACTCTCAATGGACAACACCCATGATTCAAAACAATGAAAGAATCTTGTCATTTTAATTGAATAGAATATAACCTAACCTAACAGCAAAGTAACCTATTATAACAAACTCATAACAACTCATACTGTAGCAAACTCATAACTTTAACTCATAACAAACATTACACTAATACATTTTCAACTCTTCAAATTCTGTTTACTCCTCATCATCATCGTTATCATCATAGTCAACCAGTTCCATGTCAACTTCTACATCCTCCTCCTCTCTCTGATTGGTGCAGGTTTGTAGCTTGCACATTTCTGTGCACTTCAGTCTGTTTGCAAGGCAGGAACAGTCAGGAAGCTTGCAGGTCCGTACACACTTGCAGGCCATGAGTTCCAGGACAGCCAGTGGTGCTGGGGGTCCTCGCATCCAGTCTAATATCAACATACCTGTAAGAATTGTTATAATAGGTTACTTTGCTGTTAGGTTAGATTATATTCTATTCAATTAAAATGACAAGATTCTTTCATTGTTTTGAATCATGGGTGTTGTCCTTGAGAGTTGATAACTATGACTAAGCTAGCTACTACTTGGGAAGAATTATCATGTTGAAATATACCATGTAGGTATATGGACTTTTTTTGAATACCAAGCTAGAATTTATCGCTCTGGGTAGAAATTATTGAGTGTGGTCTAGACCTACTCTATATGTAAAGTGTCTTGAGACAACTTTGTTGTGAATTGGCGCTATATAAATAAAATTTGATTGATTGATTGATTGATAGAACCAATTCTCACCTATGCCTGTGACATCTAAGTACGGCTCACAATCACCTCCCACAAAGAGATAGTATGGGTATATTATACATTTCCTGAATCCTTAGAGTCCTGTGAGTATTGCAATTGTTGACTCTTGTGTCCCTGATGTCCCTGGATGCTACAGGACTAAAAGAAAGTATTTAGTTTAGGTGAAAATTGTGGGAAAATGTGTATTGTGGGTGTTATAAAGAGCTCTAGTGACCTCTATATTGGTCAGAGAGACCCTTTAAAATGATACCAAACACTACATTATAAAACTTTGACAAATATCCATACCATGAGCCTAAACCAGATATACACCAGTCTCAAAAAACGGAATTTATCTTAAGGGGTTGTTAACTTCATGAGCTGATAACTGTGACTAAGCTACCACTTTGGAAGGACTATCATACCAAAATATCATCTACAGACATGTATCTTTTCAAAAATTATGATTAAGTTTTGCCACCCTGAGATGGACCAAAAAGTGGTCTGGCCCATGGACTAAACACACCGGGCCCTGCTCATCACAATCACACATAATACAACACAATGTCAGTAGTGAATGAAAGAAGTGAAAGCATGCAGCTTTAAAACCAACAACAGCAAAATGCATCACTGTGATACAGAGAAGAAGTCATGACAGCAAAGCCAAGATAGTGATAAACCAGCCTCCCTGACAAAATCTGCTGCTGGAGCATCATCACACCTGTTTTCTCCAAACTGTGGTACGTGGAGGGATGTCAGATATATATGTTTAAAATGAAATGAAGTCATTTCAAAACATATAAAACTCTCAAAATACAACAAAAAATATGGTTGTAATGTAATTTAAGATCAGTTTTGTGAACTGTTCTGTGGCTGAACAGGGCGCACGCTTCTGTATTTTGACATCAGTTATAATGTGGCACTTGGAGAGCTCAGTATTTTTTGAGGTAGTACGTGGTGTAAAAAGTTTGAGACACAGTGTCGTAACAGATTTAAACATAATCGCTGTCAGTGCACCTTCTCACATATAAAAACCAACAGGTGTTGGTACACCTGCACAGACAAGAAAACTAACAGGTGGCAACAAACCTCAACACAGATGAAAATACAGTAAAGTCGGTGACGGTGCACCTTCACATCGACAACATTCTTCATGTCTGCATGTTGGCATTAGCAAATAAACAAAAACATCAGTGTGTCTGTTGATTATCTGTCAAATAAATGAATAAGTTCTACTTACATCACAGGTGCTCTCTCCTTAATACATCCATGAGAACAACAACCATTATTATGATATATGCTACAATACATGGCAGCAGTAGAGCTCTATAAATGACAATAGTAGTCTTTTCTGATGATAATGTAAAGTTATATGAAGATAAAGGCCTGTTACTGTATTATTGGAGGCTCGTGCACACGGGCCCTGGTCAGTCAGGGGCCCTAATGCAGCTACATTACCTGCATATATGGTGGTTCTGCTATCATAAATGTAACAAATATAAATTGTTTTTTAATTCATTTTTTCTCTTTGTCTTTCAGCTTTGGATCTTAGCGGATGCTCGGACGAGCTACGCCGTCCGAGTCCTGCCCTACACTGGGAAAGATGTCCCAGCTCGGCGGGGGAGAGGCAGCGAGACGGGCCTTGGACAGCGGGTGGTGTTGGAGCTCACGGAGGGACTTTCCGTTGGCCACACCGTTGTGATGGACAACTTTTTTACCAGCTTTGCCCTGGGTGAGGAGCTGGCCGAGAGGAAGTTGGCTATGCTGGGAACCATCCGCCGAAACAAACCGGAGTTGCCACCAGCTCTCCTGGTGGAGCGTCAGCGGGAAGTCCTCTCCTCCGTGTTCGCTCACACTGCCCCCTGCACCGCCGTAAGCTACCTGGCCAAGGGGAAGAAGAGGAAACTGGTCCTGCTCCTCTCCACACGGCACAGGCAGGCTGAGGTCGCTGCGGACCCCCACAGAAAGCCAGTCATGATTTTGGATTACAACCGGACCAAAGGGGGAGTGGATCATTTGGACCAGGTAATTATTCATTATTATTATTTTTATTTTTATTTTTAATTTTTATACATAATCCACGAACTTGCCTTTTTTTTTACTTGTTCCTATGTGTAACGACAAACTGGCTCATCATTTCTTCCTTTTTTTTGTCTCTCTCTCCAGCAAGTTTCGCGGTACTCCTGCAAAAGGAAGACCCGGCGCTGGCCACTCTGCCTGTTTTACCGCCTCCTGGACATCACGTGTTACAACGCTTTTGTCCTGTGGAGCCACATCGCCCCCGACTGCACGTACCGGCGGCGGCTCTTCATCGAGGAGCTGGGGAGAGCCCTTGTCATGCCCTGGATCGAGCAGAGAGCCAGGCTCCCGCGCGTTCCCTTCGCTAGGGCCAACGTGGAGGCTGTCAGGGACCAGACAGCTGCTGCAGCGGGGTCATCAGCGAGCCCACAGGAGAGG
This sequence comes from Lutjanus argentimaculatus, assembly GCA_034769285.1. Taxonomy (NCBI): domain Eukaryota; kingdom Metazoa; phylum Chordata; class Actinopteri; order Lutjaniformes; family Lutjanidae; genus Lutjanus; species Lutjanus argentimaculatus. Next base: position 655,422 of record JAWZSL010000004.1, on the reverse strand, counting down.
AGTGAGGGGGGCATTCGGATGAAATGCAGTGTGTGCCCCCCACGAGTGACAACTGGCAGGAGGCAGAGGCGGGTATGCACGAAATGCTGCAGCTGCGGAAAACCTGCCTGCAAAGAGCACACCTTGCTCATTTGCAATAACTGTGCACAGTGAGTTTGCTGAAAGACTGTGGGCATTTTTTCGGTTGAAAGTCTGAGTCTGTTTCATTGTTCATTGTTTAGCCTACTTTATTGTATCATTATTCCATATTCATTGTTGCTGTTGAATGTTGATTTTGCAAATAATAATTTATTTTCGAAAAAACAATCTGACTTATAGTTTTTTGTCATATTCAAGGTTTATCAATTATATTTTATCTCTCTGTGTGTCATGGTGCACATGTGACTTGAAGGGACTTTTAGTCGCAGTAGCTCCGGTTGTCAGCGGGTTCTCCCAGAGAGCTCCCTGAGGAACGTGCGTTGTGAGCCGGGTAAAATGCGGGGGGAGACCACTGTGAGATTTGACACTTTTTTTCAAAACTCTGATCTAAAATATCAGTTTATACCACTTTCCCTTGGTCGATTGAGGTCCAGTAAAAAGTATTATGATCGTTCAACTCTTCTCTAACTATGTGAGATTTATTGTGGCGTGATGTCACACAGAAAGTCACATGATCATGCCATATATTCAGCATGTGACATAAAATTTAAGGTGCATGTCCAGATAAAATGGAAAAAATGCTCCAGCAAACTATGAGCAAACAAAACAATCTTGACACTGTTCAAAGGCAGACATGTGCATGTTCTCATAATAATAGGAGAAAATAAAATCAAATTGCAGTTTTTCAACATTTTTTATGACGGATATTAGCGATCCACCACTAAAACAGGTCTTGAAAGGGTTCATTTTTAAATTTATTGATGAAATAATATATCATTCAAGAGAAGACAACTTAAGTTAAACAGCAAAAAAAAAAAAAAAAAAAAAAAAGGTATACCTATTTTTACTTTAATGTGGTAGGCTGTTGAAAATATGGCCCAAAATGGGCACTATCAGGAGAACGTTAGTCAAAGTTAACAGGTTCTGAGGGTTAAACTCTGCATATCTGGCTAACTCATGCTAGCTGTAACTTTCCCTCCAGACAAACTTGTTAGATCCACTGCATCTGCATTTGTTCTGTGGGGGTTTGGGGAGGAGGATGTGGGCTGATGAAGAATCAAAGTGGGTCGATGATGAGCCATCTCTCTCTGTCTCACTGTCTCAGGTCTAAGCTGGGTTAGCTTAGCTCTTATCCCGGCTCTCTTCCTGTGGTGATCGTGGTCCGGCTGGTCTGGCTGGGTGACCCGTCTCAAGGTCCGCTGCACTAATCGAGTCCCTGCGCTTCCTTTTCCCACATTAATGAGAGTATTTCTGTCATCTATCATAGGACCTGCCTCTCCAGGTGTGGAAATTCCCCAAAAGCTTCTTTTTATTTAAATGCCACTATAGTGACTTTAGTAGATTAGGTTTAGATTTATGGTGATTATATCTGAATTTAAATGACATTTTTTGGATTATCAGCTGTTTAAATCAGGAATTATGATGTCTAATCTAATATTCTTTATCCTTTTTGCTTCTGTTGTCAGAAAAAAAACAGTTCAAACTTCCTTATAATAACAGGTGCATGTGCTCACCTGTCCTAACAGACGCACTGTTGAGTTGAAAAAGTCCTTAAACCAGAGTGTTCTCATTCCTAAAAGTTCTTCTGTATGTTGGTTTATATTTTGTTGAACTCTGTTCTAAAACAACACCCACATGTCTGTGTTTACATTCGATGGCTGTGGAAATTGTTCTGTCACATATTAATATGAGGCTGTTTCTTTGAGTTCTTTTCAATTTGTTTTTTTTTTTTTTTTTGCTGCACTAACGGAAACATTTGCTCTAAATGATGAGACAATAACTTTTGAAGATACTGAAATAATTTCTCAGGTGGCTGTAGTCAGCAAACCAAACAATGGATTAACTGAGAAAATCAATCAATCAATCAATCAAACTCAGCTGTTTAGGACTTGAGTGCAAAGACTTTTAACTTGTTATGGTTTGGACATTTTGGTTAGTCACTTCCTGTTTTATTTTATAGTATTGGTTTTCCCTTGTGTGTCTTTGTTGTTTTTACTTCCTGTCTTTGTTCTTTTCCCGCTCTTTTCTGATTATTGATTTGGTTCACCTGTTGTTCACCCACCTGTGTCTGATTAGTGTGTTTTCTACTTAGTCCCTGTGTGTCTCTCTGTCTGTGTCAGTTCGTGTGTTGTATTCTGTGTAAGTACTTGTGCATTCCCTGTGTTTCTTCCAGTGTTTGTTGGATTTATTTTCCCCTTTTGGAGCTTTTGGATTTTTGGATTTTACCTGTTTTTTTATTTTTTTATTATTATTTTTTTTTGTCTTTTGGATCCCTTCATTGTTCTCGTAAACCTTGTTTCAGTTACCTTTTGTTGGATCATTAAATCACCATTTGAACTCTGCTCCAGTGCTCAAGTCTGCATTTTTGGGTCCACACCTCCAGTGTTTTCTAGTTGACTTTACACCACACCTGACATAACTATCAGGTGACTTGGTTCCACCTGCTTATTTCTATGCTACCATGATGTTGCTTTTGACTTTCAGTACATTGATATTTTAGTCTTGTTTAGTCTAGTTTATTTTCATTTAGTCTAGTTTAGTTTAGTTTATTTTCATTTAGTCTAGTTTAGTTTAGTTTATTTTCATTTAGTCTAGTTTAGTTTAGTTTATTTTCATTTAGTCTAGTTTAGTTTAGTTTATTTTCATTTAGTCTAGTTTAGTTTAGTTTATTTGGATCCCCATTAGCTGCAGCAAATCCTGCAGTTATTGTAGCCATCTGAGAGACATTTTTACTGAAATTTAATTAAAATGTTTATTTTACATTTTTTGTCATAATTTCATTAATGTTTCAATTCATGGTCATTAAAAACTGATTTAAAAATGTAAGAAAAGGGTTGTTAAAAAGATTAATTTAAAAATGATTTCAAATATACCACCTTTAAAAAATATTGTTTGGTTAAAAAGGTTGTATTGTTCCTTATGTAAGTTTAAGTCTATTTTGATATAGAGTAATAGGTCACATGACTAGAGTTCAGAGGTCGCACCTGTGGCATTATGGGCTGAAGCAGTACGGCGGCAGAGAGCGCCAACATGGCTACAGAGGAAGTACATACGGCCCCAAAATGTTAATATTCTACGTGGTCCAGGAGGCGCACACGGTAACTGTCATTTTGCACTTATATTTGATGTTGTATCTGTTTATAATGTTGCTTAAGTGGACTTGAATGGACAATTTAATGTTTTCTGCTGTTATGCTAACTTGTTGGGACCTGTCTTTGATCGGGTATTCGCGGCAAATGCTGTTGTTGAGCCTGTCTAAATGCTGGACATTTGTTGAGAGACTTTAAAAGCAATAAGAGATATGTATTTCAAACGTTTTTATGTCTTTATTTTGTAGTTTTCACGGTGTCTGCGGAGGAGGAAAGATGGAATAAAACTCAAAAAGACATCTGTATGATGCGTGGCCATCATTTCTTTGGACCGGTGTAGTTACAGTTACCCTTAAAGGGGTCTGACACATGTAAAATTATACAACAAATAACACATAACACTACACACATTACAACATAAAGAAAAGATGTAAAACTAAACACACAGTACAGACCGCGCTGTGTAGAGTCGTCACTTCCCTTAATGTTTCAAAACACATTTAAAAACATTATTAATAAAAATAATAATACAATTTTATTCATTTACCTCCAATATATATGTATATGTTTTTAAAGTTGAAACCAAAACAATAAAAAAATGTCCACAGATAGTATTATATGTTTATTCTTTATTTCAAATGGCAAAAGAATTAGAAAAAAAAATCACTTTGAATTCCTGTATACAATTATTATAAGTCATTATGTGCATCTGGAGGCATATTAATTTTTTATAAATTGTTGTTGTTACTCTGTTCAGCTTTTATATAAAAGAAAATCAGAAGTTTACATCAGATTAAGTTTCAGATCAGTAAAGTGTAAGAATTCATCAAGACAACCAAAACCTGCATGATCATAGAGGTGAAGAAAAAAACAGGTTGTGTTTCTGTCTTACATGGTGAAAATCAGATGCCCACTGAAGGAAGTGTGGTGATTATCATTGTCAAACACCCTTGAATTAGCCCACAGATGCAAAAACACAGCATCTCCGGCCTGTAGAAGCAGCGTCCCACCACTAGAGGAAGTACCAGCATGGGCCGTCTGATGTGAATATGCCAAAAAAGTGCGTTGTGAGTTCTTGACCAACACAGCACCTGAGGGATTGTGTCCTAGTACACCAAGGTGCCACTCAAAGTGGTACGCTCCCCTCACTGGTGCAGTGAAAACACCTGTTGGACATTTGTTTTAAATGTCAAATAAATTGTTGCAACATTTGTCGGTCACATCAACAGGTGAAAACAAGAGAGTTCAGGTACCTGTGTTTGGGTTGTAGGCGTTTCCAATGTTCGTGACGATACCTTTGAAGACCAGAGTCGTGAATTTGTTAAAGGGTCCCCTATCTACATGGCCTCCAGGGGTCAGATACGCTGAGAAAGCCACCTGTTTGACTGAAAGGAATTAAATCATAACAGAGGTTATCTCAGGACACTTTTCATAAAGAGCAGGTCAAGGCTGTACAAGTCAGTAGAATTAATTTGTGCATAATTAAATGTTCTTGATCATTTTTACAATTTTTTCACCTCATATTATCCTGACATGTATTGTTGAAAACATATATACATGTTAAACACTTTATGAGTGAGAAATAAATGCATTTAGGCTGCGTTAACAGGCCATGTCACTGTTTTTATATCCTATGATCAGGAAAACGTTATCCATGTGGCATCCATGAATGAGACAAAGTAAGTAAATTTAGGAGGAATAAACAAGCTCTGGTTTCTTCATTTCATCAGTAAAACAATATGTACATTTTAGATTTTTTTATTAAATGTCTACTGCAGGTATGAATCTTAAATTTGCAGAGTTTCTTCCACAGTCTTTTATTTATTTGGTGATGTAAATAAAATGAGCCACTTGTGTGTCACGACCCAGTTTCTGGGAACGACTACAGGCCTCACCTCGGGACCTCTCAGGCTCTGATAATGAATCATTATTAATCTTTTGAACTAGAAAAGAAACTATAATTGATCATTTTTGACAATAAAGCTTAGGTATGCATCACTTATTGGGAACCACTGGAGCATGCTGTCTGTTCTACTGTTCTACACGGTACCTTCCAGCTGTTGCTTCAGCCTGCCAAAATCAGTCTTCTGCCTCTTCACCTGATGTTCCAGTTCTTTCACCTTCGCTGCACGTTCTGAGAAAAGGATAAATAACTTGGTGAGTTCACTGCATCATCAATTTCTTTGGAAATAACATCACCTCTGTCCCTCCAGATTTTTATGAACTGCTAAGACATGACATTGACATTGACATCTTATAACCCGACATAATTCTGCACCTTGTTGCTCTTGTTGAAGGTATTTCATCTGCTCCTTCTGTTGAGCCAACGAGGCGGACATCTCTCTCAGCACGGCGTGGACGTCTTTGAGAGAAGGCTGCTCCTCTGCGATCGTCCTCCCCTCGGAGACGAAGCAGATGAGCTGCAACAGCAGGAAAATCACAGCGATCTTCATTCTCACTCAGGCAGTTTACACAGGTGAACTGTGTCGTCTGTGAACCTGAGTCATGTTTTTGTAGAGCAGAAAAAGGAGGCGTGATGGTGAGGGAGGCGCTCGTCACAGACAGGTGTTTGTCATGTGACAACATCAGAATGTGGATGTTGAAAGCTGAGAAAGGTGGTGTACAGCAATAGATTGAAGAGTTTTGAGCCCAGTCCAAATTTTTAAGTTCCTTTACGACTGCTAATCTTTTGTTGAAATAATTTGTCTTCTTCTTTTGATAAACATAAATCCGTGAGTTAATCGGTAATTGTTCCAGGTACTGTTGAGTATCGCTTCTTCCGTTCTTCCGATCCATTTCAGGTTCCCCTCCATGGGAAGTTTACTGGTCTTCCCTGTGTCCACTTGGGTCTCCATCAGGAACCTCAAGGGAAAAAACGCCAAAGCTCACTGAGATGTGCCCCAACCCTGAGTCTCACCCCTCAGGGTCCAAGTTCTGCAGCAACAACGAACTGACCGCAAAAATCCCTGTCCTGGGTCCCTTCACCCCTGTCCTCCACCCCTTCATCCCTGTCCTTGACCCCCTTCATTGCTGTCCTGGACCCCTTCATCCCTGTCCTTGACCCCCTTCATTGCTGTCCTGGACCCCTTCATCCCTGTCCTCGACCCCCTTCATTCCTGTCCTCGACCCCTTCATCCCTGTCCTGGACCCCTTCATCCCTGTCCTGGACCCCTTCATCCCTGTCCTGGACCCCCTTCATCCCTGTCCTTGACCCCCTTCATCCCTGTCCTGGACCCCTTCATCCCTGTCCTGGATCCCTTCACCCCTGTCCTCCACACTATCATCCCTGTCCTTGACCCCTTCATCCCTGTCCTGGACCACCTTCATCCTTGTCCTTGACCCCTTCATCCCAGTCCTGGACCACCTTCATCCTTGTCCTTGACCCCTTCATCCCTGTCCTGGACCCCTTCATCCCTCAAACCCGTCACCTCTGTCTTTGATACATCCCTCAATATTCAAGATGCATTCTAAACTCAGTATTCTCACACTGTCAATCCATATTTTCAGATTTTCCTTCCATTCTCTCAGACTTTTATTTGATATTTTATGACTTCCATTCCACGTTCTATTACTTTATTTCAAAATTCTGTTACTGTAATTCAATATTCTCTGACATTCATTGCATATATTCTAACTTCTATTCCATATTCTTTATTGATATCCCATATAATAACCTTGCAAATTATCTAAGAGAATAGAACTAGTTTCATTTGGCTAATGCAGGAAAATAGCAGCTTAAAATATGTTATTTGTGGTTTTTACTGAATCAATTATGTTTTCATTTGATTCCTGGTGTCAATATTGTCAGAAAAGTGGGCTCATTGGTATGAAAGTCAGCATTGGCTGACATACGAATCCCATGGGACATAAGTTGACCTTGGCAACATCAAAAATAGTTAACCAGACACATTAGTGTCCTGAAAGACACATGATAAAACATGTCACCCAGGTGCGTGAGACTCTATTTGTCTTATTTACGTGCTGGGGATAATAATCCTGACGGGACTCTGTGTGAAGGAGGGCGGGGTTCTGACCGTAAACTTATTTCCTCGTACCTCTGGAACTGTGACAGACCGGTTCCCATCAGAGCACAAAACAAGCAGCAGCTGCCAGACAAATATTCACCAGGCATTTGGCTGGAGAACAAACAAATCTCTATGACAGAGTAGGGCCTCTATCAATCAATCAATCAATCAATAAATAAATAAATAAATAAATAAATAAATAGATAGATGTCATTGGGCTCTGTGTTGTGGAAAAACAAACAACAACAAAAAATTAAATGAAATAAAAGTTTTAATTATGAGATTATCTGATCATATCTCATTGCATCTTATCTTATTTTATTAATTTGAGCAAATTAAGAACAATCCTTAAGGCCTCTGTTGCAGGCACGGCACCAGGATTTCAATTTTGTGTTGGCCACAGTAACTGTGGCTGCATCTTTTAATTATAAAAGTTAACACTGTTTCCAACTGTTGGTCTCACTTTAACAAAAATGACTGATATGCTGTGGAGGCCGACTAGCACATTTTCCTTTTTCTGTTTTTTTTTTTTTTAATTTTCAATGTGGAGATAGCTTCTTATTTCACTGCGACTGTTTGTATTTATTCCAAGTGGAACAGAAAATCTCCTTATCTATATTTTCACTATGGATCAAATAGATCAATACATCAATTCATTAAGACAACTGACATTTTAATTCCTTTTAATGCATTTTTGTGTGATCTGGCTGGATTATTCTTTTCAAACGGATAGTTCACCCAAAAATAAACAATTCACTCAGTATGTCCTCACCTCTATGTCGATGTGAGGATGGAGTCTCAGCGGAAAACAGCCTTGCAGCTAAATCCAGTACAATTAGAATGAATGGTGACTACTTTAAAATGTAAAAAAAAAGAACACAAAACAAACACAAAATGTCTCCATCCTGCTCGTGTGGTGTAATCCAAGTGTCTGTGAGCCGCGACATTAAAATTTAACCACAAAAGACGCCATTTACACCATGTTTTTGAACTGAAGATCTTCACCCATCCTCACATCGGCACAGGGGGAGTACATGTTGAGTGAATTGTTTATTTTTGGGTGAACTATCACTTTAATTTGATTGCAGGGAAAAACGGAGAGATCAGAACAGTGGGTGAGCTACAGTGACTTTTAACAGGAGAGAGAGCGCGGTGCTCTGCGCTGTTCATTCATGAACTTTACTGATCTGAAGAAAATCAAGTCAGGCAGGAATATTCAGCTCTACCTCCCATATGGTCTTCTCAGCTGAAGAACAATCCTTCAGAAACAAATTCCTTTATGAAGGTCTGGATTGCAGGAATTCAAACTGCGAGGCACGTCAGGCCGGTTTGGGGAGTTTGAAAAGAGGTGAGAGATGTAAAATACTTCTGTCACTGATTCCTGTCAGGACAGAAAAAATGCATCAGCCACCGGCGACATGCTGGTAAAACAATGGTAATCTACTGAGTGGCTGTTGAAAGTTGTTTATTCCCTATATCCTATCCTGTCCAGTGTATAAAAAAATTAATATGGACAAATATTCCGTATGACAGAGTTGGGTCTCTGTTGTAAACAAACAAACAAACAAACAAAAAACCCTGGTGTGAAGAATGTTGTTAGTGTCTTTTGTGTTTTTGTGGAACGAGGAAACAGAAACTTCTCAGAAGTAACGTGATCAGTGGTATTTTCAGACCTGCTGACGTTATTACAGGTGTTTTCCTCGTGTTTTTCTGCTCTGGGTCTGCTGGGGTTTAGTTCAGCTGAATGGTGGCTGGAAATAATAATAATAAGGCTTATATTGACTTATTAAAATTTAGTTTACATCTATATTGAAAAAAAGCAGTTTTGCAATCTTTAGAAAAAGGCATTTTTATTAATTATTAATTATTAACAGGTTAATAAATAAAAAAGATATCATTTCAACAAAGTATTTAAGTGTAATTTTTGAGATTCATTGTATTCTGAATCGATTTTTTTCTTTGTAAAGGGCAGAAAATAAATCATAATGATTTAAAGGTTAAGGATTCACTGGTTTTAATAACATCTTAGGGTGATCATTTAAAATGTTTCATTCAGGGGTGGAAGTAACTAATTACAAATACTCAGGTTACTGTAATGAAGTAGTTTTTTGGGGGGGTATTTGTACTTTTATAAGTAGATTTTCAAGTCTGTACTTTTACTTGTACTTAAGGGTTCACGAGAACGAGAACGTAGACCGAGTTGTTCTCTCCCCTGGAGCATCACGGACATTTGAGCAGATTTATGCATCCTTGAAAATCTTGTTTTCATACTAAACACATCTTATCATCAGAGTACTCTAGTGTGTTTTTGTTATGTGTGTATAATATGGGTATCAGAGCATTGTCATGTAGCCACTGGCTAATTTTTGAATGTTGTATTTGGTATTTTGTATTTATTTGTTAAAGTTCAATAAAAGTTTTAAAGACAAAAGAAAAAAAATAGCAGTGGAGAAGCAAGAGTGAAGTCCTGAATCAGACTGATTCGACCAACACAACGTCCACAACAAGAGACGTTTTTTATGACATGAAATATGGCTGTTCAACCAATATATAGTAAAACTACCATATGGGCCATTTTACAGAACGGTTTCAACTTCATAGAGAAATGGTATAACATACAAGATTTTCTAGTTAATTCTCGTTGCATTTCTACATGAAATAAGAGTCATATTGATCGATTTTGTCCAGTTGTTTTAGGTTAATTCATAAAAATCACAACTTCTGAGATCCATTATATTTAGAGTCCAAATGTTCTTTCTGAGAGGCCTAAAATTAACAATACTGAACTAAAAAAAAGATTTATTAGTTTTAATATAAATAGAATCAAATATAAACCATATATAATGGATGCATACACATTTTGTATCACTTGACAGTTGGGACAACACTGAATTTTGAAGGAGTTTCTACTTTTACTCTTCAGTCATGCTGGAAAATATGTTAAAAGCTCAAACTCTTGGTTGTTAAACAGTGATGGACACATGAAGTCTGATGAAGCTTTATGAAGATTTCTTCCTCTTTGTGGCTGAAAAAACATTCAAAGCTTTGTGGCTTCAAACTGAGCAACCAGAGTGACATCTGGTGGTTTGCAGAGGTCATAGCAGCCCTTCAACACTGTTTTGAAATGTTTGCTCAATAAATATTGTAAATATATTCTCCTTGCTAGTTTAAACCAGAGTGTTGCAACATGGAAGTATTGTTGCATAAAATGTGTATAAGATAAACTGTTCAAAATGAGGCAGACAAACCTAAAACGGCCGCTCAGATGTCCACATGTTCAAGGCCGGTCGAGCAACAGAGGCCAGTATGTTTTTAATAATGATGCGTTTGTGCATCCCAGTGGAATGTATTTATGTATCAGTATCTCCTGTTTGACATTAAACATCCTATAATGTTTAATATCATGTACAATATGACTTTTCATCATCATGTATAATATATTTTTCTGTTGTGTTTAATATACAATTTTTAAAACTACGAACAATGCAACATTTCAGTATCAGGGTCCATTATGTTCATTAACTTTTCTGCATAATTTGACCAATCATCTGAGTTTCCCTGCAAGTTCACCAATCAACAAGCAGTCCCTCGTGCAAACATCATACATGCACGTCTCAATTAACTGACCCAATGATATTTTATTATTCACTAATTTTTTTCCATTTAGATTTTTAAGATTTGTCATGAATATTGAAAACACGTGTCATCATTACTGAGATTCATCAACACACTGCACTTTTATTTTTTATAATTAGTGCTGCTTTCAGTTAGAGCTCCAAAAACATTTTGCTGATCATCATCATCGTTAAAGTACTGTTATTTAAAAAAAAAAAGAAAATTAAAATGTAATTCTGACCCTTTTGGTAAAGTGGTTTAGAAAACTCAGTTTGGTCTCGCTTTCCCTGCCTTTGATTTTTAATGAATTATACAAAGAACATTACAATTTTCACTTGTCTCTGCAATATTATTGTAACAACTGTCTAAAAACAAAACATGCACTGCAATTTGAGAAACATTAATTATGCGGTGCAACTTTATTAGCTCTCAATATCACTGCCAATATGATTTATAGTACCATTGGTACAATTTTTAAACTGTTTCTCATCTTTAAAATCCTTATGTTGCTGTAATTTTAAAGCAAAGAGAAAGCAGATGTTCCAGGATTCATGATTTGATCTTGACTGCAAACTGACTAAAGAACCTTTTTTGTGTGTGTAACTGATCACTTAATAGGAAAGCCATTATTGTTGCACTGAAGAACACATTATAGTCTAATCACTAATAAATATTGAACCACTTTAATGTGTCTAAGGACACTGAGCTCTGTGAAGAGTTATTGGCTCTTAAAAGAGCCGTTAGTTTGTGTTGTTGGTGAGCTGTGTGAGTATTTAAGCTCTCTCTCCTCGGATGCGGCGGGCCAGCTGGATGTCTTTGGGCATGATGGTGACCCTCTTGGCGTGGATGGCGCACAGGTTGGTGTCCTCGAAGAGACCGACCAGGTAAGCCTCGCTAGACTCTGCAGAGCCATGACGGCCGAGCTCTGGAAGCGCAGGTCGGTCTTGAAGTCCTGAGCGATCTCCCTGACCAGGCGCTGGAAGGGCAGCTTCCTGATGAGCAGCTCGGTGGACTTCTGGTAGCGGCGGATCTCTCGGAGAGCCACGGTACCGGGCCTGTAACGGTGGGGCTTCTTGACTCCGCCGGTGGCCGGGGCGCTCTTACGGGCAGCCTTGGTGGCCAGCTGCTTCCGGGGAGCTTTTCCTCCGGTGGATTTACGGGCTGTTTGCTTCGTCCTAGCCATAATTCCCTTGTTTCTCAGCTACAAACACTGAATACTGTCTGAGAAAGACGAGAGCCGCTTTATAAAGGAGCCGCTGGAGACACGGCTGCGCTGATTGGTCCAACAGAGAGGCGCGCGAACTGTAGCTCATCTACTATTGGACAAAACAAATTCAAACTTCCCGCTCCTCCACAGCCTGTCAACAAGAAGGAAGAGAAGAAAGAAAGAAAGAAAGAAAAAGATTTCATTCTATTTTGATGATAATTTAATAAAATAAAGTAATAATGAAATTTCTATCATATATGTATATAATGTATATATATATTTATATATATGTGTATATATATATTAATTAATTTATTTATTTATTTATTTCAGCATAATGCTATATTTATTTATCATTCATTATTGTTAAATTAATTATGACTGTATTTATTTATTTCACTAATGCCATATTCAAAAGCTTCAGCTTCCATATAATTTAGTACATGTTTATGAAATACAGTCAGATGATCATTATTTATTATATTAAAAGTTATTATTATTATTTATTAATTATTATTATTATTATTATTATATTTATTATTAATTATTATTATTATTATTATTATTATTATTATTATTATTATTATTATTTGCCACACTTACTTACAAAAAGGTTTAATCGTATGATCAGTAATATAAACACATAACACATAAACTAAATAAAGATTTGTAAAAATAAATAAACTAAACTAAAATTAACTTAAATAAAATTTTAAAAATATATAAAATTGCCTTGGTTTTATATTTCATTTGTTTCTTGGTCAGATTTTGGACATTTGACTGCTTCATTTTGAATGTAATACTCATCTAATATTAACTTTAAATGAAGTGTGGATAGTTTAGAAGTCTTTTCAGAGATCCACGGGACAGGACAGGTACAGTGAAGTTGCTGTGCTCTCAATGTCAGTTTGTAAAATAAAAAAAGAAGCAATTTTAAAAGTACACACTTTACCACAGAATTATTGGACAAAACAATGATCTGACAGACTGTGTGACAGAGAGAAGAGGAAGGTTCAGTGTGTGAGGTGTGTTATATAGTGTGAATGTAAGAAATATACTAAAGTAGAACCAAAACAAATGTTCGCTGAATGATTGTAGATTAAATTGTTGGATTATTAGCACTGATGTATGATTCTTCTGCCCTACAAAGGAAAATGGCAGTAACTTCATCTTGTCCAAAATGAGTGACATTGAAGACATCCTTTGTCATGTGTGCAAATATCTTCTCAAAACTGTGTTTTAGAGAGAAAATAGAGGGTCGAAATTACAGTGAGTGCAAAAAGCTGTAACCACAGCAATCAGTTACTGTATTCTAACATGTAAAATATCTGCAAGAAAATGAAGAAATATGTCAACTATGTGCATTATAGCACTATATATATAACAACAGTATAGAAAAATATTAAAGTAAGAGCATAGAGAATGTAATGATAAATGCTGTAAATAAATAATGATAATAACTATGATGTAAAGAATAACAGTAAAATCATTATCAGACTAAGGATTTTGTCGTATTTGTCTTTATACTGCTTTTTAAAGCTAAAGTGATCAGATGGACTTTACTGCCCTTTCATTGGTGTGACCCAATATTGTCTGATCAGGTCTGCAAAGGTCAAATCAGAGGTCAGGATTAATATGTAAAATATGTAAAATAAAGAATAACCTAATATAAAGCTATGCATTTGCCATCTCAATGTTCCTCAATTAAAATTAATAGATAAGATAAGATAAGATAAGATAAGATAAACCTGTATATGTAAAGATGCATGTATATTTTGTATTATGTATGACTATACTTAAAAAAAACAGGAAACCCTCTTCAGTACTCTGTGGTGGCTCTTAAAAGAGCCTTTGGTCCTTTGGGTTCTGGGTTCAGAACAGCTGCTTCACTTGGCTGCAGGTTTCCTTGATGTACTTTTCTTGGGAGAATCCTTCTTCACTCCCGCCTTCTTATCAGGCTTCCTCCTCGGTGCTTTAGCTTTTCTGGCTGCTGGTTTTGGTTTCCTGGTTCCACCACTTTTGGTTCCGGCTCTCTTGGCTCCACCACTCTTGGCTCCAGCACTCTTGGTTCCGGCACGCTTAACTCCACCACTCTTGGCTCCAGCACTCTTGGTTCCAGCTCTCTTGGCTCCACCGCTCTTGGCTCCAGCACTCTTGGTTCCGGCTCTCTTGGTTCCACCACTCTTGGCTCCGCACCCTTGGCTCCGGCACCCTTGGTTCCAGCTCTCTTGGCTCCACCACTCTTGGCTCCGGCTCTCTTGGTGCCACCACTCTTGGCTCCGGCTCTCTTGGCGCCACCACTTTTGGCTCCGGTACTCTTGGTTCCGGCACGCTTAGCTCCGCCACTCTTGGCTGTGGTCTTTGTGGTCCCGGTCTTCTTTGCTCCTTTGGTGTCGGCCTTGGCGAGTTTGAAGGATCCAGAGGCCCCTCTTCCTTTAGTCTGGATCACAGTTCCTTTGTTGACCAGTCTTCTAATGGTGACGTTGATCAGTTTGTTCTTCTTCTCCACATCCACCCCTTTGGCCGCCATATTCTTCTTCATCTTCACCATCGACATCCCCTTGCGCTCACTGGAAGTGGCCAGGACGGCGATGGCCACCGCCCGGAGGGACGGTCCCTCTGTCTTGGCCCGGGGGGGCCCCTTCCTCAGGGTTTACCTGCCGCCGTTGCCGGGGCTGCTGCTGGAGCGTCTTCTGCCATTTCTTTTCTTTCCTGCTGTCTCTGAGCTCTGCTTCATCTGTCTGAGGCGTCTCTGAGCTCTGCTGCGTCTGTCTGAGGCGTCTCTGAGTCTGCTGCGTCTGTCTGAGGCGTCTGTCTGAGGCGTCTCTGAGCTCTGCTTCGTCTGTCTGAGGCGTCTCTGAGCTCTGCTGCGTCTGTCTGAGGTCTCTGAGCTCTGCTGCGTCTGTTGAGGCGTCTCTGTCAGAGCGCGAGGCGGCTCTTATGAAGCACATGAGAACCGTGGAGAGTGAACACACACTGTCAGGTGTGCTGTCAGGTGAGCTCAGGTGTGTTTTCTGCTCCACAGTTTGGAGCTAAAATTGACAGAACATGTCCATCTGAGCTGAGCAGAGTTGTTGGTCGAGACAGAAAAGGTTCCTTCCTTCACACTGAGCTCATGTTTGGACACCAGGACTCATTCACTGACCTCCTGCAGCCTCCAAACCACTCTGACACACACTCACTCTGTGCAGCTCACACACACTTTTCCCCACATTTCGTCTTTAAAACTGGATCAAACTGGTCTGTGCCACCGGTGACGGTGGTGCTCCGGTCAGCTGAGACATGTGAGGACACGGTAACACTGAAATCTCTGCAGTGCTGCGTCTCATGTGGTTTAAATCAGAGAAGTTTTGTGAGCAGGTAAACACACGGAAGACGATAGAGGAGAACCGGGGCGGTTACCTGCCACAGGTAGATCCGACAGGTACAAACACACCTTCATAAGTTAACCCTCGAGGCCCCAAAGCACCTGGGAGTGCCTGTCATTATTAAATCATTCCCACTGTAATAAAACACAGTTTAACTTGTGTCCTCAGCTGAACACAAACCTCGTTCAGTCTGTCTGTTAAATATCTTTAATGATCTATACTTACTGTGTAGCTCATATTATATTATATTATATTATATTACATTACTTATAATTACATTATATCATACATTACATTACATTAAAGGGGTTCCCAAACTTTGTCTGGCATGCCCTTCAAAAGCTCAAAAAGTTCACACCCGTGACCCCAAATATTTTTCACCAATCATTATAGAGCTGCAACGACTACTTGATAATTAATCAGTGATCAAAGTAATCAATCATTTTCATGATTGATTCATTGCTTTGTGTCATTTAAAAAAAAATGTCAAAATTCTGTGATTTCAGCTTCATAAATGTGAATATTTTCTGGTTTCTTTACTCCTCTCTGAAATAAACTGAATATCTTTGAGCTGTGGACAAAACAAGACATTTGAGGACGTCATCTTGGATTTTGGGGAACATTGATCAACATTTTTTTTTTACCATTTTCTGACATTTTATGGCACAAACAACTAATTGATTTAGGAAGAAAACAATTGACAGATTGATCAACAATGAAAAAATAAACGTTAGAAAATAGGTCCTATTTTTCAAGTGACAAGATTGTGACAGGATTAATTAATCAATTAGTTCATTAATCAATCACTCAATTGGTTAAATAAAGGTTAAATTAAGATAAAACAATCTATGTAACTGGTAGTACCACAGAAGTGCTCATCCTCACAGTAAAGAAGCAAGAACCATAGTTTGAAATCCAAAATATCTTTTTCCAACATTTAAAGTCCAATAATGTCAGAATCAGAAATACTTTATTGATCCCTGGGGGAAATTGTTAGTGTTACAGTTCAAGAAAGACTAGAATATAAGTAAAAGTATATATATAACATATAGAAATATAAAATATAGAAATTAAGAGTAGAAATATTATGTAGATATAAAACTTTAAGGAATAAAAATAAAATATTAAAAATATGTACACATATTATATAAAGCAAAATGTACAAATATATACAGCAGTGGTACATGTGTTCTTAACTATCAAATATAATTCACAAAAAAGACCAAATAAATATTATACAGTATTAAAATACTGACCCTTGGAGCTGTGCCACTGGTTTCTGGGTAACAAAAGCTTTTACTTTGAAATAAAAATCACATGGACGACATCACATGGAAGTCAGCTGTGTTTTCAACGATTAGAAATTTTCTCATTGATCTCATGATTTCATATGAGGCTTTTATGTCACTGGTGTGACCTACTTAATCGTTAAGGAATTCTAATATAATGCATATTATAATATATACAGAACACAAATGGATAAAATGACATAATTTAATGGGTATATCATGATTGAAAACATGTGGTTTGATCCCCTGTATCAGACATTTTGTAAAATACTTCATTTGAACTGTCACTGGTTTTATGGTTACACCAGTGAAGACCAGTTTTGTTTGTCACTGGTGTTTTTTTCTGTCTCTTTAAAAAAAGAAAGTGCCACATTTGACCTGATAATAATGTTGTATATTGTCTGTATTAATGTTTAGTTTGTGTTTTTGATCACCTGTATATATAGATAACTGTGTGTTAGCTAGCCACAAGCTGTGGCTCTTTTTTAAACTCGGTGCTTGGAGGAGCTGCCCAACATGAAAGTGAGCGACGTACACCGTGTTGTAAAACGAGCGGACACTTTTTACAGCGCTGACACAGAGCTGTGTGCACTGAGCAGACACACACACACAGACAGGAGGAGAGAAATCCTCCCACAGATCATCACACAGGACGTCCATGTTTTTAACTGATCTGTAGCAGAGGAAGTGAAGAACATAAAAACCTTTTATGTTATAAATCCATCAGGTTATCAGCTCTGTGTGTGTGATTATAAAACAGCAGAATCAGCTGGTGACCGGTGCGCTGCTTTGTTATGTCACATCTCTTGGTTCGGTGAAGCCGGTACGCTGTGAGGTCACACTGGGGCGTCTTTATGCCGGCGCTGCTGGTCAGTGTAAAAACACAAAGTCGAGCCATCGTTGTGGCAATATTGCAGGATTTCTGTGTAAAAACAGCTTCTGTGGAGCTGACCTCCCTCCTCATACACTTGTTTTTAACAACTTATTAGTTCATGTTGGCAGAACAAATACAAAACAAGTGTACATCTACAGGTACATTTTTTAAATACTTAAATGAATTCACATTATGTCATGGGGGTCACATATGAAATAAATCTAATTGTATTGTTTATATCTGTTGTGTCACAGTTAGAGAGGCGACACAGATTCAGCTGAACTAAACTTTCAAAGCATTAAAAAGAATTAAGTGATTGTGTGAACAGCAGAAAAAAGAAGAGCAGGACCAGTCAGGTTTGAACAAACCAGTGATGAGATTCAGATCAGTCAAAGTTGGTGTTTCCTCGTCTCCCAGAACACAAAACAAACCCACAACATATAATATCACACGATGCAGTGAGTCAAGACCAGTGTAGGACCAGGAAATTAAGATGATAAGATAAGATAATTACCTCCACAGAGGAGGTCATGTTTCTGTGACGTTTGTTGGTTTGTTTGTCAGCAGGATTACAGAAAAAAAAACTTTTGGCCCAGTTTCCGTGAAACTTGGTGGAAAGGTGGAGCATGAGGTGAGGAAGAACTCGTCAGTGCAGATACACAAATTATTTTTCACTTTTGTTAACATTATGTGAAGCGTCAGCTGGCCTTGATCAGAACAAGGAAACAGATCGATATCTGTGCCCATCTGTCCTTCACAAAAAACAAAACTTTCTTCCTCTATCTGTTTTCTGCACGCACACAAAATGTCCCAAAATGACCCGACTGGCCTCATCAGAGGGTAAATGCTGACAGTCTGCAGAACTGAATTATACTGTCTTTGTATCTGATGAAAAAGTTTTTAAAAATGTGTTTCAGCAGGGATATTAAAGGGTAACTTGTTTTTGTGTCCAAGTCAGTCATTCCCAAACACTGGGTCGTGACCCACAGGTGGGTCACAGGAGATTTTATTCAGGTCACCAAATAAAGAAGACTGTGGAGGAAATTCTGCAAAATTTAAGATTTATATCTGCAGTACGTTTATAATAAAGCACTTAAAATGTGTAAATTGTTTTATTGATGGGAAAAAAACAAGACCTGTTGATTTGACCTAAATGCACTTATTTTGTCTCATTTATGAAGTGG
Source organism: Lutjanus argentimaculatus (assembly GCA_034769285.1). Lineage (NCBI taxonomy): Eukaryota > Metazoa > Chordata > Actinopteri > Lutjaniformes > Lutjanidae > Lutjanus > Lutjanus argentimaculatus. Next base: position 636,633 of record JAWZSL010000004.1, on the reverse strand, counting down.
GCTAAAACAAATTTTAACACATTTTTAATACAATCAATTTTTGAGTTTGTTGTTTGTTTGTTTGTTTGAGCTCAAGCTCTTAAATTATCAATGTGTTGAAAGTTAAATGCAACATCATGGTAGTATGGGAATAACCCCACCTCCACATGTTTTACTTGTTTAGATTTGCTCGATTCCTGGATGTCAGTGGGATGATGATTATGTTAAATTGAGGCAGTATTAAGCCTAATATTGCTGTTTGATATAATTTTGGACTATAGCAAATACATAAAAAAGGTCTGTCTGAAGGCATTTATTGCTTTTTGACTCTGGGAAAGTGGAGAAAAACAGTAAAATGCCCCAAAATGGTCTGTCTGTAAATCAAATCACACACTTTTGGGCTATTTTATGTGATCTCCTGATAACTGCAGTAATTAGGGCCTGAACACCGGCCTGGGAGCAAGAATCTGTTGAAAATGAAGAAATTATTGTTATTTCTGAAAATAAATCAATTTTTAGAAGAGGCCTGTATATTGTACATCAGCTTGGATCAAACATGCACTGTATCTACATATATCCATACCTATACATATTCTACCCCAGCAACTAATCAAACAACAAAAACACCCGCCTGCATGGGAGACTTGTGAAGCCTCTCCTTAAAACATCTTCCCTGCTTTCCTCCACAGACATGTGGACCAACACACTTCTACACTGTTAAAACTCACTGCTTCACTAAGCACTTAAATACAGATTTATTTCTCCTTTTCTTCATTTTCTCACTTCATGTAAGGCAGCCCAGAAATCACCAGGAAATTTCTGCATAATTTGGCTGGCAACCTGTTGTGTTCAGGCGATGGCTCAAGAGGCTTATGTGTCTACCAGTATGAGGTGAAACATGTTGCAGGGGCTGCTGCTTCGAGGAAATGACCAGAGCATTTTGAAATGCCCGTCGCTGAAACCCATGTTAGATGTAAATCTTCTCTTTGGTGAGCTTTTGAACATGTATAGCTCTTCAAAAATGCTTCAAAAATGCTCTTTTATGTATTTGCTGTAGTCCAAAGTTATATCAGACAGCAATATTAAGCTGTACTGGCTCAATATAACATAATCATCACCCCACTGACATCCAGGAATCGAGCAAATCTAAACAAGTAAAACATGTGGAGGTGGGGCTATTCCCATACTACCATGATGTTGCATTTGACTTTCAACACATTGATTATTAAAGTTGAAACAAAGACAGTAAAGAAATGTCCACAAATATTATTACAATGTATTTATTCTTTATTTCAAATTATCAAAGGAATCAGAAAAAAATCACATTGAAATCAAAAAAATGTCACGTTGTGTGTCAACACTGAACAAAAATGCAAAAAGTCATCCAAAGGATGATGACAAACTGACAAAGAAACACAGAAACGCAAGGACTAAATAGACAAGGAACTAATCAGGCACAGGTGGAACTAATCAGGCACAGGTGGAACTAATCAGGCACAGGTGGAACTAATCAGACACAGGTGGAACTAATCAGACACAGGTGGAACTAATCAGGCACAGGTGGAACTAATCAGACACAGGTGGAACCAATGCTCATCAAAAAGGGTGGGAAAAGTACAAAAGGACCGGGACTACAAAATAAATCAGGAACTAACTAACAAAAAACCCCAAACCATGACAAAAATTTCCTGTATACAATTATTCTGTAATTATTTATATTTGGATGCAGATTATTTTTCATAAATTGTTGTTATTACATTCTTATGTCATTCAGCTTTTATATAAAGGAAAATGAAAAGTTTACTCTAAATTGCTACGTGATTCAAGATAATCAGATTAAGTATAAGAATTCATCAAGACAACCAAAACCTGCATGATCACATAGGTAAAGAAAAAAAAAAAGACAGGTTGTGTTTCTGTCTTACATGGTGAAAATCAGATGCCCACTGAAGGAAGTGTGGTGATTAGCATTGTCAAACACCCTTGAATTAGCCCACAGATGCAAAAACACAGCATCTCCGGCCTGTAGAAGCAGCGTCCCACCACTAGAGGAAGTACCAACATGGGCCGTCTGATGTGAATATGCCAAAAAAGTGCGTTGTGAGTTCTTGACCAACACAGCACCTGAGGGATTGTGTCCTAGTACACCAAGGTGCCACTCAAAGTGGTACGCTCCCCTCACTGGTGCAGTGAAAACACCTGTTGGACATTTGTTTTTGTCATTTTAAATGTCAAATAAATTGTTGCAACATTTGTCGGTCACATCAACAGGTGAAAACAAGAGAGCTCAGGTACCTGTGTTTGGGTTGTAGGCGTTTCCAATGTTCGTGACGATACCTTTGAAGACCAGAGTCGTGAATTTGTTAAAGGGTCCCCTATCTACATGGCCTCCAGGGGTCAGATACGCTGAGAAAGCCACCTGTTTGACTGCAATAGACAGAGGACAGTGAAGCTGTGGACTGTTATTCTGTTATTCTGTTATTTGTGTACTCTCCCAGCCTGGGAACAGGACGAATCTGTGAGCATGTTTTATTTGCTGTGGCAGACGTGTCTGTCCGCTCTCTGATTTTCACCCGTTCTGGATCTGGATCTTGTGCTGGATTCAGTTGAATACAAATTTCCAGATCACTGCATTCTGCTTTTTTATACTGTTTTAACAACGTCCCAATTTTTTATTATTACTGTTTGTGTGTCTGTGTGTGTGTGTGTATACCTTGCAGCTGTCGCCTGAGTCTTTGAACCTCTGTCTTTTGCCCCTGCAGTTCTCTCCTGTTTGCTGCATGACATGGAAAGACAGGATAAATTAGTTTGATCTCTTATTTCTGTCCTTTTGGATTTTTATAAACTGTGAAAACATGACAACAGTTGTAAAACAACAGTGGTTTGTTGAGAAGTGTTCCTAATGCTTCTCTTATAACCTGACATAATACTGTACCTTGATGCTCTCCTTGAAGCTGTTTCATCACCAACTTCTGTTGAGCCAACGAGACGGACAGCTGTCTCAGCACAGCATAGACGTCTTTGAGACAAGGCTGTTCGTCTGCGATCGTCTTCCCCATGGACGAGAAGCAGATGAGCTGCAACAGCAGGAAAACCACAGCGATCTTCATTCTGGCTCAGGCAGTTTCCACAGGTGAACTGTGTCGTCTGTGAAGCTGAGTCATGTTTTATAGAGCAACAAAAGGAGGGGTGAAGGTGAAGGAGGTGCTCGTCACAGACAGGTGTCTTCATGGTTCATCTGAAACTTGCTGAGTTGTTCCTGAATATTTCCTCGCTGCAAAACAAACTGATAACACATTTCACTATGAGGATGTAGGAACATTAAATCTGTGGGTTTCACAATGAGGAAATTAGAACTTTATTCTCATAAAAGTGCTGGTTCTTATTTCTCACGTTCTTCCAATAGTGGAGATCCCAGAAAGCCTCCTTGAATGAGTCTGGAGCCACACTTCAATCAATAAATATTACATCATCAAGTGATGATGATGATGATGATGATGAGGGGATGATGGTGATGATGTGGGATGATGATGATGATGATGAGATGAGTGTGATGGTGAGGTGATGATGATGATGATGATGATGATGATGAGATGACGTGATGATGATGATGATGATGATGATGATGATGATGATGGTGGTGGTGATGATGATGATGATGATGATGATGATGATGATGATGATGATGTGATGATGATGATGACGTGGTGATGATGATGATGACGGTGACGATGACGACAATGACGACAATGATGATGATGATGGTGATGATGATGATGACGGTGACGATGACGACAATGACGACAATGATGATGATGATGATGATGATGAGATGTGATGATGATGACGATGATGAGATGATGATGAAATGATGAATGATGACGATGATGATGATGGTGACGATGATGGTGATGATGATGACAGTGATGATGATTATGATGATGACGACGACGGTAATGATGAGTGATGAGATGATGATGATGGTGACGATGATGGTGATGATGATGACAGTGATGATGATTATGATGATGACGACGACGGTAATGATGATGATGATGATGATGATGATGACGATGATGATGATGATGATGATGATGGTGGTCCCTTTTCTTATTTTATGTGTTTAAACTGGAAAAGACCTCAGACTTTGTATTGACTGCCACTCAAAGTACTCGGATGGGTTTCCCTCATCTACAATAGAGTCCTGACATCACTTCCTGTCCAGCCTCTGCTCCAATAGCTTCTGGAGCTCAATAAAGCGCCTAAGTCACGATGGGACCTAACTTCAGAAAAAATATATATTGTAGTCGATGGTGATATAAAATTATTACTATTAAATTATTTTTTAATTCTGTTTGAATTGTGCCACAAATTACACATGTTGTTTGTCAATTTTAAAAAAAAAAGCAAGTCAAGAAAGTTGCAGTTTGTCCTAAAACTGCTGAACATCAGACAGTGAAAACATGTCAGTTGTCACTTTTGTCACTTTGTTGGTTCACAGTTGTTCATAAGAATCATGCAGCCTGTTTCAGAGCAGTGCTCTCCTTCAGTGACGGATAAATTTAAACAATTATTGTCCCCATTAGTCACTCAGACCAGTGTTTCCTAAACTTTATTTCTGGGGACCCACTTTTTAAAAATGAGAGACTGTCGCGATCCAATTCACAACTGGCCTTATCAATAAATCTTTGAGTTCATTTGTGCATAAGTACATTTTATATATTATATGACCTTATATTATCTTGATGCATGCATATACATGTCAAAATACACTACAGGCCAAAAGTTTGGAAGCAACTTCAAGTTTCTGTTCACAGTGCCTTTCTTAAAAAACAGTATGAATTCTATGGATTTTGGGATGTATTTTTACTGCATGATCAGACTTTGCTTTCATTCATATGCACCATTTTCTTCAATTTACCTTTAGGTACATATTGATGTTACCAGACCATTGCTGAATAAATGTTAACAAAAGAAAAGAAGGGCTTAATTTTAGGGTTGAGAAGATTTGCAAGAATCACAACTTCTATTTCGTATAGGTTTCGCCCTCTAAGAGCTGTTGCTATTGGGTTCATCCATCATCGATGAACCCAATAGCAACAGCTACAAAAACTGATTGTATTAAAAATGTGTTAAAATTTGTTTTAGCCCACTTCATAAATGAGACAAAATAAGTGCATTTAGGTCAAAATCAACAGGTCTTGTTTTTTTCCACATCAATAAAACAATTTACGCATTTTAAGTGCTTTATTATAAACGTACTGCAGTAAATCTTAAATTTTGCAGAATTTCCTCCACAGTCTTCTTTATTTGGTGACCTGAATAAAATCTCCTGTGACCCACCTGTGGGTCACGACCCAGTGTTTGGGAATTACTGACTTGGACACAAAAACAAGTTACCCTTTAATATCCCTGCTGAAACACAATTTAAAAACTTTTTCATCAGATACAAAGACAGTATAATTCAGTTCTGCAGACTGTCAGCATTTACCCTCTGATTGAGGCCAGTCGGGTCATTTTGGGACATTTTGTGTGCGTGCAGAAAACAGATAGAGGAAGAAAGTTTTGTTTTTTGTGAAGGACAGATGGGCACAGATATCGATCTGTTTCCTTGTTCTGATCAAGGCCAGTTGACGCTTCACATAATGTTAACAAAAGTGAAAAATAATTTGTGTATCTGCACCGACGAGTTCTTCCTCACCTCATGCTCCACCTTTCCACCAAGTTTCACAGAAACTGGGCAAAAAGTTTTTTTTTCTGTAATCCTGCTGACAAACAAACCAACAAACGTCACAGAAACATGACCTCCTCTGTGGAGGTAATTATCTTATCTTATCATCTTAATTTCCTGGTCCTACACTGGTCTTGACTCACTGCATCGTGTGATATATGTTGTGGGTTTGTTTTGTGTTCTGGGAGACGAGGAAACACCAACTTTGACTGATCTGAATCTCATCACTGGTTTGTTCAAACCTGACTGGTCGTGCTCTTCTTTTTTCTGCTGTTCACACAAGCGCTTAATTCTTTTTAATGCTTTGAAAGTTTAGTTCAGCTGAATCTGTGTCGCCTCTCTAACTGTGACACAACAGATATAAACAATACAATTAGATTTATTTCATATGTGACCCCCAGCCACAACTGTAGTGTTAGCAGGGGTGGACAGAGTATTCAAGTACAAGTACTGTTACATTACTAAAATATTACTCAATTACAAGTAAAAGTAGTGGTGTTAGAAATATACTTCAGTAAAAGTACAAAGTACTCCTCTCAAAAACTACTCAGAGTATTAGTTACTTGTTTTTCAATAACAGTCATTTAGTCAAAGAGGTTTCTGTTTCTTTAAATCTAAACCTCCGTCTCTGTTCTGCTCACCTCTCTGAAGGGTCTGCAGATGTCAGATACTGAAACACAAAGGCTCTTTTAAGAGTCGCCCGCTCACATCTGGAGAGACAAGTTCCTACAGCTGATATTACTCTGAACAAATCCTTTATAATAGAATGTTGGATTATATTTGCTGGAAATTATCTTGATTAGATATGAATCCATCTATTCAGGATGACTGATACAATACTACTCACCCCTCTAAAGGGTCTGCAGATGTTGTGTGTTTTCCTTAATCGGTAGCTGAAAGTTCTAACAATTGTGTCGTCATTAATAATTAAAGATACAAAACATGTTTCTGTTATTTTTTTCTCATTTTCTTTTTTTTCTGTTTTGTTTTCTCTTCTTGTCTTGTTTAAAGTTTAAGTTTCCTTATTCAACAAATGTTTGCAAATGAGGTGCAATTACTGCCATTTAGACTATTGATAAACATTTTTTATTGTTACATTTTCAATGGCAACTAATCAATTAGTGATTTAATCATTAACATCCTCACTCCTTAAACCTGTGCTGCTGTTTTTGGTCCATATGTCCTGGTTTTCATCTGCCTGTTTGTGATCAGATCACTTTATTGGCTTCACATTTGTTATTACCTGTTGATTGATGTTATAAATTTAATAAATTAATTACTCACTACTTAAGAAGTTTTTTTTAAATGAGATACTGTTTTTACTTTTTATCAGGTAGTTTTTTGGGTACTTTTACTTCAACAATCATAAAGCAACAGTACTTTTACTTGAGAATTGTTTTTATTTTCTTTTATAATATGTTATATTTTATTTCTTACATGTTTATTTTATTTTGTAAACTCTTTTTTAATAACGTAGCTGTCACATAAATGTAACAGAGTAAAAAGTACAATATTTCCCTGTAGATGTAAACAAGTATAGATAAAAAATCAGTCTCATGAAATAAAGACAGTGTTTAATTTAATCATGTTTTTTTTTTTAACTTTACTTTTTATTAAACTGAACATTTCAGCTGAATTTCACCAGCTTGATTAAAAAAAACTGCAGAGGGCCGCTGAGTTTGGCTCCGCCCCGCGAAACTTGGAGCAGCTGTCTTCTCTCACGTCCGCAGATACTCTGTAAATTAAAATCGCTAGGAGAAGCTGTCGTCAGTTTCGACTAGTCTGAGAAACAGAAAGATGTCTGGCAGAGGCAAAGGAGGTAAAGGACTCGGAAAAGGAGGCGCAAAGCGTCACCGTAAAGTTCTCCGCGATAACATCCAGGGAATCACTAAACCCGCTATCCGCCGTCTGGCTCGTCGCGGTGGTGTCAAGCGTATCTCCGGTCTTATCTACGAGGAGACCCGCGGTGTTCTCAAAGTGTTCCTCGAGAACGTCATCCGTGATGCCGTCACCTACACCGAGCACGCTAAGAGGAAGACCGTCACCGCCATGGATGTGGTGTACGCGCTGAAGAGGCAGGGCCGCACCCTGTACGGCTTCGGAGGTTAAACCTGATCACATCCACTGAAACACAAAGGCTCTTTTAAGAGCCACACACTCACATCTGAAGAGTTGGTTCCCATCATGATAATCCTGTACTGTGTGCTAACGGTGCGTGATATCTATGAGATCTGTTTCACCAAACGATGCGATTATATTTGCTGGAAATGATCTTTGTTGTATTTGAACTTCTCTACACAGACTAGCTAATCAATACTATTTAAAAAAAAAAAAAAAAAAAAAAACTGTCCTAGTTATTGATATTTTCCTAGATTACTGGTGATCGTGTTTCTCAAAATATCTGTCATGTTTTTTTTTTTTTTTAATAGATGTGAGTCTTTGCAATTACAAAACCAAATTCTCAGTTCAAGAATTATTCAGTGGGCTACATAATTGATTATAAAACACATAACAAATGAGCTTAAGTGACAATGAAATGGAGATTTTCAGGTCTGCATTATTTTGCTCAAATGTTAAAGAATCTCCAGGGAAAAGTGACTGCAGAGGTCAGTCAGGATTTGTTTGATAACCATGTCACTATCTGACAGACTGATGAGTTTCCCATGGTTTGACAATGGTGGTAGCAATTATGAGTTGAAACAGTTCTATATGTTTTCAGGTAGGTTTTCAAGTATAAGTCCATAAATCACAGGAGAAGGGCTGCAGCTATCAATTCTTTCAGTAGTCGAGTAATCTATCGATTATTCTGGTGATTAACCGAGTAATTGGATAAGAAATATTGTGTTCTGCATTTTTTTTCTATTACTTTTGCTTTATTTAAGAACAATGGTATTATACAAAAGAGAAAATAAGACATGTCTCTTCAATGAACAACTATAAATTGCTAATGTAAAAGTACTAAATAAAGTAACTTTACTTTTTACTGAAGCATAAAAGTAAAGGTATTGATGTCTGCAGAAACCACAAACAGAAGATGGAACAAACTTTTTTAACTGAATCAGTCACCAGAATGTTTCATTAACATGTTAAAATCACAACATGTTTCTTCTGGAGCAGGACGCTCTCAGACCCCCTACAGGGGACTGTTTTACCAACATGTCACTTTTTTCTCTTCTTATGAGTTTGTAGGTCGATTAATACTCAGATCCTTTACTTCAGTAAAAGCATGAATACCACAATGTAAAAATACCTCATTACAATTAAAAAATCTTGCATGCGATTGTTTCCTTGTTTGAAAAATTTAAATTTTTATTACTTTTGTTGTATTTTTTGATGACTAAATACAGACCTACAAACTCATAAGAAGAGAAAAAAGTGACATGTTGGTAAAACAGTCCCCTGTAGGGGGTCTGAGAGCGTCCTGTCCCAGAAGAAACATGTTGTGATTTTAACATGTTAATGAAACATTCTGGTGACTGATTCAGTTAAAAAAGTTTGTTCCATCTTCTGTTTGTGGTTTCTGCAGACATTACTACCTTTACTTTTACCTTTGTACTTCAGTAAAAAGTAAAGTAAGAACCGTAAAAGTAAAGTTACTTTACTGAGTATTTTTACTTTAACAATTTATAGTTGTTCATTTAAGAGACGTCTTATTTTCTCTTTTGTATATTACCATTGTTCTTAAATAAAGCAAAAGTAATGTAATAGAAAAAATTGCAGAACATGCAATATTTCTTATCTGATTACGTGATTAATCACCAGAATAATCGATAGATTATGCTTTAATTTTACTGGTCCGGCCCACTTGAGATCAAATTGGGCTGTATGTGGCCCCTGAACCAAAATGAGTCTGACACCCCTGGTCTGAGTATTTTTTCCATCACAGCAGGTCAGTGATCAGTGTTTCAGTGACTCTCTGTGGCTCAGTGTATACACTGTTTTATTTATGGCAGTTCGTCACATTAAAAACTTCGGCACCACAACATGATTTTCTATTTTTGGAGCAGCTCACCTTTCTGGGTCTGTCTAGAAGGGAACTCTTGATTTGTTTCCGTTGTTTCTGATAAAATAATCAAACTCACGCGATCTTTCGCGGGTCTAGGGTTCCCTTCTAGACACGACCCTCTCTGTGTCTCTGTCAAACTAATGTCAGCAGACTGTCTGTGAACAGCATGATGTGACACTGCAGTGTTTCACACACACACACTTGTGCGGACACTCTGGTATAGTTTGTGACCAATTTTGGCATTTTTATTTTTTAATCAGTCTGAGAGGACGACAGCATCTGTGATTGATTAGTGATCAATCTGCCCTCCTCCCCCTCCCTCACCTGTTCACTCTGCTGTGAGAAGGTCTGACAGTTTCTGACAGAGAAACACAGACTCTCCTGTTTAATGTAAAATCCTCCTTATACAGTTGTTTAATCTTATAAGAGCAGCTGGTTGGTGTCATTCAGCATCACGTTAGTTTCGATTGTTTTAATAAACTCTCCTCCACATGCAGCTTCTCTGCTGCTGTGAAAACTGAATCACAGGTGAATTTATATGTGGAACAAAATAAACGTGAGTTGGGTTTCAGGGTGACTTTATAAAACATCCTGCTGATGAAGAAAATGAACAGATCAGACACAGACAGGGTGAGAGAAACACACTGACCTCCTCTGTGTGTGTGTATGGAGGAGCTGCACTGACACAGAGAGGTGAGGCGCTGCAGCCATGTGATAATAAATTACATCAAAACTTAAACGTCGGAACTTATCAATACTCTCCTCTTTAATAATTCAACTGTTTAATACTGACTTTCAGTACCCACCCGTACATGCAAAACACAGTGCACTGTACAGTTGTTCAGATTTAAACAAGGCCCAGACCCTACACTCCACACGTCTGGTTCTGTAACAATCTAGTAAAAGATGATGTTGTGTTTCATCTTCATCACAGTTGATCATTTCAATTAAGGGACTTATTGCTAAAAAATATAAAGCAGCACTCAGTTGGCAGCCCTGTTTGACTCCTCTCTCAACACAGAGAGGGTCTGTTCAAAAACCGTTCACATTAATACGAACATTTGATTTTATATACAGACATTTAACCATATGAACCAAGGCTTTTGGGAAGCCATAATCAAAAGCTTTTCTTTGGTGAAGGTCAATAAAATAAAAATCTCTTTTTTCAGACTAGTGTAACATCTCTCTCAAAGTGCACAAATTATCCCACATTAGTCGACCTTTGATTGCACGTTTGTTCTTTCTCTATAGACCCTTTTACAGTTTGTAAACAATGAGAAAGCTGCGCGCGCATCTTGGCAACAGAAGTACGACGGACCACAACAGCTCGTCAATGAGCCGCTGCAAACACGAGCAGTTTTAATCGCGTTCTCAGTCTAATCAACACGTTTAATAACTTGCAGCCATAGACGCCACCAATTACTCTGAAACAGTCACAATTTTTCGGAAGTTTGAACAACTTATATCGACCACTGGAATATCAATTCTGAAGTATCATACACTCAATAAACAAATGTTTTGGTGATTTTGGTGCTGGTAAAATGTTTAATTCAACCTTTACAGCTTGATAACTGGTCTGGATGACTGGAGGAGACCATACTTCTGTTGCCAAAATGCGGTCGCAGCTCTTCGATGACGTCGGCTGTAAAAGGGTCTATAATTTCATCTAATATATTATTGTTAATCTGTTCATTATTATTTTAGCTAGTATTTTATAGTCTGTATTCATAATAGTTAAATGTCTGTAATTATTTATATCACATTCATTACCATTCTTATAGCCTATAATAAGCGTTAAAACACCTTCATAGAAGGAATCACCCAGAATCCCGCTGTGCAGTCCTTCATTAAACATGGAGGTGAGGAGGTTCAACACTTCATCAATATATAACTGATAAAATTCAGAGGGTAAACCATCTGGACCGGGACTTTTACCAATGTTTAGCTGCTGGATGGCTTGAATCACCTCATCTTTTTTGACATCATCACATCCAGAATCTGTTTCTATCTTTTTATAAGAATCAACACAGAAATCTTTAATCACTTCTCTTTTCTTCTTTTCATCATAAATTAAATCACCAGCTTGGTTTTTAACAGAATTAATAAATTTATTTTGAATTCGACTTTGTCCTGATTTAAGTGCATGTAGTAAATTTCCTCTATTGATTATTTCCATTCCTTTACAAATGTTGAATAATAATTTATTATTTAAGTTATCTATTTCCGATTTTAAATCGGACATAATGTCTTCTTCAATAGAAGATCTTTGTTTCATTTGTTTCAAATTTACATATTGTGTAACTAATGATTCATATTTTATATTTTTAAGTTTATTTAATTCTCTACATTTCAAATTTGAAAAAATCTTTAATTCTATGTTTTAAAATTTCCCATAATTTAATATATGATTTAGCTATGATGTGTAGCCTAATTGTTATTTTATGAACTTCCTGTTTTAATTCTACTATTCATTCTTGATTTTTCAAACACTGAGTATTTAGTTTCCAGAAACCTCTAATAGTAGAAGATTCAGAAGACAAAACTGTTTGGACCAACAAATGATCAGAGAAACTGAACAGAACAGTTCCATAGTCATTAACTTTAAAATGTGATGACACGTAAATTCTATCAATTCGTGTTTTAGTTTTAGAGTCGAATCTTGTGAAGTTGAAGCCATGTGGATTTATGGAGCGACATACATCAGTTAATTTGGATTCTTGACAAACCTCCTTTAATATTTTACCCTCACGTCAGTTTAAAAGAGGTGCTGCTGCACCTGTCGTTTTCTGAAGTGACGGAATTAAAATCACTGCATAAGATTAATTTAAAGCCTACAGTTAGAAGTTTTTGAAGTTTACTAAATAAATGACATTTCTTACTGTCTTCAGGGGCAGGATAAACATTAATTATTCAATATTTTTCACCCCTATATAAACAGTCTAACATTAAAAGCCTACCTGGAATGATTTATCTATTTCTAATTACAGTAACATTAGATTTGAAAAATATTCCGACACCATCAGATCGATTTTTACCTACAGATATAACACATTTACCTTTGCTCCAGACATCCTCGATATCATTGTTGTCAGTCTCAGTTCTTGAACGCACAAGGTATCAAAGTCAGTGTTGCAAAGATAGTTAATCTTTTGTTGTCTGAAAACACTGGATTTGACATTTAGAGTAGTGACTTTAAGAGAAACCATTAATTATAATCGTCCTGAGGACAGGGCTTGTCATCGAGGCGTTTGTCTTTTCTGTAAGATGCTGAGCGAGCTCTTCTTTTTCTTTTTACTACTTCGAATGGCATTTTGGGTTCACTCGTGGGAACGGTGAAATCAGGGATGGGGGAAAGGAGCCAGAGTTGTTTACAGGTGGAGAAGCCTCTGTGTTGGGTTGAGGGTGTAGAGAGGCGCTGCTGACTTGCTGGCCGGCAGTCAGCAAGTCAGAGCTGAATTCTCACTTGCGCTCTCGTACCTATGGTCATCTTCACTAAACTGACTTTCAGCATCGCCGTCAATGATCTGATTACAACTGACCTCACCTGATTCAGAGAAGGAGTCATCAGGTGGAGGTTGCTGAGAAGTATCAGCTTATTGAGAGCCGAAGTGCTTCGGCTGCTGCTGGTCTGTGGCCTTGGGGTCCGGTTGTTGGGTGCTTCTGCTGCTGCTGGTCTGCGGGATTAAAGCCTGGTTGTTGCTGCTTCTGCCTGCTGCAGGGCTGCGGGATTAAAACCTGGTTGTTGCTGCTTCTGCTGCTGCAGGTCTGCGGGATTAAAGTGCCATGGTTGTTGCTGCTTCTGCTGCTGCAGGGCTGCGAGATTAAAGCCTGGTTGTTGCTGCTTCTGCTGCTGCAGAGCTTTGAGCTTGGGGCCAGGATGTTGCTGCATCTGCTCCTGCTGCTGCTGGACGGGGGGCTGGCTGCCGGACTGCTGCAGCTGATCTGCAGTCAGAGAGCCAAGCAGGGGGCAGGTCAGATGACACAGGCCATGCTGCTGGGCTGGAAGTTGGCTGTAGGGTTGCTGCTGGCCTGCGGGTGTGGGGACAGACTGCTGCTGGGTTTTGGCCTGGTTAGCATAAGAGTCCGGGCAGCTGAAGAATGTGTGGCCATTTAAACCACAGAGACTACAGAAACAGGAGGAGGACTGACCAGGGTAGATGATGTGGCCGTTGTAAGGGCCGAGGGATATAGAGTTAGGAATCTATATGGCCGTTGGTATCTTAATGCATCTTAACTTTGAATTGTCTTATGCCGTACCATATATTATTCGTACCATATTCCAAATTTGTCAAGAGGCTTACTTGTGTGCAGAATGTCACAAAATCTTTTGAGGTAAAGTTCAGTATCGTGGTCTGGGACTCTGCTGGTCCAGAACTTCACCGCCAAATTGACGATGTCTGTTTGAAGAGATGCTTCAACGTCCCAGTCTCTCCATTTAGGGTCGCTTCTTTTTGAAGCGTGCTCTTCCAAGAAACACCTGAGAGGAGCTTCCTGCATGAAGCAAAGTTCAAAGTCTCTTTTGTTTAGTAACACGATGAGGGAGTAAATATCAGTGGCGTTATTCAAACAGGAGTTGAAAAGGAGATTTGAGTTTTATTTTTCTAAATAAAATTCAACACAGTTTGCAATGTTTTTGTGAAGAAGTTGCAGGAAGTGATTGTTCAAATTTGCTGAAAAGCTGCAGTGATTGGATATTGCAAGGATGTACAGAATTCATGTAGATTGAATTTGTGTTAATTGTTGTGATCACAACGTCCTGGAGGGACTGATTTCTTCTGGGCACTTTATTTTCAAATTATTTAAATTTAGAAAGAAGGAAATCGTAAAAACCACTAAACACCTGTTGATCACATAAGGAAAGAACGTACAGTATAAAATTATTGTAAAAACTAATAATCTCTTTTCGTTCAGCCTCCTTTCCTTATATTCATACTTGGCAGCCTTGACACCTGAAAAACATGGTGAGGGAAAATAATCAGCAGATAAATCCATAATGAAAATAATCATTAGTTTCATCCTGATACAAAATAATTTAAAATGAGCTCCTCAACCATCTACAAGAACAAAATCCTGCTTTTACATTAATGAGTCATAATCATCTAATACAGGGGTGTCAACCTCATTTCAGCTCGTGAGCCGCATGAAGCCAAGTTTGGTTTCAAGAGGGCCAGACCAGTAAAACCAGTGCATAAATAACCTATAAATAAGAACAATAGGGCTGCAACTGTTTATTTTCAGTATTGATTAATCTGTCGATCATATTCTCAAATGTCTTGTTTTGTCCTCAGATTATGGTCAGAGGATGACAGAAACCAGAGAACAGTCACATCTGAGAACCTGAAATCAGATCATTTTGATATTTTTTCTCTTAAAAAATGACTCACGCTGATTAATCGGTTAATTAATGCTGTCACGATCTTGTCCTCTTGTCTTTCCTCTAATTTTTATTATCAATTAATCTGTTGAATATTTTCTTGATTATTCATTAACTCACTTTATTGTCAGAGAGGAAAAAAGAAACCAGAAAATACTCAATTTAAGAAACTGAAATCAGAGAATATGGACATTTTGGTCTTAAAAAATGATTCAAAGCAATTAATGGATTCTATTTCGTATAGGCTTCGCCCTCTAAGAGCTGTCGCTATTGGGTTCATCACCACGCATGCGCTATTCGTGAAGATTTTCTTTCGCGCCATTGTACATTGTGCAGTTGCTACTCTCAGGTCCGCATCCAGAGTATATTACACCTGCATGACCTGAGCTCGGCTCCCTCTTTTTCTTCAGTGCTTTAAGCGGTATTCTAAAGAGTGAAGATAGAAGATAGAAGATGACTACGTCGTCGACTCGTCGTGCCGTGGGGGTTCCCTCTGCCCATCATATCACACCGGCTACATTATGGGGTACGATTTTCTCTTGGCCCTGATCTCTGCGAAAAGAGTCAGTGTGCTCATGTGCGCTCTCACTCTCTCCGTCTTGTCTCATCATCAGAGACGACGGGAGCGCAGCCACTCTGAGGCCGAACTCCACTTTTATGCCCAAGGTTATAACCAGCTCTTTCAGATCGAGAGTTATTTCTCTGGAGGTTTTTTTTTCCTCCCCCTCACAGTAATAAGGCGGAAGGGACTTCTCACCGTCTCTGTCCAGTGCGCGCGCTGTCCCATTATGTCACGCGCACCACTGGTCTCAGACAGACGCAACAGCGTACATTACAGGGAGCGTTCTCAGGAAAGCCTCTAACAAAGCAGCGTCTGGCTCACTGGCTGTGTGAAGCTATCACACAAGCATACGCCGCAGCTGGGGAAGATCCTCCCCCTGGCATTCGTGCCCACTCCACCAGAGCCGTGTCTTCCTCCACAGCTCTCCTCAGGGGGATGTCAGTGGAGGACATATGCACAGCGGCATCATGGGCTTCACCGTGTTCCTTTATTCGTTTTATTTGCGGGACACATCTGAGTCTTCCCTAACTCATTCAGTGCTGAACATGCTTGCATGAACAACATCACATTGTTGTCTCTGGGCATCTTGCGCACACACAGCCGTCACAGTAGAGAGCCGGTACACGCTCGTGTGCGTACACCGTATGTTCGGCTCTCTTTTGTCTTATTTGTAAGAGTTTACGGGACTGTTACAGTGCGTAACGACCGTCCCTACTGCTCTTCCAACATAAGTTGCTGTATGTGATGGTGCGCGTGCTGCTGCGCTCACCCCTGCTCTGCTCACGTTTGGGACTTTTTACAGTGCGTAATTATCGTCCCTGCTCTCTCGCGGCAGCAGGAGGAATCTTGTTGAGCTTATATTCTCATCCTGTCCGTTCAAACAGGACTCGAGAATGGAGATCATGGCTCAATTTGTGCCTTAATCTTGCTGTGCACTGTGTGCTTATTGAAGGTGAACTGGTGTGTGTTACTGCTTATGACTCTGGGGGTCTCAGCTCTTAGAGGGCGAAGCCTATACGAAATAGAACGTTGGTTACGTATTGTAACCCCAGATTCTATGAGTATAGGCGTAGCCCTCTAAGCTGCGGGCCCCACTGGCCCCACCCTTCGTCAGCTAAAGAAAAAGCTGGCTTGATTGGGAGACGAGCTCAGGTCACGCAGGTGTAATATACTCTGGATGCGGACCTGAGAGTAGCAACTGCACAGTGTACAGTGGCGCGAAAGAAAATCTTCACGACTGCGCATGCATGCGGGGAAGAACGTTGGTTACGTATTGTAACCCCAGATTCTATGAGTATAGGCGTAGCCCTCTAAGAGCTGTCGCTATTGGGTTTATCCCCGCGCGCATGCGCAGTCGTGAAGATTTTCTTTCGCGCCACTGTACACTGTGCAGTTGCTACTCTCAGGTCCGCATCCTGAGTATATTACACCTGCGTGACCTGAGTTCGGCTCCCAATAAAGCCAGCTTTTTCTTCAGCTGACGAAGTGTGGGGCCAGTGGGGCCCGCAGCTTAGAGGGCTACGCCTATACTCATAGAATCTGGGGTTACAATACGAAACCAACGTTCTATTTCGTATAGGCTTCGCCCTCGAAGAGCTGTCGCTATTGGGATAAAGGCGAAGCTGGATGTAGTCAATGCCCCACTGGGACCCCCAGAGTCATAAGCAGTAACACACACCAGTTCACCTAATAAGCACACAGTGCACAGCAAGATTAAGGCACAGGATGAGCCATGATTCTCGAGACCTGTTGAACAGACAGGACGAGAATATAAGCCCAAAGATTCCTCCTGCTGCTGCGAGAGAGCGGAGACGATAATTACGCACTGTAAAAATTCCCAACATGAGCAGAGCAGGGGTGAGCGCAACGGCACGCGCACGTCACATACACGGCAACTTATGTTGGGAGAGCAATAGGGACGGTCGTTACGCACTGTAACAGTCCCATAACTCGTACAAATAAGTAATAAGAAGGAGCGCTGCGTTCTCTTTGGAGGCTGCCATCACTATCAGATCGTCCAGATAAAATAGAACTCTGACTCCTTTCCTGCGTAAAGGCTCTAAGGCCGTTTCCACGCATTTGGAGAATGTTCGTGGGGCCAGAGAATAGCCGAAGGGCAAACGGTTGTACTGAAACTGGACTCCTCTGAAAGAGAAACGCAGGAATTTCCTGTGTCTCGGGATGATGGGCACATGAAAATAGGCGTCCTTTAGGTCGATGGATGTGAACCAATCGCCGGGACGCACGCACTCCATCACATGTCTTATTGTGAGCATTTGAAAAGGCCTCTTCGTTATGGATTTGTTGAAGAGGGACAGATCCAGGATCGGTCTCATTCCGCCCGTTTTCTTTGGCACAAGGAAGTAACGGGAGTAAAAACCCTCGTTCTCCTCGCCTGCAGGGACTTTGGAAATAGCTCCCTTTTCTAGGAGGTCGGACAGCTCTGTCATCAGGGCAGCTGTCTGTGCCTGTGACGTCATGATCGTCTCCAACACGCCGTTGAATGGGGGTGGTGTGCTGGCAAACTGGAGTGTGTAACCCTTTTTTATTATTCCTGCCATCCATGAGTTCATTGAAGGCAGATTTTGCCACGCCGAGCAGCGCTCTGAAAGCGGGCGAGCAAACATCTGAGGAGCCTCTGCGGACATTTTTGACAGCCAGGCAAGAGCCCTCTCCGCCGCTGTGCGGGCCGGACGTGCTCCTGCCACAGCCCATGGGAGGGCATGGCCGAAAGGGCTGTGTTGGAGGCTGTGTTGCGGTGGAAAAACACTCGTGTTCAGAATCAGTATCACACCATGGGGAAAAACCCTCACTCACACGCACTGCTGGGTGGGAAGTGGGGAGGCCACAGAGAGGCGGAGAGCGCGGATGAACTGTTGTGTCACTATGAGGTGCACACTGTTTACTGCTCATAAGAATATGTGTGAGAGACAGGAGAGACTCTGCCTCTCGGAAAAAAGACATGTCACTTTGTTCAGAGCGGGATTCAATCGCCGCTCTTCTGATGGGAGCAGCGGCGCTTAAACCGCTCGGCCACTGATACCTCATGTTTGAGTGTGCAGTGGAGAGCATACAGTTGTGGGAAGGAGGCAGCGGAGAAGAACGCAGGGCCGATGCCGGCTGAGACGCGGCGACAGCAGTAGCTGAAGGGCGTCTCGGCCTGGAGCGGGATTCACGGCGGTCGCACCAAGAGCCCTGGGAGTGTGATGAAGCTCTACCCCAAGATGTGTGCTTCTTGACACGCTCTGCTTCTTCTTTAGCCTGCTGGATGTGGGTGACTGCTTGCGGGAGGACCGGCCCAAAGAGCCCATCGGGGCTAATGGGGCCGTCCAGTAACCCCTTCTTCACCTGCTCCGAGAGGACGGACAAGTTGAGCCAGATGTTGCGCTGCAGCATTGTCATCCACGCCATGATGCGAGCCTGCGCCACTGCCGCCGCCGAGGCGAGAGTCAGCACTGCCGCCGTCGCTTTCCCAATTTCATCTGCCAACTCAGGAGAGAGAGCATCGGCCTGAGCGGCGATGGAGGATATGGAAGAGGTCAGCAGCGAGATGTTGTTGATAGCCGCTGCTGACTGGGCGGCACACTGGTGGGCACGGTCAGAGAGGCGGGCGGTGATCTGATCTCGGGGAGACGGTGGCGTTGGCTTACGTCTGCAGAAAAAGGTCGCCTTGGGCAGCAAGATGGAAGAGAGGTGCGACTCCAACTGGGGGACAGCAGGAAAAACCCCCCTCTGTGAGCCCCTCAACCCTGGTGAAGGGATCATATCTGGCCACCGAAGCTTTCAGTTTTCCAGGCTCAGCCGACGCTTCGGAGAGGAATGGCTGAAGCGGAGGAAAGCGCGGCCACACCGGAGGGGCCCGCGTCCTCCGCTCCGGGAGGTAGGCATCACCGCTCATGGACAGAGGTGTAGCTGCAGGTGGCTCAGGCAGCAGGGGAACATTTTTCCGGGCCGCGGCTACCTTGATGATGTCCGGCAAATCTCTGTAGAGAGCTGCGCAGCCTCGCAGCTTGCCAGCCGGAGAAGGAGCAAGGGAATCCTCATCCTCTCCAGACTCCAGGTCTTCCGACGGGAAGACGGGAGAACGGGGAGGGGTGCCGGTGATGGAGGGAATCGAGTCAGCGGGCTCTTGCCCTGCATCGCCGTCCTCTTCTACGCATGGGGGATCGGATGGACCGGGAACCTCGTTGGTTTCGATGGTGGTTCTTCGAGCCCAGCTGCCATCGTCATCACCGTCATCCTGGAGCGCAGCGAAGGTATCCGCTCGCCTCTGTTTCTCCGACATGGGCAGGACCGCACAATAGGGACAGGTGGCCCCGGGAGTCAGAGCGAGCCCGGCATGCCTAGGGCCGAGACACGTCTCACAGCGAGCGTGAAGATCGTACCCCATAATGTAGCCGATGGTACAGGATGGGCAGCGGCGAATCCCCCCGGCACGACGAGTCGATGGCGTAGTCATCTTCTAACTTCTTTCTTCACTCTTTAGACTGCTTGTTTGCGCTGAAGAAAAAGAGGGAGCCGAACTCAGGTCACGCAGGTGTAATATACTCAGGATGCGGACCTGAGAGTAGCAACTGCACAGTGTACAGTGGCACGAAAGAAAATCTTCACGACTGCGCATGCGCGCAGGGATAAACCCAATAGCGACAGCTCTTAGAGGCGAAGCCTATACGAAATAGAACCATAGCGACAGCTCGTAAGGCTATGCCTATACTCATAGAATCTAGGGTTACAGTATGTAACCAAAGTTATCTAAACAGTGGGGAATTAATTTAATATTTGACAACTAATTGGAAAGTTTTAGAAAATTTAGCACATCCTTTAGAGAAAGGTATTCACGTTTTATTTCTTCTCTTGCATGTGCTCGCCTGTCAAACTGACTGACTTTTGCTGTGGTAACCAATTATACAAACCCTAAAAAAACAAACAAACAAAAAAAAACATCTGATATAAAATTTGTCCAGTGTGGTGGAAATGACAGTGATGCCCAAGCGACTGGAAAAACTGCATAAAATACTAATATTTCTTAAGAAGACATGATACCTTTCATTAAAATGGGCTTTATGTATCATTTATGTTTAAAGTTATTATTAGATCAAAATTCACTTTTAAAAATTAGGCAGGGTTGAATGAACAGGGACACAGGAAATATGGCAAAAATCACACATAAAAGGACTGGGACGCTCGTGTATATATATATATTATATATATATATATATTATGATATATACATATATATATATGTATGTGTGTGTATACATATATATATATATGTATATATATATATATATATATATATATATATACATATATGTATATATATAAAAATAAGAATAATTTACCATTTAATTTTTGTAGGTTCCTTTTGGTGCCAAGTAATTGTGACAACTTGTATCTGCCAGGGACAGAAAAATTACTATAGTTGAAGAATGACCCATTTTTTATTTGAGCAACGTACAAATATGAAGACATTTAACGGTTAAAATCTGAGTGACAGTGTTTAATGTTTGACCTTTAGCCTACATCCTCCTTCACTTCCTGTTTAACTGCCAGAAAATTTGTTTAACAGTTGCTTGTGTGGCGCATGTTCAGTTGTGTTTAAAACTCAGCCAATCCTGTACGAGGAACAGCACAGTCTTATTTACATGGAGCACATTCAAATAAACCACCACAGCACTTCAGACTTTATTCACTAAAGTAAATTCAACCGAAGCTAAGATGCCGGAAATACCCAAAACAGGGAAGAAAGGCTCGAAGAAAGCCGCCTCTAAAGCCACCAAGGGCAGCAGGAAGAGGAGGAGACCCAGGAGGGAGAGCTACGCCATCTACGTGTACAAGGTCCTCAAGCAGGTCCACCCCGACACCGGCATCTCCTCCAAGGCCATGAGCATCATGAACTCCTTCGTCACCGACATCTTTGAGCGCATCGCCGGTGAGGCCTCCCGTCTGGCTCTTTACAACAAACGCTCCACCATCAGCTCCAGGGAGATCCAGACCGCCGTCCGCCTGCTGCTGCCCGGTGAGCTGGCCAAGCATGCCGTGTCTGAGGGCACCAAGGCCGTCACCAAGTACACCAGCTCCAAGTAAACATGCTGTTAAAACAACAACAACAACATAACGGCTCTTTTAAGAGCCACCACCTCCTCTGAAGAGCAAAGACTCCACGTCACTTAAACCTGCAGAAAAGTTCACGTTAGCAACGTCAAAGAAAACTTAAGACCGTCTCTGTTGCTTTGTTTGGAAGTCCATCACCACAATGTGGTGACAAAAAAGGTCCTGTAAGTTATCATGAAAACTTTTCTCAGAATGACAAGATACTAAATCAATATTTGGATAATCAATACTTTGTCATTATGACATCTTTTCATCACATTGTCAGAAAAGAGCTTCCATAGACTTTGTCTCTATCAAATGCTGTTGGTGTCGTTATAACCTTCTTGTATCCACTTCCTCTTCTGATCAAACCTCCACATCCAACAACACAAAGTTCCTTCACAGAACCACACAACACATCAACACAGCTTCTCCTTCTCTCATCATTTATGAAGTTATGTTAAAAAAAAAAAAAAGATAGATGATGGGTCATTTAGTTATAAAATATTTTATCTGTATTACAGGATTTAACGCTTTACTTTGTACTTAAAAATGACAAAAAGCGGATGTTTGTACTTATTAACTTCTATAACACCTCTAATTCTCTTCTTGCACAATATAGTGTGACATATATCCACTTTACAGACTGCCTGTCATTTTTCTTTCACACAAATCTGCAGTATATGTCTGGTCACACAAATGCATTTTCATCTCGAAAGTATTAAACTACTTCACCTTTAACTGTCCAATTTGTACATATTGTTAATATTTTACTGTTTGCTTCGTATATAGTGTGTATTATTGTTAAGTTTTCAGTATATTTAATCATTTTGATAATCACATAGGTGTTTTTAGCGAGATTAGCCAGTTAGCTAGCCTGGCTGGCTGCTAATGAAGAAAACCACAGTTTATAACATCAGCAGTTGTTGACATTTAGATGTGTGTGTGGATGTGTGTGCGTGTATGCATATGCACACTTGTAGGTATATGTGCATGCAATGTATATAAGTATGTGGATTTAATTGTTTGTGTATGCAGGTGCAGGTGTACGTCTGTATCTACGTGCATAAGAAATTATGTTAAGGTATACATGTATATACATGTTTGTACTGTATATTATCTGCACACTTTTGTGTACATGCATGACATAATGTGAATTCATTTAAGTATTTAAAAAATGTACCTGTAGATGTACACTTGTTTTGTATTTGTTCTGCCAACATGAACTAATAAGTTGTTAAAAACAAGTGTATGAGGAGGGAGGTCAGCTCCACAGAAGCTGTTTTTACACAGAAATCCTGCGATATTGCCGCAACGATGGCTCGACTTTGTGTTTTTACACTGACCAGCAGCGCCGGCATAAAGACACCCCAGTGTGACCTCACAGCGTGCCGGCTTCACCGAACCAAAGAGATGTGACATAACAAAGCAGCGCACCGGTCACCAGCTGATTCTGCTGTTTTATAATCACACACACAGAGCTGATAACCTGATGGATTTATAACATAAAGGTTTTTATGTTCTTCACTTCCTCTGCTACAGATCAGTTAAAAACATGGACGTCCTGTGTGATGATCTGTGGGAGGATTTCTCTCCTCCTGTCTGTGTGTGTGTGTCTGCTCAGTGCACACAGCTCTGTGTCAGCGCTGTAAAAAGTGTCCGCTCGTTTTACAACACGGTGTACGTCGCTCACTTTCATGTTGGGCAGCTCCTCCAAGCACCGAGTTTAAAAAAGAGCCACAGCTTGTGGCTAGCTAACACACAGTTATCTATATATACAGGTGATCAAAAACACAAACTAAACATTAATACAGACAATATACAACATTATTATCAGGTCAAATGTGGCACTTTCTTTTTTTAAAGAGACAGAAAAAAACACCAGTGACAAACAAAACTGGTCTTCACTGGTGTAACCATAAAACCAGTGACAGTTCAAATGAAGTATTTTACAAAATGTCTGATACAGGGGATCAAACCACATGTTTTCAATCATGATATACCCATTAAATTATGTCATTTTATCCATTTGTGTTCTGTATATATTATAATATGCATTATATTAGAATTCCTTAACGATTAAGTAGGTCACACCAGTGACATAAAAGCCTCATATGAAATCATGAGATCAATGAGAAAATTTCTAATCGTTGAAAGCTGACTTCACATGTGATGTCGTCCATGTGATTTTTATTTCAAAGTAAAAGCTTTTGTTACCCAGAAACCAGTGGCACAGCTCCAAGGGTCAGTATTTTAATACTGTATAATATTTATTTGGTCTTTTTTGTGAATTATATTTGATAGTTAAGAACACATGTACCACTGCTGTATATATTTGTACATTTTGCTTTATATAATATGTGGTACATATTTTTAATATTTTATTTTTATTCCTTAAAGTTTTATATCTACATAATATTTCTATCTTAATTTCTATATTTTATATTTCTATATGTTATATATATACTTTTACTTATATTCTAGTCTTTCTTGAACTGTAACACTAACAATTTCCCCCCAGGGATCAATAAAGTATTTCTGATTCTGACATTATTGGACTTTAAATGTTGGAAAAAGATATTTTGGATTTCAAACTATGGTTCTTGCCTTCTTTACTGTGAGGATGAGCACTTCTGTGGTACTACCAGTTACATAGATTGTTTTATCTTAATTTAACCTTTATTTAACCAATTGAGTGATTGATTAATGAACTAATTGATTAATTAATCCTGTCACAATCTTGTCACTTGGAAAATAGGACCTATTTTCTAACGTTTATTTTTTCATTGTTGATCAATCTGTCAATTGTTTTCTTCCTAAATCAATTAGTTGTTTGTGCCATAAAATGTCAGAAAATGGTAAAAAAAAATGTTGATCAATGTTCCCCAAAATCCAAGATGACGTCCTCAAATGTCTTGTTTTGTCCACAGCTCAAAGATATTCAGTTTATTTCAGAGAGGAGTAAAGAAACCAGAAAATATTCACATTTATGAAGCTGAAATCAGAGAATTTTGACATTTTTTTTAAATGACACAAAGCAATGAATCAATCATGAAAATGATTGATTACTTTGATCACTGATTAATTATCAAGTAGTCGTTGCAGCTCTATAATGATTGGTGAAAAATATTTGGGGTCACAGGTGTGAACTTTTTGAGCTTTTGAAGGGCATGCCAGACAAAGTTTGGGAACCCCTTTAATGTAATGTAATGTAATATAATGTAATATAATGTAATGTAATATAATATAATATAATATAATATGAGCTACACAGTAAGTATAGATCATTAAAGATATTTAACAGACAGACTGAACGAGGTTTGCGTTCAGCTGAGGACACAAGTTTAACTGTGTTTTATTACAGTGGGAATGATTTAATAATGACAGGCACTCCCAGGTGCTTTGGGGCCTCGAGGGTTAACTTATGAAGGTGTGTTTGTACCTGTCGGATCTACCTGTGGCAGGTAACCGCCCCGGTTCTCCTCTATCGTCCTCCGTGTGTTTACCTGCTCACAAAGCTTCTCTGATTTAAACCACATGAGACGCAGCACTGCAGAGATTTCAGTGTTACCGTGTCCTCACATGTCTCAGCTGACCGGAGCACCACCGTCACCGGTGGCACAGACCAGTTTGATCCAGTTTTAAAGACGAAATGTGGGGAAAAGTGTGTGTGAGCTGCACAGAGTGAGTGTGTGTCAGAGTGGTTTGGAGGCTGCAGGAGGTCAGTGAATGAGTCCTGGTGTCCAAACATGAGCTCAGTGTGAAGGAAGGAACCTTTTCTGTCTCGACCAACAACTCTGCTCAGCTCAGATGGACATGTTCTGTCAATTTTAGCTCCAAACTGTGGAGCAGAAAACACACCTGAGCTCACCTGACAGCACACCTGACAGTGTGTGTTCACCCTCCACGGTTCTCATGTGCTTCATAAGAGCCGCCTCGCGCTCTGACAGAGACGCCTCAGACAGACGAAGCAGAGCTCAGAGACGCCTCAGACAGACGCAGCAGAGCTCAGAGACGCCTCAGACAGACGAAGCAGAGCTCAGAGACGCCTCAGACAGACGAAGCAGAGCTCAGAGACGCCTCAGACAGACACCTCAGACACAGACGACGAGCAGAGCTCAGAGACAGCAGGAAAGAAAAGAAAAGATGGCAGAAGACGCTCCAGCAGCAGCCCCGCGACGGCGGCAGGTAAACCCCTGAGGAAGGGGCCCCCCCGGAGGGCAGAGGGACCGTCCCTCCGGGCGGTGGCCATCGCCGTCCTGGCCACTTCCAGTGAGCGCAAGGGGATGTCGATGGTGAAGATGAAGAAGAATATGGCGGCCAAAGGGGTGGATGTGGAGAAGAAGAACAAACTGATCAACGTCACCATTAGAAGACTGGTCAACAAAGGAACTGTGATCCAGACTAAAGGAAGAGGGGCCTCTGGATCCTTCAAACTCGCCAAGGCCGACACCAAAGGAGCAAAGAAGACCGGGACCACAAAGACCACAGCCAAGAGTGGCGGAGCTAAGCGTGCCGGAACCAAGAGTACCGGAGCCAAAAGTGGTGGCGCCAAGAGAGCCGGAGCCAAGAGTGGTGGCACCAAGAGAGCCGGAGCCAAGAGTGGTGGAGCCAAGAGAGCTGGAACCAAGGGTGCCGGAGCCAAGAGTGGTGGAACCAAGAGAGCCGGAACCAAGAGTGCTGGAGCCAAGAGCGGTGGAGTCAAGAGAGCTGGAACCAAGAGTGCTGGAGCCAAGAGTGGTGGAGTTAAGCGTGCCGGAACCAAGAGTGCTGGAGCCAAGAGTGGTGGAGCCAAGAGAGCCGGAACCAAAAGTGGTGGAACCAGGAAACCAAAACCAGCAGCCAGAAAAGCTAAAGCACCGAGGAGGAAGCCTGATAAGAAGGCGGGAGTGAAGAAGGATTCTCCCAAGAAAAGTACATCAAGGAAACCTGCAGCCAAGTGAAGCAGCTGTTCTGAACCCAGAACCCAAAGGACCAAAGGCTCTTTTAAGAGCCACCACAGAGTACTGAAGAGGGTTTCCTGTTTTTTTTTTAAGTATAGTCATACATAATACAAAATATACATGCATCTTTACAAGTGAAGACATATACAGGTTTATCTTATCTTATTTATCTTATCTTATCTTATCTTATCTTATTTATCTATTAATTTTAATTGAGGAACACTGAGATGGAAAATGTATAGCTTTATATTAGGTTATTCTTATTTTTACATATTAATCCTGACCTCTGATTTGACCTTTGCAGACCTGATCAGACAATATTGGGTCATACCAATGAAAGGGCAGTAAAGTCCATCTGATCACTTTAGCTTTAAAAAGCAGTATAAAGACAAATACGACAAAATCCTTAGTCTGATAATGATTTTACTGTTATTCTTTACATCATAGTTATTATCATTATTTATTTACAGCATTTATCATTATATTCTCTATGCTCTTACTTTAATATTTTTCTATACTGTTGTTATATATATAGTGCTATAATGCACATAGTTGACATATTTCTTCATTTTCTTGCAGATATTTTACATGTTAGAATACAGTAACTGATTGCTGTGGTTACAGCTTTTTGCACTCACTGTAATTTCGACCCTCTATTTTCTCTCTAAAACACAGTTTTGAGAAGATATTTGCACACATGACAAAGGATGTCTTCAATGTCACTCATTTTGGACAAGATGAAGTTACTGCCATTTTCCTTTGTAGGGCAGAAGAATCATACATCAGTGCTAATAATCCAACAATTTAATCTACAATCATTCAGCGAACATTTGTTTTGGTTCTACTTCAGTATATTTCTTACATTCACACTATATAACACACCTCACACACTGAACCTTCCTCTTCTCTCTGTCACACAGTCTGTCAGATCATTGTTTTGTCCAATAATTCTGTGGTAAAGTGTGTATTTTTAAAATTGCTTCTTTTTTTATTTTACAAAACTGACATTGAGAGCACAGCAACTTCACTGTACCTGTCCTGTCCCGTGGATCTCTGAAAGACTTTCTAAAGAAGACTGTCTAAATCATATTATTTTCCTATCACACTTCATTTAAAATTAATATTAGATGAGTATTACATTCAAAATGAAGCAGTCAAATGTCCAAAATCTGACCAAGAAACAAATGAAATATAAAACCAAGGCAATTTTATATATATTTTTAAAATTTTATTTAAGTTAATTTTAGTTTAGTTTATTTATTTTTACAAATCTTTATTTAGTTTATGTGTTATGTGTTTATATTACTGATCATACGATTAAACCTTTTTGTAAGTAAGTGTGGCAAATAATAATAATAATAATAATAATAATAATAACAATAATAATAATAATAATAATAATAAAAATAATGAATCATCTGACTGTAGTTCATAAAATGACTAAATTATATGGAAGTCTGAGAGCTTTTGAATATGGCATTAGAATAATAAATAAAAACCAAAATAAATGAATGAATAAATAAATATAGCATTATGCTGAAATAAATAAATTTAAATTAATTAATTTATATATATATATATGCACACATATATAAATATATATATACATATACATATACATACACACAAAGATATATATACATATATACATATATATAGAAATTTCATTATTACTTTATTTTATTAAATTAGCATCAAAATAGAAGTGAAATATTTCTTTCTTTCTTTCTTTCTTTCTTTCTCTCTCTCTTCTCTCTCCTCCCTCTTGTTGACAGGCTGTGGAGGAGCGGGAAGTTTGAATTTGTTTTGTCCAATAGTAGATGAGCTACAGTTCGCGCGCCTCTCTGTTGGACCAATCAGCGCAGCCGTGTCTCCGGCGGCTCCTTTATAAAGCGGCTCTCGTCTTTCTCCGACAGTATTCAGTGTTTGTAGCCTGAGAAACAAGCGGAATTATGGCTAGACGAAGCAAACGGCCCGTAAATCCACCGGAGGAAAAGCTCCCCGGAAGCAGCTGGCCACCAAGGCTGCCCGTAAGAGCGCCCCGGCCACCGGCGGAGTCAAGAAGCCCCACCGTTACAGGCCCGGTACCGTGGCTCTCCGAGAGATCCGCCGCTACCAGAAGTCCACCGAGCTGCTCATCAGGAAGCTGCCCTTCCAGCGCCTGGTCAGGGAGATCGCTCAGGACTTCAAGACCGACCTGCGCTTCCAGAGCTCGGCCGTCATGGCTCTGCAAGAGTCTAGCGAGGCTTACCTGGTCGGTCTCTTCGAGGACACCAACCTGTGCGCCATCCACGCCAAGAGGGTCACCATCATGCCCAAAGACATCCAGCTGGCCCGCCGCATCCGAGGAGAGAGAGCTTAAACACTCACACAGCTCACCAACAACACAAATAACGGCTCTTTTAAGAGCCAATAACTCTCTCACAGAGCTCAGTGTCCTGTAGTACAGTAATGATGTGGTTTATTTTGATTATTGGTAAGTTATGCGTTGTTGGATTTACTAACAATCTGATAAGCAGCATTTGAAATTGAGGTTTATATTTCAATACATAGTTTTATGACTTATTTTTACTCATGTCTAAGATTTAAATTGTTCAAACTGAGTTGGCAGTTAATACTGGAATTTTTGGCAATTTGCAAAAACGGATTTCACCTGAAATTACAATCTGTGGAATGTCCTTTACTATAAATACAAAAGGAGAGAGAAGCTCAAAACTATTTACAAGGTATTAGTTATATTTAAATCTTGTGTTGCACTTTTACTTTTATTCTTTAACAGATTATTTGCCTTTATGACCACCATGATCCAGAGACAGGAGAGAACAGTTTATGATGTACTAGTTTATAAAGGACTGTTAAGAACCGCTCATCAGCAGCCAACTTTACATCTGGCCAGAAACTACAGATAAATATAACATTTTTGCCAATTCTGGCATACTTATGATGTCACTGTCCTTGAGAAATAATCAAGTCTACAAAAGCTCATTCATATTTTCTAACACTTGTTTTAAACTTCATTAAATTAAACAACTCTTTGCCCACCAGTAGAAGATATATGAACGCTGCTCTTTATAAAGATGTGTGTGGCTCTTAAAAGAGCCGTTGTGTTAAAATAGTGTGTTCCAGGTGTTTACTTTTTGGAAGCGGGCTTGTCGCTCTTCTTAGGCAGCAGCACCGCCTGGATGTTGGGCAGCACGCCGCCCTGAGCGATGGTGACTCTGCCCAGCAGCTTGTTGAGCTCCTCGTCGTTGCGGACAGCCAGCTGCAGGTGACGGGGGATGATCCTGGTCTTCTTGTTGTCGCGGGCAGCGTTTCCGGCCAACTCCAGGATCTCAGCGGTCAGGTACTCCAGCACCGCCGCCAGGTAGACGGGAGCTCCGGCACCGACACGCTCTGAGTAGTTCCCCTTCCTCAGCAGCCTGTGAACACGGCCGACCGGGAACTGAAGCCCGGCCCGGGAGGACCGGGTCTTAGCCTTCGCTTTGACTTTAGTTGTCTTGCCTCGTCCAGACATTTTACTTCCTCTTTTGTCAAAACAATCAAAGAATACTGTTTAGAGTTGGAGTCCATGTTTTCTATTCACCCCAGCTGCTCGCTGATTGGACAGAGTGAGCGCTACTACGATCGCCCAATCAGAAACAAGCTCGTTTCAGCTTCCTGTATTGACTGCAACGCTTCCGCTTTTGCGCTGATTAGGATTTTCAAAATAAAATACGACAGCTCAGGGTGTGATTGCGGCAAAATCTTTCTTCCAAAAGAAAATAAAAGTGGAAATATGAGGAGGAGTAGATAAAGAAATAAGTGAGTAGATTAAAAAAGTGTAAATATAACAACACAATATATAAAATTCTAATTATACGGATTTCAAATGTATTTGTTCATTTATTTCTGTTCTATTTATGTATTTCAAATGATAATGTAAACAATTATTTTCATTTTTGTTCTTTGCATTTTATTTTTATTGTATTTCACTGCACGCATGAGACTAAAACAGTTGCAGTCAGTGAGGCGCAGCGGTGCTTCAGCTGCTGTAACTCCTGCAGACCACCAGATGTCACTGGGTTTGCTGAGTCTGAAAGCTTGAATGTTTTTCAGCACAGATAGTAAGAAAGCTTCATAATGCTTCATGAGGCTTCATCCCTTTAAAACAGGCGTGGGCAATTATTTTTCATGAGACATGAGACGTTGATCAGGCTGCTGTGGGTCAGACACAAATGATATGAGGTCCTAATAATGACCAAATCTCTACTCGGAAGTGTTCTACTGAATATAGGGCATTTCTACTGTTGGTCACCCTGTCTGAATCATCACGTGATGAATTGTGGGTTAATATTTTGTTCTCAGTGTCCAAAACGTGATGTTTTCCAGTGAACCATGCAGGCTGCATACAGGTTACAACAACAGCAGCAACAAAAGTAGAAGAAGAAGAACACAAACAACATGGATGTGCAGCACTGAGTG
The DNA here is from genome assembly GCA_034769285.1 of Lutjanus argentimaculatus. Lineage (NCBI taxonomy): Eukaryota > Metazoa > Chordata > Actinopteri > Lutjaniformes > Lutjanidae > Lutjanus > Lutjanus argentimaculatus. The sequence goes on along the minus strand of JAWZSL010000004.1, from coordinate 605,484 downwards.
AATAAAGTCACAGTTTAATATAAAATATACAGTTAATTATCATTACCCATGAACACAGCACTGAACCCTTTCAAAATAAAGGTCTGATAACGGTTACTGGTAAGAAAAATGCTGCTGGCTGTCATTGCTAGAATTTAATTTTTGGTGTTTCCATACTAACAGAACACTTTCCTCATCACTATGTCAAGCTTACAGACAAAAACAGTCTTTCACGTCCGTCATCCCCAAACACTGGCTCGTGACCCTGCAGGTGGGTCACGAAACCTTTAATTTTTGGTCGCCAAATAAATAAAAGATTATGGAAAACATTTCAGATTTATGTATATCTGCAGTTCACCTTTAATAAACCATTTAAAATGTGTACATTATATATATATATATTATATATATATGTACTAAATTTGTCTCATTCATGAACAAGGCTAAAAATGTCCTATGTTGGTTTCCTGATGAGAGGAAATAAAAACATCATTAGAGCTGCAACGATTATTCAATTATTAATCGAGTATTAAAGTGATCACCAGTTATTTTGATAATCGATTAACTGTTTTGAGTAAATTCTCAAGAGAAAAAGTCAAAATTCTCTGATTTCAGCTTCTTAAATGTGAATATTTTCTGGTTTCTTTACTCCTCTCTGACAGTGAACTGAATATATTCATCTTGGACATTTTATGGACCAAACAACAAATTGATCAGTGGGAAAATTATTGCCAGATTGATCACTAGTTGAAAAATAGGTCCAAACATGTGAAAACAGGTGGAGCACACGGACGTACGTCCGTGTGCTCCACCTTGTTTTCACATGTTTGGACCTATTTTTCAATTGACAAGATTGTGACAGGATTAATTATTGATTTGCAGTATTTCATGGCCCAGTCAGCTAATTGATTAGTTAACTCCAGCCTTTTTAACAGTTTAATTTTGAAGTTTAACCTTCATAACAAAGTGTTCGTATCTTCTGTGTCGCGTCACACCTAGCTACTGTAGCTACACATTAGTTTGCAGAAGTTTTTGGGGTTAAAACTCGACTTTTTTTTTTTCCTCGCAGTCGGACTATGTCAAGGTGATCAGCAACAGTCAGCAGGGCAATAAAAGGCTTCAGTGTTTATGACCCGCCGCCATCATCAAACTTTCCATAAAGTGGAGTTTTATGGCCGCTAGCTGGTTAATGGTTCACCTGAAGACAGGTGACAGGGGGGGAAACAGAAACAAGATGGACGCCCAGTTCACACACACACAGTCCTCCTTATCTCTTCTTTGGAAATGTTCCTTTTCCTTCTTCTCTTATTCTTTGCTCTTTTCTTTAGCGATAAAATGAAAATCAAAGCCATGGAAAAGATCTGCACAATAGTCATCTTAATTTACTAATTATAATTTATGTGAAAAGCAAATTAAGCTACTTTTAAAGTGTCACCAGTCTCTTCTTCTCATCTTCTTTTGTGTTTATTTTGATTAAAATCTCGTCTTTGTCTTTATTTGCTGCTTGTAGGTTTGATGCTTCCTTCTTGCTCAGCGGTCTGTTGAAAAAGAGATTTTTAAATGAAGGAAAAGAGCAGAAAGATTACCCGATTATTGTCTCTGAGAACGATTATTAACGATTATTGCTGCTGGAGTTTTATTGTCGTAAAGTAAAAATTAAAATTTTAAATAGATGGCGGGATTTTCACAGTCAGGTCATAACTGAAATGCATGTTGAGTCTAAAAAGGCCTTAAAAAGTTTGTATTGTGTTTATTATAACGAATGCTGTGTGAATTTAATAATGGAAAAAATGAAATAAAAACATGCATGAGAATGTAATCACGGCCTATATATAAATATAGTAGGGCCGAAACACATTTAATTTTGTTTATTATTATCACTTTCACCTAATTATATGCTACATTATGTCCTAATAATATGATGTAAGTAGTGACATTCACTCAAAAATAAACAAAATAAAACCGTGTCTTACATTGTAATTTTACAGTAAATTTAAATCAATATTAAATTTAAAATTAAATAAATGTACAAAATGATCAATGTGGCAATTTTGTTTTCTGCCTTTTTATTCAGACTTTAAACTTAAATGAGTTTTAATTTAATTATTTTACATATTAAATGAAAAATTCCTTGTTTGTCCTTTTGAATGAATTTGTCATTTGTCATTAAAGCAAACCTTCTTTTTAACCCGGCTTTTAACTGAGCTTTATCTATTTATTTATTGTGTATTTATCATTATTATTATCATCAATCTATTTTTTGATTGATTAAAGATTCTCTTTTTTTTATTTTTGGCTCACTCTTAATAAAAAGCCCGTAGTACTGACACACACAGACCCACAGAGCGTAATAAAACAATATTTTCTGACTGTTTTTATTCAATAATTGTTTTCAGTTTTAAACCCTCGCTCACTCTTGCAGCTCAGACTCATATTGTTGAGTTTAGCTGCACAACCACAAGAATCAATTAATTAACAAATTATTATTTTTTTCTAATTATTTCTTTGGACTAACTACAAAAACAGAATTTTACTTTAAACCTGCCACAGACTGCAACATTAAATCTTAAATCACAAAGCATGCAATTATTCAAGTGTTTCATCTCGATGTTTACTTGTTTTGCAAGAAAAAACTCAGACTGGGCTGAAATTCATCTGAATTTAATATCAAAAGCTGCATGAAGAGAAAAAGAAAAGAAAATTTGGCTGGAAAAATGTTTCTGTTCCTCTGTTAGACCCGTTTTTTATAGAAAGAATATTCATTTTGTAAAGGCAGACTAATTTTAGAAATAAAAACAGAACCTGAAGTTTGTTGCTGTTGATGAAGAACAGAAGCACCTGCAGCGTCTCACCTCACGCAGCATCAATATAACGTCTCGATCAAACACTTGAAAACACAAATACTGGTGTGTGTAATGAGAACTATTGTAGCTTTTATGTGATTTTACTGCAGCAGACTAAACTAAATACTCATCAGTGTAAAACAATAAATCTCCCATAAATCCATAAAGACGCAGATAATTCCTCTTCAGGAGGACAAGCAGAGGGGGGACGAGAGGACGGGCAGGAGGGAGGCTTCGACCGGAGGGTTGACGGTTCAAATCCCTGCTGATATTAATGAAACAGCTGATGATGATCCCAGAGATCTGTTTGGTTGTTTGTTTGTTTGTTTGTATGTTTGTTTGTTTAATATCTCATTTATCACTAATCATTGTGCAGGCTTGACCAGTGGATGAATGTAATCTAGTACATTTACTCAAGTACTGGACTTAAAGAAGCAACATGTGGAATTGAGTACTGCAGTTCAAATATCAAGTTGGAGCCAAAGACAGGCCTGGGGAGTAACGGATTACATGTAATGGGATTATGTAATCTGGATACAAAAAAAAGGTAAGTGCATTCCATTACAGTTACAGATACAAAAAGATGTAATCAGATTACAGATACAGTTAGTAAAAAAATGGGGATTATTAGTCTGATTATAATTTTAAAATAAAGAACGATTCATTATCATGACCTCAGTGAAAAAATGCTTCACTGGGTGGAAATTTCATCATTTTCATCATAGTCTTAAAATCAATTAATCAATCAATAAATTGCACACGACAAAGGAAGGAACAGCTGGACAAACTAATAAACCAAACAACAACATAAAACTCTTAGACCTGTTGTTAATTGACTATTAAATTAATCTGCAATTATTTTGTTAATCAATTCAACATTTTGTAATTCTTTAAAAATTCTCTGATTTCACCTTCTGAAATGTGAATATTTTGCTGGATGGACTTGAACACCGGCTCGTCTCTCTGGGACAGTTATCAAATGGTTCAGGTCACAGTTCAGTGTTGCCATGGGTGACCAGTCCTCTGATAAAACCACCATTTGGCAACATCATTAACAACCACAACATCAATTCCCATAATTATGCAGACGACACCCAGTTTTATATCTCTTCCTCAGTCTGAGGACGTCACGCTAAATAAAATGGCATACGGGAGCTCTTTTGGTGTGCGGATCGCTTTTTTCCTTTTTTCCTTTTTTTCCTTTTTTCCTTTTCATACATCTGCCAACATTATCACCATAAACTGTGTAAATGCAGTGTGAAAATGGAAAGTTTGGCAGGCTTAGCAACAGTAACTAAGGAGGGCGGGGCTTAGCGAAGAGTCAAAACTCTGAACAGTCTGCAGAGGGTTTCAGGGTCTCTAACTCTGGTGAAACTTTCAAAGAAAAACCTCAAGTCAAGTATTTTTATCATCACTTCCCCCTGAAGCTTTTATGTTCAGCACTTTGTGCTGCATTTTATTCATACATTGTGCAATATAAATAAGTTCTACTTCTTATTATTGTTATTATCATTATTGATTATGGTAGATGTGATCTTTTTTAACTCTCAGCTCATCATGGAGCTGAATTTTTCCTGAATAATGATGAGCAACTTTGGGCAGAAGAATCAGTTTCCATCACATCGTTTGTTTTTTCCCAATAACACATTCAGATTCCGGTGGATTTTTTGTTGGGACTCCAGTCCACTCCGGTTTTCTCCTGTCATGGCCTGATGGCATCACAAACAAGAACGTGTTTCATTGGATGCACATTTAGTTTACGTCCAGGAGTGCAGGATGAGTCATCAACACCTTAAATACCATTAAAACACCAGAACATATCTACAGAACTACTGTTTTGTCTTTTGAGTCAGATTTTGGCATATAGATCAATACATATATGATAAAAAAAAAAAACATAAACGTCGATTTTGACTTCAGGGGTAAAAGATCTGAGTACTTCCTCCGCTGAGGCAGTGAGTTGAGGTTAAACTGTTGTCGTGGCGACAGTCAGAAGAGACAACGTGTTGTTTTTCCCACCGCTGAGCTCTTCACCAAACATATCTTTTAAAACAAATTATTCATCAGCTCGTCATCGACGGCGTCCTCGTGTTTACCTGCAGCGTTTATGGACGCATTCACACACATCCACGCCATAAAGCCATGAGAACCACGACGCCTCACCAACTGTACGCTGCTACGTGTGTGTGTGCGTTTAAAATGATTAACCTTTACAGCTCCGTTCGTCTCTCGGGGTCGTAAACGATGAGAGTGTTTCTATCTTCAGAAAACATCGACTGCTCAGGAAGCGACCCACATATCACTGATCATTCTGAAGATTTATTGATCTTCTGATACTGATCTCTGTCTGATTACAAAGTATCAATTTACAGCAAGAAAACAACATTTTTCATATTTTAATATCATTAATATATAACATAATTATTTACTGGTTGTGTTTGTGACAACATCAGTGGAAAAAGTGTATTTACTCAAGTACTTAACAACAGTTACTTGTTGTACTTGTTACTTTTACTCAACTTTATTTTAGAGGGTAACATTGTGCTTTTTTTACTGACTTTATCTCAGCTCCTCTCAGCTTTATTTCTACAGCACCGTTCACACATGCAGCCCAAAGTTGCAATCTTCAGTTAGTAAAATTAGAACAACAGACAGGAAACAAATACAAATAAGCAAAAATGATTTAAAAAAAATACAACAAAATGAAATAAATAAAATGCAGGAATACAATTACAACAATACAACTGTAAAATTAAAGTCATTAGAATGAAGTAAAAGGAACACTGACAAATAGAACAAACAGAAAACCAACGATTGAAGCTTAAAAGACTGAGTTCATAACATTAATTAATAATTAAAAGACAGACTAAAAAGATCATCCAGATAATCCAAAAGTAACAGAAAGTAATCAAATTACTACAGGTAATTAGTAACAGTATCAGAGTACATTTTATAAGTAACTCTGGATATGAAGTAGCAGCTGAGTGCAGCATCTTTTATTCTCTGTTTGTTCTTCTTCTTCCTCTCTGTTGTTCTCGTCCTCTTCGTCCTCTGTCTCGTTCTCTGTTTCCCTCCCTCAGACCGTCCTGCCTGGTGTCAAAATTCACAGGTGCACTCTGGGTAAACAATGCTGGGAAGCGCGGGAGCAGGAAGAGACGGGCCGGCTGTCCCCCTCGTCGTCGTTAGCATGCTTTAGGAGAATTAGCATTTTTAGCAGGTGTGAGTCCTCGATTGTCTCGGGGTCGTGGCCTTTGACCCCCCACCCCCCCTCGGCTGGCGAGCACAGGAGTGAAGTAAGACCGACGGTTGTAAACATGTCACAGACCTGCGTGTGTGAAAGGTCAAATTATTAGATTGTTACAAGGCAAACAGTGACACACACACAGTTACAAACCTCTGGAGCCTCACAGACGAACACACAGCGGCTGCTTTCATGTGTGTGTGTGTGTGTGTGTGTGTGTGTGAGCTAATCATATATAGAAAACACACATAAATCATCTAATTTTCAACATCATACAGGGATGGGCAGCGTTAATGTGATGTGTGTTCTTGAACTTCAGTCCCACATTTCACAGACATCATTCAAATCGACATTAACTGATAAGACAACGGTCGATCAACAGACATTAGTTCACCTCATAATCTAGTAATTCTTCTTTCACTCTTTCATGCAAAAATGACCAAACTTTAACTGGGCCTGTGTTCCTATATGAGCCTACATGAGAATGTTTTACCAGTCAGATGTTTTAAGCAGCGGTGAACAGTGACTGATAGAACTGGAACTTCAGTTCAGCCAAAACTCGTCCGGAAACACCGAAAATGCAGCAAAATGTAAAAATATTTTGCTGGAACAAGCATCAGACAGCGGTAACTTGTGACGTGTGTTTGTAGTGTGTAGTTGTCACATATAAAACACCCACTAGAGGGCAGCAAACACCACACAAATGACAGCAGAATAAATAAGTTTTCTGTATTGAATCTTGTATCAACAGTAGATATTTGTCATTTACTCTGTTTCTATTGTTTGGATAAGTTATAATGAAGTTAGTGTTTGATATTAAGAGCTGTAATAATCTATATGAATCCTTCTGAGTTTCTTATTTCTCTGTTTCAGTCCCACACACACAGTTACATGCAGCTGAGATCTCCAGTTCTACAGAACTCAGCTCTGTCTGCTGAGCTGCTCTGTTGGAAGGAGCTTTAATAAAGAAGATTCAAGTGTCTGAAAATCGTTTTCTAACAGACTCGAGGACGAGCGAAATTTTGTCTCCTAAATGACTCAGTCCTTTACAGATCCGCTGCTACGCTGTAAAACTTGAAAAAGCTAGCGCTATCAAGTTAGCCACCTAGCAACAGCGTCGGTCTCAACTGCTTCATCTTGATCAGATCTCTTTGTCCTTCAGGAAGGCCTACGGATTATTTTTGGTCTCACTCACTGTAAATCAGAATGTGATTGGTTAATTCAAGTGTCACTTTCTAAACAAACACACAGCTGTGTCCTTCTGTCCCAGTGATGAAGTCCTAACCAATGAGTGAGCCAGCTCTAACCTTTCTCTGCCTAGAGACAACAACAAAAAAATCTGATTGGATAACTCTATTTAGTTGTTTTTAGGACAGTGACCCTGGTTGATAGAAAATGAGGTTTAAATTAGAATTAGAAGAGTATAGCATAGTAATTAAATTAAATGAATCAAATATAATATATTTAAATATAACATTTGAAATGCTGATACTAGGTGAACTGAAGGCCCTCAGGGTTCCCCTCAATTGTTTTAATGCTTTTCTTTGTCATCTGTGATGTGAAAATATCAGATTCTCACACAGTCAGAGAAATGAAAAGTGTGTGTCTTCCTTTAGTTCAGTTATAAAATCAGTCTACTCTGCAGTTGGTTGCTTAGTTGCAGAAAATAAAGAACATTAAGACCAGAGATTTCTTTGCTTGGACCAAAGATGAGGAAAGAACTATACTCAAAGTAACACAGAAAAACAAGGCCAGCAAAGTGTGTAATTTGTTGAATTAACCACTTGTAGTCAAGGCTGATGTTGTTTGTTTTCTTCTGGAAAAGCATCACATGATTGGGGCGTGATGAATCAGATCACATCATGACTGATAAGATTCGATCAATAAGTAAAAGTGCGTGTCTGCAACATGGTTTTCAAAAGTCATTTGTGCTCGTCCAGACTAAATCGCAGTCCTGGAGTTTTCAAACAGTATCGTGGCCAGCAGCATTTCCAAAAGTTTCTGTTTCAGGTATTCAAAAATGAACGCTAGGTGTGAACGTAACAAGGATCGAGGGAGTCTGCAGTTGGGCACAGATCGTAAAACCTGTGAGCCCTGTTTGGTTTCTGGGAGCCTCAAGATTATATTATTAGGTCTAAAAATCATGAACGCGATGGCGCACAACTCCGAGAGAACTGATGACAAAAGCTCGATTTATTTCTGCATTTCAAACAGATTTTCTTTTTCTTTGTTTCAGCTCTCAGATATCAATCTGTAACTTATTGGGGTCATAATGAGGACACGAGCATCATATAAAACTATAACAGAGGTGATGGCACTCTCTGACTTCCTTTGACTTTTCATTGGTAAACTATTGACTGTGTTTTAACAGTCTGAAAGCCAGAGGGAAGACACGAAGAGCTGAAACATAGAGGAGCAGGAGGTGCTTATACCTACGCCCTCATACCTAAATGACGAACAGGTTGTTTGCCATTGAGTCCCAAAGTGACATATATGACTGTCTAGTATTGTCTAATACTCACTAGTTACCGTCTATTACTGTCTAAGTACTGTCTAGTGTTGTCTAGTGTTGTCTAGTACTGTCTAGTGTTGGTCTAGTACTGTCTAGTACTGTCTAGTGTTGTCTAGTGTTGTCTAGTACTGTCTAGTGTTGTCTAGTACTGTCTAGTGTTGTCTAATGTTGTCTAATGTTGTCTAGTACTGTCTAGTGTTGTCTAATGTTGTCTAATGTTGTCTAGTGTTGTCTAATGTTGTCTAGTACTGTCTAGTGTTGTCTAGTGTTGTCTAGTGTTGTCTAATGTTGTCTAGTACTGTCTAGTGTTGTCTAGTATTGTCTAGTGTTGTCTAGTGTTGTCTAATGTTGTCTAGTACTGTCTAGTGTTGTCTAGTGTTGTCTAGTGTTGTCTAATGTTGTCTAGTGTTGTCTAATGTTGTCTAGTACTGTCTAGTGTTGTCTAGTGTTGTCTAGTATTGTCTAGTGTTGTCTAATGTTGTCTAGTGTTGTCTAATGTTGTCTAGTACTGTCTAGTATTGTCTAGAGTTGTCTAGTACTGTCTAGTGTTGTCTAGTACTGTCTAGTATTGTCTAGTACTGTCTAGTGTTGTCTAATGTTGTCTAGTGCTGTCTGTCTAGTGTTGTCTAATGTTGTCTAGTACTGTCTAGTATTGTCTAGTGTTGTCTAGTATTGTCTAGTGTTGTCTAGTACTGTCTAGTGTTGTCTAATGTTAGTCTGTCTAGTGTTGTCTAATGTTGTCTAGTGTTGTCTAGTGTTGTCTAGTACTGTCTAGTGTTGTCTAGTGTTGTCTAATGTTGTGTAATGTTGTCTAATACTGTCTAGTACTGTCTAGTGTTGTCTAATGTTGTCTAATGTTGTCTAGTACTGTCTAGTGTTGTCTAGTGTTGTCTAGTACTGTCTAGTGTTGTCTAGTGTTGTCTAGTACTGTCTAGTGTTGTCTAATGTTGTCTAGTACTGTCTGTCTAGTGTTGTCTAATGTTGTCTAGTGTTGTCTATGTTGTCTAGTACTGTCTAGTGTTGTCTAGTGTTGTCTAATGTTGTCTAGTACTGTCTAGTACTGTTTAGTGTTGTCTAATGTTGTCTAATGTTGTCTAGTACTGTCTAGTGTTGTCTAGTATTGTCTAGTGTTATCTAGTGTTGTCTAATGTTGTCTAATGTTGTCTAGTACTGTCTAGTGTTGTCTAGTGTTGTCTAGTATTGTCTAGTGTTGTCTAATGTTGTCTAGTACTGTCTAGTGTTGTCTAAGTACTGTCTAGTGTTGTCTAGTGTTGTCTAGTATTGTCTAGTGTTGTCTAATGTTGTCTAGTACTGTCTAGTATTGTCTAGTGTTGTCTAGTGTTGTCTAGTACTGTCTAGTATTGTCTAGTGTTGTCTAATGTTGTCTAGTACTGTCTAGTACTGTCTAGTGTTGTCTAATGTTGTCTAGTATTGTCTAGGTTGTCTAATGTTGTCTAGTACTGTCTAGTATTGTCTAGTGTTGTCTAATGTTGTCTAGTGTTGTCTAGTATTGTCTAGTACTGTCTAGTACTGTCTAGTGTTGTCTAATGTTGTCTAGTATTGTCTAGTGTTGTCTAATGTTGTCTAGTACTGTCTAGTATTGTCTAGTGTTGTCTAATGTTGTCTAGTACTGTCTAGTATTGTCTAGTGTTGTCTAGTGTTGTCTAGTACTGTCTAGTGTTGTCTAGTGTTGTCTAATGTTGTCTAGTATTGACTAGTGTTGTCTAGTATTGTCTAGTGTTGTCTAATGTTGTCTAGTACTGTCTAGTGTTGTCTAGTGTTGTTATACTGTCTAGTGTTGTCTAATGTTGTCTAGTACTGTCTAGTACTGTCTAGTGTTGTCTAGTTTGTCTAATGTTGTCTAGTGTTGTCTAGTGTTGTCTAGTATTGTCTAGTGTTGTCTAATGTTGTCTAGTACTGTCTAGTGTTGTCTAGTGTTGTCTAGTGTTGTCTAGTATTGTCTAGTGTTGTCTAATGTTGTCTAGTACTGTCTAGTGTTGTCTAGTATTTGTCTAGTGTTGTCTAGTGTTGTCTAGTATTGTCTAGTGTTGTCTAATGTTGTCTAGTACTGTCTAGTGTTGTCTAGTGTTGTCTAGTGTTGTCTAGTACTGTCTAGTATTGTCTAGTGTTGTCTAGTGTTGTCTAATGTTGTCTAGTATGTCTAGTGTTGTCTAGTGTTGTCTAGTACTGTCTAGTGTTGTCTAGTGTTGTCTAGTGTTGTCTAGTACTGTCTAGTATTGTCTAGTGTTGTCTAGTGTTGTCTAGTACTGTCTAGTGTTGTCTAGTGTTGTCTAGTATTGTCTACTGTTGTCTAGTACTGTCTAGTGTTGTCTAGTACTGTCTAGTATTGTCTAGTACTGTCTAGTGTTGTCTAGTGTTGTCTAGTACTGTCTAGTGTTGTCTAGTGTTGTCTAGTATCGGTTAGTATTGTCTAGTACTGTTTAGTACAGTCTAATCAAGTCTAGTATACACTCTAAAGCTTAAGTTCATCAGAGTTGTAAACAGGGGCATTAAGCTGGACTCTGTCTGCTGTAAATGTTCTTATATTATGGTTCTTCCTACACCACTGTTCACCAGTATTACCGTATTCAGACTGAAGTTGATAGTAAGTGAGGGGACACTACAGGAAGGGACAGTACAGGAAAAGGGGGAATTCTGTTTTGTTGTCACACTGATCTGTAAAACCCTCAAAATTACAGACTTAATGGTGCTTTTTTTTTAAAGAATTAAAGACTCACTAAGTAATTTTATCATAGTAAGTTAAGTGTTTTGTGAGGAAAGAGAAAAACATTCATGTATATGTAATTCAATAAACAAGGATGAAGACGAGAGTGTCAGAGCTTCATCAAAGACAAACGATTGTAAATGTGCTCCGACTGTTACACAACAATGAGTTTACAGACGTGCTGTGATTCTACAAGAAGAAGAAGAAGAAAAGAAGAGGAGGAGGAAGAAGAAGAAGAAGCCTATCTGTTTTTCTTCTGTTGTTGCCAAACATGAACTTGGAGAGGAATCACAGAGTTCTGCAATGTCGTGTCGAAACCTCACACGTTATCACCAGGACGAAGGTTAATGAGGGGGAAAGGTAAGGCGGGCAGGACATACACACACTCACACACACACACACACACACACACACACACACACACACACACACACACACACACACACACCACACCACACACCCACACACACACACACACACACACACACACACACACACACACCTGCAGTTAAACCAGATTTATAATCTGCAGGTAAAAGCAGGTCAGAGAGAATTCAGAGTGACTGAATGTGCCTCCAGGTTTATTATGGATTATATTCACTCTCACAATGCAGTTATTATTCAATCATTCAATGTCTGGTTGAATCATCAGAACAAAAGCTGAACATCTGTATTAGAAAATATCTGGTTCTTTGATTTTAAAAAAAGTAGGTGGACATAAATACAGAAAGAGCGAAGTTTACTACAACTCCCAAGATGCATTTAAATAAGAAACGTCCTTTTACAGAGCTAAAAAGTCAGTTTGAACAAATTCACTTTTAGTTTCTGGGTCAATTCTGGATGAAATCAATAATCATGACTCCATGTTTTGTTCATGAATTAAATGATGATGCATTTGAAGACTTCTTCTCTTCTTCTTCATCTCATGGATGTTGTGGTGTTTTTAGCTGTTAAACAAGAAAAACCTGATTTCTCAGAAACAAAGTTGAAATAACAGGACTGAATGTTATAGACATTTTTAGACAACAAAGACTTTAGATTACAAAAGTCAAAATTACTTTAGAAGAGAGCGTTGGTGAATCATCTAGATATTAATGAAACAAAGTTACTGGCTGATTAAACTCATCACGGCACGTTTGCAGGCCCCACCAGCAGCAGATACATTGATACACCTGATTATGTTTACTAGCTCAGATTTTGTTGATTTGGTTTTCTTCCCCTGCTTTTCAGCTTCTACCCTGGATTAGTACATTGTGTAGTTGAATAGTTTCTTTTCTGTCAGTCTGTAAGATTGTGAGTCTGCACGGGGGTCTTTTATTTTGAAAATTGACTGGATTCTCTCTACTTTTTTTGTGTCTGACTTCCTGCCTGCTCGATCTGCTTTGTGGTAATTGACGCGGCGTTCGTCAAAAACAGGCTCGGCGTGTATCTGAACTGGAGCGGAGTGGAGAGCCGCTTCTGGTGGAATCATAAGAATTGTGTAGAATAGCAGCTGTGAGCTGTGAATTTAGCTGTTACAATGACATTAGTCCCTGCACCGCTGCGCTCGTAATTTTTCATGGGAGTTGTAGTTTATTCTGCACTCACACAGTAACCTTTAATGTGAATATTTACTGTCATTTTATTTGAACATCCAAAATGTAAACACAATAAAATGCTTCTGAGAAAGAAAACTTTAGTGCCCTTATTCTTTGTTTCACAGAAGACAAACTATTCCTGTTGCAGTTCTGAGTACTCGTGTTATTACACATGTGGTATTTATGACTTCTGTTCCTGGATGTGCTAGAAGGTCGAGTACGGAACATCGTCCTATCTGAGAGGAGGTTCTCCTTCTGTGTTCCGCAGCAGCTGACAATTAAACAAATAAAGCAACAGAACTGCATTATGGGAATCATGAGCATCAGTCTAAAGTGTCAAAGGCACAAACTAAAATAGAATTCATGAGATGTTTGTTAAAACTACAGTTTTGGAAGGAAAAAGTTTGTTTTCCACAAATTTTCAGATCTGAATGTGATGATAAAACAGCTCAACTGCCTGTTAACATACAACCAACGCACACATGAAACTGTTAAATTGATGTATTTCTCAGTATGTTAGGCCTGTTTCTGTAAAAAGAAGAATCAGAATCAGAATCTGAAATATTTATTGATCCCTGGAGGGAAATAGTTGACGTTACAGGTGCTCCATTCAAGAATTATATTTATTTATATATTATATATATATATATATATATATATACATACATATATATATATATATGTATATATGTGTGTATATATATATATATATATAAGAGAGAGAGAGAGAGAGAGAGAGAATTATAAGAATAGGAACAATAAGTATGTAAAATATAAAATATAAAAATATGTACATTCTAAGAGATAATATAACAATAACAATAGTAACACATATATAAAATAATAAGTGTGTAAAGTTGCATGTGCCTTATCTACAGTACATGACAGCAATATAAAAATATGAAACTGCAATATGTAGAAAATATAAGATGAATTGAAATATGATAATGGGTGTATGATAAACCATTTATTCTGTGTGTCTAATATAAATCAAAATTTCCTAAATGTTCAACAAATGATTTTATAAAAATGAATCTCATCACAAGGATTCACTGGAAGCAGAAACCACAAATCATATCACCGAGCAGTTTGCTTTTGATTCAGGCTACTTTAATTTTCTGTAAGACTTCAGAATGAATTTTTTGTTTTGCATTAAAGCATCAAAATGAAAATAGTGTTGGCATTTTCAAAATGATCTCAACATTTCAGAGTAGATTTGTTTTAAATTATCTTTGAAAGCTGTAAATCATATCGTCTGTGTAAGTATTTGTTGATTTTATTTTTTCTTTCTATAGATATTGTAGCTTTGACTTCAGAAACAAAACAATGAAAACAAATAGAAATTTGTGACGTCTTGTAATAAATGAAAATAGTATTGGCAGGCTGCCACTGTCACATTAAAGGCAGTAAAATAATAATAAATTACAGTGAATCACATCACTAAAATAATATAAACTTCACTTAATTGAAATTGTTCAGCTGATAAGGAGACACTGTGTGTGTGTGTGGTGTGTGTGTTGTGGTGTGTGTTGGGTGTGTGTGTGTGTGTGTGTGTGATGTAGGTTAATGGGGCTGCAGCAGTTTACTGTATGATGATGAGCTGTAATTAGAGACAACGATCTGTCTGACTGATAGACGATAATCAGTCTGTTCATAAAACTGCTTGTTTCACCTGAACGCAGCACAGCAGGAAACATCACACCACACACACACACACACACACACACACACACACAGAAGAAAATAAGGAAACAAATTGATAAAAATCTTTGAAACTAAAAAAAAAAATACAACTTTTATAAGTTTACCATTTTTAATTTTAATGTAGTTTGTGCAAATTATTTCAAAATGTAAATTTAAAGCTTTGCTGTTTTTGCGTTTTGTTTTTAGGTTTATAAAAAACAGAAATGATTTTGTACGAGTGCTTTTTCACTCATATTTACACTGCTGGTTCAGTGTCTTATTTTAAGGAGTTCTTTTATATCCAGTTGTTTTTAGTAATACAGACCAAAACTGCAGCATTTTGTCATAATTTTTCTCTTTAAAGTTGTTTACAGTAATTTTTCTACTTTATAAATTTATGACAGCAGTGTAACAGATATGATCAGAAACAAAACCACAGTATGAGGCTGCTGTGTTTTATTTATTTATCCTTATGTCGTTATATGATATAGTATTTCTTATTTCTTATATTTATTTACCCATTATTGTTAAAATAATTCTGTATTTTATTTTCTAGATCATTTTTTTAAAGTTATTTCTTGTTTTACGTTTTATTTCATCAGTGTTTGTTTTGCTATATGCTGCTGTTTTATCTGTTTGTCCATTACTTCTAAACCTGTATTTAATTCTGTCTTTTATTTTGTAGATCATTTTTTATTTTATTTTTCATATCCTCATCTTTGTTTTTCTGCAGGCTGAGGCTCATTTATTCACCACCTCTGACAAGCTCTTATTTATAAAGGCAGTTTGTAAACACATACAGTGACTCATTAAGAAACTGCTGTACTTTATTTATTTGGCCATTATTTGTTTTATATAATGTATCATTTATCTTATATATTAGGCTATTGGTCTTAAAAGTTCAGTTTTTTTATCTTTTATCTTATCTAACGCACATCATCAGAGATGGAGACCAAACCTCATTAAGAATCTGCTGCATTTTATGTATTTTACCATTAATTCTTTAATTTATTTCCTTATTTTGTTCTCATACTTTGTTTTCCTCATATTAATCTGTATTTATTCACCTCCTCTGACTGGCTGGATGTCAGATAGTCTCAGTGCCACAAACCAAA
This sequence comes from Lutjanus argentimaculatus, assembly GCA_034769285.1. NCBI lineage: Eukaryota > Metazoa > Chordata > Actinopteri > Lutjaniformes > Lutjanidae > Lutjanus > Lutjanus argentimaculatus. The sequence continues at coordinate 589,809 of JAWZSL010000004.1, read as the reverse complement.
CCTCACTGAGAATCTGTCGTGTTTTACTGAGAGATGTTTTCGGGGGAATACCAGTAGTCCCCGTCGTGTCTTCAGTATTATCTGCCCTTTACGGCGCACTACCGTTCCAGCACTGCACCTTTACAACTCCACTGTTTATCCACAATCAATGTGGCCAATACAGGGGCGTATTAGGGGCAGTAAGTATATTGTAAATGAAAGTTTATGGTAAAATGGCCCATAAACACGCGGCTGTATAAGTCTGGATGAGCTGCAGCGGGAGACGATTCCTCGAGTGTTTATGGGACGCCGGCGAGAGGTGAGAGTTATTTGCTCACTTTGTTGTCTTTTCCTTTTATTTGCTCTAATTGTTGACTCTGTTTACAGAGACGATGCAGTAAACATCTTTGATTGCTAAGAACTGACTTTAATAAAACGGCGGCGAGGCGTTTAATGTCGTTGTGACAAACATTTAATGTACATTATCATGATTATTTTGGACTTTATTTTGTTTAAGTGTCTCTTAAATGTTCAGCCTGAAGCCGGACGGGTGCGTTTAAGGTCGCCTCGGCGGTGGCGTGACGTCCACCATTTTGTTTTGGAGGCATGAAACATGCCCTGAAATGGCCGCCGTCCCCGTCAGATCATCACGCTGTCGTTTGGACAGAGTCTCTTCTCAAACGCACACGCACACACACTGATTGACTCTCTCTGTGTGTGTGTGTGTGTGTGTGTGTGTGTGTGTGTGTGTGTGGCCTGTCTTGTTCCTACAAAGGACACACTGATAAAAAACAGATATTGATAAAGTTCATGTTGATAACTTATAACTTTCCAGTGAACTGCTGAAGTGAATGAAGATTGATCTACTTATGATATTGTGGATTTTAAGTAACTGAATCAGAGTTTTGACCTCAAAGGTTACACGAGTTCAGTCTTTATGAGTTGAACCCTTTAACTGAGGTTTGCGTGAACGTCCTCGACATCCTGCTCTTTACCGGCTGCCAGCTGAACGTTTGACCTCGACGATAACAGCCGCGGATGTTGTTCCTCATTAACATCGTCACTGCTCGCAGAGAGAGAGAGAGAGGGAGGAGGAGAGAGAGGAGAGGAGAGAGAGAGGGGGGGGGGGGGACAGGGAGAGAGAGAGAGAGAGAGAGACAGAGAGAGAGAGAGAGAGAGAGAGAGAGCCCAGCAGGCCCCGTCATAAAAAACACTCTTTCACTTTATGTTCCCCACTGAGCTGTTTGACACTCATTAATCATCTCCATCCAGGATTTCACAGCCTGCTTTCAGGGTCTGTTTGGGCCTAAAATGCTGGATTTGACAGGAGTGTTTCTAAAAAATTTGCCATGCATGTTGCAAAGTGTTTAGACAGACCAAGAGGACCAAGAAAAAACTGCAATAGTTCGTGAATTTTTTTTGTATAATTCATCAAAATCAAAGGCAGCTTGTTCTTACAAAAAGTCCAACATAATATGCTTTATTTGTTGATGAAGAAGTACAAAATTATAAAATATAAGTGAGCACAGGACCAGAATGACCAGGGGACGATAAGACTGTGCATTTGTTTGAAAGTGGTTAGAGAAAAAACAAACAAATCTGTGTCCATGAACATGAATTTACAGATTAAATATTTATGACTGAGTCACGCCCTGCTGTCAGATATCAGAGAAAGGGAAACTGTTCTGCAGGTGGTCTCATGTATTGATCCACTCCTGATCAGATCAATCTATTGCAACAAGAAGGCTGCAGAGAAGTTGGACAAGAATCTCTATTAGTGTGATTTGTCAGTACATTTAGTTTCCTGATGTCAAAACCAGATAAGATTTAATTCATTAGTATTAGTATTTTTTAAAAAAAAGTTAGTAATGTTAGCATTAAAAAAAGTAAAAACATAGAAACGAGTAAAAGTTTGTATTAAAGTCAAAAAATGTCTTTTTAACCCATTTAGATCACAAAACCAGTCAAACTGTGCAACTATTTAACATGCAACAAAATCTTTTCTGTATATTTTTCTTTTTCGTCTTGTAAAACAAAATATAACATGTTCTTATATGAGCTAAAAGGAACCGATTTCAACCGTCATACATCAGACCGACAACACATCATCCAGCCTGAGTCGGCAAGGCCACGCCCCCTTCTGCAGGAAAACCCGTGGACTCTTATAACGGGACAGAAGCTGCTACGTAGCACATTGTTAAAACAAACAAATCCATCAGGATCTCTGGTTCCACATCCTTCTTGGAAAGCAAACGATCCCAAAGAGAGAACAGTGAGAACGTCTGAGGCTCCAGAGAACGGTGACTGATTGAGAGCTGACGTTAGCGTGAGTGTGAGGCTGCTGAAGTTCAGCATTATTGACGACGTTAAGCCTAAAGATTCCTGCTAATTCACAGGTCGAATCACGGGGGAGCTGAGGGGGGCCCGGCTCCCCTGAAACTTTCCTTTGAGGCATTTAGGAGAAGCTCTGAAACATCGTTCACTGACAGCGTTACAGATTATATTTTATTTTCTTATTTTTTTGTTTTCCTTCATCTTTGTTGTTTTATTGCGTGTTGTGTGTTTGTTGAAGGGACGTGAAAGAGACGCAGTAAAGCGTTGCCTGTGTTTGTATTTATTTTTACTTTTTTTGTTCTGACTCTTTGACTTTGAGCAGTAGCCTTACGTTGTTATGTAGCTTCTATTAAATGTTATAGACAGTATTAACTGTCTGTAGTAGTAACAGTAGTATGTTTTTTGCAGTAACTCTCTGACTGACCGAGCTGCTGCACACTTCCATGTATGCATGTGTGTGTGAAAAACACTGTGTAATCTGAACCCTGAGTTTACTCAATAATTCTTCAAATAGAATTTTAGGGGTTTCTATAACTCAAAGATTCAAGTTGATCTAAACAAGATGGGAGACATGTATTGAAGTAAACCTTTGAGTTTTCTCAACTTTTTCTTTTTTACAGTTTTTTTTATTTTAGCCTTCTTCACAACTGAGACAAAATAAGTGCATTTAACAGGCTCTTATTTTTTCTTCTCTCATGAAACAATATACACATTTTAAATGTGTATAAATAATTTAAAAGCTGTACTGCAGATATAAATCTTAAATTTGCTGAATTTCTTCTGTAGTCTTTGATTTATTTTGTGACCCAAATAAAATCTCCTGTGACCCACCTGTGGGTCACGACCCAGTGTTTGGGAATGACTGGCAGATCTGAGAATCTGCTCAACAATTTAAAATCTGTTTTATTTTGGAATCTGATGCTGTTCTCAGTCAAAGTTATAGAAGCGTCTGAAAACAGTTGTCTGCTTCACTTTGTTTTTACATCATTACACTCTGTACTTTATTTTATCTCACAAAACTGGAGACTCTCAGTAAGAAAAGAACAAACCTTATAAAACACCTGTGTGGCGCCTACAGCCTAATGTCTGCATCTCCACGTCCAAACTCCGCCGGTGAATCCTCGGGCTGTCATCCATCGCTGCTATCAGAGTTCATCACGCCTCTTCAACAAACATATCTGCGTCTCTGTGGTGAAACCATTTTTTACTGCGTCCACCCCTCAATAAACTTTATGGTGGTGAAGAGGCAGAGACCAGCGGAGCAGCTCCGCTCGCATCATCACGCTCTGTTTACCCAAAAATGAGACACGAGGACGGACGTTGCTACTCACAACGTTGATCCACTCTCTTTGCCCTTGTTTTGTTCACATAAATATGTGTAAATGCATATTGCATTAATAAGTTTTACATTAGTTTGTAGTTTAACTGTTTATATCCTGCATTTGGAAGCTTAAAGCAGAATAGAAAAGTCCCTCCCCTCCGGTGGACCATCATGGGACCTTATTTTGGAGAAAAGTGCAGTAGTTCATGGCATAGGACAAATTACACATATAATGATATTTTTGCAAGTTAAAGACTGTACTTGGAAAGACTGCCACCACCACTCACCCAGAGGTGGTACTTTACAGAGATCCTCTCGCTCTGGTGTGATCATGTGAACGTATTACAGTGGGGTTAGTATATGTAGAGATGAGAGATGTAGTCAACTGAGCGGTTTCACACAAAACTAACCTAAACTACAACAAACTACAACTTTATTGTAAAATTATCTTTTAAATTGACAAACATGACTGTGAAATTCATCTGAAAGCCCATTTCTGCACCTGAAAGAAAACATATTCCCATGTAGGAGATAAAGTCAAAATTTCAACTTTTTATCTCATAATTATGACTTACCATGGGGATATTTTTTCCTTCAGCAGGTGGGAATGGGCCTCCATAACTTCATGACACAATGGGTTTGCTGTTAACACGTGTCCATGTTTTTTTTTTAAATAAACTTTGGCCTCTTTATAGCAGGGACTCTACATACCCAGTAAATCTTTCAAGTTGGATTTTTACCAAATATTTAGCGTGCAGTTGCATTAGAGATGTTTCAGCTGTACTGGCAAAGACAAGCAGCTACAAGGACTCTAAAATCCGTTACTATGCAGATTTAACATGCACTGAACATAATCTGTTTTGCAGAACGTTTCCGCCTGATATGAACGTTATGTTTGTATGTGCATTGATGAGAAAGCAGATACAGATTCTACATGATGGAAAATTTAGGTAAAAATGAATCTTGCATAACCAGACCTGTCTTCACAGCACTCAGCGCTGGAGAAAGTTCTGGCTCCACATTCCGCTTTAAGGGAAAAAAGCCTGTTTACGTTGGTACCGTTAGCGTCCCAGGTGCTAATTTGCCATTTTCAGCGTGCAGGTTGCAGCTCAGAGGCTGTTGGACTTTGGAAACGTAGATAGCAGTAAACATCCTGTGAGTCAAAAAAGGTAAAAAAAAATGGGCCCAATCTGGTGCCTGTCCAAGAGTCAGTAGAAAATTAGACAGTTTAATGAGCTTTAGCTTAGCTCTTGCTAAAGCCTTTGCCTTGCCTTACACAGACTGACCACTAACATTAGCTACCAACCTCGAATGTTAACTGAAACCTTTACTCTAAAACAGCCCTCCTCAAAAACTGTGTCTGGAGCTGCAATGATCAAATTCTCTATTTTCCTTTGAGACTGTTCTGTTTTTGGATTTAGCATCCAGAGCTCATCAAGGGAAACTCAAAACTAGCCACTGGTGAAGTTTAGAGGAAAAGTCAGAGGCGACACACACTTAGTTGATGAAAAATTAAAACATTTTTTATTATTCGGTGTGTCCTGCACATTTTTACAGTTGGAGAATGTAAGAATCACTTTGGGCCTGCAAAAATGATAGATAAAAATTAAAACATTAAAAATTACTGTCAGTCATTTCCATGTAATTTTTTTGTCAAAGCTACAAGGAGCCACTAAAAAGAGCCAAAGTGCCACATGAGGCTCTGGAGCTGCAGGCTGCAGATCCCTGAAAATACTAACTGCTAACATTTGGTCATGTCTTAACAAAATGAATCTGAATTGACTTTAAAGAGACTGTGAGGACAGAGGGTGTCACCTGTTGTATGTAAAGTATAATGTAAAGCCTCTTAATGTAAATTTAGGATGTCTGATATTGAACCATGTAAATAAAATTTACCTGAAATGACCTGAACAGTGAACCGACACTCAGCGCTGAGGTGATTTCACTTTACGTCCTGGTTTTATACCACATTTGATTTTTTTATGATCATTGGCACAGTGACATTATTCCTATTTATACAACATATTGGGGCTTATCAAATCAAGTGGAGTTGGGAGTGTCTGCTATCTCTTCTGAACTATAAAAGTGAAGCTGTGTTGTTGACGTCTCCTGAGGTAAATCTTCATTCATCCTTCATCCTTTTCACCTCAACTCTCCTCTATCATAAATTATGTATTTGCAGTAAACTGTACTTTAATGCTTTTAGTGTTCAAACTCAATTCTAGTGTCTTTCTGGGAGAATAAAACTATACCTGAAATAATAATTAGGATACAAAAAAGGTAACTGTAATCCATTACAGTTACAGAAAATTCATAATCAGATTATAGCTGCATATAGTAAAAATGGGGAGCAGGATTACAATTTTAACATCCATTTTAACATAAAGAATGATAAACCATCACGTGAAGTGTTCACACATTACAACAGTTCATGAGTCTCTCAACACAACTCTGGTCTCAGTGAAACCAGCTGATCACACAGCTGTCAGTTCATTACCACGTCCTCCAGAGACTAAACGCTTTCAACATTATTGTGTCTTTAAATCAGAAAAGAGGAACAACATCAACGTACAGAAACAGTTCTGCCTTCATCTGTGAAAATACTGACATCATGCAAGAACTCAACATCCGAATTAAACAAACATTACAGGAGGGACCAGCTAACGCAGACCAGATGCTAACATCAGCAGCATGGATCAAACTGCTAATGTTAGCTACACACCCCCAACATTAGTTACACAGATCAACCGCTAGTGTTAGCTATAAACATCAACTGCTAACGTTAGCTACACAGACCAACTGCTACACTATGCAACCAGCTACACAGGAATCCATTTACAGCTCTCTAACCTGTTAATACTTCTACTTACAGCAGTTTACTTTAAGTCTGAGTGTGAAGAACATACTTTACAAAATATATAGTATAATTACTGTATATGTCAATATGATATATGTAATATAGAAAAGAAGAAAGCTGATGAAAGTCTCATTACAGTCTGTTTTTGGACAAAGTGATTTTAAAATCAGCCAACATTTACAAACTGAAACAGACAAACTTTTAGTCTCAAGTTCATGACGGCCGTCTGAACAACTCACACACACACACACAGACACACACTGCTGATAGTCTCTATCAGAGTTCAGATAGGACTGCTGTTGGAGGCAAAATGGACCCAGAAGGACAAAGGTCTGAGTGAGGAGGACACACACACACACACACACACACACACACACACACACACACACACTCTGTAGCAGATAGCAGGATCCTGTGCTCTGTTTGCCTTGTGATCCTCTTCGCCCTTTGGCCACCACACCTCAACTGCTGCATCAATTAACAAATAGTGTGTGTGGTGTGTGTGTGTGTGTGTGTGTGTGTGTGTGTGTGTGTCGTGTCTTTAGTTTCTTATTTTCTTTCTTTCGTTTCATCGTTCATTGATTTTCTCTCTTTGACTCGTCTCTGTCGATTTGTTTTTCTCTCTTTAATATTTCTTTGCTTGTTGAATAATTTTAAGTACTAAAATTATTGTACTGACATTTTTTCACACTGTAAAAAAATGTGAAAAACGGTACTTGATTGATTGTTTGGTTTGTAAAAATAGTGAGAAATGTCGTCACAACGGTCCAGATCCCAAAGTGACGCCTTCACAATGTTTGTTTTGTCTAAATCTCAACATTATATATTTATGATTTATTTTCATTTGTGAAACTGGAACCATGTTTTAACTGCCTGTTACAGTTGTTTTTTTATGATTGCTTGAGCTCGATTTTGAAAACAATAATACAATAATTTATAAAAACTGAACGTTGTCACTATTTAACATCTACTGATACAGCCTGGGTTTATTTATTTATTTATTTTTTTGTTAAAGTAAATTAAAGAATATATTGACCAAACACAACACACAGACCAGCGCTGCACACTGATGAAAATAACTCTTTCTCTCTAATTTTTTAAATCAGTCAATACATTTTTCGAAAGGCTGCATTTTGCATGTAAAATGATAATTATATGGAACATATTCTAAATAGAACAGCCCATTCTTCTGTCGGGTGAATATTGTGTCATTATTGGAAAAGAAAAAAGCTTTAAAGGTTGAAGTTCAGTGTTTGAAAACTTGAAATGTAATTTTAAACAAAAATTCAAGATTGAGTCCAAGTTGTATAATGTTTCACCAGGCTGAAAAAAATCAAGTCTGCAATAATTTTGAGTTTCTCGTCTTCACAGCTGCAGCTCAGTGTTTCTCCAACACAGTTTGTCGTCGCTCTCCCTGTGTTTGAAAACTTGAAAATGATGATCTGAAAACTGGTGCACATACGCTGAGGGGGAAAAAATGTAGAAGCTTCAAAAGGGGTAAACTTTTGCACCCATATTTCAGATTTTTCTTTTTTTTTACAGTTCCAACACACACTTTTCAGAGGTTCAAAGATTCAAGGTTTCAAACCTGCAAAACTTTTACGAATGAGTTCATTAAACCATATTTATGCCAACCCTCTTGATTTTCCTCTGTCACTCCTGTTTTACTCCCATATTTCTCCTGATTTACGAGAAATTTTCACACCTTTTTTTCTTTTCATTATCAAAGTCTGAGAGAAATCGACAGTATTAAGAGAAAGAAATACTTTCTGCAAATTTCAGAAGTCCCAGACAGAAGAATTCCTGTTTCTTACAGAAGTTTTTGAAGGACAGGGAACCATTTTTTCCAAGAGCAGCCTAACTTGCACATCCTGAGAAAAACAGCTGTAACATATTCATTTTCTCTTGTATTCTAAATATATTTGACCAAGTAAGGCTGAATGCCTGAAATCCTCTCTGTTTTTGAGGTCTCATGGTTGGTAAGTGTGCACTAGACTCAACAAGCATTTTAAATAAACATAACCAGACTTCCCATCATGCATTGCGAGTTGAACTTGTCCAGAAAACAGGACGACAGAGGCCTCTCCTTTGTATTTTGAAGTCAGCAGACATGTTATAAACCTGCTGTGTGTCTTTGTTTTATTAGTTATGCTTGTTTCTTCTTGTGAAAAACATTGAATTCAGTCCCTGCTCCCGTGCACGTGATTGAAATTAATATATCAAGTTTTATTTAAATCTTTTCTTAGGTTCACTTATCTCAGCTGCATTTACATCCTCACAAACATGAAATAATTATTCAACCTGAGTTCAGTTCACTCACATTTTAAAGGCAGTACATGTTTAAGTTACAGTGAACAAATTACATTTGAAAATATACACATGATAAACTCTGATGAGATCAGGATCACTTACAAGACATTTACTGTTTCACAGAGAAAACAAACCCCTGGAGGTGCTGCAGGTGTGTTTCAAGTGGTGGAAGAAGAATTCAGATCCTTTGCTTCTGTAAAAGTATAAATACGACACTGTGAAAATACTCCAAGCCCTCGATTAAAAGTATAGCCTCGGACATTCAAATCCACCCGCTGCAGTCGCCTGATTATCTGAAGTCTGATAATTCAGTCTGATTATCTACGATGTTTTTGGATCAGCATCACTGTGATGTACAGGTACGTCACACACTGTGTGTAAGGCACTGAGCGCTGCAGGGGGCACCAAAACAGCCACTCACAACTTAGTCTGGCTCACTGAATGCACACTGTGAGTTTAAGCCCTGCCATTGGTCACTTTTTTCAAGTGGTGTCTGCTACCTATGTTTTCAAAGTCCCCGGGAAACAAGAACAACCTCTGAGCTGTAACCTACAGCACCTGGGATGCTAACAGTATGAATGTAAACAAGCTAACAGCGGTTAGCTTTTCTTTCGCAGTGATGTAGTCATTTTTATACCAGAGCTCGCCTCCTGACGTGCAAATGTTCCACCAAAACAAGTTCCCTCTCAACGCTATTTTGCAGCAGCACCGTCACTGCATCCTGGGCTTAGCTCCGCCCAAGAAGTTTGTGATTGGTTTAAAGAAATGCTAAGAAGGCAGAGCGTTTTCTCCTCTATAGCAGAATGTGTATGTGTGGAGCCAGACCTTTCTCCAGCCTTCTCTGGCTACGTCACAACTCTACCTACTGCATTAATAAACTCAGCAGGAACGTACTCGTCCCTGGACGACATGTCATTCAGAGGCTGTAGCGAGCTCAGATTAAAAGCTAGAGTATCATATCAAACTAGAAGACAGATGGCATCCATTGGCACCAATCCTGCCATACAAGCTTGTCAGGAAAGGGGCTAAATAATGCTCCAAAGTTAGGCTACATTTGGAGAGGGGGAAAACTCTCATGGTCATTTTCAAAGGAGTCCACTGACATCAAGATATCTGAATGAAAATTGGTCTGATGGGTACCCAAGAGTCTCCCCTTTACAGGCATGTCCTGCACGGGTCCAGCTTTGCAAACCCGCCCGCACCCACAAAGCTGCGATCCAGAACCAACCCGTTACCCGCAATTATCTCTAAATCAAATCCACACCTGTCCGCAACCATGAATCTAAGCCCCATGTTGTCCTCATGTGGCACAGTTCCTGTGCTCCTGCAGCTGTCGATGTGTTTCCATAGTGACAATTAGCCTTTTTATGTAGCTATCAAAAGATAATACTTTTCATAAGCAGCAAAGTCACTGACAACATTATTCTCACAGTCCTCACGCGCCCCACAATCCTCCCAAACATCCAACTTGTCCTTTGACAATATATTGTCCAACTTGTCCTCCACTGGCTATTTTTGTCTTTATGTCAGGAGTTTTAACGCTCAGCTAGCAGTGACGTCTCATTATTTGGCAGGATGTGAGGTCAAAGGTTGCATTGTAGACTTTTACAATAAAATCCTGCCAGCTGTTCAGGCTTGGTATTACTTTTTATTTCTTTCTATTTTTATTTCTGATTTCTCCAGGTTTTCATATTATGGTTCTCACCTGCTGCCCGCCCGCAATTATTTAAATTTTGCCTGAACCCGCACCCATGAATTTATATACATGTGTATTTATACTTTTTACCAGTTACACAATGTTTTTGCGGGACACCCAACCTGGTGCAGGACTCTAAATAAATAGTATTGGAATATGATAAATGGTGTCTGACTGTAAAGCTGAGACTCTTTTCATTCATGTGTGAGGATGTCAGTCCCCATAGTAACCATTTTATTGTAGTGAGACCTTTTTTTTTTAAACTTGGCCTCACTATATAAAATTACCTTTTTGTGATACATCACCACACAAATGTTGTACTTTTAAGGCTCAGTTTTGCCCCTTTAAGTCAACATATTGTGTTCATTTCAAGCTATGTAAACTACCCTTCATGTCAGGATGGATGTTGAGCAATACATCCACTGAAGACAAGTCAAAAGGTGCGGTCGCGTAGGCTCTGTGTGGACATCTGCACGCCTCAGATTTGTTGACTGCATGAACTTGTCCATGTGGCCGTTACAGTCCCCAATCTACTGTGCAGAAAATATCTAATTGTGATTATTTTGACTGATACTGTGATTGTGATATTTGTGATGTTAGTGGTAATGATAATTTGCAGGAATCTGTACCAAATGAAGATGTTTATCATTTATTCATTAATTTAAAAGTTTTTTTTGACACATTTTGACTTAAATATTGCACCTCCTGCGATTTGAAAATTGCAGAAAGCCATATTGTAATGTCAGTAAGTTTTTGATGAATTGTGCAGCCCTGTTCTGCAGCTGTCCGTGAATGTATCCATTAGGGAGTAGGTTCATAATCCAGCCTGAAGATTTCACACCTAAATAGTGTTAAAGATCAGTTTTTAAAATATTTTACACTGTTATTAGCTCCATCTCAACCAACCTCATGATTAAAACACTGCTTACATCATTAATATTGATCCACTGTGATAATATTTAATTATTTAACATTTTTAAAGTGTGATTTTGATACTTTCACGTGAAGAAAAGTCATGTGAATACTTCTTCTACCACTGACAGCATTACATTCCACAAACTGATTGTCACGAGTACCCTGAAAATCCCTCTTTTTAAGTAGCTTTACAGTTAAAAAACAAACAAACAAACAAACATATTCTGCACACTGTCTCACAGTATCATATATATTCTCTATCTGCAGCTCTTCTGAAGCTAAATGAATTAAAAAATGATACACTGAGTGAAATATTCACACCTGAGACACGTTGTTTATGGCTGCATCACTCCATCAAATGGAAACAATGAACATGTCTTCTGCATCATTTTGGGTACCTGTGGGATCTTCATTAGAATTTAAAATAAAGTTCTGAGAGTTTGAAGACAGTTTGGACAAAGAAACAGTTCACAGAGTTTCACCTGAGAGCTCAACGTGTGATAAAAGCAACCAAACAGGCCGAACGTCCTTCACCTGGCGACATCCCGGCAAGCAAACATCTAATCACAGTTAAGAATTATCAGTCTGATGGGAGAAGAAGAAGAAGTCACTGGTGACTTCGCCCGTCACATTTTAACAAGCTTTGGCCTTCAGACCGGCGGACAGAAAGGTGGCAGGATGTGACGCAAAACGTTTTTCAGTCAATTTTTTTTAGTCCACATCCTTGACATCAACGTCCAATAAAACCGTCTTCTCAGTACTCCTCTTTGATGTTCAGAGGCAGGGACGAAGGAGACACCAGCCCGTTGCTGCCACTGCTGCTCGTCACCATGGCGACGCTGCTCCCCCGTTTCCGTGGAGGCCTCCGCCCCCCTCCTCCTCCTCCTCCGCTGCCGTTGGTGCCGGTGGGAGGCGTGGGGCGTGGTCGTGGAGGAGGCGGGCTGCTGGAGCTTCTTCTTGTTGATTTTACGCTCTTTGGCCCGACGGTTCTGGAACCAGATCTTCACCTGGAGCAGAAGAAAAGACAGACTGACGTGAAAACCTAAACCAGACATCTGCACGTTTCAGGAGTGAACCTAAAACTTTTTCCTGGAGAATGATTAAAAAAATATATTGATGAGAACAATGAGACAGCTTCAGAGGATCTCTGTTTGATTTGACCTTGACTAGAATCTGAAGGTTAAGTTCAGTATTATGTTTTTTTTTTTGTCATTCACTAATCGATATCAATGTCTGCCTGTTTTTATTCATCATTTATTTATTTATTCTTGTTTTTGTTTTGTTTTGCATGTTTTCTGTTGTGTTTGTGAACATTACTGTGATTTATAAAAAAACAATAAAACTTCAAATTATGCTGATGTGTTTACACTGATGATTCATCCTTCACTCAGGGGCGAATACTGAATTTGTGTCCAGTTACTTATGATACTGTTGACCTGGATTGTTTCTGGGGGCCTCGTTGTACAAAAACACAACTGTATAACTTTATTCACTGATTTGCGTGAAACTGGATCATATTTTATGGAGAAATTCTCCTCGTTTTCTCTCTGATGTCCTCCAGCTGCTCAGCTTGAACTAGGGATGTTCCTCGTGACTAATTTCCCTGTCGACTGAACGTAATTTACTGCCAACTGCTGCTAACTGTAACTGTAACAGCAGGTAACAGAATTGGGTCAGCAGCCTCCCAGTGAGCACAACCGTCCAAGACCAAACACAGTCTCTGAGACTGTGAGGGCATACAGCACCAAAGTAGTTTACCTCGGTGCTGTTAATACGACGGTTTCAACATAGAACAGTAAAGTTTTGTGTTTTGGCCATTCATTCACAAGAAAACGGTATGTGGGCGGCCTGAAAATGCAAACCTTTGAAACCAGGTTCCAGAGTGTAACCTTCGAAAGCACCAAATGTAAATGGTAACATGCAGTTCCTGTAAAAACGGTGACGTCAGGCGTATTACGTTTTCAATCAAATAGCCAATGTGCAAGTAAGAACGACAACAAAAACAAAGGCGGACTATTGAGCTTTGTTTGTGCTGCAGACTATTTCTTTATTATATATTTAATATCATCGTCCATCCAGACAAAATGATCTGTTTTCGAGGTTGTATTCACCATTATCTTCTTCTTTGAGCTTTTTTAAAACACAAGGGAAAAACATTTCAATTCTGAAAAGTTTTCTTACTGTTGTCAAGTAAATGTGGCCATAGTTTCCTGATAGAAAGATAGCTTTACATGTCGTGAAAGTAGCTAACTGCTGTTAGCATGGTTAGCCGTGCAGCTTGCTGACTCAGCACCGGGGAGCTAGGAGCCAAATCCAGTTAGAAAACCACCTCAGGACTGTATTTCCTGTCATCAAACTGGGCTCCATTGGTCTCAGAGGCTGTGTTTGTTCCCAGTCCGACCATGACCCGCCCTACTCTGCCTCTGATTGGCTTACAGTGATATTCTTACCCTAACTTACCCAATCTCACTCCTCATCCCTAAATCTACTCAATTCAAATGACCCAAACTGACAAAACCAATAAGTACTAGCTAAGTACTGGACAAACTGTCTAATTTTCTGTTTCAGAAAACTGAACATGAACTCGCTGTCAAAGGTTAAATTCAATAATAATCACATCCAGTTTTCTGACACTATTTTAAATCGAAGTTATGCTTCATGAAAGAGCCAATAAAAGTGCAATAAAATCAAACCAGTCCTGATCAATAATCTGTATTGTTGTTACCTGTCTCTCTGACAGGCTGAGCGCCGTGGCGAGCTCCGCCTTCCTCCTGATGGTGATGTATTTGCTGTAGTGAAACTCTTTCTCCAGCTCCAGCCGCTGGTGGTCGGTGTACACCACCCGGTACTTGTCTTTAGTCCGCGTCTTTCCGTCTGTAGGACACAGAGACATCAGTCAGTGTTTCATGATTCCACATCAAAATCACACCGGCTGTGAGTATGTAAAAGCATGAATGGAGCGTATGTAGTCGTAGTATTTTATATTATGTGTTATAAACTGCTCATATAAACCGACGTCAGGGCCCAGACACACAGATGGAGCTCTGTGTGTGTGTGTGTGTGTGTTCTCACCATCGCTGCTGTATTCAAATAGACGAGCTGCCTCGGCTGGATTTGCATAAACTGAACCATATCAGCGTTTATTCATTTATGGACTCAGAGTTCAGCAGTTAAACTTCTGTTAAACCTGGACGCTGTCAGAGGAACCAGCTGTTCAAACTGGATCAATGACACTCGATCATCAGACCGGTTCACAGCCCCTCCAGGAGGATTCGATCGCAACAATCAACGCAAATTCAACCGATCACCGTGAATTCTGCACGACCGTCCATCTTTTTCGCAAATTTGACCAATCATCATAGCTTTCTGCAGCTCCACCAATCACAGCAGTCCCCCGCTCAAACGTCACACCTGTTTGTTTCTCTGTAAAACCAAAGAGGTTCTACGAACTTAAAGTGTCAGTAGAAGATTCTTTCGTTTGTGTTTATTAAACTCATAAATTTTGATTAATGAGGGAAATAAGGTCCCTAACAGGATCATCTTGGACTCAACATTTTTCACTATATTCTGTTCTGACATTTTATGGACCAAACAACAAATTTCACTGATCAAGAAAATAGCGATCAGTTCCTGCTCCTGTTCTGAGCATCGTGCTCAGAGGTACTGACGAGAGAAATGTCCTAACATGTTAAGTTTTAGTGGCCGTGCCTGAGCAGACGTCTTGTTGTGAGGTGACAGTGTTACACTTTGGTTAAGTTTGGGAAAGAGTCTGTTTCAGCTGAAAAACAACCTTATTAACCAGTTTTGACAGTGACTGAGGTGAAAGTTGGCACTGAACTTAAAGCCTCTGAAAAGTTGTCTTGAAGTGCTGAAACTGCTTTTATGATACCAAAGTTCAGTGTCTCACTGAGCATCTACGAGGATCTGAATGAAAATAAACACTCATAATTATTAGAAAACCTGGTTCAAAAACAGCTGTTTAGATCATTTCTCAGACTGAGTGGGCGTGTCAGCTCACGTTTGATTGACAGCTGCCTCAGGAGTCCCAACAGGAAGCTCAGTAACGTCCTGCTGTGGACGGCTGGAGACGCAGGCTGCAGAACGTATTTTAGCACCTAAACAGAGGACCGCCTAAAAAAATGAATCAATATGTGTTTAAGTGTACGCTGTATTTAGAACATATCCACTGCTTTACTTTTCCAACGAGGCCCTGAAGCCGCTGTCTCTGCTGTCTTTACAGCCACAGACTCCACGGACAGAAACCGTCTTCTCACCTCGCAGGAGTTTGTGTTTGTGTTATTGTTTGACTCCGGCGTCTTCTGCTCTGAATGTTACGTGCTGTGAATCAGCAGCTCCTGCGCGGGATAGTCACTGTTTTTTTGTTTGTTTTTTTTCCTCCCTAAAGTCTGTCCGACAGCAAACGAAAAGCACAGAAAATGTTCTAAATATAACGTAAACTTAAACTATTTATTTGGGCGGCAGGTTGAATCACTGTTGGTGTAAACGGAGGTGATTTAACGTTGTTGTTTTGCTGCAACCATGTCAGAAACTGCAGGTGTCGTCGAATCAGCTTCGATCTTCCAGAGAGACACTTTAAATCGAGAACCTCAGATTTGTCCAACATGAATGTTGTGAACGCAGAACTGTGACACAAGAGCTGGAACAGAAGAACCTGTCACGGGGGGAGAACATGCTGCCAGGGACCGAATGCAATGGAAAGTGCTCATAGGAGACGAAGAGGAGTAAGTAATGTTGTGATACCAGCTGACTCGTGGAGTAATGGATTATATGTGACAGGATTATGTAATCTGGATACAAAACAGGTAACTATATTCCATTACACTTACAGACAAAAAAGACGTAATCAGATTACAGACACATTTAGTAAACGTGGATTATTAGTTGGATTATTTTATTATTAGCAGGATAAGTTTAAAATAAAGACTGATATCCTGCCATCAGAACACACAGCTGCATTCATTATCATGACCTCAGTCTTTAAATTAATCAATCAATCAATCAATTGCACACAACAAAGGAAGGAACAGCTGAACAAACGAATAAACCTAAAACATTTGGAGCTGCAATGATTAATCTATTATTAATTCACCATTACTATTCACTTCTGCAGCTATTTTGATGATTGATTAATCATTTTGAGTCATTTTTTAATTTAAAAAAGTTAAAAATTCTCTGATTTCAGCTTCTTAAATGTGAATATTTTCTGGTTTCTTTCCTCCTCTCTGACAGTAAACTGAATATCTTTGAGTTGTGGACAAAACGAGACATTTGAGGACGTCATCTTGGACTTTGATCAACATTTTCTGACATTTTATGGACCAAACAAATGAAAATAATCTTTAGTTGCAGCCCTAAAACACTATATTAGGCTGAAACAATTCATCATATGTTATATTGAGGTAATCCAGAAGTAACAGAAAACAATCACGTTACATTACTGTAATATTGTGATACTTGGATTATGTTTCTGATTACATTTTTAATTTTTAATCAGTGACTGTGTTGGAATACATTTTTAAAATAAAACCAGAATAAAATGGATCCAGATGACTAAACAAGGGACCAAAATGGGAAACTGGAAAAAAACAAAGTGCCTTAAAACAGAAACCAAAAGGAAACCCTGATAAATACAAAGACAGGAGGTCTGTAGGTCGAGACGAAGGCTGATCTGATTCTTACTGAACCATAAAAACATTTTCACAGTGACAGCAGAAACACCGAGCAGCTCTCAGACTTTGTAAAGGTGAGTTTTACTGTGTTACTCTTAATTAAAAGGCCTTCAGCTCTCTTTAACACGCTGTGATTCAGTATTAACACTAAACACACAACAGTTCAATAAGTGATGTGTCTTTAAACACACACACACCGTCTGTCCTCTGATCGCTCGATTACAACTCAAACATTTTAGTTTCAGGAGGAACATCTGTGCGAACTGTCCACTTTCTGCTTCATTTGTCAGAAAGTAAAAACCAACAGTTTGATAACGAGACGAGACACTAATGAAGGTAACGTAAATCACAGCCCCTTCAGAGACGTTTACTGTGCACACACACACGCTGACGTACAGCTCAGTCTCACTTCATTCAGTCAGTCCCTCCAGGAAGTTCAACAAATCCCTGTGAATTCTGTGCGACCCTGAAGTTTGGTCCAAACTCTGCTAGTTCGACCAATCACAGCACGCAAACCTCATACATGTACGACTGCATGTTTTCTTTGTTTGTTTTGCATTTATATAATTTTTTATTTTGTCGTGGGGACTGAAAAGAACATATTTGTTGCTGTAATTGACATTCATCAACTCTGAGCAGTTTTATTTTATAATTTTGCTGCTTTGATTCAGTTTGAGCTCCAAAAACATTTTTCTTCTTTGTGGAGTTCCCCTCAGGTGCACTTTCACACATAAAGCAGATTTTTATATATTTTTTGTCATTCTGAGCCTTTTTGGTGAGCTTAGTGAGAACATTTACTGGAACAAGCTGCCTCTGATATTTAATGAATTATACAAAAAAAATCACAACTTTCTTTTGCAATTTTCTCTTGGTCCATGATTAATTAATCAATTAAGTGTTTTGAGTATTTTTTAATTTAAAAAAGTGTATCTATATTCTCTGTTTTCTGACTTTAAACTGAATATTTTTGGGTTGTGGACAAAACAACATTGGACATCTGAGGACATCATCTTGGACTTTAAGAAACTCTGATCAACATATTTCACCATTTTTGCAATTTTCTCTTGGTTCCACAATTTCATTGCAAAAAAAAAAAAAATGCCTGAAAACATCACAATTTTTTAGAAAAGCTGCTGTGAAATCAGACATTTCAGGCCACAACAATCCCAAAAAAGACAGAGAACCATGACAGCACATTTAAAGAAATAGCTGCACCATGGGTGCCATATTTACCAAAGAAATTTAATGATATGAAGGAAGACAAGTGATAAAACATATTTTCATTTTGTTTTCTCAATAACTGCAGAGACGTTTGTACATTTAATCTCTCTCTGTATATTTGACAGCTCTCAGCGTTCAGAGCATCAGAGAGGAGCTTTACTCTCAGTAAGAGAGGAAAGAAACATGTTTTTCAAAATGTTCGATTTTATAAATACTGAGCAGTAAAATGTTCTTTTTCAACATTTTCTTTATTTTAATGTTGTCTCAAAGCTTTCCCTGCAAAGTCATACATTTAAAAAAAAGTCTTCATTTTACTGAATGTTTTTTTACCTAAAACTGTCAAAATTAATAATTTATTACCAAAGAAATATCAGAATGTGAGGATGGGGGCCTCAGGAACACATTAATCAGCCTTAAGAGATCTGCATCATTCCCTGAAAATATCCTGAAACAACACAGAGGGTGTGACCACGGCGCAACAAACCGACTGTTACGTGCCTAAAACAGTCATTCACAAAAATAATATTAGGGGAAACATTTGAGAAGAATGGCTATATTTCTCAGGCGCACATATTTTTCACTGCTGTCGCTTCCCGTTAACTGGAGGTTGTTTCCGATAAGTCATAATAATGAGCTTTCTTCCTGAAAGATATCCGACTTGGCAGCAAACAAACATGTCAGTCAAAGTCCGTTATTCAAGATAACATTAAAAGATAAAATGCTGCAGGATTTTAACCCTCACATCACCGACCGGGATGTCATGAAATCATCTTGTAGGAAGCTGAGCAACGTCCTGCTGTGGACAGGGTCAGCAGCAGAACGTATCTCAGACACTTTAAAAAAAAAAAAAATCGTTTATTATATTTTCATCTCTTTATTTTGCTGTCAGACAGACTTTTCTGACGGGAAACCGGCGCTATGCAAGACAAATAAACCAACCAAACTCCATTGACAAAATCAGTAATTTCACCTCACAGAACACAGGAGCTGTTGGTCGACTGCTGCCTCCATCTGTTAGTTTGTTTGTGTTATTGTGTGACTTTTGTGTGTTAAAGGGTTAGTTTGGATTCACCAAAGTCACAAAATAACACAAACTAACTAGCAGATCGAGGAAGAGGTAGACCAACAACTCCTGTGTTCTGTGAGGGTAAAATTACTGATTTCGTCTCTGGAGTTTGGTTGGTTTGAAGAGAGCCTGTTTCCTGTCAGAAAAAGTGGTCTGACTAGAGAGTGGAAATAATCTCGATATAGCAGATATTAAAATGAGCCATTTTCAGGTGTTGCTGCTGACCCTGTCCACAGCAGGACACTGTTTAGCTTCCTACACTGGTTCTCCTGCTGCTTCTCCAAAGTGGGGGCAAAAAAAACTTACATTAGATTAGAACCAATCAATTATCGATCACTATAAATTACAGTCAATCAAAGCAGCTGACACGGTTTCTGACCTTGTTGGTTCAACTTCTAAAAAATGTGATAAAAGTTAAATGTTCTGCCAACTTTTATGGCTGATACAGATAAAAAAAAAAAAAAAAAACAAATCCAATATCAGCCAATACTTTTTATTTCTATAGTCCAAAATGACATAAGGGCAATCAATGATCGATCACTATAAATTATGATCAGTGAAAACAGTCGACTCTAATGTGATAAAAATTAAAATATTCTGTCAACTTCTAAAACATTTGATAAAAGTTCAAATATTATTTTTGTCCTCCTGCTGGGGCCCCTACAACCCACTGAAGGACCCCTGTTCGTCCCCCGACCCCACTTTGGAAAACAGTGACCATAAAACTAAATCAATAGAATTTCTTCTACAGTTAAAATACTTTTGTACTTTTACTTTAGTTAATTTTTTAACTGGTTTTAGTAGTTTTACTTCAGTCATTCTTCCACCTCTGGCTGCAGCTGGACGATGACTGCAGGTGAAGTCCAGACTCACACACACACACACACACACCCCACACACACACTCCGGGTCACACTTCACACACTTCAAAGTGTTAACTGTCTTGTAAAGTCTTGTCCTCTCCGCCCAGAGACAAGCTGGAGGACAAAGAGCGACCCGCCGCCCGGAGACACGTCCAGCGGGGGGACATTACCATGACAACAGCTTCAAACACACTTCACACGTTTGATCCCCGACAGGACGGCACGGGACCGTCAGCGAGCGGTGGGAACATCTCACCCAGCATACCTCACACTGCATGGTATCGATTATTTTTAATTCCCTGATCACTGATAAGAAGACATTTGTGATCGATGAAGTTCAGCTGCAGTTTACAGCGAAATAAATCAAATTCAATTTATTTATAGAGCCGAAAAAAAAACAAAACAAAAAAAACAAAACACAAACAAAAACGAATTTTCCGCCTTGTCTCAAAATCTGCTCAACTTGGGGTCCTGTGGTCTAATAAGCATCATTTTCATCATCGATTGATCAGTTGATTATTTTCTCAATTAATCACTTAGTAGTTTGGCCCATAAAATGTTGAAAAATATTGATCAAAGTCCAGGATGACGTCCTCAAATAATAGAAAATGTATTTCAGTCTGTGACGCTTCAGTCAAATGAATCTGCTGCATTTGGACCAAGAAAGAAGAAAGAAAACTCAATAAATGTTCTTTAAAATAAAAGAGGAGCAGTATGAAAACTGAATTTAAAGTTTATGGTGAAAATGAATCTGAAAATGAAGTTGTAGCCTTCATAGCCTAACATCAAATTTAACTCACAGGGGTGAGTTATAATAGTTTATTATAAGATACAACGGACAAACGGACAATCCAAATCAGAGAAGCTGCGGTGTTTTGAGTTTAACATGCGACAAACTGCAGAGATGAAAGAAAACATGTTTGTTTGGTTCAGACCAAATTCATCATATTGTAATATCTGTCATAATAATCATAATAATAATACATAGGTATATAATTATTATTACGTATATTATTATTATTATTATTATTATTAAACTGCAATATTTATGTTGACCAATTTTCTTTTTCATATTGTTCTTATTGCTTTATTTCCTCTTCTTTATATCTTGCTTTTTTAAAACGTATTTATTGCTTTTTATTGGTGCTTCTTTCTATTTTACGATCCACTTTGCTGCTATAATACGGCAAATTTCCCCGATGTGGGATTAAAAAGGATTATTCTATTTTACACTCATGCTTGTTACAGTGGAAACAGATATTAAATGGCAGTTATATTATTAAAATAACCATTTCTTCTCTGAACTGCTCATATGACGTGTTGACAGTAAAGAGAAGTCATAAATCCGTAAAGTGAACTTCAGCTCAGACTCATTTCAGGCTGATTATTGACTCTGACGTGCGCATATTAATATGAACAGAAAATAAAGTTTATTCAGAAAAGTAAAGCTGCTGTCGGGCTGCTGCTGCTCTCAGACATTTGAGTATCACTCCGCCGCTGCTATCTGCTTCATATTAAAATGTTGAACAGTCAAAGAAAACTGCACGTAAGCATGGACCTTTAAAAGAATATTTTACTGTGTTAAAGTCAAATAAACTGAATTAAAGTGGATTAAAGTGGAGAAGAAGGAGGTAAAATAGGTCCAAAGAGCTCATAATGGAACATTTCTATAAACATTATGATCGATTATTGATCCCCAGCGATGTTATTATTTGATCATCATGAGTTATGAGATGTGACAGGTGTCTTACTGGGGTTGGTGGGCGGTGCGGAGCTGCGTCGGATCCAGTCGTACGGGTTCCTCCTCTGCGGGGATCCGGGGGACAGCTGCCCGGCCGACGCGTTGAGGGAGGCGGGCAGCAGTGCGGGCGGCTGTCCGGGGAACTCCGGGGGGCTGAAGCCGAGGCTGGGCCCCACCGCCCCGGGCACGGTGGAGGCGGCGGGCGGCCCTCCAGCCGCGGCGGCCGCGGCTGCGGCAGCGTAGTGATGCGACGACCATTCGTCCCGGGTGGGCGGAGGCGGAGGCGGGTAGGCCGGGCTCCAGCCGCCGGTGCCCGCGCCGGGCTGCTGGGAGCCCGGGTGCAGGTCGTTGTTGAGGCCGTGGTGGTGGTGGTGGTAGCCGGGGAAGTCCGAGTACTGCGGCGGGGCGGGGACAAAGTTCTGCGGGCTGAGGCTGATGCCCGGGTGGCGGGTCACCGGGTTCTGGTGCGGGTACATGGTGGGGTCCTTGTCTAGCTGCAGGTAACTGACGTACATGTTTGATCCAGGTGAGGGGGGTCCCTCCGCGGAGTGATCCAGCCTGTCCCCTCCGTCCGTCCGTCCGTCCGTGTGTCTGTCTGTGTGTCTCACACCTGAGCTGCAGGTAAACTGAGCTTCAGTCTGTCTGCTCCCTCTCTACACCTGTCCTCCTCCTCCTCCTCTTCCTCCCCCCTGTGTGTGTGTGTGTGTGTGTGTGTGTGTGTGTGTGTGTGTGTGTGGTGTGCCCGTTACAAACTGCAGTCACATGGGAACTTTTATTGCTCTTATCTCCCTCCTCTCCTCTCCCTCTCTCTCCCGCTCTCACGCACACACTCTTCCTCTCTTTACTCTTCTTCACTTCACCTCATCTTCATCCTCCTCATCCTCATAGGTACACACGCACACCACCTGTAACATGTTTATTATCCACTGAATTAAACACAAACATGAAGTAAAAAAGCAGCAGCAGGTCACCCGTCCGTCCTCACCCCGGGCCTCCCCCTCCTCCCTCCCCCGGCTGCAGTCTCTCTCTATCGGCCTGCATTTGCATGACAGTCCGCTGCTGCATTTCAAAGACTCCATCAAAGGAACAGAGAGCAGCTACAAATGAGACAAGAAAAGGACAAACATGTCAGAGAGACGGCACCTCACACACTCACTCATTCATTATTTCATATTATTCTATATTTATCTGTTTTTATTTATAATATGTTTAAGTACATTTACTCGAGTACTGAGCCTACTTGAGTATAATTTTGAGGTATCACTTTCTGCTACTGTACTTTGTAGGGAAATATTGTACTTTTTAATCAACTACATTTTTTGAAATCTTTACTCACAAGTTAATTTGTAGGTTCAGATTATTAAAATAAAATATACTTCAACTAATAAATCATCAGATTAACATTAAAGTCATTAAAATGAGCTCATCTTTACCAGCTGCAGCATTAAAGGACGAACACATTAATGTCACTAATTCCACTGTATTATTCTGCATATTTTACTTTGAGTATATTTTGATACGAAACTTTTATACTTTAACTTCATTAGGCCTGACATTTTGAATGCAGAACTTTGGTATTAGTACTTAATTAAAATATCCAGATGCTTCCTCCATTTGTTTGTTTGTTTGTTTGTTTAGGCCCTTTCTTTTTATTTCAGCCCTCTCTTCAATTGTCCATTAAAAAACACCAGTGACAGAAACAGGAAATAAATAGATCGACAAAATAAAACCAAAGATTTTATATATAAAAAAAATGAAAAAATGAAAAAAGAAAACCCAGATTTAATATCAATTAAAACATTTAAATGTGTTTTAAATCAAATACTAAATGCAGACAAATCAAAGCAAGTGTCACACTTTATTTAAGTAAGGGACTTAAAACTCCTTAAAAACTTTTCATAAACATTTTTTAGGGAGAAAAGTTCCTGCAATAACAAACTTTTGAGGAATTCAAACCAAAATTAATTTTATTAATGACATATTTCCACGCAGATCTGCAGTCGCTCTCTTTTCATACAGTTGGTGGAACATACGAGGTTTATTCATAAAATAAAATACAAGAACAGTCACATAAGACATATTGACGACATGTTTAATGATAACGACAGAAACTAACAAAACTAAACCTGAAAAAAAACTACTTAATGAGATTTTATTTCATAATTTCATGAGACGTGACAAGTGGAGTAAAACTTTCATCCAGTTTTATGATATTCAAGCTTTGAGTAATTCTGCTGCCTTCAACTCTTTTTTAAAAACAGACACAAATAATAACATTTTTATATTTTTTACAGAGTTCATCCCACACTGAAATAAATACTTTTACTTCTCTGCAGATTCAAAGTGAAATTCACTGAAATGTTGATGTGCTTTGCCTTCATAAATAAATAAATTACAATAAATAACTTTACTGCATTTATTGAAGTCACAACACAACTGCAGTATTTTACAGTGTAGTGAATAAATCACAATTTATCTGTGACTCACTGTCAGTTAAACATGTTGTTTGTGTCTGTGTGTTGCATACATATATGTGTGTATGCATATAAAGAGGGAAATGTATTTTATTTATTTATTTATAACCTGTAATTGCTTTAATCAGCACTTTAACCTCTGATATCTGTGCACTCATGACATTATTAAAGTGTTGAATTCATCCTTTTGGTTTCAGTTTTGATTTTCAGAAACACACCAGCAGATTTGACACAATTTGTCAAATGTTTTGTGAGTTTTTGTGTTTTTTGTTTATTAGTTTTATGAAGCACAGCTCCGTTCCTGTTAAATGTAAAAATTTAAATTCTCTTCTTATGCCCCAGTTTGTTTAATTCATATTTTCTGTTTTACATAAATACCTTAAATTCAGTTTTCTTTTCATAGTTTAAATGTTTAAAAGGCTGACTGATGAAAATAATCAACTCTTCATGTCTTTGACTTGATTATATATTTGATCTTAAAATACAACAAAATTATACAAACAGACCAGTGCAGCAATAAGATGCCCATGTAATAATAATAATGATAATGATAATAATAATAATAATAATGATAATAATAATAATAATAATAATAATAATAATAATAATAATAATAATAATAATAATAATAATAGCCTAATAATAATAATAATAAAACTCTGTCTGTCTGTTATGATCCTTGGGCCTGTAAAAACATTTGAAGTTTTATTTGCAAAAACTGATTCTTAAAATGAATAAAGCAACATTATTAATATTCCTCTGATAATCCTTTGACTCAACCAGTAAATAACATGTTTTTACAAAAATGAACCCTTCATAAAGGCTCTAATTTAAAAAAGAAACAAACTTTTATTGCTGTCATGTTGTTAGAATCAGGTTCATTACCTCGTAGGTTTACATAAATATAAGTAGAAAAATAGAAATAAAGATATGATGAATGATTAATATTTACAGTAGGTCATAAAACGACTGCTTCGTGGTTAATTTTGGGACTTTTTTATGTAAAAACAAAAACAAAATAGAATAAAAAACATGTATTTTAAGCATTATGTGTTGCTGGACAAATTCTCATGTGTGCTTAAATAAAAATAATGATTAAAAAAAAAAGACGTGATCTATGTGAGGCAAACGAATCAGTTTTTAAAAAGTAATCAGATTCCCCATCTGTCAGTCTGTAATTAACACACACACACACAGGAAGCAGGGAGGTCACCTGAAGGTCAGCAGCGTCTTCGTCTCCTGACCTGAAAGTAAAAAGACAAAAGAGGAGGAGGAGGAGGAGGAGGAGCAGCAGCAGCAGGAGGAGGAGGAGGAGGAGGAGGAGGAGGAGGAGGAGGAGGAGGAGGAGGCGTCTGCAGAGCAGAACAGAGAGCAGAGATGGAGGAAGTACTCAGATCCTTTATTAAAGTA
The DNA here is from genome assembly GCA_034769285.1 of Lutjanus argentimaculatus. Taxonomy (NCBI): domain Eukaryota; kingdom Metazoa; phylum Chordata; class Actinopteri; order Lutjaniformes; family Lutjanidae; genus Lutjanus; species Lutjanus argentimaculatus. The sequence goes on along the minus strand of JAWZSL010000004.1, from coordinate 563,932 downwards.
CTAATACCACATTGTGAAAATACTCAATTTAATGACAGTAACTTTAACCTCATCATTTATTCTACATTTGTAATTATACCACGACCATCAATAAGTCAGCGTGTCTACAGTATAGTTGTTGTTTGATGCACATTTTTGTACATAATTTTACATCTATTCTCACATTTCTATTTATTTATTTTGCATATATTGCAGTTTTAGACTTACACTTTGCTGTTACATATTGTAGATAAGCCACATGCACCTTTACACGCTTCTTATTTTAACATTTCAAAATAATAAATTGGATTGTTGATGCATTCAGGCGTTCATCACTTTAATCTCATGTTAATGATGCTCTGTTGGGTAGTTTAAAGTTTTTTCCTCTTAGCTGTAGTGCTGTTTATCCATCGTTACTGTTCTGCTGTGATTTGCAGAGTTTTGGAGATTTTGTCTGTCTTCTCTCTGATATCAGCTGTGCTAAAACAAAAAAGGCGCTCAGTCATCGGCCAGCGTCAGCACATTTCTTCAGCCTTCAGCTGATCCGTCACTGCATCCAGTCACCTGCTGTCGGCTGCAGAGACGTGAAGACCGTTCACACAGCTCGTGTTTTTCAGAACTTTGTTTCCCAGCAGCTGAATTCATGTATTATCCAAGTTCCCATCCACATGTAGAGCAAATTTTAAGTAATTTCAGAAAATCAGTGGAAGAAAACATGAATTAAAGTTTCTCTCCGCTCAGATAAATAAAGTATTTCTGATTCTGATTCTGAAATAGTATCTTAATAAAATACTATTTTACACATAAAAAAATAGTCTCCCACCCTAAGGAAATTGCAGATGCCTTTGCATTGTTTTACAAAAACCTATATGAAGAACCTAAATCAAATACATTAAGCCATGGATCTGAATCCTTTCTTGCCAGTCTAAATTTACCCTCATTGTCAGAAGATGAAGCTTTGCAAATGACATCAGATATTACGGAAACTGAAATCAGGGAAGCCATAAAAAAACTGAAAAGTAACAAATCTCCAGGGACGGATGGACTACCTGGAGAGTTTTATAAATGCTTCATTGACGATTTAACACCAATATTGACCAAGGTTTTCAACTATGTCCTCTCCAAAGGGGATCTACCAATTACATGGTCAGAGGCCATTATAACGGTGATCCACAAAGATGGTAAAGATCCAACGGTCTGTGAAGGGTATAGACCCATTAGCCTACTATGTAATGATTTAAAGTTACTGACAAGTATTCTGGCAAAACGGATGCAGAAAATTATCGGAAAATTGATTAATGCGGATCAGACAGGTTTTATCCCTGGCAGACAAGGAACTAATAATATAAGGAGAACATTAAATATTATAACAAGTGCTAAGAAAAGTGTGCAAAATTCTATGCTAATCAGTTTAGATGCACAAAAAGCATTTGACACTGTGAACTGGCAATTTCTGACTAAAACATTGACTGCTATGGGATTTCATCCAAGGTTTATTGCGTGGATAACTGTTATATATACAAATCCAAAGTCACGTGTTAGAGTAAATGGATGTTGTTCTGATTTTTTTTCCCTTGAGAGGGGAGTCCGTCAGGGAGACTGCCTTAGCCCCTTGCTTTTTGCTATAAACATTGAACCCTTAGCAGCATTGATAAGACAAAATGATAATATTAAGGGTATAAAAGATGATGGCCAAATAGAACATAAGATCTCGCTTTATGCGGACGACGTATTGATGTACATCACTGACCCAATTTCCTCTGTCCCAGCACTGATGAGAAATTTAAAAGAATATGGAGAACATTCAGGTTATCAAATTAATCAATCAAAATCAGAAGCAATGATGTTAGTGGGACACTGGCCCTCACAACTAGCAGGAGAATTTAAATTCCACTGGTCCAACCAAGGGTTTAGATACCTAGGAGTCATCATAACATCTGAGACATCACAGTTATTTAAAGCAAATTACGGAAAGCTGATGGGCGAAATAAAAACTGACCTAACAAGATGGGAAGTCCTTCCCTTATCCCTAATAGGACGAGTGGAAACAATACGAATGAACATTTTGCCGAGATTACTTTATATGTTCCAATGTTTACCTTTAAAGGTTCCTAGTTCTACATTCAAAACAATTAATAAATGGTTGTCTAAATTCATTTGGCAAAATAAAAAGCCAAGAATTAAATTTAAAAGACTTCTATGCTCAAAAGAAAAAGGGGGACTAGACTTACCTACCCTGGAAAAATATTATTGGGCAGCTCAGCTCAGATCCATGGTTGCATGGTTAACTCAAGATAAAGATACTATTTGGGTTAAGATGGAGCAGAGTAGCTGCCCAAATATGCCCTTAGATACAATTCCATTTTTTGAATCAAGATACCTTTAAGATAAATAAAATTAATAACCAATGGGTAAAAACCACTCTAAATATATGGTCAAAGGTTAGGAAGAAGTTAAAACTCCCATTATCTATATCTAGAGCAGTGAAGATTGCACACAATATTGATTTTGCTCCTTCCAAGTTAGGGGCAGGGTTCAAAAAGTGGGAAGAAAAAGGCTTGATCCTTCTAGAGCAGTTATTTGAGGGAGGAGTCCTGATGTCCTTTCAACAACTTCAGGATAAATACAACCTTCCAGCCAATGATTTTTTAAATATTTACAGTTGCGTCATTATTTACAAACACATAAAGAATGGGATAAACTATGTACTACATCATCCAACATGGAACACTTCTTTATGTTAACAATTAAAGGCACTATTAAAAAGAAGATCATATCATATATATACAAGATATTACAAGATCTAACTGACAACAGCTTAGATATGAAGGAAAAATGGGAACTGGAGATGAACACTATAATTTCAGATAAAAATTGGGAACTGTCGTGCAGAGAGGGACATAAAATAACCAACTGCCCCACTTGGAGGGAGTTTGACTGGAAGGTGAGGATGAGGTTTTTCAGGACTCCTCTTATCACTTCAAAATCCGGTGATACCACTGATCTGTGTTGGAGGGGCTGTGGACTGGTCGGAGACCATACACACATCTTTTGGGACTGCCCAAAACTTCAAGAATACTGGCAGAATATACAAAAAGAAATCAAAAAATGTTTAGATATACTACTGCCTTTAGAACCATCATACTTTATTTTGGAAATATTACCAGAGGATTTGGACAATACCAACCAGATATCATTATTGAGGGTCCTACTTTTAATTGCTAAAAAGATGATTACTGTCTCCTGGCTGAGGCCGCAGCCCCCCTCAGTAGCACAATGGAGGGAGAGAGTTAGGGATGTTTATCACATGGAAAACATAACTGCAAGGTTACAATTAAAAACAGAATCGTTTTCAATTAAATGGTCCCCAATAGCCTCATATTTTCTCTAAAATATATATATTTGTTACTATCTTTTTTTAATCGATCACTTGACTTGATTTATCTTTTCTTTGAACTAATTGTTTGAAAATGTAACAACTTGTTTGTCTGCTTTGTACTATTTGCGTATAAAGATGTGTGTATGTGTAAGTTTATGTATATATATAGATATTATCACCATTTACTTTCATTTACTCATTCACTTATCTGCTTATTTGTATGTTAACATATTATTATTATCATTTTTTATCTCTCCTGTTTATTTTTTTCTTTTCTCTGGGTCCATGGACAAAAAAAAGTCTATCCACTTCTACTTACTGAAATTATGTATGGATACTGAGTGGATGCCAAAACTCATGGACTACTTCTTAAAGAAATTGATGGCCTTGTCATGCAATATACGTATGTACTGTACGACTAACTGTTAAAAGGAAATAAAAAGAAGTTCAAAAAAAAAAAAAAAAAAATACTATTTTGATCTAAACCACAGATCAGAACTGTTTCACCATAAATGCAACATGACTTTCACCACATTGGTCCCCGTCACATACAGCTGGTGCCTTCTTTATGTTTTTTTACCCCCACTGACTGTCAGCATCGTTAAAGGGATAGTTCACCCAGAAATGAAAATTCAGTCATTATGTACTCAGCCTCATGCTGATTGAAGGTCAAACAGTGGAAGTGAATGGTGACCAGTTATGACCTAGTTATGATATATTTTTTAAAATAAGTAAGATGAGCACTTCATGGCTCTGAGGTTTCTTCCTGATAAATAGAAATAATTCTGCTTATGAACTTTTTCATCATCATTCCAGTTTTTTCTTGGTTTTGAAACTTGTTCACTTTGTTTGTGAGATTCTGCAGCTGCCGTCTTTTCTGGACTAAAAAACTAAACCTGACCTTTAATCAGCATGAGGGTGAGTAAATAATGACAGAATTTTCATTTTTAGGTGAACCATCCCTTTAATGCAGAAGAAGGTTCAAGGTTTTTTATTTATGACATGAACAGAGATACGCAGGAAAATATGCAGTGAAATAATGGGATTACTGTATGAGAATATCAAAGGGATCAATAACAACAAAACAAAAGACAAAAACATTCAGTAAATAAAATAAAATAAAATAATAATAATAAAATAAAATCACTGGTACCAGATCAAAGAACAAATACATCTCATCAGTTACCAGAATCAGTATTTACAGCTGAAGTGACCTGGTGTGTTTTGAAGTGTTGAGGATCTGCATGACCTGAGGATAAAAACTCCTCTTCACTCTTTCAGTCAGTCATTGTGATCGCAGCCGCGTCACCTGATGTTCTTCACCGGAGGTGACAAGTGACTTTTAAGTCACATGTTTCATGGACATCATCATTTACTCACTCAGGTCCAGTTTTCACACTGGACAAAAAAAAAAAAAAAACACTGACATCTGACTTAATTCTTCCTTCAGTGTGAAAGGGTCCAATCAGCATTGAGCCCCAAGTCACATGACTCTGCAGCAGTCAGGAGTGTTTATCAACTCCAGCTCAGATCAACAGTGATGGAGACATGACACCACAGTGAACGCTCTGTTTTTAGATCAACATTTTATTTTCCTGTAACGTCTTTAGAATAAAAGTCCCACATAACTTTGTTATCTGAAAGCTTTTAATGTGAAGAAGCAAAATCTGAAAATTATGTGTTTTAATTTGCAGTAACTATATATACTATACTATATAGGCTATATATATAACTATATATAATATATGTGTGTGTATGTATGTATATATATATATATATATATATATATATGTATAACACATACATACATACATACATATATACATATATATGACCCCACAGAAATTGTCCCTGTTATATTGTTACTTTTCACACAGTTGGAGATGCATCTTGGTTGCTTAGCAACCATCATCGTCTCTGTCGATAAAACTTCACAAGTGGTCTCAATTTCCAATTTCCTGTCATTAAAATAAAAATAATTAATTAATTAGACTCAATTTAAAAATAAAGTAGGGGAGACCGGGGACAGTTGTCACACTTTTTGTCTCAGCACCTGTAACTCACTGAACTTTTGTGGTTAAAGCTGTCAAATTATTATTACTTATAACAAACAGCAATGTTTTATTTTTGTACTATTTTCCAGCCTTTTTCCAGAAGCTGTGATTAATTTTTAAGACGGTTCGAGGTGGAAATTTATTATTAATGTTAAAATAACATGTTTATAACAATGTTTATATATGTTTATAAAGTGATCTGATGGTTATTATCCTGCAGAGAAATCCTGCTGTGAATATCTGAAATCATCACAGTTTACTACATGTGATGGCTGCATATTTAGAAATATATGAATAAATTTGACAAAATTTAGATTTTGGTGTTATTTCACTTTTACAAAGATGAACTAACAGAAAAAATTCTTTAGTCTCAGTCTGGTATTTATCATGAGAGATGCTGGAGTTTGGAGGTCAAAGGTCAAAATGATGCTTATGTTCTGGAATTCTGGAGCTCCACGTGTTCAGACCTATTTTTCAAGTTTTTCAACAATTAACAATTAATTTCATTATTGATTGATCTGTTGGCCATTTTCTTTATTAATCTGTTAGTTATTCGGTCCATAAAATGTCAGAAAATTTGTGAAAAATGTTGATCAGTGTTTCTCAAAGTCTAAATATCTTGTTTTGTCCAAAAATCAGAAATATTTTCTCGATCCCTGGAGAAATTGTTTGTGTTACAGTTGCTCCCATTAAAGAATAGAAGTAAATATAAGCATGATGAAATTATAAGAATAGAAATAGAAATCTTAAGTATGTAAAACTATGCACTACTATATATAACAATATAGAAAAACATTAAAAGAAAATGTAAATGTAAAAATAAAACAATACTGCGTATACAACAGTGGTAGACATAAATAAAACAACAATAATGCTGAAAAATCAGAGAGAACTGAAGAAAAATAATCAAAACAATTAATCAGTTATCACAATAGATGCAGATTAATTTAATAGTTGATCAATAATAGCTTAACCGCTCAAAGTGTTTTATGTTGTTGTTTGTTATAGTTTGTTCAGCTGTTCCTTCCTTTGTTGCGTGCATTTTATTGAATTGATTGATTGATTTAAAGACAAAAAATGTCTAAATTTCCACCCAGTGAAGCTGTGGGATGATAATATATCATTCCTTATTTTAAAAATTGTTATCCCACTAATAATTACATAATACCGTTACATGTAATCCATTACTCCCCAAGCCTGCACATGAATAACATTTTGATGTAGTTACCAACGGTCTCTCTGTAACTTCTGCTTCTACACAATGTGTTCCTGCCTCCACATGTTTAAATACACAGCGGCTGCTGTTTGACACACTGAAGGTCAACACATTTATCAGTGAACTCGACTCATCGGCGTCATCGTCTTTAAATAAAGTCTTTTTGAAACATCAGTCATCTGGAAACCTGCAGCGGCTCCTCTTCTGAGGCTCAGCTGAGTCAGAGATACAGAGCGTCTTTACGACCTGAAGATTTCTTATCAGTCCACTCAAAGTCACAGTTTGTTTGTTTTATTATTTATTTGTGATTGATGTCTTCATCTGCATTAAACAGTCATTCATAGTGTCAGCAGGTCCCCACCTCTGTCAGCAACCTCCATCAGGAGCAAGAAACAATATCATGTTAGCTGTTGGATGTCAAGAAAGAAACAAAGTGAGAAACAAACAAAAAACAAGCAAATAAAAAAATAAATTAAAAGGAAGAGAGAAAAGAAAAGAAGCAAGAGAGAAAGACAAAGACAAAGCAAAGGAGAAACAAACAAACAAATAAGAAGAAAAAAGAAATTAAAAGAAAGAAAGAAAGAAAATCTCCCCTGACAGTCTGACCCTGAATCAGATAAATTATCTGTAACTATTTCTTTTTAAAAATCAAAGATGAGAGAAAACAGAAACTGAAAACTGAAACTGAAAACAGATTTGTGTATCAGAACTCCTTCTTTCTTCTCCCATCAATCTTCTGACGACCCCTCAGATTTATTTGTGACCCTCTGGAGGGACCCGACCCCGAGGTTGATAACCACTAACCCTATATAAAGTCCTGTAGCGCCCCCTGCAGACTGCCTGTTGTTAAAGCTTTGCTCTGTTTCCTCTTCATGTGTCACTCAGTCACTTGAAGAAAATTATTGATACCGGATTGTAAAAGTACTCCATTAAATTTAAACACACACACACACACACCACACACACACACACACACACACACACACACACACAGAGGTACTAGAGTACAACTAGTATGTTTACTCAAGTACTGTACTTAGTAGAATTTGAAGTACTTTACTTTACTTTGTTATAAATTAAACATATACAAGTTCTGCTAAAACCATTAGTTGATTTACAGAAAATAAATGACTGAGAGTTAATCTGTAATGAAAATAATCATTAGTGTCAGCCTGATACAAAATAGTTTTAAATGAGATCCACTTCAGACAGCTACAACAGTAAAATCCTCCTTTTACATTAATGACTGAGTCACAGTCATCTAATGAGATCAGATAGAATCAGTCACATTTTACTGCATTGAATACTTTATCTTTGCATACTTTAACTTAATTAACATTTTAATGCAGCTATAATTTATTACTCATAACACATTATTTTTTTTACAGTCGAATTACAACTTTTACTTGCTGGTTTTTAATATTTTTATTTTGGATGTTGTTGCCTTGGATCTGCTGTTAATCTCCCGGGAGTTCACGCCCTGACCAGCAGGCGTCGCTCTGGTAAGGGGAACCCCATATTTGTCAAACTCTCGCGAGCTTTGTTCATGTTATCGCTTCATTGTGTTCGTTGCAGAAACTACTTACGATTTGTAACGTGACAACACCGTGGTAAATATCTGCTGATATTAAGGGGCTAAAATAGTTGATAAGGTTTAGAGAAAGATCGATATTTGGGTCACAATTATGAGTCTCGCGAGATCTTCCGCGGGCTCAGTTGTTTGTATGAGCTGCTGAAACCGTAGAAGAAGAAGTGAAGGCGCTGCGGGGAAAATCAAAATGTCTGCTCCGAAAACTATCCCGAAAGATGCTCAGGTAACGTTATTAACGCAGAGTTTTTACTGTTTATTTCTCACGAAGCTGCGGTTTAACTTCAGCCTGGTCGTGTTTTGTTTAAATCTCGTCTTTAACATCAACAGTCGACGCGTTTGTGTTTATTTCTCTGAAGCTAGCCTGTCAGCTAACTTTAGCTCTGGATCACCGTTCACACGCACTGACAGGCAGCTAGCCTGTTAGCTTAGCCAGCAGCTGTTCTGCGGGTGTAAACATGAGAGACGTGCACGTATTTCTACAGTTTCCTGATGTTTGGCAGATAATAGAAGTTATTAACGTTAACGGTCATGTTAGTTCACTTTTGGTTCGAGTGTTTGATACCGAAACCACTTGAGTTCAGAAGATGAGGGACGTTAAACAGCAGGTGCTGCAGTTAAAATATCGTGCATGTGGTGTCACTTGTTTTCACACGTGGAACAGGAGAGTTCATGTGAGATTAGTCAGTCTTATCAAGTGACGCCACACACTTTACACACACTAAAAAAAAATGAATAATGATGATAATAATTAATTAAATGATTCAGTCATTTCTTAAGAAAGAAAAAAGCTTCTTAAATGTGGATGTTTTTTGGTTTCTTTGTTCCTCTATGACAGTAAAATTATTATTTTTGGGTTGTCAGTAGGGTTGCAAATTGTAAACACTTTCCTTCATCAATCATTGGTAACATTATTGATCAATTAATCGTTATTTTAAAAACAGAAATATGTTCATACCAAAGAACACCAAATGTGTTTCCCCCTCTGAATCAAAGCTTTATTCTCTGACATCATTACATAGCCTGTGAACCATATAACAACATAAAGGCCCACATATTAAACACATATATCTGAATACTAGATGACATTATTCTGTTATATTAAAGATCTTTGATGGTAGATTCATTAAATTTTACTTGATCGATCAAAATCTTAACCACTGATTTATCGATTGTTGATAATCCCGCCTAGTTGTGAGTAAAACAAGACATTTGAGGACGTCATCTTAGGCTTTGGGGAACACTGATGGACCCTTTTCACCGTTTTCTGAAATTTTAAAACAAACAATGGTTAATCGATTGATGGAGAAAATGATCCACTGATTAAATGACTTTGAAAATAATCGTTAGATGCAGCCTTAATTACAACAATATTGTAAGGACGACTATTAGTGCTTTCACAAAATATTAAAACAGGGATTTTTTTGATAAATAATGACCAGTCATGTGGATGTAAAGACTAAGTGGGTAAAGACAAATAATAGAACAGCTAGAACAGGCTGGTAAGTTCAGAAAATGACATCACTTTACTGTAATGCAGACTTTGAAACCAGGAGAAATTAACAGAAAAAATAACAATATCCAAAATCTGTCATGATATCTAGACTCATATAATGATATGATATAATATCGGTATGTTGCTCAGGCCTTGATGAGTGCTGCTGTTTTCATTATGGATTTTTATAATCAGCTGTTTATTGTTTATAAAAGGTAGGAGAGGTCACATTACAGTCACAAAGGTGACATAAGGCAAAATATAACCAGTTTCTTTGTCCTTTACCCATTTCCCTCTGTTTCCCCACTTCAACCCACTTCACTCCCACCCAATAACTCTAACATGATCAACCAAGGCAGTGGAGCTACAACCATCAGTCGATTAATCAATCACCTGATCGAGACAAGATTAAAAGGATACTCCACCCCAGAATAATAACCCACTCAGTATGTCCTCACCTCTATGCCGATGTGATGATGGTGAAGATCTTCAGTTCACTAAACAATCCTGGAGTTTCAGCAGAAAACAGGGTTGCAGCCAAATCCAGTACAATGTCAGTGAATGGAGACCACGGATAAAATGTTAAAAAAAAAGAACACAAAACAAACACAAAATGTCTCCATCCTGCTCGTGTGGTGTAATCCAAGTGTCCGCGAGCCGCAACATTAAAAATTAACCACAAAAGACACCAGTTGACATTTTGGCTAAAAACATGGTGTAAATGGCGTCTTTTGTGGTTAAATTTTAATGTCGCGGCTCACGGACACTTGGATTACACCACACGAGCAGGATGGAGACATTTTGTGTTTGTTTTGTGTTCTTTTTTTTAACATTTTATCCGTGGTCTCCATTCACTGCCATTGTACTGGATTTGGCTGCAACCCTGTTTTCTGCTGAAACTCCAGGATTGTTTAGTGAACTGAAGATCTTCACCCATCTCAGTACATACTGAGTGGATCATTATCTAAGAGTGGAATATGGCTTTAAGTGCCAACCACTCTAATAATAATCAGTCATCTTTCAAGCAAAAATAATATGTTTTTCATCATTCGAGCTTCTTAAATATGAGGATTTGAGCTTTTATTTGAGATTTATGACGGTAAATCTTCAGTAATTCATCAGTACGTCTTTAAGTGTCGGACAAAAGAAGCAGTTTGAAGGCGTCACTTTGGGCTTTGATAACTTGTGATGTGCATTTTTCACTTTTTTTTTGACATTTTCTACACCAAATGATTAATTGATCGAGCAGTAACTCAAGTAGTTGTTAGTAGCAATCAAAGCAATGTACATAGAAAGAAATACAAAAAAATTCACGTTGTTTCAGTCCATGAAATGTCAACAGTTTAGTGCTTCAACAATTAGTCATTCATGTAATGAATTGTCATCTATTTTTAAAATCGATTAATTCGGTTTGAGTCATTCTTTATGAAAAGTAAAATTCTTAGATTTCAGCTTCTTAAATGTGATTATTTTTTGGTTTCCTCACTCCTCTATGACAGTAAACTGAATATTTTTGGAGCATTTTATACACCAAACAACTTTTAATGGATTAATTGGCCGATTGATTGACTATGAGAATATTCGTTAGTTGCAGTCCTACAACAATTGGTAAAACAAAACAAGTCCAATTATTATTATTATTCCATCCATTATCTATATCTGTATCAGTGAAGGGTTGCAGGGGGCTGGAGCCGATCCCAGCTGACACAGGACCAGAGGTGAGGTACGTCCTGGACAGGGTCGGCAGCTCGAATTAATGATTCCAAGCAAACTGAAATTAAAAACTTGACAGCATAACTGAAGGTAATTAAATATTTGTTTGGTTTATGAAATAGAGCCCGTGACGTGATGCCATCAAATTGATTGTGTCGTCCAAAAAAATTAGCAAAACCCTGCCTGAGTGTTTGAAAAATGACTAAAACCAATAATTAAATCTCAGAATTGTTGCCTGTTAGAAGCTTTTGTTTTTATGTGTGAAGAGTTGCGTCGTGTTTGTCCACCCTGCTGTCAGCACGTTGTCTGATGGATCCTGGCTGCGTTGCAGGTGATGATCCAGATCCTGAAGGACATGGGGATCACCGAGTACGAGCCCCGAGTCATCAACCAGATGTTGGAGTTCACCTACAGTGAGTTTTAAAAACGCTGATTTTATTTTATTTTTTTAGGGCAGTTATTTTCTTTGTCAATTAATGTGTTGATCATTTTCTCGATTGATTAACGTGGAGCATTTGGAGCTTCACATGATGCTTTCTTGTCACAATTATTATCATTATTGATCAAACTGTTGATTTGATAATGATCAAAGGTTGAAAAATAGTTCAAACATGTGGAGCACACGGACGTACGTCCGTGTGCTCCACATGTTTGAACTATTTTTCAACCTTTGACCTATTGAACTATCTTCCAAGTGGAGCCTGTAGTTCTGCCCAAATCTTTCATTAAAGAAAATCATTAACAAAAGAAAATAAAGTCAATATTTAAAATATATCATCTTTTAAAGAGTGTTTTTTATGATTGTCAGTGAGGTTTTGAAGTCTCAGTATGGGTTCACTCGTGGTTTTTCCGTTCACAGGATATGTGACGACCATCATTGAGGACGCCAAAATCTACGCCACACACGCCAAGAAGTCCAACGTGGACGCTGACGACATCAAACTGGCCATCCAGTGCCGCATGGACCAGTCGTTCACTTCGCCGCCACCACGAGATGTAAGCCCGCTCCGTCCTTGTGTTACCGTCCCCTCAGCTGCTCTGCAGAGTGATAATGATAACAGCTGTCCTGTGTCGATGTCCACTGTGTCTCCTCATTCGTTTATACACTCAGAGTCTGTTTTTGCTTTGTGTTGTGGCTGTACCAAACAGTTTGAACCTTTGTTCTTCACGTTAACATCACATTAATATCAGTATTATATCATCTGTGGATTTAGATTCCACTGGCGGCTGCGTTGGATTGTTTATGACTCGTGCGATCCAAACTTTCAGGTCCAAAAGTCAAGATTTATTGAAAAAATATAGATGTAATCATTCCAACATTCACAACATGTTTTATCCAACAAAATATTCTGCTTCATTCTAGGGCTGAAACGATTCCTCGAGTAACTCGAGTAATTCGATTACTAAAACGAGGCCTCGTTTAAATCTGAACAACTGTACAGCACACTGTGTTTCACATGTAGGGTACTGAAATTCAGTATTAAACGGCTGAATTATTAAAGAGCAGAGTATTGATAAGTTCCGATGTGCAAGTTTTGATGTAATTTATTATCACATGGCTGCAGCGTCTCTCCTCTCTGTGTCAGTGCAGCGCCTCCATACACACACACAGAGGAGGTCAGTGTGTTTCTCTCACCCTGTCTGTGTCTGATCTGTTCATTTTCTTCATCAGCAGGATGTTTTATAAAGTCACCCTGAAACCCAACTCACGTTTATTTTGTTCCACATATAAATTCACCTGTGATTCAGTTTCCACAGCAGCAGAGAAGCTGCATGTGGAGGAGAGTTTATTAAAACAATCCAAACTAACGTGATGCTGAATGACACCAACCAGCTGCACTTATAAGATTAAACAACTGTATAAGGAGGCTTTTACATTAAACAGGAGAGTCTGTGTTTCTCTGTCAGAAACTGTCAGACCTTCTCACAGCAGAGTGAACAGGTGAGGGAGGAGGAGGAGGGCAGATTGATCACTAATCAATCGCGGATGCTGTCGTCCTCTCAGACTGATTAAAAAAATAAAAATGCCAAAATTGGTCACAAACTATACCAGAGTGTCCGCACAAATAAAGTCTGTGTGAGAAACACTGCAGTGTCACATCATGCTGTTCACAGACAGTCTGCTGACATTAGTTTGACAGAGACACAGAGAGGGTCGAGTCTAGAAGGGAACCCTAGACCCGCGAAAGATCGCGTGAGTTTGATTATTTTAGTAGAAACAACGGACACAAATCAAGAGTTCTCTTCTAGACAGACCCAGAAAGGTGAGCTGCTCCAAAAATAGAAAATCATGTTGTGGTGCAGAAGTTATTAATGTGACGAGCTGCCATAAATTACAAGTCAAAATCTTGCATGTAATTGTTTCCCTTTCTTGAAAAATCAACATTTTTATTGCTTTAGTTGAACTTTAATGGTTTTCTTTTTGGTATTTTGATGACTAAATACAGACCTGCAGACTCATAAGAGGAGAAAAAGGTGACATGTTGGTAAAACAGTCCCCTGTAGGGGGTCTGAGAGCGTCCTGCTCCAGAAGAAACATGTTGTGATTTTAACGTGTTAACAAAACATTCTGGTGACTGATTCAGTTCAAAGAGTTTGTTCCATCTTCTGTTCATGGTCTCTGCAGACATTACTACCTTTACTTTTACCTTTGTACTTCAGTAAAAAGTACTAAACAAGGACTACAGTAAAAGTAAAGTTACTTTACTTTGTACTGTTACTTTAGCAATTTATAGTTGTTCATTTAAGAGACATGTCTTATTTTCTCTTTTGTATATTACCATTGTTCTTAAATAAAGCAAAAGTAATGTAATAGAAAAAATTGCAGAACGCACAATATTTCTTATCTGATTACTCGATTAATCACCAGAATAATTGATAGATTACTCGATTACTAAAAGAATTGATAGCTGCAGCCCTACTTCATTCATACTTTTTGGCATTTAACCTTCCAAAAACCTCATCTTCACTAGGTGCGTTTACATGGACACTTTTCCTCTTTCCGATTAAATTCATTCTGAATGAGTCTTTCGGGTTAACTGTTTACATGTGACATGATCTAATCCGATCGGGTGTTTACATGAGCCACTGCATTTATTCAGAACAAACCGAATAAACTCGCTGTGACGTTTGCAGTCAACTTTTGGCGGTCAAATTTGTTAAAAACAGTAGAAGAAGCAGCTTTTTACTTCCGTACACAACTGTCAAAATTCTCCTTCGCTCGTCCGTCTCCCAGTTCTTCTTCCCTCTCCTACGTACCTGTGTCAGAATGGATCCATATCGTGTGCTTCAGTCTTTAGGTGTTTTTCTTGTTTTCTCTCTGCTTAAGCTACAAGCGCAGCAGTTTCTCCTCCTCCTGCGATCTATGCGAGGGGATCGGCTACAGCAGGACCCTCACATAGTAACCGCAACAGTTCACTATATTTATTTATTTATTTTATATTTATTTATATATTTTTATATAATTTTGCTTTGCAGCCGCCAGTTACATCATCACAGAGCATGCGCGGTAACGGCGCAGCCGCACAACAAACCGATCGAGTGTTTACATGACATTTCTTTCGGTTTAAAGAAAGGTTTATCCACCTCTCTGAAACCGAATGAAATTTCATTCAGTTTGGGCATGTTCCTTCCGACTGAGGTGTTTATATGGAGTAGTTTTATTCGGTTTGGGCTTTTAAACCGAATAAAACTGGAATATTTGTGTCCATGTAAACGCACCTACTGTACCCGTACTAACAGAGCACTCAGTAGTGCCATGAATTATATTTATGTTGAAGAAACTGGCTAATTATGCTCATTAAATAAAGTTTATTTCATGAAAAAATAACTCATCTAATCTGATGAAATTGAGGATTTTGTTTGGTTGATGACATCATGAAGTAGGACGACAGACATTTCAAGCTTCATTAGAAAACTTTTTGTTTCCTTTTTTACAAAAGACAGGACTGTAAAGACAAAACAACAGTAAATACAGGACAGGACGCAAGAGAGCAGAACATCATTTGTTGTCTGATGTTGTGTTGGTTTTGTGTGTGTGTGCGTGTGTGTAGATGGGGAATAAGTGTATGAGGTGTACAGGGAGTAGAGACGGGGGGTGGAGGAAGAAAAATAAATAAATAAAGATAAAATAATGGTAGTAATGACTATAATTATCACTAACAGTGTGTGTGTGTGTGTGTTTTGTGGGGGGTGACTTGCCAGGTCAGGCTACTGTTTGTTTGTTTTTTGTTTTTGTTTGTTTGTTGTTGTTGTTTCCCTTTTCTGCCCTTTTGTTTTCTGCCGGTCCTGCTTGTTATTTTTAATGGTGCATTTAATTTGTTTCTGACTTTGTTTAAAATGTAAAAATGATTGAGTTATCAAAGTGTTGATGTTTTTACTTTGACTGCTTGATCAACAAATTATCGCAGCTCTGTTTGTTTGTAAAGTCTGGTTTAAAAGAAGCAGCATCTCAGATGGATCCTTCAGACTTTGACCCACATTCAGTTTTGAGCCTGACCCTCTGTCCTCTGTCCTCTGTCCTCTGCTGCGTCCAGTTCCTGTTGGAAGTTGCGAGACAGAAGAACCAGACTCCTCTCCCGCTGATCAAACCGTACACTGGACCCCGACTTCCTCCAGACCGCTACTGTCTGACGGCGCCCAACTACAGACTGAAGTCCGTACAGAAGAAGGTAGAAGACGCTCCACCGTAAACTCTCAGCTTTTATTTTGTGATGTTCAGCTCAGCAGCTCTGAGGCTTTTTTTTGTCCTTCCAGGTGTCGTCGTCTGCCAGCAGGATATCGGTGCCTCGCCTCAGTGTCGGCGCCGTCTCCAGCAGACCGAGCACGCCGACCCTCGGTGAGTCTGTCATCATGTGATGCAGTTGTGAGGCTGTAGAGGGCGCCACACACAGATACGCACAAAATAATACAAACAACCAGATAAAACTTATCTGGAATTATGTTTTTTTGTCTGATCAGCTTTTAACAGAGATGACTGATCAAACTATTTAGATTGAATATTGGCTGATAATGATTGGTGGCTGATCGATCGGAGCACTTTGTGCTGCTACAGAAGGTTTTTAGTTTAAAATTGATCAAAACTCCAAAATAAGTTTGATTTTTCACGACAGGCAGAATAAAATGACGTCATATTGAATAATTGAGATTTAATGTTTCATATACGAGCAGAACAAACTCGAGACGATAACAGTTAATCAATGATCATTAAGAGTCTGATCAAACATCTGAAACATGGAGCTCTTTATTCGTTCCACAGGCTCTTAGAGATAAGGGTTCCATCAGGGTTCTTCCTGAAGGGCTGTTCTACTCAAAACAATTTGATTCTGAAGAACCCTTTTTGGAAGAAACTCTTTTCATCCAAAGAAACTTGTTTAGAAGAAGTTCTCCAAGGAAAAAAGGTTCTCGGTAGAACCTCCTGAATGTGTTCTAGATAAAAGCCCTGGAATATAAAAAGGTTCTGGTCCCCCAGGATGGATTCTTGTTAACACCCTTAGAAACATAGAAAGGTTCTGGATAGAACCTGCAGAGAGGGTTCTAGGTGGAACCTCTCACAGATGTTCTAGGCAGAACCCTTTGAAAGGGTTCCAAGTGAACTTTTTACAAGAACCAAAAATGGTTCTCCTACAGGGACCAGCTGAAGAACCCTATATGGTTCTAGTTATCGGTTTTATTTCTAAGGGTGTGTGTAACGCTGTCAGAGAACGTGGAACATGTTGCCGTGGAAATAAAACTTGAATTGGGTTTTTTTTGGTAAATGCGAAACGTTTAAGATTCAGTAAGTCTGATCGATCGATCGTTAATTGATTGTGAATTTTACCAATGATGGATTAAGGACAGAGCTGACAGTTTGCAGCCCTAAAACAAATGTTCCCCGTGTTGGGGTTCTGTTAGGCTTCTGAATCTGGTGGAAAAGTGTTTTTCTGTAAACCAGTCTAACCAGTATGAAGTGTTTGGTGTAACTGGGAACAAAAACAAGCCTCATCTTGTAGTTTGACTTCAGTCAGTCTGTTTTCTGACCAGTGTCTCGTCCGCAGGAACCCCGTCTGTCCAGTCCGTCACCACTAAAGTCGGAGCTCCGGTGTCTCTGACGGGTCCGAGGTTCACCGTGCAGATCCCCCCGCCCTCCCAGACGGCCACCACCAAAACCAGTAAGAACCTGACACCAGTTTAATATCAGACTCAAACCAGTGACACCAGCAGGTTGAATTTATCTGAAGTTCAGTGAAGAAAACTGACGTTTATTTAATCAGAAAATCCTCAAAAACATTAAAAATCTTTTTTTAATTTGATAAAATCAGAAGCAAATAAAAAGAAAAATAAACAAAATATGTCACAAACAGAATTAAACAGAATATTGAGTATAAAATGAGTCGATTAATCTGACCATTATTTTCTTGATTATTAAACGATCAGTGGTTTGGTCTGTAAAATACTGAAAAATATTGATCTGTTTACTGAAGCTCTCGTTGACGTCCTCAGATGTCTTTTTGTCCAGAACACAAAGATCTTCAGTTTACTGTCATAAGAGGACTAAAGAAACCAGGAAATATTCACGTGAAGCTCAAATCAGAATTTTAACATTTTCTCATTAGAAAATAACTCAAAATAGTTTGATTTATTATTGCAGCTCCAGTCTGTTTATGGTTTCAAACATGTTTAAGTTTAAAACCTAGCAAAGATATTTTACCCATATTTTTATTATAATCTCATCAAATAATATTAAAGTGAGAGTTTCATGTGGTTTTACTAAGTGAATCTTCCTGCTGGAACAATATTTATTTCTTTTAGTTTATTTAATATTTAGTCAAGAGAATCAGAAACTAGAGATGCAGCATGATATAAACACGTCATCAGTATCAGCTGATAAAGGCATTAAAATAAAATATTGTATCAGCCTGAAGTGAACATTAATGAAAGACACTTTGATGATGTGCACATGATGACAGCTCAGGTTTAAGTGCTTCCTCTGTTAGACTAGTTTAAATTCAAATTTGTGTTTAGTCGACGGAAACGTCAGTTTGAAAAACTGTAAACTTCTGGTTTCAGTTTTAATGTGTGAATCCTGTGAACAGCTGGACGGAGACGCCCGCTGCTGGAACTTTGACTTAAATCTCTTAAAGCGATGTTCCACTTTACGTAATAATCCACTCAGTATGTCCTCACCTCTATGCTGATGTGATGATGGTGAAGATCTTCAGTTCACAAAACAATCCTGGAGTTTCAGCAGAAAACAGGGTTGCAGCCAAATCCAGTACAATGGCAGTGAATGGAGACCACGGATAAAATGTTAAAAAAAGAACACAAAACAAACACAAAATGTCTCCATCCTGCTCGTGTGGTGTAATCCAAGTGTCCGCGAGCCACAACATTAAAATTTAACCACAAAAGACGCCATTTACACCATGTTTTTAGCCGAAATGTCAACTGTAGCATGTAGCAGGTAGGATGTAAACATGGCGTCGATCTCGTGATATTTTCACATGTTCATCCATTAAGAGATATATGAAGTCTCGTGATATATCGACGCCATGTTTCATGCTACCTGCTACATGCTACAGTTGACATTTCAGCTAAAAACATGGTGTAAATGTCGTCTTTTGTGGTTAAATTTTAATGTCGCAGCTCACAGGACACTTGGATTACACCACACGAGCAGGATGGAGACATTTTGTGTTTGTTTTGTGTTCTTTTTTTAACATTTTATCCGTGGTCTCCATTCACTGCCATTGTACTGGATTTGGCTGCAACCCTGTTTTCTGCTGAAACTCCAGGATTGTTTTGTGAACTGAAGATCTTCACCATCATCACATCAGCATAGAGGTGAGGACATACTGAGTGGATTATCATGTAAAGTGGAGTATCACTTTAAAATTGCTGAATCCTCACAGTAACTACAGATGAACTGTGGGACACATTCTGTCTCCCATCACAGTATTATGGGATGTTCAGCATTCTCCAGTAAAATCTGGTCGAGTGTTGAACCAGTCTGAACCCGTCCTTTAAGGGTTGACAGCGAGTAAATAAAAACAAAATGGCTGCCATCATCTGACTTTAACCCTTGCTACTCTTCTTCTCGTCCTGACAGCCACGCCATCCACGCCCGCCGTCTCCAACGTCCTCATCAACCCGTCTCTGATTGGCTCCAAGAACATCCTCATCACCACAAACATGGTGTCGCAGAACTCCAGCGGAGAGTCGCTGAAGAGGAAACACGAAGACGACGACGACTACGACGCTTTATGACGGACGGCGTGACCGAAGACAACTTTCTAAAAAAAGAAAAAATCTTTTTAATCCTGATTAAACCCTGCTACTGTTCTGACCACAGACTGATCCAGATCATGGCTCTTTAAGAGCTCGTGTTAGTTTTAGTTTTCTAGAAGCGGAGAGGAGTCGACCAGTCAAACCAGTCTGCTGGGAGCCCTCAGACTGGACCAACACTCAACCTGAAACCTGCTCTGATGATCCAGATTTACAATAAAACTGCATCAAAATAAAAACTGAGCTGCGTCTGTTCTTAATCAAGCTACTTTAAAGGGATATTCCACCAAAAATCCACATTTTGAAAGAGCTAGAAAACATTAGCGTGCTATAGTTTAGCATTAACACCTTAATGGGATAGTTCAGATTATTTAAAGTGTGGTTATACGAGGTATTTATCTACAGTCGGTGTTTTACTTACAGTAGATGGAGGTCGACAAGCCCCCAGTTTGGAAAAGCAGCAGGAGAACCAGTGTAGAAAGCTAATCAATATCCTGCTGTGGACAGGCTCAGCAGCAACATGTAAAATAAAATCACTTTAAATGTACGCTACATTTAGAATATTTTCATCTCATCAGCTTTCTGTCAGACAGATTTTTCTGATGAGAAAACATATCACTCTCTCCAAACCAACCAAACTCCACTGACAAAATCAGTGATTTTACCTCACAGAACACAGGAGTTGTTGGTCTGCTGCTGCTTCCATCTGTTTGTTTGTGTTATTGTGAAACTTCAGTTTTAAAATGTTCATTCAGATTCACTGAAGTCACACAACAACACAAACAAACAAACAGGTGGAGGCAGCACGAGACCAACAACTCCTGTGTCCTGTGAGGTAAAATCACTGATTTCTCCTGTGGAGTTTGGTTGGTTTTAAAGTGATATTCCACCCAAAAATGATAATCCACTCAGTATGTCCTCCCTCTATGCTGATGTGATGATGGTGAAGATCTTCAGTTCACTAAACAATCCTGGAGTTTCAGCAGAAAACAGGGTTGCAGCCAAATCCAGTACAATGGCAGTGAATGGAGACCACGGATAAAATGTTAAAAAAAGAACACAAAACAAACACAAAATGTCTCCATCCTGCTCGTGTGGTGTAATCCAAGTGTCCGCGAGCCGCGACATTAAAATTTAACCACAAAAGACGACATTTACACCATGTTTTTAGCTGAAATGTCAACTGTAGCCTCCCAGGTAGCATGTAAACATGGTGTTGATCTTGTGATATTTTCACACGTGCGTCCATTAAGAGATATACGAAGTCTCATGAGATCAACGCCATGTTTACATGCTACCTGCTACCCGCTGTAGCATGTAAACATGGTGTCGATGTATCACGAGACTTCGTATATCTCTTAATGGACGCACGTGTGAAAATATCACAAGATCTCTTGTGCATCTGGCTCGAGTCTGAGAGGCTACAGTTGGCTACAGTTTTTAACATTTTATCCGTGGTCTCCATTCACTGCCATTGTACTGGATTTGGCTGCAACCCTGTTTTCTGCTGAAACTCCAGGATTGTTTAGTGAACTGAAGATCTTCACCATCATCACATCAGCATAGAGGAGAGGACATACTGAGTGGACTTTAAGAGGGTGATATTTGGCTTATATAGTGGTGGTTTCCTATCAGGAAAATCTGACAGCAATGTAATGAGGAGAAAATATTTTAAATATAGCGTACACTTAAGTAGTTTTTTTTTTTTTTAAGT
The DNA here is from genome assembly GCA_034769285.1 of Lutjanus argentimaculatus. NCBI lineage: Eukaryota > Metazoa > Chordata > Actinopteri > Lutjaniformes > Lutjanidae > Lutjanus > Lutjanus argentimaculatus. Next base: position 542,532 of record JAWZSL010000004.1, on the reverse strand, counting down.
GTCTAAAATACTTGCTGCTGCTGACTCTGTCCACTTCAGAACATTCAGCTTCTTCTACTGGTTCTCCTGCAGCTTCTCCAAACTGGGGGCGTGTCGACCTCCATCTCCTGTAGGTGATTCGCTGATCGTTCAACAACACTGGAAAAAAAACCAACAAATCAAAACAGATGATTATGACTTCTGCATTACAGTTGTAGTTTGTTGTACATTTTCATGTTTTGAACACGAAAATCTTTGTAAACATCTAAAGCTGTTAAATGTGCTGCAGTAAAAACACAATATTTCCACCTGAAATGTTGTGGAGCAGAAATATTCTGCTTTTTAAGTCGCTCTTTGAAGTCGAGGTCCAGCTGAGGCAGAGAAAGTTATTAGTTTTAGGGATCCTGTCATGAATGAACCGCAGTGGCCCTCAGAGCTGCAGAAACAAAAAGCAAACCAACAAAACGACGGTTTAACAACACGTGTAACGTTCACAGAAAAAGAAAATGTTGTAGTGTGGCACAGTCAAAGCACACGTGAACCTTCAAATCCCAGTCATGGTCCACTTTTAACTTTGACTGCTCACTTACCCAGATGTTCCCAAACCAGAGACTGGCCGGACGTCCAGATCCTGTCAGTCATTATTACAAACTTTCTCAAAATAATGACATTTATCTCAAAATATCTTTGGATCTTAAAGGGATTTAGTATCTAAGTAACTGCTTTAAATCCTAAGTAATTATTTTGTGATACTAAAAATTACTCTGTGATCACAAAATAATTAAGTGATTATTTTGAGATTTGTTAAACTAATTATTTTGATACTAAGTCACTATCAAAATAACTTAATATTGTAATACTGACTGATTATTTTGAGAAAATTATATATATTAAATTATAATGACTTACAGGATCTTTTTAATCATCAGACCGGGAGCTTCCACAGCTGTCAAATTCAGTTTGACATTTGAGATCAAAAAAACAAAACAAAAACAAAATAAACCTTCATGAAGCAGAAAAACATCTAAAACTTTCACCAATGAATGAACTGCACAGTCAGCAGACAGCAGTCGGATCTGTTAGTTCATTTTGCCTTTAATAATAAAAAGAAAACTAAAATAAAAATCTCAAAATAAAAAATACATGGCAAAACAATAGACTCTTAAATGATTATGAGAATAATCATGGTCGCAATGATGATACAGTAGAAGTAATAATAATAGTCACCATAATAATAATAATAATAATAATAATAATAATAATCAGAAGCATAATAATCATAACTCTATCTTTTCTGGTGTTCGTCCCACCAGCAGAAATCACGTCCTGTTTTATAGACATTATGGTAAGCATCGCACAGGCCGGGGCGTGGCACTTGTCAAAATATTTTCACACTTAGCAAAGTTACCCCACATATGCACGACAAAATAAGGACAGAATCACAGCTCGTACGATTCACAGCACTGCTTGGAAAATAAAATTAAAATCAAAAAGATTAAAAACATGCTCCGTTTCTTCTTCTTCTGCTTCTTCCCTTCTGGGTGACGGTCGCAGCTTCAGTGACTGACTGAGCGAAGGAGGAAGGGTGGGAAGTTTGGCAGTTTTTAGATTTAAAATAATTTAAAAAAAGAAGTTTGTTGGTTTGTGTGAAGCCTCGAAAACTTTGTCAAAAACACAACAAACAATTTTGAAAAATGGCCAAGCGTCAAAAAAAAAAGATCAACATTCTTCTTCTTTGTCTCCTGAAAATAAGCAAAAAAGTAAGGAGAAGGTCTGCAGTTCTGTGGGTTTGTTTCATCCAATGAAAGTGCAGTGCTCTGGTGTCGTGTGAAATGTTGATCTGTGCAGCTTTTTTGGGGGAAAATAAACACAGAACTCGTCAAGAGACAGATGTGACGGTGATGAACGGAAGTGGAGAAGTCCTGAACTACTTTCAGCCATCTGTTTTTTAAGAGTGAACGCACAGAGAAAAGATGAAGGTGAGGAGGAGGAGGAGGAGGAGGAGGAGGAAAAACCCTGCTGAGCTGCTGAAGTCCTTCACATCATGTCTGAGTTTGAATGAAGAAAAGTAAAGTTGAGACGATGGAGGATGTCTGAGGCGAAGAGGAGGCAGGAGGAGCTTCATGTGGAGGATCTGAAGGGAAACGCTGCTGCTGATTGGTTCTCTGTGATCACATCTCTCTGTTAACTGTTTTCATTGGCTGTCCAGGGTTTCATGGCACTTTTATCACATTTAATTTGGTCATTTCTACTTTGAGTTTATAAGATACTTTGTCACATGGCATCGACCTTAAACGTCTGGAGACTCAGGGCCACAGAGGAAAAAAGATCTGAGAGACCTGAGCTGAAATATTTCAAACAGACTTGCAAATATTGTTTTAACGCCGTTATCACAAGATGACTAAGTTAGTTTTCTTGAGATGATGAGATGAACCAGTTATCACGAGAAAACGAGTTGTTATCTTGAGATCACAAAATAACGAAGAAACAGGTTTTATTATTGAGATAAAATAATTAACCAGTTATGACATGAAAACCAACAAAATAATCTGTTATCACGAGATAAAATAATGAACCCGTTATCAGGAGAAAACAATGTGTAACATGGAGGTAATAAAATAATGAACACATCTCGAGAGAGCAAAACAATCTGTTATCACGAGAAAACAATATGTCACGTAGAGGTAATAAATAATCAGTTTTTTTTCAAGAAAACAACTAAATAATGAACCTGTTGTTGCTCCGGTTACCAGGAGAAAACAGTGATGTAGACAAAATAAAAGAATCCGTTTTCTTGAGAAAACAAAATAATGAACCTCTTTTCACGAGACAACAACCTGTTATCTGAAGATAACAAAATAAATAACCTGTTATCAGGAGAAAACAATCTGTTAAATGGAGGTTATACAATAATTAATCCGTTTTCTCAAGAAAACAAACTTGTTATCTCGAGATAACAAAATAATTCAACTGTTTTCACACAAAGAGCTTTATTAACTTGAGATAATTAAATAATCTGTTATCATAAGAAAATGATTTATGAGGAGGTAATAAAACAATTAACTGGTTATCACAAGAAAACAAGCTTTGACAAATTTATTAACTCAGGATCTCAAGATAACGGGATTAAAAAAACATTTGCAAGTGCAAAGTCGATAAAAGTCTGTTTGAAGCCGCGGTGTGACGGGATAAAGATCTACAAGATTAAATTTGCAATTTCTATGAAAAGAGTTCTGAATATTCCAGGAATAAAAGGCAATTTTATGACTTTAAAGGCATGACATCTGAAGAAGAATGTCAACAATACAATAATAATTTCTGAGACAAAAAGCTGTAAGGTTAGAATATTATTATTAAGTTGTACTTTTACCTGAAAAGAAGTAAAAAAGAGAAACATCTCAACACGTCTGACTTGTCTGAGAGGTTTCCAAACGTCTCATGTCCTTCACTTGACTGAACTGTTCAGTTGTCATGGAGATGACAACGTCTCTGCCTGACAGGCAGAATTCAGGGCTGGAACGCACCTCAAAGACACAGCTAACATTAACATAGTAAATATTTACCCTCCAAAATAAAACGTCCTGCACTGAAACTGCTGACAATCAGCTGTTCTTTCACTGGAACTAAGGACGATTGAATTATGGAAAATGAACTAATTATCACAAAACGATCTCAACACTTGTAGAATTTATAATCAGATGAAACTCTGGAACTGTCTCCTTAATTTTTTTTTGTTAAATCAATCAATAATTAACAGTAACATTAACATTATCATCTGGATGTAAATACTATTGTTTTTTTCCCTTTTTATTGACTTACAGGTGTTTCCTTCAATGTACTGCTGAGTAACAAAAACAAAACAAAACACACAACCTGCATCTCAGTCTTTCATTGAAAATGCTGACGATTCAGCTGTTTTTAGCCACAAAATCACATTAAAAATGAAAATAAAGAACAAGGGACTGGCAATTAAAGATATGATCTTATTGGCAACAGTGAGGTCTAGAAGGCACAACGCAGCTCGATCCTTCACAAATAAACACCATGTGGATTTTGGTCAAAGTGCTTTTGGGTCAGTGGGATTTTTTAACAGAGAGATGATGATAAAATAAACAAAAAAACAGCAGTATTTCCCTTTAACAAGCTGATGACAGGTTGATGGTTTAGACCCGGAGGGACCGAGACACAGACTGTCTCAGATAACCGCTCTGTGTCTCTGAGCAGTAAAGTCTGTTTCTACTGTTTTTATTCAAACATCAGAACAAAAAGAACTGACCTAAGAGCTGCTCTGTGTTTCACCGTCAGTCGGGTGTAAACAGAACCGACTAACAGAAACCAGACCGGTTTAAAGCAGACGAAGGTCAAATATCCAAACGTGACTCAAGGTCCGACTCAGGTCTAAAGTTTGATCCGAGTTTAAAAAACGATTCCAGCGTGATCGAGTTTGTGCTCGTCTTTTTTTTTTCTTTAGGCATCTAAAAAAGTAGATGGTTCGGAGGACGGTGACGTTTTTACGTTTGAATTTCACAAACTGCAGCTGGTGGACGACTTGAACTCAACAACTCGTGCCTGAAACATCATTTTTAAAAAGTGAAGAGAGAGCGTGACAGAGACAGAAACATGGATGTGAAAGTGACGTCCTGAAGTCTGACTGGAGCTCAGTCTTATCTGTGATCGATTAACTTCCCTGACTGAAGAACAAATCTGAAGCTGAACGAGCCGCAGAGAAAAACATCAGAACAAAAACTGTTGATTTTCTTATTGCCAACAAATGAGATGAACGACCCGAGTGATGAATTTATTGTACCAAGTACAGTCGAGTTTATTCTTCTGTGCTGTGAACCAACAACAGAACTTTTCCCCTTAAAGCCACTAGAGGGCAGCGTTACACCCTCAAACTAGACTCTCATGCAGGTGAACTGGGGTCTAAAAATCAAACTTTATCAATCGGTTCTAAAGAGCTTCAGTGGGAACATCTGACTTATTTCAGGTTTTTACTTCACAGCTTTATTTTCATTTTACCAGTTGAAAAGTCATCTTTTTGACTTTTCTCCAAATAGGAATCATTAAAACTTTAATTCTTGGATTCAAACGTCAAACTTTTCCCCACAGCGGCTCCACAGATCCACTGTTTCCTCCTCTTTCAGTGACGTCGGCTAAACTTTCTGTAAACAAACTGTTTGGGGGAAATATTGAGCATTTTTACATGAAAGTCAGTGAAAAATAAAAATATGGTCGTTTCATGGGATTTGTTGACAATAAAAATAACACTAACACCTTATCTGATCAATGGAAGCCCCTTTCTGCAAATTTGATGAAAAATAAAAAATAAAAAAAATCTACAAGTCATTATAATGACAAACTTTCTCAAAATAATGCCTTAGATAATAATTGAATGAATTTAAGATATTAGGTGATGTATGAGCGTATTGCTGCCACCAGAGAAAGAAAAACAGTTTAGTATCACGTTATAATGAGATATTTTCACATTATTACAACAAACTGGTTTCTCGTTCTAACAGACTTTTTATCTTGTTAGAACATGAAATGTTTCATCTTATAACAAACTGTGATGATTCGTATTGTTCAAACATAATAAGTTAAATAACTTCATGTTTAAGTTATGTTGTTAAAAGGTGAAATGTTTTGTTGTAAAAATAAGTTTTCATGTTATAACGTGGTCCTGATCTGGTTTTCTTTTTCTCCTACGTTGTCATTATTTTGAGCAAGTTTTCTTCTAAAAACTCGCAGGATTTTTTCCCTAATATTGGCAGAACTGGGTTTCCATATCAACCTTGTTTCATATCCAGGAATTATTCTGTTTCATTTTTATAAACTCGTCTCAAACTGACAAACACTCCTGACTTTCAATCGGTCTTTGTGCCTCCGTTTACCTGCTTTCAGGTCTGGTTTTAAAATCTAATTATTTATTTGTGAGCTGTTTTTTTTTATTTTTATTAAATTTGGTGACAGAAATCAAAACTCTGAATACGAGCCAACGTGCTGTTGAGCTTCAGAAAGATGTCAAAGTGTTTTAAATGAAACGAAACAACTCCGTCGACGCTGGAAACGTTCTTCAACGGAAACCCGCGATCACACCACAAACATTTTTACAAAATGGACGACGGCGTTCAGGGCGTGACGAGAGCGGGAGAGACGGTGGATGCTGGTGAGATCGAGCTTCAGTCGCCTGTAAGACTGCTGTGACTGTGTGTGTGTGTGTGTGTGTGTGTGTTGTTTTCCTCCCCTCGCAGCCGTGATGTAAAAAGCATCTACAGTATTTACTCGAAGAAAAACGGCAACCACCACTCAACACAGACCTCGACTGCTCGTACAAGATTAGTTTTTTCTATGTTTCAAATATATATTCTGTTTGTACAAGACGGTGACGGTCGCCGCGGAAACGGTCGACATTCAAAAAAAGACTTCAAAGTAAAAGAGGACGAACAAGACTCTTTTTTCTTTTCCAGCACGATCAGTCGTTCCTTCACGAGCCCCACCCACACCTGAACGCCCCGCCCACAGAAACAAACGCCGCCAACATCTGTCCTGCAGCTGCTCGACTGTTTTTTTTTATTTTTTTCCAACCTTCAGCAAAAGAGAAACAGAGGAGACAGATGGAGAAGACGGCGGCGAAAAATGGCGGCGGCGTGACGAATGGCTGAAGCAAGAGAGGAAGAACACCGCCGACGCCCCCGCGAGGCCTCCGTCCAAACATGCCCTCATCCATCCCCTCCACCGGGGAATGTAACGTGAAGAGTGTGTGTCTGTGTGTGTCTGTGTGTCTGTGTGTGTCTGTGTGTGTCTGTGTGTGTCTGTGTGTGTGTGGTGTTTTCAAAGCGAGCGTATGAAGGGGTTGGCGAGCTCCTAGCAGTCCTCGTCCTTGTCGTCCACGACACCTTTGAGCCGCAGGCGGGCGAAGTCCTCAAACACAAAGTCGTCGTCCTGGGAGATGCTGCTGAGAGACAAAGAGACGGTTCGTTAAGAAAAGGTCAGAAAAAAGAAGAGAGAAAATATAAGATGAGAAAAGATGATTTAAGAAAAGGAAAGAAAAAGGGAAAAGATAAGAAAAGAAAAGAGTCCCACACTGAGGAAATCTACAGTTACAAAAAAATAAAAAGACGCATCAATTAAAAAATATAAAAGATAAAAATATGAACAATTTAAACAAAGAGATACAAAAATAAACATATGAACACTATCAACAGGGGAAATATACAAACAGGACCAATACATCAGGCCTGAGCGAGTTTCTTATCAATCAGTATTGATAATTATTGATCATACAGGTGATGACTGATGACATGTCGTGTGGAAGCAGCTGAGTTGATGAATCAAGTAAAGCTGCAACAATTAATTCAATAACTGTTTATTCATCAATTATTAACTTAATCACCAAGTATTTTGAAAATCGATCAATCAGTTTGAGCTTCTTAAACGTGAATATTTTCTGGTTTCCTTCTGTTTTTGAGGACGTCATCTTGGACATTTTTCATCATTTTCTGACATTTTATGGACCAAACAGCTGATCGATTAATCAAGAAAGTGATCAACAGATCGATTGATAATGAAAATAATCATTACAGGAAAGACTTGAAAACCACGTTTGGACCTTTTTTTCCAAGTGACAAGATTAATTAATGATAATTATTAATGATTGATTTAATCAAGAAAATAATAATCAAATTAATCAACAATGAAAATAATCAATAGTAGATAGACAGACAGGAGCACCTGTAACGTCAACAATCGATTTTAATAAAATAAAATCAAAGTAGCAGCTGTGACCTCAGCAGGTGCAGTGAGCACGAGCCTTTTCATCAAATAAAATAAAATAAAATACAAATATCACAGTACGTCATCACAGTCTGGTCCAGTATTGAGATTTTTTTTGTGACATCCTGTTATTTGATGTATTTATAACAGATCCAAAGTAATTATGGTTTTATATTTAAACAAGAAAAAAAAGATGGGACAAGATGTGAAAATCAGGAAATACACAACTCACTTTGTGTCGAATTCTATCAAATTGGTGTCGATAGGGGGGTCCATCTCTGGCACAGCTGTAACACACACACACACACAACGTTAGTATGTCACACTGCTGTTTCCATGGAAACTGCCTCTGGTCTCCATGGAAATCCAGAGCATGATGAAGAAGGAACAAAGATGGGAAAGACCAGAGAGAGTTACATAAAGACTCACTGAGCTGTGAGAGAGAGAGAGAGGTGTGTGTGTGTGTGTGTGTGTGTGTGTGTGTGTGTGTGTGTGTGTGTGTGTGTGTGTGTGTGTGAGTGAGTGTGAGTGAGTGTGAGTGTGAGTGTGTGAGTGTGTGTGTGTGTGTGTGTGTGTGTGTGTGGTGAGTGAGTGAGTGTGAGAGTGTGTGTGTGTGTGTGTGGTGTGTGTGTGAGTGTGTGTATGTCTTGTGTGTGTAATCATGATGTCTGACTGGATGTTAAATAAGATGACGTGTTGGTGTGTGAGGTCACCTGACTGCGGGCGGGACACGGGCGGCTCCACAGGTTTAGGATGCATTAAGATGAAGGGCAGCTCCACCGACACGTCTCTGAAACACAACAAACACACACAGACACACACACACACACACACGTCAGGACGAGTTGATGAAACATGTTGAAAATTAAGCATTTTTCAAGGATTTTTTTTTCAAATTCAAAGATATTCCAAACGTTTTTCAAACATGAATCCTGGTGTTAACAGGTTTTAAAGCAGTCTGACATTTAAAACCAGTTAAAACCAGTTTATCTCTGGTTTAGATCAACTTAAAAGCATCTTACACTAGTTTTAAACCAACTTTAACCCACTTTATCTTCAGCATAAAGAAATCTATCTGTTGTTAAGTGACTTGTTTGTCATTTAAACCCTGTTTAAACCAGTTTGTCACTAGTTTAGATCTGGTTTAGAACTGGTTTAGTTTAAAACCAGTTTAAACCAGTTCATCTCTGATTTAGATCCATTTAAAAGCATCTTACATTAGTTTCAACCCACTTTAATCCAGTTTATTGCCAATATAGCAATCAATCTGTTGTTAAGACCTATTTCACACTAGTTTGTCATTTAAAACCACTTTATACCAGTTTATCAGTAGTTTAGATCGGTTTTAGTTTAAAACCAGTTCATCTCTGGTTTAAACTGGTTTTAAAGCACTAAAATGTGGTCGGTGACACACAAACCCCTTTTCCACCAACATAAAATGAGTTCTGTCTTGAACCACTCTAAACATTTTGAAACCTGAAAAGTTGGTTCACATGTGGAACCAAAAAGTTTTCTTTGACCTCAAGTGTGACCTGTCATTGTGTAGCACCCTCTGTCCTTGATTACAAGGGTTCCACTCAAAACTGGTGGAAACACAGGCTGGTCCTCTAGATTTCCAAGAATCTTGAACAGAACTGCTTCAAGAACCAGAGCTGATGTGGTGGAAAAGGGGTGACTGAGAAACAGCAGCAGGTTTGTGTTTTGTGTGTTGGCTTCACATCAGACACATTTACCTCTCCAACATGCCTCGCAGCAGCCTGCAGGGGAGGAGGGGGGACACACAGTGGAGAGAGGAGGAGGAGGAGGAGGAGGAGGAGGAGGAGGGGACAAGCCAAAGAAAAAGCCAAAAACACAGAGGGGGGAGATGAAATGAAAAGCAACACGTTCACAACCTACAGAGGAAGCAAACACAGTGAGGAGCAACTACAGCAACAAGCAGACGGTTTCCACGGTAACCAACACTGACAACAGGAAGTTAGAGGAGCAAGCAGGAAGCCGAGGCTGAGCTGCACCGACACGGAGGCACTGATGGACAGGACCAGGACCTAATTACTTCTATGAGCAGAAATTAGGCTCAGTAATCAAATTACTTTTGAGACAAGTAACTGTAACTAAAACCACAATTCCATAAAAGTTGAAAACGTAAATAAAAACAGGATGCAATCATTTGTAAAAACGTTTTGATCCATATTCAGTTGAATCCAGAACCAAGACAAGATATTTAATGATCAAACTGACAAACTGACAGCAGCATGTTTCTCACTGTGAGACATCAGCTGTTCTTTTAACACTCAGTCAGTGTTTGTGAACTGAGGACACTAACTGTTGAAGTTTTAAAGTGAAATTCTTTCTCATTCTTACTTGATATACGACTTCAGCTGCTCAACAGTCCTGTTTGGTCTCTGTTGTGTATTTTGTGCTTCATAATGCACCACACATTTTCAATGGGAGACAGGTCTGGACTGCAGGCAGGTCAGTTTAGTACCTGAACTCTTTTACTACGAAGACTCGCTGTTGGAACACGTCCACAATGTGTCTCTGCATCGTCTCTCTGAAATAAGCAGGAATGACAGCATATGTTGCTCCAAAACCTGTATGTCTGAAATCTGAAACATGGACTCGTCAGACCACAGAACACTTTTCCACTTTGTGTCAGTCCATCTCAGATGAGCTCGGGCCCAGAGAAGTCTGCAGTGTTTCTGGATGTTGTTGATATATGTCTTTCTCTTTGCATGGTCGAGTCTTAACTTGTATTTGTAGCTGCAGAGACAAACTGTGTTTACTGACAACGGTTTTCCAAAGTGTTCCTGAGCCCATGTAGTATCCTTTATACAATGATGTGGGTTTTTAATGCAGTTTTTAATGCAGTGCTGCCTGAGGGGTCAAAGGTCACAGACATTCAGAGTTGGTTTTCAGTCTTGTTCCTTACGTGCAGAGATTTCTCTGGATTCTCTGAATCTGTTAATGATATTATGGATTGTAGATGGTGAAATCTATAAATTCCTGCACGTTCTTAAACTGTTGGACTGTTTGCAGTTTTTCACAAAGTGGTGAACTTCACCCCATCCATGCTGGTGAACCACTGAGTCTTTCCAGGACGCCCCTTTAATACCCAATCATGATCCTGTCACCTGTTCACCTGTTCACCTGTGGAACGTTCCACACAGGTGTTTTTGGAGCGTTACACAACTTACACAGTTTTGTTTGTTGCTCCTGTCACAACTTTTTTGGAACGTGTTGCAGGTATCGAATTCAGAATGAGTGAATATTTACAAAAAACTTTATCATTTTGAACATTAAATATCTCGTCTTTGTGCTCTGTTCAAAATGATCAAAATGATTTGAAAATCATTGCATTTTCTTTTTATTAATAATTTACTCAACTTTTTGAGAATTGTGGTTGTTGATGTTGGTGCAGCTCAGCCACAAATGTTTTATTGACTGTAATTAAAAACTCTATGAAGACAGGAAGTGATGTCAGCTGTTTGTGTGTGGTGTGTGTGTGTGTCGTACCCTCCACGTGACACCACCAGCTTCACTTTGACTCTGTAGGACACCAGGATCCCCAGAACCTCCTTGTTGGTGACATCCTTCACACTGAAACACACAACAGAGTGCCACGGTCACATGACTGCACCGACACACACTTGTACAACACACGTCCACTGTGTGTGTGTATGTGTGTGTGTCTGTGTGTGTGTTACATGGTGGAGGAGGCCAGGTTGGTGTCTTCATGTTTGAGTTTTCCGTCCAGAGCGAGTCCTCTCTTCTCTCGGTTCTTGTCGAGCGTCGGGGTCAGAGTGTACACCTTACAGAAGGTGGAGCTGGACGACACCTGGTCACTGAGGAGACAATCGAGGTGTTCAGGTGAGCCCCGCCCACTCACCAGCAATCCACACACACTCACTTCAGATCAGTTACTTCAAACTATTGTGATAATTTAAAGCTGTTTGAAGTTTATCAGCTGTCTGTAGACTCATTGTGACGGTTTATTATATTTATGTGTGAATAAAACCAGTTCACCTCAACTTCATACTGGTTTAAACGTGTTATAGCCAGATTAAACCAGTTTTAAAACCAATTAAAAACACTTAAAGCCCATTTTAATTCAGTTTATCACTGGTTGAAACCAGTGCTGCTATAGATAAACAGGGTTTAGACCAGTTATCATTTAGAACCAGTTAAACCACTTTTAACTGGTTTAAACTCACTTGAATCCAGTTTATCTCTGTTTTGAAGCAATTTATCTCTTTATCAAACAGGTAATTTTGAATAATGAACCATTTTCAATATTTAAAAACCTAATTATCTGAGGTTTAAGTCTATCCAAAACCAATTTCAGCGAGTTCTAACAATTCAGTTCTAAACCAGTTTAACTTTTTAACAGGTTTTAGGCCAGTGTAAACAAGTTAATCTCCAGTTTAAAACCAGTTTAAACAAGTTGAAAACACTTACCATCAGTTTATCTCTGATGTAAAGACACGTATCACCTGCTTAACCAGGTCGTCAACCAATCTAAAACCAGGTTTTTGTTTAAACTGATTTAAACCTGATTTAAACTAGTTTAAAGCCACTTTGATCAAGCTGATCTTTGATTTGAAGCAATTCATCTTGTGTCAACACATTTTAAAACCAGTTTAAACCAGTTAATCATTTCAAATGTATTTTATGTTTAAACAAGTTTCAAAACAGACCAAACCAGTTTAAAGCCAGTTGAATCCAGGTTATCTCAGTTTTAAAGAAATGAAATCTCTTTGATTGAACAGATTTTAAAAATTCAAACTGGTCTGCCTTTTAAACCCACTTAATCATCTAAGCTTATTCAACAGTGGTTTCAGATTGTTCAAACTCACTTTGATCCAGCTCATCTCTGGTTGAAAGCAATTTATCTTTGGTTTTAACAAGTTTTAAACTAAAGTAAACCAATGAATCTTCAGTTTAAAACCAATTTAAACTAGTTTAAACCACTTTTGTCATGTTATCTATGGTTTAAAGCAATGCATCACCTATTAAACCAGGTTTAAAACTAATGTAAAATCAGTTTTTCTCTTATTTAGACCTTTTTAAACTACTTTAAACCCACATTCCCACAGAGTGGATCTCTGATTTAAAGGAATTCATCTCATTTTAAAAAGTTTTAAAACCAGTTCATCATTTCAAATCAGTTATCTTTTGTTTTAAACAGGTTTGAAAACAGATTAAACCCATTTTGATCTAGTTTTAAGCAACTTATCTCTTGTTCAGAAATCTAACAATGTGTTAAAAATGGTTTCGACGAGTTCAATCTTGAATATCTTAAAACAACATTAATCCCATCCAACACCTTATTAATATCAAGTTTTTATGGTATGATGAAACAGGAATACAGGGCAGACTGGAAATAAGGCCTGATTCTCTCTTTAACTGAAGAAAATATTCAGGACTTACAGTCCCTTTTTAAGCCGAACATATCATCCAAAAGACAGGAAAATAACACACACTTATATATATATATATATATATATATATATATATATATATATATATATATATATATATATATATATATATATATATCTGAGTTAATCTTTAAAGATAAGTTCACTTCTTTAGGTTTTATAAACACTACTGTTTCTTTATAATTTTTCTGACCTCAGAGACGCTCAGATAATCTCTGAAAGTCAGAGGTCTGGTCCAGAGGATTTTTTTACTGGGAGCTCAGAGACATTAAACTGGGACTTACTCTGCCTCCAGCTGGGCCACTGGACATTTATACTGGGCAGTACTGAACAGGCAGATGTCTGCGTACTGACGCACTGCAGAGAGACGGAGAGAAGAAAGATTTAATGTGAACATTTATATCCTCATATCAGGAAATACAGTGAGCAGAGTTTCCAAATTTAGTGAAAAATTTAACTGAGCATCCAGAAAATCATCAAAATTAATGAATGTTTGTTTCCAACAACAAGATAACGTCATTAAAAGGTTAAAGTCTCCTCATTGTTCCACACAAATCTGATGTTTTCAGCTCTTCACAGGAGGCGACGAGTGACGTTAAAGACAAGATTCATGGACGTCATCATTTATTCACCAAGTCCGTTTCTCTTTTTATCCACACAACCACTTTTACACTTCAAACAAAACCATTTTCTGTCAGTTTGACTTTGTGTGTCCGTTCAGGCAGCCTGAGGGCAAACGGTCCAATTAGATTTTCAAAATAAAAGCTTAGACAGCGGCACTTTTTCACCACCAGGTGGATACAAAGAGCAGCATGTAGATAAAATCAATCAGGTTCTTCAGTCCACTCTGACCTCTACAAACTACATCTAACAGCATTAACACTTGTCAAGAGTTTTTAATGAGACAGATTTAATCTTCCTTTCTGACAGAAGAATAATCCAAATTTATGTTTCTGATGTTAAAGTCCAGCAACAAGAGATGAGAGAGAGAAAAACAGAGACAGAGACAGACGTACCGGAGATCTTGACTCTCTTGACGGTCTTGGTCGAGTTGTTGGTGACGTGAACGTTGACGCTGATGGGCTCTCCGTGGTAATATAGCTACTCACATTGCATCATGGGAAAAAAACAAAGATATGTATTAGAGTTGTTACAAGCCGGATGTGTCCATTTAAAACAGAACATCTGAATGAATCTGAGGCTACAGCCACTCTACTACGTTTTTGTTACAAAAGTTTTATGAAAGTTTTGCTACTTTTCCACCTTGTGTCCGCACTACCCCAACGTTTTAGGACGCCCGTTTCAGTTTAAAAACTTCGGGGTTGTGTTTCAGTCTGGACGGGCAGAAACAGAGACCTTTGATAGGATGATGCAGACATGCATGTGCACTTCCTGTGGTGAAGGTGAACAACAGACAACAACTGAGCTACAGTTCTGCATCAATCTTAGACTTACTGAGTCTGATTCCATCAGTTTTGAGCTGCTGAAAGACGCAGCGAGGACATCACGATACAGCTAACGGAGCTAACAGCTGCTTATAAAGTTAGCATGAACACTGTATTACCTGAGTAATGAGGGTCAACAGTTGTTTGAGTCCTAAATGTGTGTGTGTGAGTGTGTGTGTAAATAACGGACTTGTTTTGATGCACAAATGTTTTAAAGTTCACTAGTATATGTTAACTGCTAAATTTAATCATTAAGCTTGATGTTCGTGTGGCTTCTGTATGTTAGCTGTTAGCTTCTGTTAGCCTGCTGTTAGTGTGTTCAGCCACCATTTTAAGACACAAACTGATGTTGTAAATAGAATCGTGACTGTTTTAATAAAAATAACATTATCTGAGAGGATTATATGAGGAGCAGTCCGTTTCCAGGCCTCATCATTATGTCCTGTTATCAGACTGCTTCCTGTTCACACCGACATGCACCTGCTCAGTGTACGTGAATGGTCATGTAATACGCATTTTCAGGCACGTTAGTATAGATGGAGAGTATTCATGAAACGGTGCCAAAACACCCGCCAGGATGGAGATCTTTTTTTTTTTTTTAATGACATTTTTAAATTAAAAGGTAGTGGTGTGACTGTAGCCTGAACTGCCTGTGACAAAGCCAGAAAAACTAAACTGCTGTTTGATGTGTGTGATTTATTCATACAGTGGTGAAAGCAGTGCTCGAGTAAAAGCATCAGAAAAATACTCCACTACAAGAAAAGGTCTTGCAACCAAAATACTGAGTTATGCATCAACAGCTTCATGTTGTTTCAGTATCTGCAGCAAAATGTTTTGTGTGACTTTTGTTTGATATTTACACAAGTACTGTACTTGTGTAAATGTTTGATTTTGTGACACAGCAGGCAGGTGTGTGTGTGTGTGTGTGTATACCTCCTTGTCCAGCGAGGCCTCCAGGTGTAGGGATCTGTCAGACATCAGGAAGCTGCGGGTCGTCTCCACCATCGGCTGAGGACCTGGTTTCTCTGGAGCGTACTGAACCTTCCTGATCACCAGACGCACCGAGTTCCTGCAGACAGTAAACAGTGAAGTTCAATCAATCATATAATTATCATTAATTAATCCTGACACCTGAAAAAAAGGTCCAAACATGTTTTTCAAGTCTTTCCTGTAACAATTATTTTCATTATCAATTAATCAGTCGATCTTTTTCTTGATTAATCGATTAGTTGTTTGGTCTATAAATTGTCAGAAAATGGTGAAAAATGTTCACAGTCCAAGACGACGTCATCAAAAACCAGAATGAAACCAGAGAATATTCACATTCATCACCTCAGCTGCTTCCACCCTTCAGAGCACATGACATGTCATCAGTCACCACCTATATGATTAATAATTATCAATATCGATCGGTATGAAACTTGACTATCATGTCAGGGTTTTTTAGCTGTATAACTCTGGCCGATCTCACGGTCACTGTGAAAATAAAGAGTGTGATCGTGGAGCCTTTTTAAAGAGCTTCATAAAGCTCCTCATCCTCCCTGCAGGTGTGAACTCACCTCTTGTGAATCTTCTCTTCTATCGACTTGGCACAGAAAGCTCTGATCTCAAAGTCGACACCGCAGGCCTGCAGAGAGACGAGAGCAGAGCAGAGCAGAGCGGTTCAACACTGAAGCTGCTTACTGTTAAACTCTTATATTTAAACCTGCTGATATCTGACTTCTGCTGCAGAAACACTCAGAGTCAGTGTTTCTGTTCAGCTGCACAGACACAAACACACTTTAATGAATCTCCTGTATGTCTGAAAAATGCTGCTCTTCACTTATTTCACTTCTTAAATCATGTTTATATCCTTCAGTACAGAAATGGTCTTTAAAAAGTCTTTAGAGTTCACCCCAAAACCAGAAAAACATATTTTGCTCCAGCCTGTGGTGCTGTTTATTCATCTAAAGCAGTCATTCCCAAACACTGGGTCACCAAATAAATAAAAAGACTATGGAAGAAATTCTGAAACATTTAGATTTATATTTGCAGTAAAGCAGTTAAAATGTGTGTATAGTTTCACTGATGAGGAGAAAAAACAACAGCTTGTTAGTCAGCTTACATGCACTTATTTTGTCTCATTAATGACACAGACTAAAATGTCCTACACTGTAAAAGATGAAAAAGTTTTACATTTTTGAAAAACTTATATAACCCTAGAATTTATAGGATTATAAGTCAGCTAAACTTTTTTTAATTCTTCAAAATGTAAGAGTTTGAGTTTCACATGCAGCAAAGGGGCCACAGGCGGGAGTCAAACCAGTGGCCACTGCAGAGGTGTGTGTGTGTGTGTGTGTGTGTGTGTGTGTGTGCTGTGTGTGTGTGTGTGTGTGTGTGTGCTGTGTGTGTGTGTGTGTGTGTGTGGTGTGTGTGTGTGTGTGTGTGTGTGTGTGTGTGTGTGTGTGTGTGTGTGTGTGTGTGTGTGTGTGTGTGTGGGGTTGTGTGTGTGTGTGTGTGTGTGTGTGTCTGTGTTACCTTCCCAGTGTCCTCTGGGCCGGGCTGTAAAGTGACTGAACATGGGAGGTTCTGAGGAATCTGAATCAGCAGAGAGAAAAAAAAAACAGTTCCATTTGTTAGTTTCTGAATCACAATCACAGTTTGTTTGTGTGAGTTTGTTGAAGTCAGAGTTCATTCGTCAGGCTGAACTTTCCTCTTAAGTCATGTTTTCTGCCACATTATCTGAAGTCACAAAGCCTCTCACACAGCTCCGACCTTTAACTCCCACTGAAACTCCCTCCAGTCATTTGGTAAAACCATATTACAGCTACACGCTGTTTGTTAGGCATCATAAGTTTGCTCTGACTTCGGCCGTTCAGGGTGATCTGGGCTGGATTCCTGCTTCAGTCAGACCAAAATGTGAAACAGGAATCCTTTGCTTAATATGTCAGAAACAGGATCAATAAGAGGTAAATCAAACTCTTCTCCTCCTCCTCTTAGGCTAAAGAAATTCATGATATTTTTGAGGAAGCTGAATTACAAGATATGTATAATAATCATGCAGCATGAACACAATTAGAATTATAGCTGCTGCGCAGCAATGGTCGGGGCCGGGCAATTTTAGGCAAAATTAGGCAATTCTGAGCAACAAGCAGAGTGTAGGAAGATGAAAAAAAGGTGCCATTCTAATGTGCATTTTACATCAGTTGAGGCTTGAACTCACAATTTCTGGCACAAGAGACTCTGCATATTGACTGATAGCTAAGCCAAATAAACAGGGAAAAGAGACAAGGGATAACAGGGAAACGTGTTGATAAAGAGTATTTGTCTCTTCCCAAAACTCCCTGAATCATAATTATTTTAACCTTAGTAGTCTCTAATCCACATAGCATGATACCTGAACATAAGGCTTTCACATTTGAAAGTCCATCCTGCCTTAGCTGAGGCTCGAACTCACGATTTCTGACACTGAAGTCCATCTTTTATCTCACGGAGCTAATTGGCAAGTGACAGTCATGTGTGGCTTCACAAATTGACTAAGCCAAGGATCAGGGTGCCAGCAGCAGCCATCCATGCCATGGAAAAGAACATTTCAAAGTGAAAGTTCCAAAGCTGTAACACATATGGTTGATTTGTTGTGAATTTTCAAAGTTTTGAAATTTAGAGGCTTGCTGTAGCGCCACCATCAGGACTATTGTCTTGTGTTTCCAGTTGAGGACATCTGGCATGGGACTGGACCTTTGTGAAAAGTTTGGGTAGATTTCTCATATGGAAATGTTGTACAAGCTGAGGCTTGAACTCACAATCTTCAACACCAAGAACCATCCTCTATCTCACTGAGCTAATTGGCAAATGGAAACACCACTTGTAGCTTCACAAATTGACTAAGCCAGTCACCTGTGTGAAAGACAGCAGCTGTTAGCATGTAAAGGCAGATTTCAAATGGCTGTCAAAAATTCAGTTATTGAGACAAAAATCCCAAAATACACAAATTGCATCTAGACAGCATGGAGATGTTGGTCATTAGTTTTTAACAATGATTTATTGGCTCCAAAAGTGAAAAACTGATGTTTAAAAATGACATTTTTGCATTGACTCCAATTGTTCGCATGAGAGTGAAATTCAAAATGCTGTAAAAAATTCAGTTTTTGAGATAAAATTCTGATATTTTCCAAACATCATCTACCACGACTCCAAAATTTTGTCATTTTTTTCATGAACATTGAAAATGTATTTAGCAAGCATTTGCAAGTATATGTTTATAATACCGTTTACAGTCAAACATTTTGATGCACTGTAGGCTCAATTTTCAATAAATCAAAAATCTGTGTGGATCGTTTGTGTAGGACAGTCTGAAGATGCTCTGTAGCAAGTTTGGTGTCAATTGAGCAAAAATTGTGGGAGGAGATAGGTTTAATAAGTTTTACAGTTTTTGAAAAAAACATATGGTTGATTTGTTATGAATTTTCAAAATTTTGAACTTTAGAGGCTTGCTGTAGCGCCACCATCTGGACTATTGGCCTGTTTTTGCAGCTGAGGCAATCTGACATGGGACTGGACCTTTGTGCAAAGTTTGGTCATTTTTTGTGCATGGGAAGTAGGATTTCCTCGGAAGAAGAAGAAAGAAGAACATGCAGGATTACAATAGGGTCCTGGCAGCTTAGGCTGCCAGGACCCTAACTAGAGACGTTCCTGGTGACTCATTTCTGTCCATTCAAGGCAAATTTTAATTTAGACTAGCCAGTGAGAAAACATTCAGAGAGCAGTTACGTTGAGCACAATTTATTAATTTATAACTTTAAACATTGTCCGAAAAAAATACTACATGTATTAAAGGGATAGTTCACCCAAAAATGAAAATTCAGTCATTATCTCCTCACCCTCATGCTGATTGAGGGTCAAGTTTAGTTTTTTAGTTCACAAAACACTGCTGGAGTTTCACAGGAAAACAGTGTTATAGAATCTCCAAACAATGGAAGTGAATGGTGACCAGTTTTCAAACATAAAAAAGCAACAGAATAAAAACATAAAATGTCTCCATACTGCTCGTCTGGTGTAATCCAAGTCTCCTGAAGCTCCAACATGCCAAGTTGACTAAAAAAAAATTATTTACATCATGTTTTTAGCCTGAATCTTCACTGTAGATCTTTAACTTGGAGCCATGTTCACATGCACACTGTCTGGACTGTGTGTGTGTGGTGTGACGGTGTGCAAACTGCATGTTGAGAATTTAGGAGACTTGGATTACAGTATGGAGGCATTTTATGTCTTTATTCTGTTGTTTTTTTTTATATTTGAAAACTGGTCACTAGGGATGCACCAATTGACCGGCCAGAGACCGGAACCGGACGGTTTTCAGCGTGACCGGCCCTGACTGGTGACCGACCGGTCAGCGCCAAATATCCGATTCTGTGCCTGTCATATTCGCACACACACTCTGCACGATGGTCGCGTCATGCGCGCAGCACACACTGCCCATGATGTCGCACCCACCACAGCACTGATCATAGCAGCACACACTCAGACACATGCTCGCATGAAGTCAGTGTTAGCGACAGACTCCAAGAACAGGATAAAGAGAAAACAGACAGTCTACAACGCGACAGAACAGCTGACGGTGTCGCCAGCCGTAAACTTTGTAGCTCCTCATGCTCATGTTAGCCAGCAGCAGACTGCTGTTCACAGAATGAGAGTTAAAATCTCACCTCCTGTTCTGAAGAATAAACAACCTGTGTTGATGCGTCTCCTCAAACATTTTCTCATCCAGACTCGTTAAACTTCTTCTGTTTTCTCACTTCAAAGTTTTACTGCAGCAAACTGTTGCACCGTGTCAGTCTCCGGTTTGTTTACATCGGCTTCTACAATCGGCCAAGAAAACTGGAATCGGTGCATCTCTACTGGTCACCATTCACTTCCTTTGTTTGGGAGATTCTGTTTTCCTGTGAAACTCCAGCAGAGTTTTGTGGACTAAAAATAAAGATAATGACTGCATTTTCATTTTTGGTGAACAGTCTCCTAAAGACTCATTAATCCATTAATGTCACTAATCACAGTCTACAATCCACAAATTGTATTATAAATTGAGTCATGCATTATGAACACTGCACATCATCCTTTACACTGCAGACTGGGGGAATACTCTTTTCCGATTGGCCGACATGTGTGCATTAAAACCATTTAATGCACAGGTAGTTTGGCTCAAGTTTAATCGCCGTTCTAAATTCATCCGCTGGCCAACTTGTAACCATAGCAACATTAAAGGGCACAGCGGTCTGTGGAGGTGATGCAAACAAGCAAACAGCTGATTGGTTCAGTTTTCCTAAACAAGTACGTCCTAACCTGCTCTGTGCGTCAGCAACCAGGCTGAAAAATCTCTCAGACAAGTTTCACCTTCACCTCCAACCTGTTTTATCTGCTTAAAATCGATGTGACATCTTTGACGTTTGTGTTTCCCCTCATCAGAGCAGTTGAAGGGAGACAAGAGGCTAATTAACTAACGAGGGTGAGAAGAATCGGCACCTTTTATATGAACCACAGCAGCCTTTTTACAAGAATATCCTCAAGAAGGACGGGGTTTGGAAGGACTGAACGTTGTTTGCACAGACAGTTCTGCACTTTGATGAAATAAAAACGGCACAAACTGAAAGTTGGTATTGATCCTGACACAAGAATTCAAAAATGAGACGCTGCATCTGTATCAATGAGTAAGTAATAAGTATCATTATTTTGGGATTGATCCGCCCACCCTGAGTGGAAACAGGTAAAGATCCTGAAGAGAAAAGCTGCAGACATGTTGAAAATCAGCAGTGACTCACAGTGAAGTAGAAGGGGTGTGCATGCTGGCCGAGTTTCTTCAGCAGCCTCTCCTGCAGCCGGCTGTTGGGTTTCCGCTCCTCAGGTACCGGAGGGAAGGCCTGAGAGACAGAGGGAGACAGACAGAGACAGACAGATATTCAGTTCAGATATCTTGGTAAGTCAACAGGATTCCCCTCAGTGTCACTCAGACAGATTTAGCAGTCTTATAAACAAAGATGAAGACATTCTGACATTCATCGACAGCGTCCATCCTCCACTCTCACCTGGAAGGTGGAGATGTAGAGATCCTTCCTGAAGGACAGACCCAGCACGTCCAGGTCCTCACGGCCGTAACGAAATGCACAGGTCAGCGTGACGAAGACTACAGGGAGGAGGAAGAGGAGTTAGTGATTCAGAAATGTCATGTTTATTTTCACATTTATTTTCTTTATTGAATTTGTAACTCATTGCTGCACTCCAACTGTATTTATGATTGATTAGTATTTTACGTCCTTTTCCTTTACATCTCAGTTTAATATACTGATTTTGTTTTGTCTCTGTGTCTGAAAGGTTCTGCACAAATAAACTTGCCTTTCATGGAGTTGAATTTAAGAACTGATATCTAATTTCTCTAATGTAGCTATTATTAAAATCCAGATAAATGCTAATATTATTTTGTATTTTTCTTTCTCTTTTCTAACATGGTTTGCTCATTTTACTAGATTTACTATACTATCATTGTTCCTCTATTCTATAGGCACTGGTGTGAGCGTTTACTCTCTGTACACTTTGTTTATCACTCTATTGTTTTCATTGTTTACTATAATTTTGGAGCCATCTCTGGCACAAGAATTTACTTTGTGATTAATAAAGTTTTATCTTCTACAGCATTATAGTGAAGTTCTGTGATGCTGCAGAGATAGCTTGGCCTGGGAATCTTGTTCTCCAGATAGAAGCAAACATTTGTTTGGTACAGAACCCAGAAAAATCACAACAAATGTCGAACAAATGACGCCCTGCCCCTGGTGGCTGTGGCTACAATAGTGAGTTTTCTGGAGCGGAATGGGCGCAGGGGAATAAAATCAGGGTCTACCATATAATCCTTGCAGACTAAAAATCTTACACTCTGCTTGCTTTAACCCCCAATACACAGGCACCCTCCTAAGGGTCTGGGGGCTGTTTATTTACACCGGTTGTGTCCACCATGGGCCAGTCTCCTCCTATAAAGGTCTGGGGGCGACCCACAGCTGGACCAATCAGTTAAGCGGAGGAGGAGTGTGAAAGAAAAAGAGAGGATGAGGAGGGGCGGAAAGGGAGAAAAGAAAGGAAAAAGTAATATGGAAAAGTAGAAAAGCAAAAGCAAAACAGAAAACAAACAAACAAACAGGTAACCCTGACTGTCCCACCCTCCTGACTAATTGGTCCTGCTGACCCCGCTTCTGGCCCTCAAGTTGTGCTCCTTCACACCTGCTGGTCAGGGTGGTGTTCACCCCATTTCTTTTTATATAAAGAATCATGCACTATTATTTGTATTACTTTACCTGTTTACCTTTTATTTTATTTTAATTTTTATTCATTAATTTATTCATTTTTTTTATCTTTCTTTATTTTTTATCAGCACCTAACCTGCTGTCATATGTGACAAATCCGACCCGTACTTGTGTCATTCATGCTGTTCTGTCTTCTGTTTCTCGTCTCATATCTTGTTCTACGTTCTGTCTCGTACCTGTATTGTTCTGTCCCGTCGTGCAATAAAAAAATAAAAAAATAAAATAAAATAAAGTTTTATCTTATGCTGTAAAAAAAAACTGGTTGGATTGAATAATTAGAAAAACATCATGAGAGATGTCACTAAAACGAAGTAAGAAAAATTAGAAATATACAAGAAAGGTGAAGTTAACAAATCCTATTGAATTAATCTGCGCAGCAAACAGATATGTGTTAATAATATAGATGTGGGCTAACGAATCATTAGACAGTATCAATATATTATTTATGAAACAAAAGAATTGTCTTTGCTTAATTCTTATCAATCGTTTGTTTGTCTGACTTAATGTAGGTACATTTTTTGTGATCTTGGTTGATTAAATTATAAAATAAAAAAGAACAATTTAATCAAACAAAAGATGTTGAAATCAGGCTGTTTCTACCTGAACTGACACAACTAAGCAAAGTTAACAAACTATAAATAAAAAAAAAGTGGTGGAGCAGCAAGAAACTGATAATTAAGTGAAATTAAACCAGGCAGAGAAAGACAGATGTTCTTCATTTCACAGCGTCGTCGCTGCTCTGCTGCAGGTCACAGAATCTGATGGGTCACACAACACAGTGTAACACCGGCTGAGCACTCATCCTTCACAAGTTCTCAAAAACAACACATAACATGACGGACATCAGATATGTGAGCATAGACGCTGTTATTCACTCTTTTGTCCTGAGTGTCCACACTTTGGAACGTTTGAAGTCCAACTGAAATTAAACTGGCAGCAGAACTTAACGAATCCAAGTATTTTGACAACTTGGAACCAGCTGTTGGACCCCGTCCCAGACCTTCCATTGACCCTCTGTAAAAAAAAACAAAAAAAAACACTTTGATGTTGAGGAGGAAGCTGTCCTACCTTTCCTGTCCTTCAGATACTCGGGGTCGACGAGGATCACTCCATCTGTCAGCAGGAAGGAAGGGGACAAACAAACGCAGAGTCATCATCACTCAACTGTTTTTACAGACAGATTTCTACCTGCCGAGGTTCTTTAACACACCTGGAAGTGACACGTTCATTCACTCAGAAACTTAAATGACCACATTACAGCAGCCTGTTCGATGTGCTGCGACATTTACAAAATAATTCCTGTAAAATGCATTTTTCAGCTACTAAATATTGAAAAAAAAAAAAAAGTTAATGATCAATGAATATTTGTCAAGCAAACTCTTTTCCAGGACTTTCATAACTTTATGATCCCCGTGGAAAAAAAGACAACAACAAAAAAAAACCCTCTTGATAAAATATTATTAACATACAACTGTCCAGATGTGCTGACTTACCTACTGGGTCCACGTGGTCCAGGTGATCCACAAAGTCTCTCTTTCCCAGGTAAACTGTCACCTGCACAGACCAATCACACCGTCAGATTTTATTCATCATCATCATTCCTGTTTTTTTATGAGGAAAAAGTGACAAACATTTTGCCGTGACTGCTCAGAGCAACAGATCATGACTGAACATACGGAAGATTAGAGCCCAATCAATTAATCAGCAAATTTATCATCAGCTGATATCAAATCATAAAAAATAAAATCTGTAAGGTCACACAGTATTTACACAGATATAAGCGTTGCTACAGTCAGTGTTTCTACTGAAATACTCTATTTGAGCAGTCATGTGTGACTGAGGATACCAAGATAACCCAATAACATTTACAGCTCGTCATCTGCAAGTTTAAGGAACTTCTCAGACCTTTCATTTTTTTAAAGTAGCATAAAGGGGAAACAACAGGCACCTGGTTTTACATCACTGTTCTGTAAAATGATCAATAAATGAACCTTGTAACATGAGTAGCTTCATTTTCTGCTCCGTGTTACTTCTCATCTGCTCCACGTCAGAGGGAAAACTGTACTTCACTACATTTAACTCACAGCTGGAGTTACTTTTCATATTTTACTGTAACAAAACAAAATGTGATGAAATGATACTGTGCTATATGTTAAACTCTGCACCAGTATATAAACTGGAGCTGCACCAAATGTTAGTTCTTTAAAACAATATTCCACTGTTGAATAATAATCCACTCAGTATGTCCTCACCTCTGTGCCGATGTGATGATGGTGAAGATCTTCAGTTCACAAAACAATCCTGGAGTTTCAGCAGAAAACAGAGTTACAGCTAATGGCAGTGAATGGAGACCAAATGTAAATGTAAAAAAAAAAAAAAAAAAAAAAAACACAAAACAAACACAAAATGTCTCCATCCTGCTCGTGTGGTGTAATCCAAGTGTTCGTGAGCCACAACATTAAAATTTAACCACAAAAGACGCCGTTTACACCATGTTTTTAGCCGAAATGTCAACTGTAGCATGTAGCAGGTAGCATGTAAACATGGCGTCTTTTGTGGTTAAATTTTAATTTTGTGTTTGTTTTGTGTTCTTTTTTTTAACATTTTATCCGTGGTCTCCATTCACTGCCATTGTACTGGATTTGGCTGCAACCCTGTTTTCTGCTGAAACTCCAGGATTGTTTTGTGAACTGAAGATCTTCACCATCATCACATCAGCATAGAGGTGAGGACATACTGAGTGGATGATTATCTAAGAGTGGAATATCACTTTAAGCTTCTGTTGAGGTTGAAGCACCAACCTCAGTTTGAATGAAGTCATGATTTGTAATTAAATGAGTTTTCTGTTTTGAAAAATATTGACTGAAGCAGAATATTTTCTTTGATAAAAACGTGAACAAAGCTTTAACTTTACTTTTATTTAACAGTACGGTTTTTTCTATAGTTGTTTAAAACATGAGTTCTTCTATCTCTGCATGATGAGTACTTTCAACTTTTCTCAACATTTTAAACACATTTTCTGATATTTCTGTACTTTTACTTGTAATGAAAGCTGTTTTCACTGTGGTATTACTACTCTTCTTTGAGTAAAAGATCCGAGTACTGGTCTTTAAAATTCAGCAGTTTCCGGTTGTTGCAGAATAAACTGACTCACCTTACAGTTGGGGCTCGACTTCTTGAAAACTCTGAGAAGTTTGGAAAGAGGAAGAAGAGGGAGGAAGAAACAGAGAAGACACTGATGTTAATCATTTATCATTTGGTTTACTTTGTCAATAAATAAACAATGATGAGAAAAACAGTTGTTTTCACTTAAATCAGCAGTTCAAAACATCAGGTGAAGTGATGGTGAATTTCTAGTATTCTGTCAAAATAATCTGAGGAAACATCTCAGTTTCAAACGGGCCACTGTTTATTTCAACAAAGCAGGAAACTGAGGAGGGAAGTGGTTTGAGAGAAAAACTCCATCTATATGTCCTGGGTTATTATGGGATGTCACCACACAGCTTTAATGGGGGCAGGTGGAGGGTCCCAAAAACCCCCGACACCTGTTTAGGTGGTTTTACTTAAACATCACTGAGAACAAGCGGTAGATTAAAGATGTCTTTTCCTGTGTGACACTGAATGGTGTGAAGCTGTAAATGCCTGTCGTGTCCCTGCAGCTCTGACTCAAACACATCACTAAAACTTTGAATAACTAAATGTTCCACTGTGAGTAAAAGACAACTTGCTGCCAGCTGTTTTCAGCTCCTGATTTTACACAGAAATGACCCTTTAAGTTCCTTTAAAGTTACACGACAGTTTCAGATATCTGCTGCAACTATTAATGTTTGTTTTTATTTTTACTTTACTGTCTTTAATCTACCATCAAAACCGTCTTTTTTAAAATGTTCCACTTATACTTTGGATAGCTACATTTCTAATATACAGTCTTTGGTCACTTTATTAGGCACACCTGCTTGTTAATGCAAATACCTCCCGATCAGCCAGTCTCTGTAGAAAGTATGCAAATGTGGTTAATGGTTAACGTGTTAAAACACAGAAGTCACAAGCTAACAGACAGTCTGACAGCCTTTTCCAATGAGAAACCGCAGTTATATGGGCCAAATATGACTCTGTTGCTCAACCAAACTCCACTGACAAAATCATTTTAGCTCACAGAATACAGGCGTTGCAGGTCTACTGCTGCCTCGATCGGTTAGTTTGTGTTATTGTTTGACTTTGGTGAATCTGAACTAACCTTTTAAAACACAAACGTGACACAATAACGAACTAACAGATCAAGGCAGCGACAGTCCAGCAACTCCTGTTTTCTGTGAGGTAAAATGACAGATTTTGTCAAGGGAGTTTGGTTGGTCTGGAGAGAACAATATAACAGCTTCAGTTCCCCGTCAGGGAGGACTGTCTGAAAACACCTCTCTCTGTGGGGATCCTTTTCATAATGTTGTCAGACGCTTAGAACAACAACCTGAGCCTGTTGGTGGCCAAACAAGCAGATGTAAAGGCCAGACGTAAGGGCTGAACAATATGCAAAAAAAACTAAGCATAACTATTGGTGCTTTCAAAAAATATTTACACAAAGAGATCAATAATCACCAGTAGTGTGGATATAATGACTAAGTGAGTTAAGGCAAACAACAGAACAGCTAGACAAGTTTGGTAAGTTCAGAACTGTAATGCAGCCTTTAAAACCAGGAAAAGACGACGCCTAAGCCATATCACGATATGCAAAATGTATCATGATACCTTGTCTCATATCACGATACAATATAAATATTGATTATTGATACTGCTCAGCCCTTATGAGAAACATGGCTGCAAATCACAAAACGTGTCAGACAACAGTGTATAGAGCCAGAGAGAGGGGAGAGCAGGTAACACGTAGCATCACTGTTCCTCCACACCCCACTTCCTCTATGCGGTCAAATTCAATTCAAAACCACAACACTCTTCATACGAAACAGAGCAGCAGATCATCTTACAGCAGAAATGCATTTTAAACAGTTTTAAAGTTTGTTCAGAAATTCTCATTTAGGCTACAGCATCTCTCACTGTAATGTCCCCTTTTCTCTGTGTCTCCTGTTACTGCATTTAGTAAAACAATCAGGATTTCTTCCTGCAACTAATCGTACCCTACAAATCATTCATAAAATCAAAATGTAAAGATTCACACATGGCATAGTCTCATATTTTATCGTGACAGGGTTGAATCGTATCATTAAACATGTATCGAGATACGTATCGAATTGTCTCAGTCTGTGAGATGTACACCCCTAATATTTGGCAAACCATTTTTGGTTTTTATTTTAATTTTTATTTTCTTATCTGTCCAAGAGAATGACACCATCATCGAATGATCGATTAACTAGTGGACGAATCTCCCCTCACTCAACCCCTTCAGTACCTGTTCATTCTGCTACATGAGAAGGGTCTGCTGACAATCGCACATGTTCTGCAGAGAACCACTTTAACATCAGCCTATTTATGTCATTCTTTACTGTTGTAAGTTCACCTGGTTGGTGCTGATGTCATTTGGTACCACATACAGAAGGTTTTGATCGTATCAATAAGCTTCGTCATTAACAACACGTCTCTCCTGCTGTTGTAAAGACAGAATCAGGGCGAGTACTGTTGCTCCAGTTTACCCATCTTCTGTGTATGTCACAGTTTAAGAGGTTAAATGTTAAAGCTCAAATCAGCAAGACTTTAATAATAATCCTCATTTCAACATTGATCAAAATAACCAGGATTATCACTTCAGTCTGCTAAGCTTCATCAGAAAGGCATAAAAAAGAGTCAGAGTGTGAAATGGTCACTTCCTCCAACAGCCACAACACATCAACAGGAAGTAACACATACAGAAGTTACTCCTCCTCCTCACATCTCCGGTCTGAAGGTGAAGTGGTTAAACATCAGCCAAGATGTTCAGGAGAAAACATGTGAGCTGCGCTGCCGAACCAGAGCTGGAAACATGTGAACTGTTTACAGCAGAGCTGCTCCAGCTGATGGCTGCTTCCTGTCGCTGACGCTGATCCTTTCCACGCCACAGTTATATTTAGATCACTTCAAAGCACAAATTAAAACTGATTTACAAGTTTTTGTGGCTCCAGTTTTGGCACAGAAAGCTTGTTTATCTCTGTGGTGTTTTTAGCTACATGAAAAAAGACAGAAACAGTCACTGTGTGCAGTGAGCTGCAGGACTCAGAGATACACAACAAATAATTCTCAAACAATGTCCTCTTTAGAAAGATGTCATTTAAGATGTGGTTTGGGTTCATTTTCATTACTGATGAATTTAGATTATTTTCCTGATCGGCTAGCCTGTAAAACACCAAACAGCACTAAGAAATGTAGGGCTGCAACTAACAATTATTTCCATTGTCAATTCAAATAATTATTGTCTCAATTAATCGAGTCATTGTTTGAACTATAAAATGTCAGATAATGGTGAAAAATGTCAAACAGTGTTTCCAAAAGCCCAAGATGGCAGCCTTGAATGTCGTTATGCCCACAACCCAACGATATTCAGTTTTTGTCAGAACTCAAGAAACCAGAAAAAAAAATCACATTGAAGAAGCTTGAATCAGAGAATCCTGACTTAAAAAAATCCTACAACCGATAAATTGTAAAAATATTTGGAGACACAGACGCACCAATTGCGATTTTTGATTTTTTTTTTTAAGAGTCTGAACTGCCGATTCTGCTTTTCAGTCTTTCTAAGAACAACAATTGACAGAACACAGAAACCTTTTTGTAACTTTTATTTAATGTAAAACAAATATATTTGTAATAAAAGACTGACTATCACATTGTAATCTACCCATTTGGCAGCACCACTGCCTCTGAGGCCCACTAGAAGGCTTTCTGAGGAGCTCCAATGGGACGCGGCCTGTTGGTTGAGAACGCCTGCTTTACAGCTTCCTAAACCCACGGTCACATTTTCAAGTGTCTCGTTTTTGTTGTCCAACTGGCCAAAACACCAAAATATTCAAATAAGACCTTAAAAAGAAATTTTCTGTCACCAAGCAATCATTTCAGCTCTAGTTGTAAATTCAAATATTAAATTTTAATCAGCACTGTGTAATCCAGCAAAGAGACTAAACTTGGTCAGACCTGAGCTAAGATGACTCAGGACCTGAACCTGTGAAACCGGTCCGAACTTGACGCTCTGTTTCCGATCTCTAACTGGGCGTCAGATGTTTATCTCTGCAGACAAACTGCCTCCGTTAGATCCACTCTCCCCTCCATGAGTGTGATGTCAGGTTGAGCCGGCTGCTGTGGGAATACGCTCTGTAAGAAAACAGCCGCCTGCATGTAAACACTCTTTAACGCTTGGCTGGCTGCTTCCAAAAATTTCCAGCCGGATAAACGTGTCTCACCGGTGAGCAGCGACAGATCCACCTGCAGCGGGACGGTCTGCAGGGACGGCTCAGATAAACAGACTGAGGAGAGTCCAAGCCCCCTGTGACAGACAGCAGACTGCAGCACCTGAACGTGACGTAAAGCTTCATGCCTGGACAAGAACGGAGTGTCTTCTATCTGATGGGATCATTTCATTATCTGCTTTAAATTCAGTTCTGTGTGGTGATGAATCTGTTCTGTATGTGGTGGGGAGCTGTTTTTCTGCTGATTCTTTATTTATTCATTCCTTTATTCTACAGATGATTTGAATAGTTTGGGTTTTAGTGATGACATTTATTATCCCACAGTGGCATAAAAGCGGTTTCAGAAAATGTTCCAGAGGAAACAAACACTTGGATTTTTGTTGGCATGAAAATGACAGATTTTAAAAGTCCATCACTTACTTGCCATAACTAGCTGTGATCTCTGATGTTGAAATGCCTCTACAGTGTTCAGTCCTGATGTTATTACAGTGTACTCACCACAGATTAGGGTTGGGTTCCTAACTCAGTACTTTTAAGGGTACTGACAAGGGCTGGGAATCAGTATGTGATACCTTTAACGAATCAACTGAGATAATGAAGTACCAAATAGTATTGAAACTTCTCCAGTGAAAAGAAACTGCATTTGATCCTTTTTGCACCCAGACCTGGAAAAATTGGCTATTTGTATGGCGTTGCTTGCAGCCATTGACCACAAGTGTTCTTTGATTTCATATGACATGTGATTGGCCCACTACCACAGCAGCTACAACCCTCAGGCTCTGTTCAGACCTGGTATTAACATGCATCCTGGGTGATCTGCTCAAAAGTGGACATACAGGTCTGAAAGCACTCAGAGCCAATCGCTCAGACAACATTCAGAGGTGGTCTGGGCTGCGTGGGGCCACATTCTTACAGCAGTGTGAACGCAAATGTGTCCTGGGCCACAATGAAAGACCGCCTAGTCCATCATTTGTTTCACTCTACACACAAGCAACCCCAG
Source organism: Lutjanus argentimaculatus (assembly GCA_034769285.1). NCBI lineage: Eukaryota > Metazoa > Chordata > Actinopteri > Lutjaniformes > Lutjanidae > Lutjanus > Lutjanus argentimaculatus. Next base: position 511,188 of record JAWZSL010000004.1, on the reverse strand, counting down.
CTGAAAAATTGCACTATTTTGTGGGTAGGGTTGGGCATCAAGAACCAGTTCATAAGTGGAGCCAGTTTTAAAATTGTAATTTATAAAGAAATCGGCATCAAATGAAAAACATTAAGTTGTTTCTTTCCTTGAAAAAAAACACTGTGTTGCTGCGAAGAGCAGGAAAGAGGGAAACTTTTATTCTCTTTCTGTTCGGTCCACTAATGTCTTTGTTCATCATCTGCAATGTTAAAACGAGATTTACACAATCAGAAAGTCAAAGCGTATATCATCCTGATCACAGTTCATTTATAAAATCGTAGCGCCCCATGGAGCGTCTCTGGAGCTCAAAGTAGAGACCAAAGTAGCCCATGATATGGATCCTATTAAATATAAATGGTGCAGATTGTCTGTAAACTACAGTCGGATCAAAGGACAGGAAGTGTCCTCTGATCACTGAGGAAACTGTCCTTCCTCTGGGTCAGAGTTCAGTCAGCTGCTCAGAGAAACTTCAACAGTTTGATGCTGATTCAGGTGTTTCAACACCAAACTAACCTAAAAAAACACAGCTACTCATTAGCCAAATGATGAGCAGCACAGTGAACTTCACACGCTTCGTTTCATGAGTCTGTGCTGACGGCACTTCCTCATGTTCACTGGGCTGGTTCCTCACTACACTTCCTCTGCGTGCACACACACACACACACACACACCAGTGTGCTAAGCTGTTGCCCACAAACACTCATCTCATCTGCCTTTAAGTGGCATCATTACCGGTTAAAACATGTCGTCACTTCACACATCTGATGCTCCGTCTTTTACATTTAAATCCAACAAAAGTGAGAAAACGGAAACTAAAATACAGACAGCCAGGGCAGAACATTCCATTTCCTCATAACGTGGGTCTTATTTTGGTAGTTTTGCACTTCCTTCCTGTCAATCCTGATAACATTTAACTCGCCAGCTTAAAGACATGCAGACATAACGACAGAGTTAAACATAACTTTCAGTCCACAGGGCAACAGATGCCATCAGACAGGTCTGAACAGCACAGACTGAACTCCTCACAGAGCAGAAAACTGAAGCTGAAAGTTCAACAAAGAAGTAAATAATAAAACATGTAGTCCATTCATCAAAAGGTACATGTACTTTTGGGTGGGGGGCTGCTGTGATTGGTGGGACTTGCAGAAAGCTACAATGATTGGTCAAATTTGAAAAAAAGTTGCAGCGATTGGACAAAATTGCAAGGTTCACGGGGGTTGGTTGAATTTGCGTAAACTGTTGCGATCACAACTTCCTGGAGGGACTGTGAATTCAACAATAAGCTGATTAATCCATGATTGCATCTTTTTTTGTCATTTCGACAGTAAATGAAGAGTCTTTGAGTTTTGGACTGTTGGTTGGACAAAAGAAACAATTTGAAGACGTCACTTAGGACTCTGGGAAACTGATGAGCATTTTTCACGATTTCTTGACATTTTATACAATAAACAATTATTAGTGAAAATAATTGGCAGTTTAGTAAATAATAAAAATAACTGTTAGTTCCAACCCTAGATTAAGAGCTTAAAATACAACTATTTTAATAATTAATAATAATTTTTTCAAACACATTCCTTGCCTTTAGGTAGGGCGGCATGATTTGGTAAACAAAAAAAAAAAAAAAGGGTGATATTGTGATATTTTGACTGAGTTTGCGATTGCAATAAGATTTATGGAAATGATCAGTTTTGCAATAATTTCCATAAAATCACGATGATGTGTTATTTATTGAGGTCTGAACCAAACAAACATGTTTTCTTTCATCTGGAGAAAAAGGTTTGTAGACCAGCTCATCTATACAGCACTACATTACCTCATCATAATGCTGTGTTCTCATACATTTTTCCTTTTTCAAGAAATTGCGATTTGGTTCTGGCTCTGCGATTTGGATATTGTGATTTTATTGCAATTAATTGTGCAGCCCTAATTCTAGCTTCTCAAATGTGAGGATCTTTGTCACATGACAGTAATCTGGGTCTCCTCTGGAATAAAATGATCAAGTTAAGTAAATCTATTTGGGCCAGAGGAACGAAGAACATTTATTTTACTCTTCTCTAACATTTGTACCAAGTTAATCACAAAGTTATCTTTGCTTGCATGAGCAGAATCAGATCAAAGCTGCCGGTTGTTTCACCGTTCAAACTAACACCGCTCACATTTAGTAATATATGACTTTTGTGGTATATCTGACACACAATAATATTCAGATAGAATCATTTCATTATATAGTGCTGTTATATTTAGTGCTGATGGCTACATGTCAATCAACGGTGCAGCTGTAGCTTCAGTTTTCCGTTTTTCTTTGAAGCTTAAATGATTAACATCACTCCACTGATGGTTTCAGCACTATGTGAGATTGGTTGTGTAGCTGCTCTATAAAATAAAACCATGTCGACTTGTGTCACGGCATCTCTGTGTTGGGACAATAACTCCCTGTTCACAGATTCGGGTTCACACACTCGTTCATCTTCATTTGACCCTTGAAAATATGCTGGAGCCGCCCACCACGACTCAAAACTCAAAACACTGTCGACCCGGAGGAGTTAAGAATCGTTTAACCTTACGCAAAATGTCCTTTGACGCACCGAACGACAACTTTGACTGAAGATCAGAGCTGTTTTCTTGGATTCAACAGTGACCTTTCATTTGGCAAGCAGTCACAAGAGTCGTCCAACTGACGGGCATCTCAAAAATTCAGGTCTGTTCTCTCTCCTGCTGATCTCTAGAAGGTCAGGCATGCTTTTATTTTGTCACATGTTCACTAATGCAATTTGCTGTATTGAGGGTTAAAGCCCAAAAAAACCCCACAATGTCCAGCCTTCAGTTTGTACAAAACACAGCTGTGTTTTTCACAAAGACAAGATCAGATCAGTCCTCACTGGGGCTGCGCAATTCATCGCAAAATTATCGAAACTGCAATATGGATGACTATCTAACTGAGTTTCATAATCCATTAATCAGGTTGAGTCATTTTTAAAAGTTCTTAAATGTGAATATTTTCTGGTTTCTTTCCTCCTCTCTGACAGTAAACTGAATATCTTTGAGTTGTGGACAAAACAAGCAACAAATCTTGTTCTCCAGATGTAAGAAAACATGTTTGTTTGATAAAGACCCAAGCAAATGTCACATTATAATGTTTTTTTTCCCCAGCAATATTCCCCCGCATATTGCAATTGCAATTTCAGTCCAAATAACCGCAATGTGACTTCTTCTTTCTTTCAAATTGTGCAGCCATACTTCTCACTGGTCACCACAGTTGAGTCTAAAGCATGTACTCCTGAACTGCTGCTCCACAACAAACCAGAGGCTCAGATCTTGTTGTAGGGCTCCGCTGGCTGTTCCTGATGGAACATGTGCACGCACAGATTCAAAAGCTGGGAGAGAGAGCCACAGGCTGCTATTCACTGTGAATGGGACCTGGTTTTGCTGCCCAGTGCCGCCCGCTAAGCTCCAGAGACGTCCCGCTGCACGACACAGGACAGTGGAGAAAAGCTCGATCTTATGTAAACGTCGTCTGACGCAACACGAGTAACAATGAGCCAATCACGCTGGTTTTCATGCAGAAACAGAAGCACAAAGTTGTGTACTTCTTGGGACCACAATGCCGATCAGTCTTATCCCAAAAAAGCAGAAAAAAAGCTGTTCTGTGCTCGTAAAACAAATGATCCAATATAATCAACGCAAAGTGAAAACGTCATCTTAAAGATGTGCTTGTATTTTGAAATTCCAATGGCACATCTGTGGGACCGTTTCTGTCCAAACACACCTCCTTCTGAAACATTCAGTTTTAGCACCAGGCAAATAAAGGCAAGCAGCCAAGAAAAAGACGCTTAAGATATTTAGTCCCCTCTCAGGAATAAATTAGTGGAGTTAAAAAAATATCCAAACAATACAGTTTCAAGATAAAATACTTAGTAATAGTAAATATAACACATAATCTATAAGTTGTTTGGTCCATTAAATGTGAAAATGGTGAAACATGTTGATCAGTGATTCCCAAACTCAAAAATATTCACATTTAAGATGCTGATGACTTAACTTTTTTAACCCTTTTCGCTTTATAAAAGTTACTCAAAACGATTAATAGTTTGCGATTAATTTAATGTGACGGATTCATAATTGATTTATTGTTGCAGCTCTCCAGAAAATGAGCAGAAAAAGACTTAAATTGTTGACTGCAATTATTTGAATGACAATTAATAATCAGCTAACAGTGTCTGTCTGCTGCTGACAGCTTTTTCCTCTGAGAACGACATAATGAGGCTGCTAAAATGACCCGGAACAGATAAACGAACAGCTGAAATCATCTATAAATCTCTGTAAACTGGTACAAACACAGTCACTGATGCATTAAAATAAAAACATCTATTATGGCAGCTTTAAGTTCCTGCAGTGGAAAAGGTTTCTAAGATACAAAATTTGGTGAAGAACGTGTGAAAATCTGCATAAAATGGGAGAACTGAAGTAAAGTAAAACTTTGCTCTGCTGGTTTTTGGTGTGATGAACTGGTTCTGATAATTACCATCCTGTCAGAGCACAAACAGTCAGCAAGCAGCCTGACAGCAGCAGGTCAATATGCTGATCATATAGAATCTGTCACATTTTATAACCTGTATGTTAATGTGTGTCTATGTGCAGAGGGAGGATATATCAGCTGTTTCGTCAGCAGTCGTCACTGTTTGCATGATGTTTGTCTTTCCTCCTGCTCGTTTCCTCTCCTCCCAGTTTCCACCTGTTTCCTAACAGGAACTGACTGGGAGTTCAGGAAAGTTAACACCCAAGTGGGCAGAGCTGCGACTTAATGTGAGCGTCTGAAAGGGCTCGATTTTACACCCAGACAGACACGAGCACGGACAGCTGCGGACGCCACCGACGCCTGTTAGTTCTGTTTATACCAGATCTCTCCTTAATCGCTCATTGGTAAAATTAACGTTCAATTAATCGATTAATCACACTTATAAAATCTTGATCGTTTTGCATCTAACGAACAGCCCTTCAATCAAAGTTTTATTTCCACGGCAACGTGTTTGATGTTCTCTGACAGCTGCTAACTAGAACCATACAGGATTTTTGGGGTTCTCCCCGTAGGAGAACCATTTTTGGGTCTTGTTGGAACTTTTTTTTTTTTATAAAAGTTCACTTGGAACCCTTTCCAAGAGTTCTACCTAGATCTCAGCATAAAGAGTTATACCAAGAACCATCTGTGAAAGGTTTCACCTAGAACCCCGTGAGAGGTTCTATAGAGAACCCTTTTTTGATGCAATGGTTCCACCTAGAACCCTCTCTGGAGGTTTCAGAACTGGAAAGGGTGCAAACAAGAATCCAACCAAGGGTTATACCAAGACCTGTTTTATATCATGGCACAAAGAACCCTTGACAAACCCTTGATGAAAGAGTTCTTCAAGGATTTCAACAATCCAATCCAGTCACAACAAATGTGGGTGCGTGGATGTCCACACAGAACCTACACGTGGTCCCTATAATGATGAAAAGTCTGAAACACTAAAAATAATGTCTGCTTTTCAGATGAGGAGGTCTGACCACGTTTCAGTCCAACAGCCAATCACAGAAACAGAAATAAGAGGAACATTCAGTGGTTTATATAAAGCAGATAAAGTGTGTGAAATAAGTGAACAAAGAGGTATTTATTTTTATATTTATGTATAACACAATATCAAAGACAGCTGCAACAATTAATCAGTGACTATGTCATTAAATTTATTATGAACTAGTTTGATAATCAATAAATCAGTTTGAGTAATTTTTTTAAAGAAAAAAAAGAGTTAAGATTCTCTGATTTCAGCTTTTTTCAATGTGAATATTTTCTGGTTTCTTTACTCCTCTCTGACTTAACTGAATATTTTTGAGTTGTGGACAAAACAAGACATGTGAGGACGTCATCTTGGACTTTGGGAAACAATGATCGACATCTTTCACCATTCATGGACCAAACAACTGATTGATTAACGAAGAAAACGATCGTTACATAAATGACAAAAAATAGGTCCGTGCGCTCCACGTTTGGACCAATTTTTCAACTGACAAGATTGTGACAGGATTAATTAATCAATTAACTGAGAAAATGATCCACAGATTAATGGACAATGGAAATAATCCACTTCTTTCAGCTTATACTGGGGAGGAGCTTCATTAAAACCACAATAAAATTTTTCCTAAGAAGCCTACAGAAATAATGTCTCAATCAATCACCACCCACGACCCAACAGAAGTGTGCTGCAGCACCACCTGTGGAGACCCCGTCCTCGACCCGTCCTGCTTATTTTCACTTTATTTTGCTGCTCGGGTCGCTTTACAAACCCCAAACATCAGTATTTGATGTTCTAGCATTGAGACTCAAGACTCAACTATCCTTCTGGTGCGTTTACAAACAGAAACCGACAAACTCTACTGATTCAAACTTTAAAAAAAAAACAGTTATTTTCATTGTCGATTAATCTATTGATTACAGACTGAGGCATTTTTTAATCACAATATACAATGTATTGTTACATCCCCAGTCGATTATGATAATATAACCAAGAATTGTATTTTTTTTAAAAAGAAGTTCATGTAACCTGCAGTTTATGAACACCTGAAGGTAAGAAAGGCTCAGATGTACGAGCAAAGACGGACTGTTTAATAGACCCTTTTACAGTTTGTAAACAATGAGAAAGCTGCGCGCGCATCTTGGCAACAGAAGTACGGCGGACCACAGCAGCTTGTCAATGAGCCGCTGCAAACACCAGCACGACATTTGAACAACTTATATCGACCACTGGAATATCAATTCTGAAGTATCATACACTCAATAAACAAATGTTTTGGTGATTTTGGTGCTGGTAAAATGTTTAATTCAACCTTTTGCAGCTTGATAACTGGTCTGGATGACTGGAGGAGACCATACTTCTGTTGTCAAAATGCGCGCGCAGCTCTTCGATGACGTCGGCTGTAGAAGGTCTATATTCCACCGTTCTGACTGAACCAAATCTGACGGACATCACCATGACAACAAAACAAACAACATTTACAGTTCTGACTCAGATAGATTTTATAGCAAAGTTCATCAAAAAACTTCACAAACAGGCCTAAACTTCAGCACTTAAAGAACATTTTACCAAAGAAATCAAATTAAATGTTTGCCATTAGCTCTCAAATCAGATCTTTTTAATCGGCTATAATTTAATTATCAGAATAATAAATGTCACAATTCAACTTTTGATTTGATTTGGATTTTTTTTCCACTGACAGCTCTACCATTGTCAGACTATCAAGTCTTTATTTGTAAAGACCAACAGATTTTTGGTTTTATGTCCCGACAACTGTCATTTACATTTTGCGTCATCTTTGAAGTGTTTTTTTTTTTGTACACATGCCGAATGCCACAAGTAGGCGGGGTGGAGAGAAAAATTTAAAATAAATAAATACTAGAAGAATTATTGTTTCTGCCTTTTTGGATTCAAACATTGAAATTAAAAGCTCATTTTGAACGATTTCCAATTTACTACTAAAATTGTGTCAACACTAACATAAATTTCCCAGTATCCTTTTCAATGATTTCTCTGGACTATTTTCTAACTTTTCTTTCTTATTTCCTTGTTACTTTTTACACATTTTTTATACTTTACGGGTGCATATTTATGTACCCTGTTCTCACATCAGCATTGTTAGTATCTTTACTCTTTATTTTTAAATTGTATTACCTAGTTTTTCCTAATTATTATTGTTTTTTCTGTCCTTTACATATCAGCTGCTGTGAAACTGAAATTTCCCCACAGGGTCACATAAAGAGCTATGTGATCATTTATCGGGCCCGGTATTTATCATGTCTAACATACAGTATAAGCTGTAAAATAACCAGCCCTTTGTCTCTACAACAAACATGCCAGATGTAAACAGCCTCAGATTAAAGCTGAGAGTCAGCACTTTAACCTCACAGTCATCATTTTAGTCAAATCCACTGTGCAGGAGTACAGAGCAAACAAAACACTGTACTGCACTGTTGAAAAAACTGCTTCCCATCTGCAATAAACACAGAAACCATAAACAAGGTCTGCATCAACTTAAAAGAAAAAAAAAAAACCTCTGAGTGTCAGATGTCATGAGAACTGATACTTTGGTGTCAAGTCAATGACAAAATTCTGAAAATATGACAAACATGGTATTCATTTTTTACAGTGCCACAGGTACCAGGAATGAAATTCTTCTGGACCTGAAGTTGCAGCGTATACGCCTTCAACGCAAGAGGAAGAACGTCCACACGGCACGGAAAAACAACATCACGCTGAAGATGGTAACAAGTCAGCGTCCACGGAGAACGTACCGTCACGATTTAATGACTAGGGCTGCACAATTAATCACAATATTATTGAGATCGCAATATGGCCAAGTACAATATCCAAATCACAGAACACGAACAAAATCACAATTTAAAAAAAAACAAAAAACAAACAGAAAAATGTGAGAAACACATCTTTATACTGAGGTACTGTAGAGCTGCAGAGATGAGATGTAAGAAAACATGTTAGTTTGAAACAGACCCAACAAAAATCAAATCAGCACCTTTTAACAGTTTTTTTTTTTTTCAGTAAAAATGAAAATTGCAATGCAAAAATGATACTTGCCACTAATCGTACCACATATTGCAATTTCAGTCAAAATAATCGCAATCTGACTTTTTCACCATATCGTGCAGCCCTAACTACAACTGATGAATTTAATCGTTACGTCTTTTACATCATTTTCATCTTGTTATTTTTGTCTTGTCACGTCTTTTTATGTAATTTTCATCTTATGTTGTTTTCATCTTGTTATGTATTATTTATTCATTTCCATTTTGTTACATTGTTTTGTTCATATTATGTCTTGTTGCATCGTCTTTGTCTTATTACATTTTGTTTAATCGCTTTCATCTAGTTATGTCGTTTTTATTTTGTTCAGTACAGGTACATCATTTTCGTTTTGTTACGTCACTTTCTTCACATTATGTCTTGTAATGTTTTTGTCTAATGTTTTGTACGTTGTTTTCATCTTGTTACGTCTGTCGTGTATGATACGTGCTGATTGATACGCCTGGGAATCTTCTCTTCCATGTGTTATTGTTCCATTCAATTAAGGTTGAAATCTGTCTTGATGTTGGGAAAACGGCACGCAATGATGCAAAATAACAATAATCAATAATTCACCTCAAATGCATTAAAACTAAAGTAAGAAGCCTGTTTTGAAAATGTAAGAAGTAGAAAATACAGATATTTGTGTTAAAATGTAGGGAATAAAAGGAAAAAGTTGACTGAAATAAGTACTCAAGTACAGATACCTGAAAATTCCACGTAAGTACAGTAATGAAGTATTTGTACTTAGTTACTTCACACCTCTACGTTAGTCCTCCATGACAGTAAACTGAATGTCTTTAGATTGTGGTCAAAACAAGACATTTAAGGACGTCGTCTGTGCCTTCTGGTGATTAACATTTTATAGCCCAAGCAACAAATCGATTATCAAGAAAATAATCTGCAGATTAATCAACAGTGAAAATAATCGTTATTTGCAGCCACAGTACCGACAACTAAATTCCTGGTATCGTGACATCCTATTTGCAGTTACCCTGGATTGAGAACGACGACAAACACACGGAGGAAAAGAGACACACAACAGTGCTGACATAATAACAGGGAGCAGAAAAGCTGAGAATCAGGTTTGAGGATGTAACATGTTAAAGTGTGTCAACAGCAGAGCATCTTCATCAGCCACAAACAAACAGAGCCGACCTGCAGCTTCACTGTTCAATAACATGTCAAACAAGCCTGGTTCATTTACATCAGCTGACATCACAGAAACCTAGAATCATATTTACAGATCATTAGCATAAGCATACCCGACATTAGCCTCCAGTTAGTGGTAGGCTAACCCAGATAGCCCCCGCACCAAACTCCATTCGAAAATATACTAATTTTAAAGGTTCATTGTGTAGTTCACCATGGTGAAACTTAACTACACACATTTTATGAATCATTTAAGTCTTCTGTTCAAATCGGCTTTGCCAGCATCCACCACAACAGCTCTTTAATCCAGTAAACTCTGTGTTAAAGTCCAGATTTCCACTGGTCGATCCGCCCACCGCGGCCGTATTCTGCCTGAAAAACACCATGAGGATTCGTGTCTGCAACACTGACATATTTCACACTAAACATCTGAAACTGCAGGTGTTAGCACTGCGCTGTATCGATCAGCAGAGCTGTGTGTTAGTCAGGTTTTCTTCATATTATACATTAACAGGAGATGAAGATCTGACAGGTTTCTGAAGGGAGGCTGGTGAAGCGGTTAGCTAACCCCACCCTGCTGGGCTAACTTCGCCTCCTACGAACCAGGTCACCGTCTCAGCGGGTCGACGCGGACCCAGAGGACCGCTTGGTGGTTTTTTTCTGACAAAGCGCTCAAATCTGCGCTGCCCGGCCGAGGATGAACCTCCCCCGCCCGGGCCGGGCAGCGAACCGCTCGGCTAACGTTAGCAAACTGCGTGAGCAAGAAGCTAACTGGGCAGCTAACGGCTGCTAGCTGTTAGCGGCTGAAGGCGAGCCGAGCCGAGCCGAGCCGAGCAGTCCTACCTGGTGCCCGCCTTGTCCCCCATCTCCTCGGCAGGCGGACGGCAGCAGGATCCCAACAAACGGAGCCTGAAGCGGGAGTGTGTGGACTGAAGAAGGAGAGTGTTTGTTCAAGCGGCTCCGCTCACACCTCCATCAGCTCACTGCTAACTGCTTCACTATGCTAATTTCATCTAGCGCCGCCTCGGTGCGCTGGCTTCCGCAAAGGCAGGATCTTGGTGCGGTGTGTGTGTGTGTGTGTGTGTGTGTGTGTGTGTGCGTGAGTGTGTGTGTGTGTGTGTGTGTGTGTGGTGTAGCGGCTGCAGATCACGTTGCGCAACGCAGGAACATGACAACAAGAAACATCATTAAATGTTATATATTATATATCCAATGTTGATGAAGAGTGACTCAGAGGAGCTGACAAGATGATGAAGGTTCATTAGAACTAAATATCATGTTTATCATCAGCACCACTTCAGACCTCACACACACACACAGTCTCTGTCTGTAGAACTTAGATCGGGCCTGAAAAGTTGAGCCTGAAAAGGACAAAGCCCGACAAATTCTGTCCGAACCCGACCAGAACCCGTCCCTTATTAGCATATTTCAGCCCGAACCCGATTACAGCCCGACATTTTTATTAATCACCTTCCTTATATATGTACCAAACAGTGGGAGCTGGCAGGGACAGGGACAATACATGGTGGAAATTTGAATTGGCACAATTATTATTATTATTATTGTTATTGTTATTGTTATTGTTATTGTTATTATTATTATTATATTATTATTATTATTATTATTATTATTATTATTATTTTATTATCATTATTACTATTATTATTATTATTATTATTATCATTATTATTATTATTGTTATTATTATTATTATTATTGAAATATAATGAAATGAAATATGCAACAAATACAGCCGGACCCAACCCAAACCCATCAGGTCCCGTTGGGTTTGGGCACCGATCTGAAGCTCTAGTCTGTCTTAGTTTGTTTATTTATTTATTTATTTATTTATATATTTAATGCATTTTTTTTTTTTCAAAATGTGAGGTACAAGTGTGACATGTAAGAAATGTAAATAGCAAACAATGGAATAAACAAAATGAATAGAAAACACAAATAAATGGAAGAGCAAAAAACATTCATACACAAACCCTCAATAAGGTTGTTTTGTCATAGAGTGTCCTCTAAAGTGTCCTTGGAGTGGACAAAATATGAAAATCAGTCCCTCCAGGTTTTTGTGGGCTGTTTTTTGGGGATGGTTGCAGCCTAAAATGCCTGATTTCACAACAGCTTTTCTAAAAAAAATTACAATGTACATTGTAATGGTTTTGTGTGTTTTTTGCAATGAAGTTTTGGGAGCATGTGAAAATTTAAAAAAAATTAAAAAAGTTTAGTTGAGAATAAAACTGCAGTTTGTTCTGAGTCTTCTAAGTGACCTCACCTAAATGGCTTGAAATTACAAAAATTTTAACAAAATCTGCTTTCTTTGTAACTGAAGAGGTCCACCTGCGGGATATATAGAAGCAAATTCTTTTTGGAGATCAAACTAATGTAATGAAGTGTACAGAACATTGATAAATGATGTCAATAACATGGACAAACTGTTCTTTACAGAAAACTGTGGAGACTGCTGTGATTGGTGGAACTGCAGGAAGCTACAATGGTTGAATTTGTGAAATTTGTGAAAAAGGTGAAAAAAATTGCAAGGTCCTGCAGAATTGACGGGGATTGGTTGACTTTGCGTGAATTTTTCCCCTGAATCCATCACAAACACTGATAATTGTCACACTGTGATCAATATAACGATCACCTAAAAAATAATTTAAATTTTATTTTAACCTTTTCATTTATTTGTTTGTTTCCTCAGTCATAAATGTGACCTCACATAATGTCCTCTATAACTTCTTATTATTTTAATTTTGTCTGCATGTAAAACAAATAGAAGGAGATTTGGTTTTATTTGTGAAGCAGCTGTTTTAGTCTTTTTTTGTTTTTAATGAAACTTTATATTGTGTTTTTGTTTCTGACAGATTTATGTCTTCATTAGGAACCAGCGGGCTCAGAGCTGAGAGTCACAGTTCAGACATTTCAAAGTAGTTTGAACTGAATTCAAAATAGTGTGACTGAGTGTTTCTGAACAGGACTGAGCAGACTCCTGACAGGGATCGAGTGTGTTTGTACAACCAGGATCTTTTCCTGCTGCTGTATCCTGTCACAGACCTTCATCACCTTCCTCACAGGGGTCAGGAAAAGGCTCCTCTTCATTACTCTGCCTCCATCAGAGGAGAAGAAGGCCCCAGCATCGCCACACGTTCTTTAACTTGACTTTTATCACCATTAAAAAGGTGCTTTAAGGTTTAAAACCACACAGATTTACCAGGCAGAAGTCCTGAGAGAGAAGTGAAACAGGTCACAGAGCAGAAATGACTGTATTCAATCAGCAACAATGAGAATCTCCTCACCAGCGTTTACAGAGAATTTCTGCTTTTGAAGCTTCCCGTTGACTCGAGTGATATCTGATATTTCTGCAGTGACGCTGCAGGAGAGTCGCAGAGTTTGTGCCAATAAATGTTCAAGCTGAACCCTGAGAGGAAAACTCATCAAACACAAATATGACTTCACATTTATTTACTGTGTGTGTGTTTGAGAAGGCAGACACGACTACACTGCTAAAATATTACTCTATTACAAGATTACAAGTACAAATACTCAGGTTAGAAATATATTAACATGTAAAGGCACCAAATATTTGTTGTAAAAACTACAATTAGTAGTAGTACAATTAGTATTAGTTACTTGTAACTCTTGATGTCAGTCACCTCTCCAAACTAGGGCTGCAAATTTTGTGCATTTTCCTGAACCAGTAGTTGACTTTGATTATTAATCATCAATAAGAATCAAAACACATTTATTTCCTCATTTTCAATTTTTTTTTTGTTTGTTGTTGTTTTTCTTGTTTGTTTTTTGTCTTTTTTTTCTCATTTTAATTCTAAGTTTGAGTTTCCTTGTTAAATCAATTAATTGATTAATGATTGATCAGTAACATCCTCGCTGCTGCTGCAGCGTTTGGTTTTATGTTTCATTTGTATCTCTTTGTTTTCATTGGCCAGTTTGTGATCAGATCACCTGATTGGCGACTAAAATGCAGAGGAAAGGTTTGGATGTTGACTCAACTTGTACCCAGTACTCAACTATGACTTTAAGAGTAACTAAGTAGATTACATCTTTAAATGCATACTTAAATATGAGTAAAAGTACAGACTTGAAAATCTACCCTACCCTAAGTACCCTAAAAAAGGCTACTTAATTACAGTAATTTGAGCATTAGTTACTTCCACCTCTGATTAGCTGTTGAGCAGATAAATAAACTGTATTTATAACAACTAACATTTAATGATTTTGAAATTCAAAGAGCATTTTCTCATCACACAACAGGATTCATTCAAACAGTTAAATATCCAGTGCGTCAGATTTATTGTCAGAAATGTTCTATAATATTTATAAGTATGTTTTCATCAGTGTCTAATCACCTGAAAATGAGAATTGTTGTTTTTTGTTACCTGAGAATGAGCTCTTTATATCGACAGAGGGACACCCAAAAAATAATTAACCCAAAATCTTGTAATTACATGTAAATTGTGACTTTATTACATAAGTTTAATGTAAAGAGTTGCATTTAATATTTTAACAAATTTCTATGATGTTAAGTCGGTGTGAATAAATTTGATTAAGACAAACTTTTACATAAACTGTGTAGGAGTGTTTATTTATTCAGGTAGGTTCACTGAGAGCGATGCTCTCTTTTGCAGGAACACCCCGATCACATTCAGATCTGGAAGCTGCCCAGTACAACCACAGTCTGATCTGCTGCCACTGAGCAGCTCCACTGGGACGGCTGAGGTTAAGAGACTTGTTCAGGGGCACCTCGGTGGTGGTGGTGAGGAGGAGTGAGCACTGGCTTTCACTTTGCCCTCAGATTTATCGGGGGATTGAACCGGCGACGTTCCGGTCACAAACTCACTTCTCTAAACTTTAGGCCACCACTGCCCTTCTGTGACCTCGTAAATAAAGTTTGTTCACACTGAGTTGATACGAAGCATAGTCACATAATGTTCACTTTTTTGGATAAATGAACTTTTGATTTTATATATTTGAGTTACATTTTACTTAAAAATATTGCTATTGGTGTGCAACCTGCGGCTCTGTAGCTCCAGAGGCTCCCGGTGATTTTGGCAAAAAATTATATGAAAGTGAATAACAGATTTTTTTTTTTTACATTTTAATTTGGCATTGATCATTCTTGCAGGTCTGTGAAAAAGCTGAGACAACTCAGAATCTCAGGGCCATAGGTCAAATAGAACAGGAGAAAAGAAAAACACTTCATTGTCTATTTGTGTGCAAATGGCTGAAATTTGTTTTTGCTTACATGTGCAGAAAAAGGCTGCAACATTTAAAACACAACATATCACAGTCAAACAAAATACATTAAAATATATTTACATAGAGGCATATATTTGTGAGTTTTAAACTAAACTGGAAAAGTAGAAAAAAATCCAACATTTAAGTTTTATGTTGGTTTTTTGGTTTATTAGTTTGTCCAGCTCTGCCTTGGTTGTGCCCATATCATTGATTGATTTAAAGAAAAAAAAAAAAACTGAAATCTCCACCCGGTGAAGCATTTTTTCACTCGAGGTCATGATAATGAATTACCAGCTGTGTGCACTGTGCATGTAGGATATTGTTCTTTATTTTAAATTTATAATCCTACTAATAATCCCCATTT
Organism: Lutjanus argentimaculatus; assembly: GCA_034769285.1. Lineage (NCBI taxonomy): Eukaryota > Metazoa > Chordata > Actinopteri > Lutjaniformes > Lutjanidae > Lutjanus > Lutjanus argentimaculatus. The sequence goes on along the minus strand of JAWZSL010000004.1, from coordinate 495,786 downwards.
CTGCCTGCACGTTGGAACTTTAAAGGGTCATTCTGGTTATATTCTATGTTTTTCAAACTCAAACCAGCAGTGGATTTATCTACTAACAGGTACTGGATGAAGCGTCTGACAGCGCGTCAGCTGCGCTCCGTTTCTATCACTCTTCTCTGCTTCCATCACAGTTAGTTTTGTGGTTTGTGGTGATTTAGAGACTCGGTTTGTAAAGTTTACAGCCTGTCATGATGTTGTGTTGATCTGTGTACAATGATGCAGATAAAAAACAAGAACTGAAACTTGTTTAGCAACCACTCGTTTATCTTCTCTCATCAGTCAACAGACACAACATGTGGTCTGCGACACAGAGCTTCATTGTTTGTATCTGCACATGAAGAGGAAATATCATCGGGTAATTCAAAATGAAAATGTTAAACAGCAGCAGTAGCTCACAGGTTGTATTCTGTCCAGTGAAATTTTTTAATACCTCTGCCTCTTCTTATCCTGCTCGTTACATGGTTATGTACCTAAAAAAACAATAATTTGACACAAAATATTAATATTTAAATAATTTTAGTGATTGAACAATGATTTTATTGTTCCTCCAGTCTATGATCATAGCGTCCATAGTGTCCATAGCAACAGTCTGTTCTTCATAGCAACCGTCTGTTATACAGAAATAACAGACCTCAGAATGCTGGAATGACCAATCAGAATCCAGTATTTAACAAAGCAGTGTAATAAACATATATACATCTTATTTTGAAAGAACATTTACATTATTTAATTTGTCCTGGACATCTCATCAGTCATTTTCTTGCTGCTTCATCAGGACACTGGTGGTGATGATGATGATGATGATGACGACGACGAGTCCGGCTGTGGTGAAGTCAGATCCGGATGGTGTAGGAGTCAGAGTGGGTGACGTAGCGGACCCAGCGCTGCGACGGGCCGGGCTGGATGGGCGACAGGCGGAGGAAGCGGATCTGCAGCCCCGTGACGGTGAGTTTGGGCAGCTCGAAGCTCAGAGCGACCGGGCCGACCTCCAACATGGAGGCCGAGCTGAGACCGGGGACCTCCAGCTGAGAACAGGATGAGGACGGGATGACATCATCAGAGAGCAGCAATTATTATGAGTCAGTTTACTGACCGAGGACCAGCTCGGCCCGCTCCGTCACGGTGAACGTTAATGGGACAGTCTGCTGTTTGTGAAACTGAAACTCAAATAAAAACCTCTCTGTGTTTCCTTTCATCTTGTTTCTGTGTTCAAACTCTTCTCTCAGTTCCCCTTTGACAGACGTCATTTGATGGTTCAGTGAGAAACCATTTGAAAACAAGTTTATTTTTACAGGTCATATTATTTCAGAATAATTTCCAAATAAATTTCATTGAAAGAACTATGAAGTAGAGCACGACTGAACGATAATAGGCTGACGTCAGCCTACAACAGTCTATATCTGAATTGTCATATATATTGTCTGATATGAGTCTTTTTTGTTCTACAGAACATAATGAAGATTGTTTTTATTTTTTAGCTTCATAGGCAGCATTTTATGTATATTTGATCCTTTATCTTAATTCAGGGCTCTGCAACCTGCAGCTCAGCGGCTCTTTAGCTCCTCTCCAGTGGCTCTCAGTGACTTTGGTAAAAAAAAATTAGATGGAAATGAATAACTGATTTTTTTTTTTTACATTTTAACTCGTATATATCATTGTTGTAGGTCTACAAAAATTTCAACGTACTGCAATAGAATTTTGAAAAAGTTTTACCGACAACTAATCTTTTGTTGAGACGATTTACTTTTATACTTTAGACAAATTAAACTCACAAAAAATTGTATGCATGTGCATGTGACATGTTTTAGTAGCAGGGCATGCTATGTGTGGTTGCCATGTGCAGCAGTTGTGTTTACGCTACAGTGAAGCTGGGTGAACCGCTTATTACACCACAGCCAGAAGGACTGGAAAACATTAGGAACCAAGAAAAGAGGGTAAGAATTAAACGCCTTGAACTGACCCTTCGCTAAGCCCCACCTCCAAACAGCAACTGTCCAATCATAGCTTAGCAACTGTAACTAGGCCTGTCAAGCTTTCCATTTCTCTCCATGTTGAAGGTGAGCAGGAGGCTCAGAGAGGAGAGGATACTCTGCTTTCATGAGTCTGGACGGTGGCGTCTTTTTTGTCATCTCTCAAAAACGTGAAACACAAGAGCACCGTGCAGTGAATGGATTAAACTCTGTCTTCATCTGCTCTAACATAAGCTGTGAATGTTAGCATGTCTGGCTAACTAATGCTAGCTTTAACTTTACCTCCAGACAAACTTCAACTGCATTTGTTCTGTGGGGGTTTGAGGAGGAGGATGTGGGCTGATGAAGAATCAAAGTGGGCCGATGACGATGCATCTCTCTCTGGCTCGCTGTCTCAGGTCTGAGACAGTTAGCTTAGCTCTTATCCGGCTCTCTTCCTGTGTGCATCGTGGTCCGGCTGGTCTGGCTGGGTGACCCGTCTCAAGGTCCACTGTACTAATCGAGTCCCTGCGCTTCCTTTCCCACAGTTAATGAGTGTATTTCTGTCATCTATCATGTAGATATACCTGCTGTATTTCACCATCCGACCAGTGTTTGCTGAGATGTAAGCTAGCTTTAGCCTCAGTCTGTTAGCATTAATGTTATATCATGTACACAGCTGTTAGCTAACTTTACATAAACATTTCACAGGGTTCTTGTTTTAAAACGTGTCAGATGGAAACATTAAAACATCAGCTGGAGACTCTCAGCTGACTCAAGCAGTTAGCATTAGCTAACATTAGTCAGCTACACTTATGAAATTTGCTATGAGTCATTATTTTAGTCGACAAAATCCTCCGTCATCAGCTAGAAATGAGAATCTGCTTTTGTTTACGTCTCTGCGGAATCACAGACCACGTGTTTCAACATTCAATCACTGTAAACTGCATAAATGCAGTGCAGGCGTAGCAACAGTAACTAAGGAGGGCGGTGCTTAGCGAAGGGTCTCTGACTGTGCATCATGTTGGCTCTTTAGGTGTTTCATCAAATTGCTCGTGTTGAGCAGCTAAATCCTGTGACGTGGTATTGGGTGTGGGGTATCAGAGTGAGGGACCGATGCCCAATGGTGGTATCGGTGTCAGTGCATCCCTACTAAAAATGCACTACTTGTTGTGGTGTTGTGGTGTGTGTGGTGTGTGTGTGTGTGTGGTCACCTTGAACAGAGCAGACAGCTGAGTTCCTCCAGGGAATCGAGGGATCTGCCAGTCGACGGCTCGGCTCTGCAGCTTCAGCTCGGCACTCTGATCCGGACTGCTGAGCTCCTGAGACAAACTGAACACACAGGTCACCTGTTAAATACACACGTCTACACACACACATACACACACACTGCTACAGTGAAACTTTACACTTCCTGTTGATGTTGGACTCTGCAGATGATCCCTGAGCGGGTCGGAGGGTTCAGATGGAGTCACAGAGGTGACGTGGAGGTGAAGCAGCGAAGCAGAACAGCTTTCAGAGGTGATTTGATAGATAATCCTGCCGAAGCTTTCACGTAATCTAACTGTCATTTTACAAAACACTGATCCACCACGAAAATGAGATAACAGAGGCCTTTACCGTCAGTTCGTGTACATCACAGATTGATAACGTTTTGTTAAACTCTGTTGCAGCTGTTGTGTGTAAATAAAGTCTAGGCCTGGTCTCAATGTCATTTATTTGACATTCAAAACTTCCAGTGAGATTTTCAAATGAAGCTTCAAAGCTTCAAACTGTTTGGTTCGAAGCTTCATTCATAACGCTGACATTCAAATTCTAAATGAGCTTTCAAACGCTGCACAGTTTGTTTGTGTCTTTGCCTGCCGATTCTGTTCAAACCTGGTATTTCTGCACCCCAGAATGTTCTGCCCTACAAAGGAAAAAGGCAGGTACTTCTTAGAGTGCAGAACATAGACTGTATATAGAAGTGGACGGAGCTTCCGGCTCTGAAAAATGAAGTCAATGCGGAAGTGCAGTAACGCTGTATTCTCACCGAAATCCAGCAGGGGGCGCGCGAGCTAGCTGCAAAAAGAAGCCCGGTTCCATTGACACCCGTTCTAAAATGCTGAACTTTACAGCTGAAATAAACATATTTATAGCCCGTGTCAAAAAACGATTTTGGTCTCTATCGCTAATATCCCCCACCATGTTCACTGAACCAGACTTGAGTTTTCATATAAGTCATTCGTTGATTTTATATTAAGGCTTAAAGTTCTGTATAATTAGGGGCGTGGTTTCGTGATTGACAGGCGTAGTGCCCTATGGTAGGGCCACTCACTTGCTCCCTTAGACCATACCGTCTATGGTCCCGCCCTGCTCCACCGTCTCAACCAATCATATTCACATCCGGTTTCAAAACTGTCAAAATGGCGCTGGCCAAATCTGAAACTCGAGGCTTCAAAACGGGTGTTCAGAAACCAATGGGTGACGTCACGAAGGCTCCGTCCACTTCTATATACAGTCTATGGTGCAGAACTGAAAAAAATGATTTTAAAATTTTCTTATTGTCAAGCCAAAACAGTTGCAGGTGGATAACTGGATATGTGTCAGTTTTATATCTTTATATCAGGTTATTGTTTCCACATATTAATCCTGACATCTGATTTGACCTTTGACCTTATTGGGAGTTCCTGTATTCTGCCTGCATACGTACCTTTTACTGTTATTTATATTATTGTTATTATCATTATTTATTTACTACATTTATTATTATATTACGGTACTCTTGTGATGTTCCAAAGAACTTTTAAAATCAAATTATTTCAATGGTTTTGGGATGTTTCTGAGCATTTGAAGCTACAAATATTTATATTCTAATAAAATGAAATTGGAATTTTAAATATAAAAGGCAATATGCTGCAACAGAAAACCATTTGAAAACAGATGGAGCGCGTGGACGTACGTCCGTGTCCTCCACCAGTTTTCACATGTTTGGACCTATTTTTCAACTAGTGATCAATCTGGCAATAATTTTTTTCCGTGTATCAATTAGTTTGGTCTATAAAATGTTGCTTTAGAAAGGAACCTTTCTAGAGGTCTGAAAAGATGCGTCTCGCTGCGGTTCCAAACGGACTCTGGTGCGGTTCGTTTGTGGTGTGAAAGCAAACGAACCAACCACGGGACTTTGTGGTAGCAGGTGTGATTTTATCATAATTTTAAAAGCTAAACTGCTAAAAGAAAATCCATCTGGTGGTCATTAAATCTGCTCAGGAGGCGATCGTATAATTGGTACATGTATATCCTATATTTATGAAATTCATTTAGTAACAGGTAAGTAGTTCAGCGCAGGTATTTTCCCTGATTAACAGGCCAAACCTGTTGCACACAAGCTACACTCCTCCTCTCTCTGAACAGGGGAAAACAAAAATCCTGGTGCTTCCTTCTTCTCATTTTATTCTCCCAACACTTCTGTAAACTTATTATATAAAGATCTACAGTCGGGCTGTCAGACGCAGCACTGCAGCGAGCCGTCTCTGTGTGGACATTACGCACATACGAGCCATTTCTTTGTGAGTTTAAATATCCACATCTGAAGCATTAAAGTGCTGCGTAAACCTCTCAGCTGCCTCACAGGCCTCACTGGAGTTCACATCATGCTTTAATATTTAAAGACCCTGAAGAACCTTTTGGAAAAAATGTTTTTAGCCAAGAAAAACAAAAAACAGTCAGAAAACAGAGAGACATAGTTGATTTTTGAATTCAGCTGTCTTCATGTGGACGTGCTGGAAGTCAACATTCATCTCTAACTGGTCTGAAACTGCTGCTGCCATAAACGCTGCAGTATCTGTCCCTGCTGCTCCCATCATTGATTTACATTTCCATAACTTTAACTAACAAATGAGGAGCTCTGCTGCTGCTGCTTCCTACTTTGTTAATGTTGTTTCCTATTTAAAGACTCGCTGCGATCTGAACCACAGACGCAGGAACATCTGAACGTTTCCTCACGCAGACGAGGGGGAAGTCTCGTGACGTCCTCTGTCTCCTCTGAACTGTCGTCCTCATGTCCACAGAGTCGATCAAAATCACAAAACAACAAAACAACAACAACACAGAGTCACATTCAAATCAGATCTCAACTGGCTGCAGCTTCTTTACATACCTGCTGATTTCCATAAGAAACTTTGAATGGGAGCGACTCACCTCACTGAGCCTTTAGGAACGGGGATGGTGGCGGACACGTTGATGGCAGCGCTGCAGAAACAATGACATCATCATCATGTTTAATCCTCGATGTGTCGCTGAGCGCTCACAGATCAACACACAGGGAATTTTGTTTTTTTCTTCTGCGTCTGTCCAGCAGCACCAGGATGTAACTGAGTACTTAAACCTGCAGTGTGGAACTTTAAAAATGTTCTGATACAGTTACTGAGTACCTTGTAAAAAATGTAGTCAGTAACTTAATCCAAGTATCACAGTATTATAGTAATGTGATTACTATCCATCACTTGAGGATTACCTCAGTATGAAATAAGATGAAATTTTGTTTTTAGGGCTTTTCATTTTGATTAATAAGTCAATAATTTTCTCAATCAATCAGTTAGTAGTTTGGTCCATGAAATGTCAGAAAATGATGAAAAATGTTGATCAAAGTCCAAGATGACGTCCTCAAATGTCTTGTTTTACCCACAATCAAAAAAATATTCAGTTTACTGTCAGAGAGGAGGAAAGAGACCAGAAATCAGAGAAATGTTTTCTTCTTTTTCTTTAATTAAAAATAATAATAGATTATCTGATTAATCATTGCAGCTCTACATCACCAGTTAAAGTACATTTTAGAGGTATTTGTACTTTGAGTATTTCTGTTTTATGCTACTTAATAATGTTTTTTTTTCTTTATAATGTTTTATGCTACTTTATAATTCTGCTACATGACATTTCAGAGGAAATGGCGGGATAAAGATTAAATCAGTGTTGTCCGACCTGTCTGAAACATGAAAAGAGAAAAACTGCACAGTTTTTACATCAGAGGTCACAAGACAGAGTCTGAGTTGTATAAGAGACATTTCATATAAACTTCTCACACAGTTTCACTTCAAATTAATGTTTTTAACCACATGAAGCTGAGAATACTTCACTAAAACATCACCAGAGTGATTTTCTCCTCATCTATAGGCCGTGCATTTCTCTGTTTTGATGAATAACAAACTGAACTTGTGCATAATTTATGGACTGTCCCTTTAAAACAAAGCGAGGCTGCTCTGTAAACACACACACCTGCTGTTCCTCTTCGCCTTCTGTTGAATTTCTGTTATTTCCAACCGAAACTTATCAAAACACACCTGCACCACCTGTTGGTGCATCTAAAGAAACAGCTTTTTTTAAAAACCTGATGTGACTGAGTGAGCTGAGTTTTCGTTCGGTCAGTTTGTTGAGATACCTGAGGATGAAAAACACACTGACCTCTTTGGTGGCAGATCACAGCGGAGCTTCAGGTACATCAGCAGCCTGCAGACGAAACACATCAACTGTGAGAACGTCAAGTTTTAACCTCTTCTGACCTCGTTTTAATGTGACATTTATGCCTCTGAGCTACAGTAAGAGTGAGGAGACACACAGACAGTATTTAGATCCTTTAGTTACGTAAAAGTAGAGTAAAAATACTCCATTACAAGTGAAAGTATCCTGTCAACAGCATTAAAATCTCTCTTCTCTTGTCCATCAATTTTCCTCCTACAATTTTGCTTCAAGAAACTGAAGATGTGTGTTTCATCAATATTAAAGCTTTTTAAAATTTCACTTTATTTCACAATCAATACTCCAGTCAGGTGTATTTTCATCCAATGTGCAATATTAGTACCTGGTGAATCTAATTTCATTGTGCAATATCGGTATTTCCTCTGTGCCATGGTGTAAACTTGAAAACACTATATATTGTCACCATTCCCATATCTATATTTTTCCCATACTACATTGCTAGTTACTGTATTTTCCGTTGTTTAAATTGTTCATATTCTTCTATTCTTTGTTTATATTGCTTGTTCGCTATTTATTGTCTTTTTTTCACTGATGCTTCTTATTTTTTTGCTATCCACTTTGCTGCTGTAATGCTGGAAATTTCCCCACTGTGGGACTAATAAAGGAATATCTTATCTTAATATCTTATCTTATGTGTCATTGGATTATTGTTACTGGGACTGAAGCGGTGGACTCTGACCTTCCTCCGCTGTCCCTCTCGATGGTCGGGAAGAGACGGAACGGAGGAGCTGAAGGCAGATCGTCACTCAGCTGGTACTGCATCACTGTTTGCTGCGGAGGGAGGAAGATGAAGTGAGAAGCACTGATCTGATAACAAATAAACGTCTCAGAGACGGATGAAGACATAAGAAGAAAGAACAGGCAGAAATCATTTAAAAGACAAACAACAGCTGGATTTGTGGTCTGTGAAGGGTTTTGTCTTAAAAAGGGAAATATTGTTGTCAAATGTTGGTAAGCATGTCCTTTTTTTTTCAAATAAAAATATGAGATTGGTTTTAAGACTGAACAATTTGGGAAAAAAATATCTAATTGTGATTATTTTGTTGATACTGAAGTTGCGATGTGACTTGTGATATTAGAAGGAATAAGGAAGGAATACTGTAATGTTAGTAGTTGTGTTTGACATTTGCTGTATTTTTTTGTAGCATGTGGTTTGTTTGTGCTCTGCTGCTGTGACATTTGAATTTAAAGAACGTATCTATCTATCCAGGGACGAGTTAAAAGAGATCACCTCTCCCTGGCTGGGACACAGTCGGAGGATCCGGTGGCTGTCGAACTCATCCAGTCGGACCGCCTGGTGGAAGCTGCACTCATCGACACGAACAGCAGCGCCGTAACCTGAAGACCAGAAAACAGACCAGAAACACCTGAAACATCGTGAGCCCTCATCATCCTGCAGCGAGATGCCATTCAAACCAGTTCAAGACAAATCAACAGGATTTTATTAACGCTGTTTCTGACTTTTTCTATTCACAACCTGCAAATAAAAACAGGCTGCAAATCAGAAACACTGCATCCTGCGAAATTGAACATGATTGTTCCAAAATAACCTGCACTGAACACAAAACATGTAAAAAACAAATGTGTTAGAAAGGTAATAAACCCATTATAATAGGGATGAATTTACAGAAAACCAAGACTTATAAATTCAAGGCTGAAGTGAGGGCCACAAATAAATGAATTTGTGTGAGTGTTTCTCTCTGATTTGACAGTGCTCTCACCTCCCATGAAAAACAACAGGAGGAAATTAAATGCTGGAGGAAATGAGGTCCACCTGTGAGATAAAAACACGTTCTGTCTGTCACACTGGTTTCATGTTGTCCTGTTTTTATCCTGCAGAGTCGATGGAATAAAACCCAAGGACACAAATCATAGTTTGTTTCACTTTCTGACTCAACTTTCATTAAAAACTAAACTTAAATCAGATCACAGGTTTAACTGACTCATGTGTTTAAACCTCGGTCACAATATATGACTTTCAAAGTTACCAGATAAATATAAATCAAACAAAAATGATATATATGCTCATTTGTTTCCTAAATTTGGGCTTCCCTGTCTGCTGCACCGTGCTCTTCTGTCTCTCCCTCAACCAACACTAACATTAGCCTGCTTTTACTTCTAAAGAAAAAAAAACAAAACTGACAGACACTGCAGGACGGAGTGTTTTCAGGTGTCTTTTGTGTTTTTTTCTGCACAACTTTAATCCATAAGGCGCTCGTGTTAATTGGGAACGATACATCAGCCTACAAGAGAAAAGTGTCCACAGACATGTCATCTCACCACTTTCTTTTCTTCCCACCTGACAGGTCGCTGGTGAAAATAAGGCACTTTGCCAGATTTATTAGAGCTTTCAGAGTTTAATTACTGTGATTAATTAGGTTGTCCACCAGAACAGAGACAAATATTTCATCTCGTCAGTGTATGCTGCATCAGAGCATACTGAACAGAGATCTCGTTTTAATTTTTGCTGTGAATATTTTTTTTCCTTTACATTGTTGTCACAATTTAGTCATGAAATTAAAGGACCTCAACAAATTCATACTTTTCATCAAAATTTGTCGACTCGGACCCAACCCGTCCACAACACGACCAGATATTAAACCTGCTTGATATATTTTTCAAGGCATGGACCTGCTCTCTGCGAGCTCTCAGATCACGTCTTTGAACAGTTCACACGTAGCGACCGAGCACCAGTTCCCCTCTCATGTAGTGATCTCCAAAAAACTGTGGCAGAGTCGAAAATCAGGGCAAAAATCGAAAATCCTGTGGTGTGTGTGTGTGTGTGTGTGTGCGTGTGTGTGTGTGTTACCTCTGAGCTGTGACTTGCCGATGCTGAATTCTTCATTCAGACCGATTCTCATTTCTGTTCAACAAACAGCAGGTTAGAGTTGCAGGACTGTTGCTTTCACATGAAGAACATAAAAGCTGCATTTCCACTGCAGGGTTCAGCTCGACTCAACTGGGCTCTACTCACTATCTTTTAGTTTTACATTGTCAAGAGTTATCAAAAGCACCTGGTACTTTACTTTGTATCACCAAACCAAGGTGAGCTGAGTGGATACCAAAAGGTGGAGTGAAAACACTGCAGACCATCAGTCTTTTGTCTTGTTCTTCTCTGTGACAAACAGCCATCCCCTCCATGTTCTTCATTGTTCTGATATTTGTGTGTTTGTGTGGGGTTGAAGATGATGTCACGGCAGTTTCACGCAGCAGCACTATGACAAGTGGTTAAAAATCCTGCCTACACTGAGGGGGGGTTCCTATATCTCAAGTGGAAAATGAAATTGAGAAAAGCACCTGTAGCAGAAAGTGAGTCACTGTAACACACCACCTGTCTGTTTTTAAAGTGGGGATGAACAATTTATTGAACTGTTACCTAAGTTGCAATATGGTCGACTGCAATTTTCAATCACAGGAGGTTTAATATTTGATAAAAACCCAACTTCTGTTTGTGAAATGACTGTGATGCTGCAGAGATGTTGCTGGTCTACACATCAGATTCAACAGACTTAAGGAAACATCTTTGTAGAACTAGTGATTATTTCATTAGAAACTAATCTTTTTATGATTAATCAATAATTTGGTCCATAAATGTCAGAAAATGTCAATCAGTGTTTCCCAAAGTCCAAGGTGACGTCCTTAAATGTCTTGTTTTGTCCTCGACCCAAAGATATTCAGTTTACAGTCACAGAGGAGTAAAGAAACCAGAAAATATTCACATCTGAGGAACTAAAATCAGAGAATTTGGACAATTTTGTGCAGCGAACCTTGTAATGTTCAAACTGACCTGAGCAGCTCGGCATGTAGCACTTGACTCTGATCTCTCCTTCGATGTCGGCCTTCATCAAAACTCCCTGCGGCAGAAAACAGCACCCAGCAGACAGAAACCAGGTTATAGGTTTGGGCGGTATCTATTTTTTCATACAATCCTGACATTTTATGGTATTTATGTGAAAAAACAAATCATTAAAAGTCATTATAGCATATATAACATTGTCTGGCTTACAATGCTTTGTGTCTAATAAGCAATTAGCCTTCTTAGACAAGTATTGTTGGGTTTAAATACTCAGAATAAAAGAATATACAGGAAATAAGCGCCGTTACTCCATAGATTCATGCTGAAGGACCCAATGATGCTCGTTGCCGTGGATACCAGCACTTCATTTGGCTGAGCGGACAGATGTATCATGTGGCTAATAAACTGCTGTTGTAGTTGTAAGACATAATATCAAAATAAAGTTATATATGGTGATGTTTTAGTGACATCACATCTAGTCATATTTAATCATTAGTCAGGGAGTCCCTCCAGGAAGCTGCGATGTTACAAGGTTGTGAATTCTGCACGACCTTTTGTCCAAACTCTGCAACTTTTCCGCAAATTGAACCAATCACAACAGTCCCCCGTGCAAACATCACACATGAACGTCTCAATGAACCGACTCAATGTTTTGTTTTATTATTCACTAGTTTTTTGCATTTATATTTTTTTTTATTGTTTCACAGGTACTGAAAAGAACACAAGGTTTGTCTTTGTTATTGACATTCATCGATGCTTCGTCCACTTTTATTTTATAATTTTGTTTTGACTGAGTTTGAGCTCCAAAAACATTTAGTCTTTTTGTGGTGCACTGGGCGTATTTTCACACAGTTAATCATGAGCCTTTTTGGTGAGGTTACTTAGAACTTTTAAGGAATTATATAAAAAAAAAAAAATCACAACTTTCTTTTGCAATTTTCACTTGCTTGCAATTTTATTGCAAAAAAAAAAAAGCCTAAAAACGTTGCAACACACGATTAAGCCTATTATTTATTTTCTGCCTCCAAATAATTCTTCTGTTGGCTAAGATCCCCATTGTAATAAATTCATTTCATTTTAGATTTTTATTTTCCATCGATACAAAAAAACTGTTGCAACTTCTGAGTTTCAGACAACTTTATTCACAATGACGGTTTTAAAACTCTTCTAGATTTCCAAACACCCTGGTATCCTGTGATACAAGCCTACAGGACAGGAGAGCACCGCTTCAGGGTGCTAAAGACTGATCGACGTCTGAAACTGACACCAGATTTTACATAATCGTCATTTTATGCTGTTTTTAGTTGGCAGCTTTTAAATGGCAGTTTATGCCTTAAACAGCCTTTAAAGCCTCAGCCTTCAAATGTATTGTATCTTAATTTTATTGCCTGATTTTTAATGAGTGTATATGTGTGTATGGATGTATATATATATATATATTGTATTTCCTGTTTTTATTCCTAGTTTTTAATATGTGAAGCACTTTGAGCCACATGTTTTGTATGAAAGGTGCTATATCACGTTGGTGTTACTCACGTTGGAGCCGATGACGACCGTCATCCGTTCAATCACGTCCACAAATATCTCACTCTTCCCTCCCTGGAAACACGCGCGCGCGCGCCACACAACACACACACACACACACACACACACACACACACGTATGGAAACAGTGAGGTCACTTCAGTCTGTTTCAGGAAGTCAAGCTGGGACCTGATTATTTACTGGAACATGTCAGTTATTTTTAAAACACCCCACCTGCGAAAAAAAAAACAAAAGAAACAAAAAAAAAAAAAACAACTCAATTTCTTCATTACAGCTGCAACTAACAATTATTTTCCACAGTTGATTAATCCGTTGATCATTTTTTTGATTAATAAATCAGTTGTTTGGTCCATAATATGGTGAAAAATGTTGATCAAAGCTCAAGATGACGTCCTCAAATGTCTTGTTTTGTCCACAACTCAAAGATATTCAGTTTACTGTCAGTGAGGAGGAAAGAAACAAGAAAATATTCACATTTAAGAAACTGAAATCAGAGAATTTTTTTTCTTAAAAAATGACTCAAACTGATTAATTGACGACCGTTGGTGAATAATTTAATAATCAATTCATCATTGCAGCTTTACTCCTCATCAATGATTAATAAAGTTAGATTCATCTAACAATTCTGACCAATCCTGAAATTTTGTAAAATTCAGAAGTTTAATTTAGATTTTCTTTAATAATCAGTTGTTCATTTTAAGAAACCTGTCTTATTCTCTCTGTTGTATATTTACTCTACATACGCTGCTCAAAAAATGAAGGGAACATTAATCATCACAGTATAACACCAAGTCAGTTAAACTCCTGGGACATCGATCTGTCCGGTGATGAAGCCTAAGTGCTTGTCAATCAGTTTCAGCTGCTTTGGTGCAAATGAAAGTGACCACAGGTGGACAGGAGAGGCAACAGCAAGACAACCCCCAAAAAGGGAATGGTTTTGCAGATGAAGGCCACATACCATTTCTCTCTCCTCATCCTTCCTGACTGGTTTTTCTCTAGTTTTGCGTTTTGCTTGCGTCCTCGTCACTACTGGTAGCGTGAGCAGCCGTTCAGGTTGCACAGGTAGTCCAGCTCCTCCAGGATGCCACATCGACACAAGCTGTCACAAGAAGGTTTGCTGTGTCTCCCAGCACAGTTTCAAGAGTGTGGAGGAGATACCAGGAGACGGGCCGTTACACGAGGAGAGCTGGACAGAGCTGTAGAAGGGCAGCAAACCAGCAACAGGACCGGTATCTGCTCCTTGGTGTGAGGAGGAACAGGAGGAACACCACCAGAGCCCTACAAAACCTCGAGCAGGCTACTCATGTGCATGTTTCCGATCAAACTGTCAGACTCCATAAGGGTGGAATGAGGGCCCGACGTCCTCTAGTGGGACCTGTGCTCACAGCTCAGCACCGTGCAGCTCGACTGGCATTTGCCAGACAACACCAGAATTGGCAGGTTCACCACTGGCGTCTTGTTATCTTCACAGACGAGAGCAGGTTCACAATGAGCACATGTGACAGACGTGACAGAGTCTGGAGACGCTGTGGAGAGCGTCATTCTGCACACAGCGTCATCCAGCATGGCCGGGTCAGTGATGGTCTGGGGAGGCGTATCCTTGGCGGGTCGCACAAACCTTCACATGCTCACCAGCAGTGCCCTGACTGCTGTAGAACCAGGATGAAATCCTCAGAGCCACTGTCAGACCTGACACTGGGTATTGGTGCATCAGGCGCCACCAAGTAGCTCCACAGACTGTCCAGGAGCTCAGTGATGCCCTGATCAGGTCTGGCAGGGGATCCCCCAGGACACCATTCACCGTCTCATCAGGAACACACACAGGCATGAGGGGGCCACACACACTACTGAGCCACATTATGAGTCAGCCTTTCACTTTGATTTTCAGTGTGATTTTGAACGCAGCCCTCAGTGGGTTAATGATTTTGGGTTCCGTTGACCGTTTTTACGTCATTTTGTTCTTGATGAATTGATGAATAAAGATTTTCAACTTGAATATTTCCTTCATCGAGAGCTGATGTGTGATTTAAGTGTTCCCTTCATTTTTTAAGCAGTGTATTAACTGCACTTTAATAAAGCAAATGCATTTCTTATCCAATTATTCAATTAATTAATGGAACAATCAACAGAAAACTGGATTACTTAAATAGACAGGTGGAGCCTAAGTCATAAGTGCCATAATGTTTATATATTCTAACAAAGCTGCTGATTTAACACTTGAATATAAAGTTGTACAGCTTCTCCATTTTCAACATTTAACTCTGAGCAGCTGCAGGGCCTGTTTGTTGTTTGTTTGTGTTTCTAAAGGACAAAATTATCGTCCTGGAAAATGAGCCACTAACAGACTTCCTCACAGACTCGACAGACTTCCCTGTCTGGAAAACACCAACATGTTCCAGAACTCTGAGCTGTGAGAACTTGTTCTGTTACTTAAAACCTGAAGTGGAAAATAAAGATTTAAGTGGATGATAGCAGTTAGTTTTCCACTGTCTGTATTTTGTGTCATCGTGTTGTTGTTCTTCAGGTCTGCAGGTGTGCTGATGTGTACCTGCTCTCTGCTGGACTGGATGGGTCTGGTGGCTGCAGAGCTTGGAGCCACTTTACTCTGTTGAGTCTCTGCTCCAAACTGCAGCAAACAGAGACACACGTTTAAAAAAAAATATACAAATCAATTTCATCTTGGACATTTCAAGCAACAGTTCACCACAAAATCAAAAATGCATATTTTCCCTCTGGCCTGTAGAGCTATTTATCCATCTAGATAGTTTTGGTGCGAGCTGCAGAGTTTTGGAGATATCAGCTGTAAAGATGTCTGCCTTCTCTCCAGTATAATGAAGCTAAGTGGCTTCTGGTGTTCAAAGCCACAAAAAATATATTTGAAAATTTTAAACCAGTGTCTGTATCCAAAAACCATGACCTGTTCACTGAAGATAATGCACACAAGAAACACTGGTTTCAAGTTTTTAAAATGTTTTTGTTGTTGTTGTTGCTTTGCGCCAAAAATTTAAAATCTAGCAAAGACGGCCAAAAGCATTTTAATTAACATTAAACTGTTATCAGACCTTTATTTTGAAAGGGGTCAATGCTGGTTTCATGGGTCATGATAATTAACTGTATCTTTTATATTAAACTGTAACTTTATTCATTCAGTGCTGTTCATCCATGTTGTTTATGTTGTTCTTCTTCTACTTTTGCTGCTGTTATCACTGTAACCTGTATGCAGCCTGCATGGTTCACTGGAAAACATCAAGTTTTGGACATTGACAACAAAATATTCGCCCAAAATTCATCATGTGGTGATTCAGAAAGGGTGACCAGCAGCAGAAGTGTCCAATATAGAACACCTTTGCCTGTTTCATTATTAGAGATTTGGCCGTTATTAGGACATTATATCATTTGTGTCTGACTCACAGCAGCCTGATCAGTTTCTCAGTGTCAGCAGGTGTTACTGGTGTTGACGTACCAAGCCGACGTTACTGAGGTCAAACAGGCTGAACGGTCTGGAGGAGACCGCCTCAGTCTGGATGAAGTTCTTCAGAACGTCAGAGGATGTTGTCTGGATGTAACCATAGTCCTGGCAGACAGACAGACAGACAGACAGACAGACAGACAGACAGACAGAGGGAGAGTTACCTTCTATAGAAACATTATTCTCTCTATGAGGACTCATCCTTCATTCTGGAAGTATTCATAGAGCTCTGGGGCTGCACGTTAAGCTCCACCCTGAGTCTAGTCTTGCAGGGAGGACGCCTGGAGGGAAAAAGACTCACCACAACCTCGTCCAGCAGCTCGTAGATGAGAGCAAAGTTCATCTGCACCGACTTCTCTGACAGGCAGCCGCAGTAATCTTTAACCAGAGCTGTTAACCTGTGGAGGGAGGAAGTCGTGTGTTAACTGACCTTTGAACTCGTTCATCTCCATAAACTGTGTTTCCATCCAAAGGTATCACAATTTTTAACCAAATTTTGAGCAAACAGCAGAAAGACAATGTGAGTGAATATTTGTTTCCATTCATTACTGTCATCAGATTATTAGAAGTTGGTTCATTGAGATAAGCAGTAGGTGGCACCTTACAGCATTGCAGAAGAAGAAGGCGCAACAAGCATCAGTGGAACCTCGAACTGTAATGCTTCGATTTCCAAGCCTCATAATTTCATGGTAAATATGTGGTAATTACAAGTAATATATTTGAAATTTCTTAGAAAATTACCTCCAAATCTCATGGTTAATTAAGTGACAATCAGCAAGTATTGTTTTCATGTAGTTGATGGTAATTAGAAAGCAAAATATTTGAAATTTCTCAGAATTTACCTGCAAATTACCCCCAGATTTCATAGTAACTCACAAGCGTCATTCGTTTTTTTTTTTTTTAAATTGACATTTAAGTCCAACATTTTGTCATGACGTGAATGTTGTAAGACATTTTTATATTGTGAATACCCCCCACCCATCTAACCCTCCCTATATCTCCATGCCTAATAAAAAATATACTGAGTATATCAATATACAACAGAACAGAACCAAAATTTAAATTAACGAGAAAACCAAAGAAAAAAAATGAATAAAACTTATGTACATATACATGTTTTCAGGAACGAGTCGCAAGTGTCGTTTTCATGCAAGTCAGTGGTAATTACCTCATTATCCTTTGAAATTAACCCCAAATTTACCCAAACTTTCATGGTAAATGTGTGATCATGTAAAATAAAGTACTGCGACTGCTTGCATGACAAAGACACTTGCGAATTATCACATACTCACTGTGAAATTTTTGGGTAATTTGTAGGTGAATTCTAAGAAATTTCTAATATATTACTTGGTAATTACGACCTATTTACCATGAAACAGTGAAAAACAAAGTAGAAAACAGGATGGAAATCATTTCTGTTAGTTTCATGTCTTAAATGTTCACTACGTCAGAACTTACTCAGAAAGTGTTTCCATCTTCCATTATTTATTTTTAGAAAAAAGACAAAACACAACTGGAGTGTAAAATCTTTTTTCTAAATGTGTATAAAATAATAATTTTAATAGCTGTTTTATACTTGTCAACAATCTAAAAGTTTGTGTTCTGTCTTTATTACAGCTTTCAATGAGTCCTGTGGTAAACACTGTTATTAATGACTCACTAAAAAACAACACGAACCTGTTGAGGAACTCAATGACGGTGAAAGGGGAGGAGTCAGCCGTTGTCGTGGCAACCCAGTACAGTCCTCCCTGCCTGACGTGGACGAAGTGAAGATCTTTGTGACTCTGCAGAAAAGAAACAACACAGGACTGATGATGCGTTTAAGGTCCAACTGACACTGATGCTGTTGTCCTGCTGTGCAGACTTGACTTCAAGTCCGTCCAGTTTTAGAGAAAACACAGATGAACACATGATCCTGATATATAACATGATTGTGAAGGCCTGAGAGTGAAGCTGGCATGGTGTTACCATGACGACCGGAGGCTGGTCTCCAGTCAGCGCTGTGACCTTCTCGTAGAAAATACTGACAACGTCACTTCCTGCTTCTCCACGGACTGATGGTGAGGTTAAGAACAAAATAAACACCTCAAACAGAAACTAATATGGTATAACATCATATATAATATATCACAGCAATATAGAAAGAATATAAAATACCATAAAGCGTAGTATAATACAAAATAAGTATAGTTTATGTATGGTGCATTAGTATTAATTGCTTCAGCTATTTTTAATTGGGGGACAAGAAGGCGAGAATAAGGATACAGTCCTTATAGATGAGGTGGTCGCCCTTTGAGGACAAGATGAAGACCTGAGAGATCATCCTGCTGACAGACACACACACAGACAGACACACACACACACACACACAGACACAGATGAGGACACACAAACAGACAGACAGACACCAGAGAAAGACACTGAGGTCAGTTTAACTACATGTCACATGTATCAAGATGGTTATTTGGCTCCAGAAAACTATAGAGTAACTGTAACACAGTGGCTCCCCCTGCTGGTGATATTCTAATATACACCTTCACTGGATTATTTGTCTTAAAGAAGGAAGCTAGAACCAAACCAGACAGTAACACCAGCATGATCTCTTCATTCAGTTTGGGAAAGAGCTCCCACCAAACTCCACTCAGTATTCTACCAACTTCAGACGTCCATGTGTGCACACAAAAACCCTTTTGATTTAGGCCTAATGAATACTTTTTGACAGCCTTATGTCACACAGGTAAACTTGATTCATATGTAAACTGGTACAGAATTCTTTTGGTTATTCACACACAAGTTTTCCACCTGAGAGGAGGACAGTGAGTAGTAGACATATATATCTGAGTCATAGGAGTGTCATAAAAAGAAAATCTATAAAATAATTCATCAAAAAATGTAAATATAAAGAGAAATAAATAAGCAAATAAATAGTACATTTTAAATCATGTTGAAATATAAAGATAAGTAATTTAAAAAACACAAAAGAATAACTATAAGCATTTTCATGTATTTTCACATTTAGTTCTGTATATGTATGTTTTTTTTTAATCAAAAATAAATATTTTGACTACTCAATCTGGGGAAGAAGGCCCAACTAAAGAGGAAAGAATAAGGTAAAATAAAGGCATAAAAAGTAAATGATATTATGTGAAAAAAGAATAATTAAAAAAAATATATAAATAAAAATAAAATATACTTAATATTATAGTCATTTAGCCTATATGTTTTTCAAATATATACAGAAGTGAACAAATGTGAAAATAGATGAAAATGCTTATAATTTTCCTCTGTATCTTGATATTTTTCTGTCTATTTCCACATTTATTTTCTTATTCGTTAACAGCTTTTACTCTCTTCATGGCCCACCTATGAGTGAACCAATCTCTACACTACATCCCAACAAATCATGCTGAGTAAAGTCAGAAATATATCACATGCCGAATTTATCACAAATTCAAAAGGAGTCGGAGAAAGTCTTGAACGTGTTTTTTAACATGAAGGTGGAGTCTGAAACGAGTAAAATCAGTTAAATTGGCCGAAATTGTAATTGAGTTCGTGTTATGTGTATGATCCATTAACTCTGCTCTGGGCAGCTGTAACTTGACTCACCTGCAGTGGCTCGTAGTGAAACAGAGGTAAGGCGGTGAGAATGACGGATCTGTTTGTTACTGAGCCATCATGTGAACAGTCTGACTGACTAACCCGGGAGCTGAAATAACTGCCTCTCATGTGACAGACTGCTGTTTACAAACCGGTCAACACATGAGGGGGGGGCTCACAGCGCCTCCTGCTGTACGGGCGGATACTTAAGCAATACATCACTCCAGTCCGTGATATACTCATCCGTGATATACTCATTATACCACGCTAAGGGGTGTTCTTCGGCCCGACGCGGAGCGTCGGGCCGAAGAACACCCCTTAGCGTGGTTTAATGAGCGTATATCTACCTACTGTAACAGTTTGTTGTCATGGAAACATTGTTGCTTCCCTGAAGCGGAGTGATATGCTGTGATAGGGCTTTTTAGAATAGTAGCTCATTATATCACAGTTAACAGCCAATCAGATTGCCGGATTTCACCTTTCCGTTTTTATAAATTACTTTTTTAAATAGAATTCAGTCGAATAATAAAGCAAGCTGGCTGTTATATAGCTATGTTCGGTAACAATACACGCTTTAATATACCGTCTGAACAATAATGGGTTTGTTAGACACCCAGCATGCAGCTAGTTAAGTCATCCGTGTCTAGATGGGATCCCCAGACCCGTTAAAAATCTCGCGAGAGCTCATTTTTAACCCAGCCCGTGACCTCTCTCTAACCTTAACCTTGTGTTTTCTGTCCCTGAACCTAAACCTGGTCCTAACCACAGGGGTGCCGCTTTATAAAACACGATTCATTTGTACAACATGCTCAATGAAAAAAAAAACACTCCGTGCAGATCTCGCGAGAGTTTCGAAAAATGGGTTACGCCTCCAACCAGCAGGGGTCAGCAGAGGCGGAAGTTCTTCCGGAAGTGGGTCGTGTCAGTTAGGTAGAGTTTATTCAGCAGCGTTCACCATGAAGTAAGTAAACATTTCTGGATTCATGAAATATATTTAGCTTTTTTATTTACTGTTCCGCCATAATTCATACAGCTGTGGCCTCTACAGTGCTGTAACTGAACCTAACCCCGTTCCGGTGTGTTTTGTGGCTCTTGTTATCCACGGCCAGATTTAGTGAAGGAGGGTTTGTTCATGTGCCGAATTCAAGAGTGGCTCTCAGCCTGTCATGAAATGTCTTCATCATGCAGTTAGATACTTTCTGCTTTTACAGTTCAGTGTGAAACAGAATCCGACATAATTTGAATGGAGTCTGGCGTGAAGGTTTCTCAGCCACAAGCTTTCCAGAACTTTTTTTTGGTCTTAAAGTCACGGTGCCATCACAAATCACATGTGAACATTCAGTCATGTAGTTGTGTTGTGAAGGTTTAGACTTCAGTCCTAAACAGGGCTGCAGTTTTGATTGATCTGTCTGTTATATTCTAGATCAGTTCATTAATTAAAAATGGAGGAAAAGTCCAAGTCAAAGTCCAAGGTGATGTTTTTAAATGTCTTGTTTTTTCAGTCCAAAATACAAAGATATTAAGTTTAATATGATATTTATCAGAGAAAAACGGGATTCACCTTATTTGAGAGGCTGAAAGCAGCATTTTATGTGAAAATCAGTCAATTGATTGTTAAAATAGTTGGTGATTATTTTTCTCTTGATCGAGTAATCATTGCAGCTCTGCTCCTGAGAGCCGGGATGAGCCCAATCCACTTCCCAAAATGAAAATCTTCCCTCACAGAAATAAGAACTAATGGTGTATTCGGGTGCTCCTCGTCAGTTTGAATATTTCAGGGTTTACCACCGGGCACGTGGCAGACAGTGTAGCACATTAAAGGGAAATACTAAAGGATGGACTGATGAATATTGTGAAACTCAACAGTTGTATTTACAAATTAAATTTTTTCTTTGTTTTCAGTCCGCTGACAAAGGTGAAGTTGATCAACGAACTGAACGAGCGTGAGGCTGACCTGGGGGTGAACGAGTCCGTGTCCTGGCACACTGAGTACAGAGACAGCGCCTGGATCTTTATCGGTAAGATCCCTCCTTCATCAGGAGATCAAGCTGCTTGTTGTCTTGTTTTGAGCTGGATTAGTTGCATGATTTCGACTGACTGGTCTCACAGATTGAACACGGGACACACAGATAAAATCATTAATGGATGTGGTGTTTGGTACAATAATAATTTGTCAGAAATATGAGAATATTTTCTAGACGAAGAAGATGAGAGCATTCACTGGATCATAATATTTTCCGTTATTGACATTATGAAGGAAGGAAGGTTCATATAAAGAGGTAACGAACAGCATTGTGCTTCTGCCTGATGAGCCGCTGTGTTTGTGTCCTGCAGGAGGATTTCCATACGAGCTGACTGAAGGTGACCTCATCTGCGTCTTCTCCCAGTGAGTCTTCTTCATCTCTTATTGAAATCGGCCGATGCACGGCTGTCATGGTCAGAGGACATGAGAATTGACTCTCTCTCTCTCTCTCTCTCTCTCTCTCTCTCGCTCTCGCTCAGGTATGGGGAGATCGTGAACATCAACCTGGTGCGAGACAAGAAGACGGGGAAGTCCAAAGGTTTCTGCTTCATCTGCTATGAGGACCAGAGGAGCACCATCCTCGCTGTGGACAACTTCAACGGCATCAAGGTGACACAGACAGATGTTAGAGAAACACACTGCAGCTTGTTTATTTAACCTGAACACAGACAAAACACATATACATGATGGAGCTGTTTATGTATCTGCCCAGAACCTCTGAACACAGTTTCAACCAGCTGGTTTTCACTTAAGTTTGGTTTAACACACAAAACAGCCCGTACTGCTCCAACAGCATGTTAAACATTACAGAGGTTTAAGGTGCGCCGACAGCAAGAAGCGTCCATGGAAACAACTCGTCTTGAACAAACAGTGGCAGCTCCTGACAAGTTTAGCGTAGATACTGTGATAGCATCAGTTATATCAGAACTGGAGAGGATTTCTTTATTGAAAGAAGAGCAGAGAGCGACATTGAGGGCTTTTATCGATGGAAAAGACGTTTTCGCTCTTCTTCCAGCCGGCTTTGGGTGGGTGAGTCAACCAGATTGGTTGAAGTTAACCCATGTTAGACATAACAGATGGTTCATCCAATCACCTTCCAAGTGTTGTTTAAAAGTGCCCGCCCTTTTCTGTGTAACAAACAGTCTGGCCTGTCAGGTTAGCTGGCTGCACCACCTCCGTGCATCTCACACAAATTTGTTTTATCAACAGTACCTGCACAAACGTGCCAATGAAAACATTTTTATCCACATTTTTTAACTGAGGTGGAGCAGAGTGAACTCCACAGCCTGAGATCAGCTCATTCTGCTCCTTCACTTCACCCAGCAGCTGAGAAACGAGACACAGGAACAACTTCTGCATTGTTTATTCAGCAAACTGTACATTTACTGCCACTAGACAACTTTAATCCTTCTGCTCTGAGTGCAGCCACCGACACAGATGTTATCAGACTTAGACCCTACCTCACACTTCTCCATGTGAGACGTGTGTTGAACCAGTTTAGACCTTTAGAGCTGCACCTTTAGCACTTTATTGCGACACATGTTGTGCAAATTTCTGTAATGGATGTTGTCGATAAACTACCCTGGACGGGAGCAGCCATGTTTGTGTTGTTCCTCTCGTTGACTCTCTGTTTCATTTACTGTCAGATTAAAGGTCGGACCATTCGTGTGGATCACGTCAAAGACTACCGTCCTCCCAAAGACACTGAGGACATCGACGACGTGACGAAACACCTCAGGGAGGAGGGCTGTGCTCCCAAAGCCAAAGCGTCGTCCTCATCCTCCTCAGAGGAAGACGAACAGTACGCCGTCCCTGTGAAGAAGCCCAAAAAAGGTAAGGTCACTTCCTGTTGTCTTGTGGTCAGAATGATTCTGCTCATCTGTCAGATATTTGAATTTGTCCTCTCCCTGCTCTCTCTCTGTGCTTCAGACAAGAAAGAGAAGAAGAAAAAGAAGAAAGAGAAGAAGGAGAAGAAGAAGGCCGAGAAAGAGAAAGAGAGGGGGAGCCGAGCGCTGCACTCCTCCTCTTCCTCACCTCCTCCTCTTCATCCTCCTGCCATCAGAGTCAAGGAGGAGAAGGAGGACGCCGCCTACGACAAGTACAGTCAGAAGGGGGCAGTGTCAGGAGGAGGACAACAGAATGGACAGAGAGCAAGGGACAACGAGAGACTCCGGGGGGAGGAGGAGAGGAGGAGAGAGATAGACAGGGACAGAGAGGAAGACAGGTGGAGGAATCGAGACAGGGAGGGAGACAGGAGGAGAGAGACAGACAGAGAGTATGAAAGGGAAAGAGAGTCTGATCGGGACAGAGATGGCGATAGAAGACGAGAGATGGACAGAGACAGAGATGGTGAGAGAAGAAGAGAAACTGACTGGGACAGAGAAAATGAGAGAAGAAGAGAGACGGACAGAGACGGTGATAGAAGAAGAGAGACGGACAGAGACAGGGATAGAAGAAGAGAGACGGACAGGGACAGCGATAGAAGACGAGAGACAGACAGAGAAAGCGATAGAAGAAGAGAGACAGACAGAAGAAGAGACACAGACAGGGAGAGGGACAGTGACAGGAGGAGAGAGACAGACAGAAATAGAGATGGTGAGAGAAGAGGAGAAACTGATAGAAGAAGAGAGACGGACAGAGACAGAGACCGTCCTCGTAAACACTAAGACCACCTTCAGTAAACTGATGATGTAAAAGCGTATAAGAACTGTTGTCACAAGTCTAACGTCCTGCTGGCGCCCTCTACAGGCTGCTGTGTTTGTTACACAGAGCTCTTTCATGTATGGGAGCAGCCATATGGATCGTCCCTGTCCCCGGGACAACCACAGCCCCCCCGGGTGAAAACAGGCACTGTAAAATGTGGGTCCTAAATGCTAAACAGCAACACTGTTTTCTTTTTTTAATGTCTTTAAACTGGCAAAAACCTCAGGATTTGTTTATACAACCAGTCAAATTTTAGCATCTCTTTTCACCCAGAAGTGGGCGGGGACATGACACAGGAGCAGAGTACCCAGATGTGTTGCCCTCATCCGTGGCGTTTGCCTCGTTGCTGCGCTACAAGTTGGCTGCTGAAGTGAAAGTGTTTAGGTGGTAACATGTCCATCCTCCCACCCAGAAAAGTGAAATGTTTGTAACTGTTTGAGTTTTGTAATAAAACAAAGAAATATCCTCACCTGTTGTGTATCATTTTTATCAAGTGAATATTAAATGTACGTTGTTTTTTTTTTTTTTTTGTTTTTTTTTTTCAGAAACCACTGGCTTCAATTCATTTCCAAAATGACCCTTTTTTAGTCCCTCAGTTAACTTTGTCTTTTCCTGTACTGAGATCTGCTCTGTGCTCAGCTTGTCTCTGTTGGAAAAACCACATACAGATGAAGTTAACAAGCTGCCATTGCTGCGGTGGTGTCTCCCCACAGTGTGAGCTCGAATGAACACGAGCCGTCGTAAGAAGTTAACAGCTTTCTACTTTTACACTTATTTTTTATGTAACGTTACTTCTGACAGCAATGTCTCGGCAGTTGGGAAGAACCTGAGCAGTTCAGCTGCTCCAACAGTCGAGTCAAATCTTGTCTAGAGGGGAACCCCAGATCCACAAGTTCAGTTAAAAACATTTTAACTGAAACAATGAAAAACCTTACAAGAGTCGCGTAAACTCAGGGGTCCCTTCTAGACACGACTAGCAGATATGATGTGTCAGCGCAGTAATCGCAGCTCTACTAGATGACAGAACACACAAAGCAGTCACTGGATTCATCTATAGTTACATCTTAAGTTAGCTAATGCTAGCAAAACACTAGCCTGCTAGCTATCTTACAGTTGATTTAGATTAGCCAGCTAATTAGTTAGCATTTTGCGTTTAATATCAACTATCGGATATAACGGTGCGTTCCATTTGAACTAAGAAGTCAGAATTTCTGAAATTTCAAATGGAACGCCCCCTGAAGTCTGAGGAACCTCACAAACCCTGATGTCAAAGACAAATATGTTGCATTAACTGTAGTAAATCTGTGCATTGAATCAATTGTACACGCAGTACTGTCTGTGTACACGTTGCTACACTGTTTGTGTATCTGCAAAATATTGTGGAATTCGCTCTTATCAAACACAAAAAAAGTTTTTCCCGACTTGTACCGGATCAACTCGGGTGTGACATCATTCTGAGCACTGAAGTAGATGGAATGCACCATAACTAGCTAGCTAATTAAGTAGCATTTTGCTAACATTAGCTGGTTAATGATTTATCAGGTATCTAGTTAGCCAGCATTTTGCTAACTTAAGATGCATCTACATCATTTTTACACTTATTCAAACTGCGGTTTCCTTTTCAACATAGATGAGCTGAGCACAGATCAGATCCAAGTACAGCAAACAGGATTTGAGAAAGTTGACCGAGGTACAGCGAAAAGGGGCGGGACTTAGGAAGAGTAAATTGTGTAAAAATCTATTAGAAAGTTACACGTGAAAAATCTGAATATTTTTCAAACTTGTTGTATGTTAAGATTTATACTTAAAGTACATTCATGTTATGTTTAATTTGTACAAAAGCAGAAGTGTAAATGCAACAATTTGCCCTTTAACGGGTTACGTGTTGGACTGTTTCTCAGTTCTGTATTTACTGAAGTGAATGTTGATCAGTGAGATGCTGGTCGGCAGACATTGTTACCGTTAGATGGAGTCAGACTCGTTTCCCCGTTTCCAATCACTGTAATTCATTAATGACCCAACAGATCATTCTGAAATATCTGACTTAAGATAATGTGGCGTAACGTGACGGCAGGAAGTGAAAACCAGAACCACAGAGAAACAAACTGCACCCATTTATTATAGAAACATCACAGAACTGAGCAGAACACTGAGAACAAAGAAACGTCAAAACATCTTCAGATCACAGTCAGATGACACCAGCTGCTCTTTACTTTTTCTGACTTTCAGTGGATTTGAGCTTTTTTTATTCCTGCTGCCAAAACAGAAAGTCTCCTCACAGAGCTTCACATATTAATGCGGAAAATCTTTTTAAAGTCAACACTGTAACACTATTTAGTTTTTTTTTTCTTCTTTAGATTGGTGGATTTTTCTAAATACTACACCACCCATGAGCCTCAGCTGCTGTTGCTATGGAGACAGTAGTTACTAAATTTATCCCATATGGATCCAAAATGTTGAATTCTTTTGACAAGTTTCTACAGTGTGATTTTTAGTTTCAACTCATCTGCAGCACATTTAACAGAATGTGAAGCTCAGTGATTGGATGTTTGTTGCTGAAAAGAACCCTGGGAGTCGTAGTTGACTTGTCTTCCTTTTGTTCGGGAGAGTTTCACGTCCATCCCACTCTAGGAATAAAATATTTCTGCACTTTCTGGAAAAACGTGGACAGTAGTTTGTGATGTCAGCCCCTGGTTTTCTTCCCTTGTCTTTCATTTTATCAGTACAGATGTTGAGGTGTGACTACAGCAGCAGAACAAGAGAATTAACAAGAAATGTCAGAAACAGCTTAGAAAAATTACTTTTCAAAATCTCTGTACAGCTGAACAAACGGCAACACAAATACATGTCAAAATTATCACGAGGAATAAATGCAGCAGTCTTTTGTTTTTAGAAAATATATCGTCATTATAACTTCATTTACAGTATTTTCAAACATTTCGTAGAAAGTCGGCGGGTTGTAAAGTGGAAGTGATTATCAGAGAGCGGCGTTTCCTCTGTGGTTATTATTCTACGGTCAAAAATGAAAATGAAAATAAAGCATTTAGGACCATGAAGGACCTCATTTAATTAATGATAATGAAATAAATGTAACTTTAAAGTTTTCTGATGCAGCAAAAAACTGATGATTTGCTGTTCACTAGCCAGTCAGTCCTCCCATACAGTTTACAGCAGTACAGTGATACTAAATCACAGTAAAATTATCAATCAAGACACTAATTATTATTTTTTAATTTTCTGTCACATTGTTCTGTCATAGCCATTAATATTCTGTTGTCTGTTCCTTGTTAACTAGCTGGCTAACTAATGTCGGGGCCATGTTACATTAGCTTGCTTGAAAAAGCAAGATGTTAATTAGTTCAGGTCAGCTAAAAAACAAACGTTATCTAACAAGCCAATTATCTTAGCCAAGATGGTAGTTAGCTAGAAATAAAATATTATTGAAAAAGCTAACGTATCTTTGTTAATTAGTTAGCTAGCTAACAAACCACAGATGACAGATGTCGAATTAAAACCACATCACAGAAAATCCATTAGCTTGGTTCCTCATGTTAGCTTAACTTTTAAAAGTAATTCACTTGCTAGCTTTTGTCACCAACAGGGATAAGTTATGCTGACAGTTTTGCTTTCATCCAAATGCTGAAAAATATTCAAGGAATTTTTGAAAAAGTCAGCGAGACAATCTCTAATCAATCAACGAGGGAACTGCATCACAATCTTGTTATACAACCTTGTTGTGTAATAATAAATGAACATCCTCGTATCTTTGAAATATTCTCAGAATTACAGAGTGTAACTGCTCCATATCATAAACTTTACTTTCTCTGAGACACACTTCAGGGATAGACACTATTTCTTAATCTCTGGGCCCACGGGCTACCTAACGCCTAAATTTGGTGGCCAAAGTACATGTTTGGTGTCCCGAATCTAAGCTTATGTGAAAACAATACGGAAAAACTACAAAAACTACGAGATGGTCAACAAGAAATGATCTTTGTTCAACATTTGTTGTACAAAGATCAATAAGTCGAGGCTCCATCGTTCAAATGGCAGCACATTTGGTGAAGAGACATGACTTGTTTAGGACTTGAGACTTGGGACTAAAAGTTTAGGACTCGAGACTCAAAGTTTAAGACTTGAGACTAAAAGTTTAGGAATCGAGATTCAAAGTTTAGGACTCGAGACTCAAAGTTTAGGACTCGAGACTTAAAGTTTAGGACTCGAGACTCAAAGTTCAGGACTCGAGACTCAAAGTTTAGGACTCGAGACTCAAAGTTTAGGACTCGAGACTCAAAGTTCAGGACTCGAGACTCAAAGTTCAGGACTCGAGACTCAAAGTTTAGGACTCGAGACTCAAAGTTTAGGACTTGAGACTCAACGTTTAGGACTCGACTCTTCTGACTCTTTATGTGGATGAATCTGATTTACTGTTGTTTAAACTGAGGAACACGGAGGAAACGCCGCTGAGGTCTGAGGGGTTCACGGTTCAGTTACAGACGTGTCTGTGGTCGGAGGTATCTGGTGAAGTTGGTTTCTTCCTGGTCAGTTGCTACAAACGTTTAGAGACAAGGAATGTTGGGAAATCTTTCTTTTTTTTTTCACCCACAATGCCACATAAGTTTTTAAAGTCTGTCCATCGTGTCAGTGTGGCTTTCAACAGTTTTTTTAAAATACATTTTTCTTCTCTCAGTTCTGTAAAACAGTCTTGTTGTGTTTCCCTGGGCAGGTTTTCAGTGAAAAACAAAAAACTAAAAACAGGTTGGTGTCCGGTGAAGCACATCAGCACCACAACTCCCTCAGAAAGAGCGCGAACAGGAAGAAGAGGAGGTTGGCGGTAGAAAAGTAAGGCGCTGGCGGCTAAACAGGCTGCAGGAAGAGGGATCGGAGGATTATTCCTCCATTTCACTGCTTTTATCTGAGATTAAAGAACGTCTGCGGATTAACTGGATTCCACAGCTCAGCCAGTTCCCAAAGAGGTCCAACACTGACCTCCAAAACGTGAGATACGAGCCGGCGTTCTGTCGAAAAATGCTACGGTAGCATACAACAGTAACAGTAACCCTAACCCTCTACCCGGAGAACCGCTAAGTAGCTCATCTCGACAGAACAGCGGCACTGGAGCTGCTGGACGCTGTCGTCCTCCATGTCGCAAACTGCCGCAGGGATTTGAACCAGCAACCTCCTACTGAGCCGCACACGACCGTCTGCTCGGTTCACTGAAGTTACTGAAGAGACGAGTTCACAGTATTCTGCTTTACTTGAACTGCCAGCAGCCTTTTTAAAGCAGCGAACGAGTCGAGGTCTTTGGAGTCGTTTCACTGAGCCGATCTGCAGAAAAATACGGATGATGTGTCGAGACCAGGGATGATAATGTTAAGAATTTAATCGATCGAGTAAAATTTAATCAATCTACTTTCAAATAAAGATCTAAAGTACAACAGAAATTAACTTTTGATTGGGGGGGGGCAATTAATTGATTAATTGATCATTAATTTCACCAATGATCGATTAAGGAAAGTGCTTGGAAATTGCAACCCTCATCAAGACGTTTCCTCAAGCCTGGGTTCAGCTTGTGGTGGATTTAAGTTTATGCAACAGCTGCAATACGATTATTTATACAACTATTTTGATAATGAATTAATCATTTTGAGTCAGTTTTTAAGAAAAAAGGTCAAATTCTCTGATTTCAGCTTCTTAAATGTGAATATTTTCTGGTTTCTTTACTCCTCTCTGACAGTAAACTGAATATTTTTGAGTTGTGGACAAAACAAGACATTTGAGGACGTCATCTTGGACTTTAGGAAACACTGATCAACATTTTTCATAATTTTATGGACCGAACAATTAACTGACTCGGATTAGTGGTGAAAATGACTGACAGAGTGACTGAAAATAATCATTCCAGGAAAGACTTGAAAAACTGGACGAGATCGTGACAGGATTAATTAATCAAGAAAATACGCGACAGATTAATCGAAAATGAAAATAATCATTAGTTGGAGCCCTAAATGTGGGTATATCTTCCAGAAGCTAATGTTAGCGAGACAATTTATTGGTGCAGCTGTGATGAAAACCTCGACAGTCATAGTTTATTTTGGGGATGTTCTGTTACCGATACCAGGATCAGAAACGCCTCTGATACACCCTAAAATGTTGGCTAACATTTCAGCAAATATGATCTGATATCACATTATTTATTACCCCTGAAACAATTTCTGAGCCAGCTCTAACAATCATATCACATCCATACAGGCTCAGTACTATACAGCTGTTAAAAACATATTTAACATATATAAGAATACATTTTCTTTTTAAACGTCCTCATATCAGATGGGTACTCATTATCGGCTGATTCAAATTTAGGCATCGAGATCGATGATGTGAAAGAAAAGATGGTGAGCGATGGTGATGAGCGCTGAAGACTCGACTCGGACTGAAAGCACCAGTGCTGCCAGCAAAGATCAGAATATTGTGAACACGTCAGGAGATCTGATGAATCTATCTGAGGCTTGTAGGGCTGCTGTGGTGAGACCAGAGTCCTTTCTGCTCAGGAGAATAAACTCAGGACAGCTCCGTCTCTGTCTGGTCCAGATGTCCAGCGGTCGGAGCAGGGCGGCCGACCCGTTTTCCATCGCTTCGAGAAGAACGGAGGCCTGATGCTGTTCGCTGGTGGAGATTTCTTCCACTTTTCCCTCCAGTGTCCAAACGAAGGACAGAGTGACCACCCGTTCTGTCCCATGAAGACCAAACACAGACGTCACACAGGGCGGAGCTGGCCTTCTGTTGCTGCTGTCGAGTTGTTTGAGAGTTTGTCTCTCAGCGCTGAAAACTGCTTCAAATGTTTCTGTTTTTCCTCACAAACAACTCCAGCTGCCACCAACGCTGCAGGAGTCCCTGTACCCACAGAACGAGACAGAAGGTGAACTCAACACCTTCCTGACTGACACTGACCCCGCACTGCTTCTCCGTTGTGATGTCCGTCTTCTGTACGTGGCTGTGACTGCCGTTAACGCCGCTCCGCTCCCTCAGCACATGGAGATGGTGACATTGATCCCCAGGTTGCCGTTGTCTGCGAACAGATGGGCGATGGAGGTGTCAAACACCAGGCAGTCGCTGTTCATGATGGCGGCCGCCACCCCGTCGTGGATGGAGCGCGGCGTGGCCTCCCAGGTGAGCCGCCGGCGGTTGCCGTTGAGCTCGAGCCGGTAGGCGAAGTTCTCGGCCTGCTTGCGAGTGCCGATGAGCAGCACGACAGCGAAAAACTGCTGGTGGCCTTCGTACTTCTCCTGCTTCTCCAGGACCAGCATGAAGTGGTGGCTGAAACATGACTGCATCATCACCCAGTCCACGGCGCCCGGCAGGTTGATGTCCGTCGCCAGGAAGACGATGTCCTCCCCCTGCAGAGAGACAGACATCACAGCAAAGACATCATAACTTTTATCTCCCCTACCTCTTCTAAAGAAACTCTCAACTCATTACACTTAGTCAGAAAAATCTTTATCAATATCCTGATAATGACTTCAATCATTAAAGATTAAATCTCACCTCCAACACCTCCAACCATCATTTATTTGGTGGGCAGTAGATTTGGTGTATTGGTCAAATCATTAATAAAGTGCATAAATTGTATAAAAATATTAAAATAAGACTATAGAGTCTGCTAGCTCTGTGAGGCTGTACTGAAGAACTATGGGACTTCTTTGAGCTAAATGCTATTATCAGCATGCTAATATGCTCACAATGATAACGCTAACATGGTGATTCTTACCAGGTATAATCTTTACCTGCGGTATGGTGATGTAAATTTAAAGTTCTTGTGCTGAAAAGTGGAAGTTTTGGAGCTGAATGGTGAGTTCTGACACTGGAAAATGAAAATCTTGTTGCTGTAAAGTGAAAGTTTGGTCCTGAAAAGTAAAAGGTTTTTTTTTTTTTTTTTGGTGCTGAAAAGTAAAGGTTTTGATGCTGACCTGCAGCGTGGTGATGGACTTGTGTGCATGCATCAGGTGAGGCATGACGGCCTCCAGCGAGCCGTGCCACTTGCAGGTAGCTCCGGGACACGGGCAGGTGTAAGGCCTGAACTCACACACCTCCTCATGATCGGGCTTCTCAGTGTGGTGAAGAGTCAGCAGACAGCCGGCCGACGAGTACTGCAGGAGGACACAGAGACACTCCAATGAAAAACTGTTGTCCGGCTCGCTGTGTGGACACTGTTGACTGACAGCTGAGAGTGATGGACACCAAAGACTGTCACATTTTAATTCAACCAGACCATAATTTATTCTTTGTGGCTGCATAATAAACAGAATACTGTGCGTCAAACTTACAAAAATAGTGTTTTAAAACATCAAAGATTCATTAATTTGCATCTAATAACATCATATGTCAGCAAGTGCAAAGAGGAGACATGAAGCTTGATGACTTCTGAGCAAATTAATTTACACCTCAGTAATGAAGCGTTTTTCATTAAACTCCTTCTGCTCGGAGAAATCATTAATGAAAAGGAAATCATCCGCACCCTCTGGTCTGTGCAATAATCATGTAATGAGGTGAGTGATCGATCAGGGAGGGGCCATCTGCAAGCATCAACAGGAAACAATAAACAGACAGATAATGTATCAGTATTATAATACACGATTATACAGCTGTACAAGTCTTTATTTGGTGATCAGTGATCTTTATATATTGGGAAAATGTATCAATAACAAAAAATATTTAAACAAGAGTGTGAGTCTACAACAGGACAGCCTGAGTTTTATTATTTTTTATCATTAATATCTCTAATAACTTGAGGATGCAGTGACTCATGAGGTCAACCCAGGATTAAATATCTACCTAAAGCACAAAATGTTTTTAGTTTGTTGTTTCTCAGACGCTGCAGGTCTGACTGAGGAATCTGTTCAACAAATCTGTGTGGAGGCGGCAGGAGGTGTGAGGACGGAGGAGGACGAAGGCAGAAAGGTTTGATTAGTTTGGATTAAACACAAATATCAACCAATATCGTATCATGATGAAACTTGTGATTTCTGTTGTTCCCAAAAATGAACTGACCTTTTTGACTCGTCACAGCAGGTAAAACAAGTTGAACAAAGAACAATGACGACGACAGCTGATGTTATTAGTACCACTTGTGTTTGACAAGTCAAGATATCCCTCCTTTTATTTCAGGAGCTAAAATCTTAATTTCAATTCTGTTGTTTTTCTGCAGGTGATCCAATTTGTGCTCGTGAGGAGAGAGAGATTTGTGTTTTTCTATAAATAATTAAATAATTTAAAAATAAACCTCTTTAATATACAACCTGAATATTCATGTTCTTGTATTTGTTTTTCTCGTCCTCACGGCGAGCTGCGGCTGACAGAACAGCCTGTGTGTTAAATGACTCGTGTTTGATCCACATGAAGCTGTGATATAAATAAAACCTCACAGTGTTTCTATTCTGGTCATTCAGGAGCAGATTACAATGTGATGGCTGCAAGCTCGCCTCAAATTTTCTGAGAAGGTCACAGTGATGGGATTCTCCCTCCCCCCTCCTCCTCCTTCCCCCTTCCTTCATCGTGAACAACACGGCACCTATAGAGAGACCAAGAGCCTATAGCGGTGTACGAGGGGGGAGCACTGATGAGGACGGTAAATGAGGTATGAAATCAGCGAGACGCCGAGGAGCTCAGGAAGACAAGGAGAGACTCGAGGGAGGCAGGCGGCGGCGGCGTTACTGATGCTGTTTGAACATCTGAACACGATTCACCGCTCAGAGAGAGAGAGAGTGAGCGAGCATCCATAAACATGAGGAGAGAGAGAGAAGACGAAAGACGAGCAGAAACCGTCAGTTTCACTTAAAAACCCTCTGCAGACAGATTCAGTGTGTCCAGAAGACGCCTGCTGACTGGTCAGTTTGATCACAGGACACCAGACTGTGATTGGATCAGAGTGGGGACGGCAACAATTAATTGATGATTAATTAATTGGTCATTAAGAATTTGATTGATCATTCCATCACTCCATTAATTGATTATTAATTTTACCAATGATTGATCAAGGACAGTGGTTAAAAAACTGCAACCCTAGATCAGAGAATAAAACCAATAAAACTAAAATGATCATCAAAATATAAAGACAAAGAAATTATTTTTCACAACAACATTTTATTGTTTAACATAAAATAACACTAATTTAAACTGTGACAATCACTTAAACCAGTGTTTCTCAATCTTTTTATGAGATGTTTGAAATCAATCATCCCTATTCTCAAACATCAGCTTGTTTTAAATTCTGGAAAAGATAAATGTTTGTTATTCTTTGGGTCAACAGAAGATTCTGAAATGTGCAGCAGATCACAGTTGTCCCGTGTCCCGTACGAAACACCCTCCACGGTTCGTCACACAGGTGATCTGCAGACTACATGTAACCATCACGGTGTGAAACAGTTTTACTGTCACTGTTACTTTTATATAAATAATAAAACCTGAACTCTGACTGCAGAGCGTCAGTGAACAGACAGGACAGATGCTGCTGCTGTGTTTCACTCTGCAGATCATCTCTGTGAAGACACACTGATTTAAAAACCCCTCACATCACCTCGAGTGACATCACAACCACGACTTCAGACAATTTCACTGATGTAACTATGCTGTCGTCATAGAAACAGATCATAAGATTGTGATATTTATTGAAACTTTGGTGATATCTACTGTCTTAACACGCACGCACACACACACAGCTCCTCTCAGCTCACCAGAGCAGCTCTGTCTGTCTGTCTGTGACTGTGTGTCTGTGTTGATTGGCTGTTACTCATGATTTCTAACCAGTCAGAGAGTGCTGTGGGTGGGTGTAGTGTTTCTGTTTCTCTTCTGCTAGTTGAAGGACGACTGTACAGTCCACAGCTCTGTGTGTTTGATTAAGGTGATGTTGATATTCATATTTTTCCTCCACCTTAAAGCTTCTTGCCTCCATCTATCACAGTGCACTGTGGTTCATCACAGGTGATGCATTTCTTACTCACCATCACATCTAATATTAAAACGGTGGAATGGTTCTCCTTAACCAATAGAAGAGAGCAGCACTGTAAGTTATTTATTTATTAGGCTACACTGCAAAATTAACTGAACCACCTCTGCTCCCTGGTTTCATTTAAACAGTACGTATGATGTCAGATCACAGGACATTTCAACATTAACATGAACTTTAATGCTGAAACTGAAACTGTTTTTTTGTTTTTTTTGTCATACACAGGTCTCTCTAAGAGAAGAGATCCCCATCTCAATGAGACTACCTGTTTAAATAAAGGATTGAATAAAAATACATTTACATTATTACGTAATCTACTGGTTGTTGTTTTTTCTGGTTAATGGACTATTTGTTTGGTCAGTAAATGGTGAAAAATATCTACAATTTACTGCTGCGCAAGAGAGAGAGAAAAGTTAAAAATATGAGTTTTCTGTCAGTTAACTCATCGCTGAAACAAATAATTTCAGCTGTAATTCCTGATGACTGCTGCCAGATAAAACTCTTTGGATGTGAACATGTTAGTTAATTTAAAAAAAAAGGATTTAACAGGATTTCAGTCAGAAGAGTCGCAGTGACAGACAGACTGTTTCTGTTCCGGCTGCTGGATGTCGAACGGCGTCTTTCACTTCAGGAGAGAATTTATTCCCGGATCAAACACCTCCACACGTGTTGACGGGAGGAGAGACGGGGACAGGCAGCGGGAGGATGACGGATGATTCATGAATATATAATTCTAACCTCTTTCTCTGGTTTTGTTTACCCAGGCCCGGTGACACATTTCTTATTTACAGCAGCAGAGCAGACTGCTGACAGAGACGCTGCCCCAGAAAAAAAAAACTGTCAACAGGACAGAAAACGGCAACACGACCTGCTGCGAGGACACGAAACCACAGCACGGACTGAACGGAGCAGAGACAGAGCAGCTCCACACAACAATATCTGAGACAAACTTATAGGAGCGATCCTTGGTAAACAGAACAACTTAAACATTTCAGTGTTTCTGAGAACATAATGTTCAGCTTACTAAAAGAACTAAAAATAAATTCATTTCTGTGCTGTCGTCACTTTCCATTTATTGACTTTTTCACATCAGTTTATAATCAGGATTTTGCAGCCGACTTTAAAGATTGTTGTGGCCTAAAATGCCTGCTTTCACGCCTGCCTGCTTTTTTAAAAAATTGTGGTGCACGTTGTGATGTTTTTAGGAATTTTGTGACAAAATTCTGAGAGCAAGTGAAAATTGCAACAAAAAGTTGAATTTTCTTTTTGTTGTTGTTGATATAATTCATTCAAAGTTAAAGTCAGTTTGTTCCAGGGAGATTTTTTTAATCGAGAATGGAGTGTGGCTTCTTTCCTTTTAGTGTCCTAACAACTTCATTCTTACATAACCTGACACACCAGATGATTTGTTGCACAGAACTATCTGAGCAGGCACTTTCAGAAAATTCTTGGCAGGTGATTCTATGAACCATCTGTCCATCATCGTGTATCTCAGAATAACTCCAACCAATCAGAACAACTAATCGTATGATGCCAGTCCAGAGAAGAACGTGTTGTTCTTTGCTCTTCTTTCAGTGATGAAATACTCTCAAGTTCTGATAAAACTCATGCTATCACAGCACCGACACTAACCTTTTTCAAATGCTTCTCAGCGTCGTCAAACCTAAACTGGGGATGTGCGCGGTTAGCCGAGTACACGATTAAGCACTGCCACCCTTGCTAGTCAGACTATTAATATTTCATTCATTCACAATGCCAGTTAATTGTTGCCTTTAAGGTGTTATGCAGCTGCCCACCACTAGTTGGGGCTGCAGCCCCATCAGACCGCAGCTCCTCTCCGCCCAGCGTGTATGCCCTGACGGCCCAGGCAACCCCAGATGTTTTTATCAGCAACGTTGGACAGATGACAGCTCATAAAACCAGCGCAGTTTGTCAGTGTTTGAATATGGAAAATGGAAATAATGTTGAATGTTGACTGTGACAGAATAAACTGGTATATAATCACGTGACTGGAGCAACATGTGACCACGTTCAGCACAGACACGAACGTTAACCTGCAAACAGAGCAGCTGCTGCTGCTGCTAGCACTGCTAACGTTAGCCACACTGTGTGGCAGACTGGCAGCTAACATCAGCTCCAGGTAAACAACGTCCTTAACCCACAGACACTGTGATCCTTTTCAATCTGAAAAGGTGAAGCATTTACTGAGTTGTTGTCATGTTTTAAAGAATAATGTGCAACGTTCGGACTGCACATCACAAAGTGGCACGCATTAAAGAGGCATTTAAAATACAACGATTGGCGATTGTAGACAGTGATTAACGCCTTCAAATGGTTCTTCATACATACAGTATTTTTTTCAGGCAGTGTTTAACATTATCAATTAATAAACTGTGCTCAATTTTAACTGCTTCATGAGTGTTTTCTTACTGTTAGACTAGTACACTAGTTCAAATTATATTTTACGTTTAATCAAAAGGGAAATTAGTCGCCAGGAACATCCCTAACCAAAACCACACCTCACAAGAGCTGTCCACATGTGATCAGATCACCCAGAACGCACATTAATCTCAGGTCTGAACAGGCTCCAACATTCCAGATATTTTTTAATAATATCTTGTTAAAAAAATATGACCTTGTGTGTTTAGGATGACATTATTGCACTGTTTGGTCTATCGATAGCTGGAATAATGATCATGTTTGAGTCATGTGATGAAGACAGAGGACGGTGACACAGCAGGAGGTTCAGTGTTCGTCTCATTAAATATTCATCAGCTGCAGGTCAGAACGCAGCAGCAGCTTCCTGGAAAGGGCAGCAGGCTGGAAAACAACCGACCAAACCGCTGCTTGTTTTCTTGGCATGAAGTGACTGCAGACAAACTCTTCCTCTGACACCTGCTTTAGAAAATCACTCCTGTTTTGTCCCTTTAAGTTAAGAGCTTTTGAAGCTAAAGATAAAAAAAAGTTCAAGAGTTTAACAAGTTAAAATGAGTCAAAATTTAAGTCATGGTTCATATTTATATGTTTTATCTGTATTTAGTAAATAAGAGCCATAAGCCAGAAATAAAAAAAATAATTTCATCTTCACATCAACAAATCAGCAGCAGCACATCAGCTTTACAAGTGAAATAAACTCAGTTTACACACAATTAATCTGTGCAATTAATCGCAAAATAATCAAAATCACAATGCAGCCAACTGCAATATCCAAATCAACAGAAATCCCATCTGCAGCTTTTTGATAAAGGAAAAATATGTGACAGCTTAATAATGAAGTCCTGTAGAGCTGCAGAAATGCTCCACATGCAAGAAAACATGTTTTCACATGTCGCATCACAAAATGATCAACCCCACTCATCATATATCTCAATGCAAGTCAAAATAATCACAGTAACTTTTTTTTACCATATCCTTCAGTCATAGTTTCCACTTTAACTAGTCATGTAGTCACACTAGATAAATATAAATTGGTCATTTATTGCAAAAATTATTCAATGAATTCCACAAACCTAACATAAAAAATCCATGTCAGCTGCTATGTGGGTGCAACAAAACTTCTCTTCTTCTGCTGCTGCAGCTGCTCTGAGTCTAAGATAAGATAAAACAAGCCTTTATTGTCTCCCTTAGGAGAACATGGACATTCGAGAGAACACAGGCGACATGACCACACACATACAAACTACAATTAACACACAGTATCACTGCCAGATTCATACACCCAAAAAAGCAGACACACAAGAGTATTGCATGATGCCCTAAATCCAAGTAGTTGCAGAAAAGTCCTATAAGAAAATATTGCACAAATGCTCAACATGATTATTTCCCAGCACCTCCCTGACATCCAATTACTGCACAAATACCTTCCACCAAAATATTGCACATATTGTTTTATCACCTCCTCTAACACAAAAAGTGATTTATCCTGCCACACAAATCAATATGAGTTTAAATGTGCGCTATATTTAGAACATTTTCCCTGCTTTATGTTGCTGTTAGGCAGTTTTTACTGACGGGGGAAATGAAGCTGCTGCCTTCACAGCCACAAACCTCCACTGAAAAAAATGTCCTCGTCGCAGGACACTGGAGCTGCAGGTTTATCTCTGCAAGTAACGTGAGTTCAGACCAAAACATACGTGTTAAAACACCAAGTCAAACAATAACGCAAACTAACTAACAAACACAAAATCTGTGCAATAAAAAAGACTTTCTGTCCATGGAGTTTGGTGGCAATGAGCAGAGACAGTTCAGCTCCCTGTTGGAAAACACCACCTGACAATAAAGTAAAGCGGCGATTTATATTTTTTTGCTTGTTTGTTTGTCTTGATTTTGTTTAGGTGGTCCTTTGTTTAGGTGCTAAAATATGTTCTGCTGCACCCCGCGTCCTCAGTCGTCCACAGCAAGACGTTACTGGGCTTCCTGTCCTGAGGCAGCTGTCAATCAAACATTAGCTGACATGCTCACACAGTTTGAGAAATTATCTAAATAATCATGGTTTGTTTTCATTCAGATATTTTTGGATGCTTCATGAGAATTTGCACACATTTTTACTATTTCAAGCAAAGTTTTCAGGGGCTTTAAGGGACCAAATAACACAAAGACTCAGAAGAACAATGATTTGACTGTGTTTATGATGATGATCATTGTTCAGACGACAACAGGTCAGAACGTTTTGTCCCAAATACACACACAGAGGAGACATGAATCCTCTTTATCCAGCTGCATTAATGATTTTTTCAGGGGATTTACAGAAGTGAACCTGTGCAGAGTGTCATCAGGACTCACTCAGTCTTTCTGATCCAACAATGAACACACAAACATAGACACACACACGGTTAGAATACAATCTCATTAACTGATCCACTCCATCCTCCTCCTCCATTAAAAACAGCTGTGAGCCCACGAAGCATCTTTAACCAGAGGCTGAACATCTGCATGACTGACGGTTAACAAATCCCAAACACTTTTATTCTGCATGAAATATGAAATATTGTTTGAAATATCAAACTGAACCTCCCTCACAGTCTGTGCACAACTGATCCACATGAGCTGAAAAACCAACACAGCAAGAAAAACACTCTGCTGAACCTCGATCAATACCAATCAGGATAAAAGCACTGAGAGCGTGTGTGTGTGTGTGGTGTGCGTGTGTGCGTGTGTGGTGTGGTGAGACAGGTTGGTAAATGGGTTAGAGGTAAAAAGATTCCCTCCATCACGCTTCCCTTCAGAGTGGTTTAGGGTTTTTCACTGGCAGGAAATCAGCCGAGTCAGTTTGTTTCAGATCAATAATGAAATCAGATTCATTTAAACACATGAAGTCACGGCGTCAATATGTAACAGGACAAACAGTCTGAAGTCTCTCCAATGCCCCCACGAGCTTCCACCACAAAATACATCATGATGATTTATCTGTTCTTAGTAAAGACAGGACAGACCCAATCAAATATCAAATATCAATATCATTTTTGGCTACATATATCACGATACATGGGGCTTTTCCACTGGCACTTTTGGCCGTGCTGAGTCAAACTGTGCCGCGCTGATTTGCATTTCTATTACCACTTTAATTGTGCCAAGCCACGCTGCGCCAGCGACTGACCTGCTTTGGAGCAGGGCCAAAGCGAATGGACTGCAGTGATGTCTCACCAACCACGGCCAACCGGTGACGACGCCCCCTTTCTGCTCCTCGAACAAGCGAGTGCTGTGACACTGAGCTCGTGTGTGCATGAAAGCAGAGAGGAAGATATTTTTAAAAGTCTCTTTATGTTGAGCTCTCAGTACTTTTGTAGCTTCTATCAGAATCTTTATGTTCTGAAATGTAGTTTCTCTTCTGTGTCGCTGTACTATACTTTCAGGTCTCTGCTTTATTTTACTGTTTCAAATTTGCTTTCAGCTGTGTCATGTCAAGTTACTGCTGATGAAACCCCCTAATGAAAACATTTTGTGTTTGTGCTGCTTCATAATAAAAGCATTTAAATAATGAAACAACAGGGGACTTTTATTGTGAAGAATTTAAGGAAACAGTGTGTTTATCCCAGAGACGTATATGAACAGTTTATCCAC
This sequence comes from Lutjanus argentimaculatus, assembly GCA_034769285.1. Classification (NCBI taxonomy): domain Eukaryota; kingdom Metazoa; phylum Chordata; class Actinopteri; order Lutjaniformes; family Lutjanidae; genus Lutjanus; species Lutjanus argentimaculatus. The sequence goes on along the minus strand of JAWZSL010000004.1, from coordinate 454,098 downwards.
TGCTTTACAGCTGCTCGACTCGAGCCTGCTCCAGTTCATCTTCAGTTAAAGACACACCCTGAAGTGGATAGCCCTGTTGTAATGGAAATGCAAAGCCCCGCCATGCTGGGCTGACGGGCCAAGTCAAACCAAGTCGAGCCAGACCAGCTCTATGTTTAGAAAAGGGGCAAAAGACTTTTTTTTCTTAAAAAACAAACAAACAAACAAGAAATAAACATAACGTTAGGGCTGGGCAATGTGGACAAAATCAAATATCACAACACCTTCATTGATATTGTAATAACATTGAAAGAATGACTATCTATGCTTTCAAAAAACTATTAAAACGATGAGATTTTTGATGAATAATCATCAATATCCAGACAAACAGACTCTTTCTGTGTCTTTCTGGAGTTTCAACAACCAACTACAACAAATCCATCCAAGAAGGCTCACAGAGAGCAGCAGGTCTGAACAGCTCCATGTTTTCCGGACGGATCTCACCTGGCTGCCTGGCAGCGGTTTGGTGCGGCCAACAGGTCGACTGGCTCTGCCCTTGACCTCTGACCCCTGCTGCTGCTGCTGCTGTTGTCCAGTGTTAGCAGTTAGCCCTGCAGTGCTAGCTGAACCGACTCCGTGATGACGATGCCAGCCCAGCAGGCAGCGCCACTGAGCCAGCTCCCTGAGGAGAGGCAGGCAGGAGGCCGGACACAGCATCGAACACACTCACAGCTGACACACACACACACACACACACACACACACACACACACACACACACACATACAAACACAACACCCTGATTATTTCCAACCAAACTTTTAGTCCAACAGTCGAGAAACTTCAGCCAGCAGATAACAGATGTTGTTGCCATGACAACAGCTCCAGATGAACTTGAGACTACAGCTGCTCCTGGCCGTTACTTTCTTTATCGAAGAATCTGCCAATTATTATTTATTAATTGTTTGGTCACAACCAGAGATGGAAAGTAATAAAGTACAAATACTTTGCTACTGTACTTCAGTAGATTTTTCAGGTATCTGTACTTTGAGTATTAAGTATACTTTTTCAAAAAAGGTTTGATATTTTATTTTTTGCATTTAAGGGGAATTATTGTTATTTTGCTTCATTGTGCGCCACCGTCCCAACATCAAGACTGATTTCAACCTAAATGGATGAGACAGTAACACATTGAAAAGATGATTCACTGGTCATCAGTAAATATCACTCATGACAGATGTAACTAGACCAAAACGCTGCAAAAAGACATAAGATGAAAATGCCGTAAAAGATGTAACAAGCCTAAAATGACATCAACAGACGTAACAGGATGAAAACAATGTAAAAGACGTAACAGACAAAAATGATGTAAAACACATAACATTATGTAAAAGATGTAAGACGACGTAACAAGAGGAAAACAACATAAAACATGTAACAAGACCAAAGTGATGGAGATGTTACAAAACAAACACAAAAGAAGTAACAAAAATGATGTTACAAGACGAAGTAAAATATGTCACTTTTTACTTTTATACTCTGAGTACATCTCAGAGACTGTACTTTTTCACTCTTACTGCAGTAAACAAGTTGAATCAGTACTTCTACTTTTACCAGCGTATCTTTTTACACAAATGTCTGTACTTCTACTTGAGGAAAGAATGTGTGGATTTTTGCCGCGTCTGGTCACAACTTCCCAAAGCTGAAAGTTTTCAAATGTCTCATTTTCTTGTTGGATTATTTTCATTAACACTCACAGAGGAGAAGAGCCATCGAATGATAAACAGAAGATTTAATAAGCTCAGTATGTGCACGCAGACGAGCACAGATGAGACTTCAATCAGGCGGCTTTAGTAAAGGTGCTGTACAAATAAAGTTCGATGGATTTATTTATTTTACTTAGTCTACCTGCACCTTGATTGATATTTTGTATTTGCACTCTTTCCTACTTTGTACTGCAACTAATAAAGTCGACAACAAAGGATAAAATGAAATAAAATTTGCCGCAGGACTCTCACTGATTAAATGATTATTGTAACATGTTCTTCTTTTCTGAGAACTGGTTTAAAGTTTGAGTCAAAATGACATGTCTGGCTTCATAAAGTCAGAAAAAGCACAGTGTTGTTGGCAGGAAGCTTATTTTCTTAATCAAATAAATCCCTCATTGCTTCCCTAAAATTAGAGGCTCAGACTTTGAGGTGATTTGTCTCTCTCTGCCCTCCGTACTGTAACCAGACAGACAGACAGACAGGAGAACAGACACAGACAGCAGGCGGTCAGCAGCTGTTCAGACAGACTGCACGGCCACGTGGAGATCATATAGCAGAGAGATTCAAAAGACTGGCTGCTGCACGTCGGATCAGGTCTGGTTTCACCTCTAAAATAAATCCTCTGTTGACACTCAGACGGTTCAGGACGTCCACATGTGAGTTTAGTCTGAGTTCTCAGATTAACTCGGATCAAAACTGGACCTGGACCCTGTATTTATCAAACACCTCAGAATAAACCTTTAAACTGTGGCTCAGCTGCGTGAGATCATTTGATCGGCCTGTCGAACCACATCGACTACGTTTACACTCTAATTTTACCTTCTTATTCTGAATATGACAACATTCAGAATTTGACACAGCTCACGTAAACAGCACATTCTGATTGGATTTGTTGATTAAGACATGTCTAATATGATGACATTCTTTGTACATTTATACTACGGCTTATCGATTTTGGAAAAATATCTAACTGTGATTGCAATATGATTTGCAATATTAGAGGTAATAATCATTTTTACATCATTATTCTTATTTTGATTGAAAAATATGAACATGGTGTAATTTTTTTCCATGAATCTGTACCAAATAAAGATGTTTTTTAAGTCTCTGGTGATTTGTTAGGATCACGATACAGGGATTATGATTCAATATATTGAAATATATATTGTAGGGCTGCACAACTAATCAAAATTTTATCAAAATCGCAATATGGCTTTCTGCAATTTTTACATCACAGGAGGTGCAGTAATTGTTAAAGGCAAAATGTGTCAAAAAAAAACTTTTAAATGATTGAATGAATGTGATGAGACAGAGACGTCCTGTCCCACACATCAGATTCTACAGAAAAAAACATTTGGTGCAGAGTCCTGCAAAAACAAAATAAATAAATAAATAAATCACATCAGTCATTTCAGCATGTTTTTCAATCAAAATAAGAACAGTGATGTAAAAATTAGCAGTACCATTAATAATCACAATTGGAATATCAGTCAAAATAATCTCAATTACAGATATTTTTCCAAAATTGTCCTGCCCTAATATACTGTGATATTGTTAACAAGATGATACATTCCAATTTTTTAAATGTAATTTTAAATACGATCATTGTAGAAAAAAAACTAACCATCATATGAATTTGAGTTAAAAGTTGACTTTTTTAAGCAGTCGGAACAGGAAAGACGGGTGACAGCAGTGATCGGGAGTTTAAACACAACACAAAACGAACCGCAGCGACGAGTCTTTGCATGTCTCACAATATCACAAGACAGTGTCTGTGAGAGTCGATACAATATCACAAAATATAATACTGCATTATTTTCTTACACCTCTGCTGCTCATACACGTATACACATATACATATATATCTAATATTGAATGGGAGCAACTGTAATGCAAACAGTTTCTCCCTGGGGATCAATAAAGAATTTATGATTCTGATAAATTGTTTTATTTATAAGTGGTTTTCAATATCAACAAAGACTTCAGTTAATCGTCATGTTTCATCAACAGCTGCGCTGTCTATAAAATGTCAGAAAATAGTTCAAATGTACAAGGCGACATCTTTAAATATCTCGTTTTGTCTAAAATCCAAAGATATTCAGTTCAATTAATTAATTAGTCATAATGAACAGAAAGAAAACAGGACATTTCCTTATTTGTGAGGCTGAAAACAGAATTTTCTGCCATTGTTGCATAAAAAATTATTTAAATGATTGATTGATTATCGAAATAACTTAATTCTATTTTACCAGTCGCCCAGTCAGACGAGTGAGTTGCCAAATTTACTTGACATTTGACTTGCCCCTGACTGGCAGACCGCTGAGCTCTGAAATAACTGGCGGATTAATCAATAAAGAAGATAACTGTCAATTATCACAATCTTCAATATTGATCAATTAATCTAATCCGAAAAATCTGTCAATAATTATGATAATCGATCATTTAAGTCCGGTCGAGAGATCAAATATCAGCTGGCTGCAGTTTATCCAACAACAACTGAACAATTTATCAAAACAAGAGCCGATAGATAATCAATGAGCACACACACACACACACACACACACACACACACACACACACACGTACCAGCTTCAGACGCAGCCGTAATGCAGCTGAACCTCGCTCTCCCGCTCTCTCTCCTGCTGCAGCAGCAGAAGAAGAAAAAAACAAACTGTTTTTCTTCTTCTGTGGTGAAAAAAATAACGCTCCCAATACACACACACACTCACACACTGAGTGACACACACACTGAGTGACACACACACACACTGAGTGACACACACACACACTGAGTGACACACACGCAGAGCCAAAACACAGATGCCGATACACACAAACACACACTCTGAGCTGTGTGGCGTTTGTCCGTCTGTCCGACCAGCGGTGAAAACCATCCACACACACGCTCTCTCTCTCTCTCTTCCTCTGCTTTCAGTAAATGTCTCTCGCCCTCTCTTTTCCTCTCTGACTGAGCGCCAGAAAAACATTCACCTCCAACCGACCGCACAGCACCGTCACCGAGACGCTGCAGCACACACACACGTTAACACACTCACAATCTCTGCAAGAAACACACACACACACACACACAGTGGGGGCGGGGAGAAAGAAAGCTGAGAGAGAGGGAGAGAGAGGGAGAATAAAAGGGGAGTATCGCTCAGCCGAGTGCCATCCTCCTCTCCTCCTCTCCTCCCCCCAGCATCTGTCGACACCCCCAACACACACACACACACACACACACACACACACACACACAGATTTCTTTGCTTTCATGTCTCTTCTTTTCAGCTCTGCAGTGTGTTTACATCACATGTACCTGTGTGTGTGTGTGTGTGTGTGTGTGTGTGTGTGTGTGTGTGTGTGTGTGTGTGTGTGTGTGTGTAGGTGTGTATAGATGTGTGTAGGTGTGTGTTGCTGAGTTGACAGCTGCTGTTTCCTTCTTGTTTTTAAAAAATTCTCCTGTTTTTTTCTTGTCCCAGAATTCCCTGCTCCTCTGACGTTTTTCTTCTTCTTCTTCTGTAAAAACACTCTGGAGATCATGTCCACGTTAATGAGGACACATTTAAAGGACAAATCTGTAATAATTTACTGTAATAACTCAGTTGTTGACCATGATCCGTCATCAGAGCTCGAGGAAACAGGCCGTCTTCTTTTTGTGTTTTCACTATTCAAGAAGCTTCTTGGATGAGAAGCGAAACGTCTTCAATAAGACTTTTAAACAAGTCCAGTTGCTTTCGATTTAATCTTTTCCTGAGATTACAATGACCTGGACGAATGAGAACATTCACGGACCTCTAGAGAAAATCAAGCAACGTGAACACTGTAATTTAATTTTCTCAAATATTTATCTGTATCAGCCTCAAAATCCTCCAGTATCAGCCAGCTACACACACACCAACACTGTCCACACACTCCGAGCTGTACAGCACTACAGGGAGACATGTTGGACTGGCTCTGTGCCAGCAGGCGCGCACACACACACACACACACACACACACACACACACACACACACACACACACAGGCGTTGAATGAATGCAGATGAGATTCTCAGGGTTTGAAATGTAAATGACGTAGAAGAGAAGCAGCTCATCTCCATCAACAACATGGCTCACCTCCAACCATCTCATCCTCAGTGTGCAGAACACGAAGCTGACAGTGAACTTCAACAAGTCCAAAAGCCGCAGATATGATATACACACACATATACATCAACAGGGTTAAAGTGGAGTGTTTCCGGTCCTCATCAACGAGGACGTCTCCTGGACATCAAACACCTCCTTTCCAGTAAAGAAGGTCAAACAACACCTGCATGTCCTCATGTCCTGCATGTACTAATGACTCTCTTTTTGCAACACGTTCATAGGGCTGCACAATTTAGTAAAAACAAAAGTCATAGTGTGATTATTTTGACTGAAATCGACCTTTCACTAAGCCCCACCTCCAATCAGCAACTGTCCAATCACAGCTTAGCAACTGTAACTAGAGCTGTCAAGCTTTCAGTTTCTCTCTATGTTGAAGGTGAGCAGGAGGCTCTGAGGAGAGAGATACTCTTCGTTTCATGTGTCTGGACGGTGACGTCTTTTTTGTCGTCTCTCAAAAACGTGAAACACAAGAGCACACGTGTGGTGAACAGATTAAACTCTGTCTTCATCTGCTCTAACATAAACTGCAAACGTTAGCATGTCTGGCTAACTAATGTTAGCTTTAACTTTACCTCCAGACAAACTTGTTAGATCCACTGCATCTGCATTTATTCTGTGGGGGTTTGAGGAGGAGGATGTGGGCTGATGCAGAATCAAAGGGGGTCGACGATGATGCATCTCTCTCTGGCTCTCTGTCTCAGGTCTAAACCGGGTTAGCTTAGCTCTTATCCTGGCTCTCTTCCTGTAGCAATCGTGGTCCAGCTGGTCTGGCTGTGTGACCCGTCTCAAGGTCTGCTGCACTAATCGAGTCCCTGTGCTTCCTTTCCCCACGTTAATGAGTGTATTTCTGTCATCTATCATGTAGATATACCTGCTGTATTTCACCATCCGACCAGTGTTTCCTGAGATGTAAGCTAGCTTTAGCCTCAGTCTGTTAGCATTAATGTTATATCATGTACACAGCTGTTAGCTAACTTTACATAAACACTTTCACAGGGTTCTTGTTTTAAAACGTGTCAGATGGAAACATTAAAACATCAGCTGGAGACTCTCAGCCGACTCAAGACTCAAGTTAGCATTAGCATTAGCTTACATCAGCCAGCTACATTTATGAAACCTGCTTGTGAGTCATTATTTTAGCAACAAAATCCACCATCATCAGCTAGAAATGAGAATCTGCTTTTGTTTACCTGTCGAGGGAATCACAGACCTCGTGTTTCAACAATTACTCCCAGTTTTGATGTTAAATCTGCCGCAGTTATCACCATAAACTGCATTAATGCAGTGCGTGAATGGGAAGCTTGGCAGGCGTAGCAACAGTAACTGTGGAGGACGGTGCTTAGCAAAGGATCAATTGCGATTGTGATATATGATCCATTATGTGATTAGTAGAAATGATCATTATAATACTGGTTTCTCACAGTTTTCCTTTTTCAAACAATTGTGATTTGGGTATTACACTCTGCCATTTTTCGACTTTATTGCGGTTGCGATTCATTGTGCATCCCTACATGTTGACAAAACCACTCACAGATCTATGACATAACTCAGACATTTACTGCCTCATTCAATACAACACAAAGATTGTACAGACAGTATGAAGATATTCTTGTGGTGTCTGTATTTATTTTATTTTATGCCATATCCTGTGAAAGTGGTGATTTTAACCGTTTCAAACATCTCTGATCAAAGTTCAGACTTTTTTCAGCTCTCAGCTCCTCCTCCTCCTCCTCCTCCTCCTCCTCCTCCTCCTCCTCCTCCTCCTCCTCCTCCTCCAGCTTTCAGTCGACCTCAGAAACTCAATTCAACTTTAATGTGTCTGTAATAGAATCACAGCTGACCGGCCTGTCCACCCTATTATTTACATTCTTCACAAACAAACACTGAACCAGATGATTTCTGATTTGTTGGTCTGGATTTATAAAAATAAATTAAAACATTTTTTATCCAACTAATTAATATATGTATATATGTTTTATTGATAATATAATTTAAATTTATAGTAATAAACTTATAAGCGATAAGATCACAGAAAACTGGGTGGAAGAGATAAATGACTGTGTGTTTTGATGCAGAAATATTGTATTGAACACATTTTTACATATTTTAAACACGTTGTTATAACATATGTGTTAAACGCATTAAGAACATGCATCTCAAATTTATTATAAAAAGTATTCCACCTGTTTGTGCCCCTCCAGCTCTCCTTTAAAAGGAGAATGCAGCGCCGCATGGCTCGGACAGCTTGTCCGACAGCTGCTCTTTAGTGAGGCAGGTAAAAAGTACAAAAAGACTAAATCTAACTAACTAACTGATTATTTTCTTGATTAATCGATGAATTAATCATGTCACAATCTTGTCATTTGAAAAATATGATTTATTTGGACCTTCAAGCCTTTTCTGTCACAATTATTAAAAAAAATACAAAAATTCAAAGGTTGAAAAACATACGTCCGTGTGAGAGGACGTCCTCAAATGTTTTGTCCTCAAGTCAAAAGATCTTCAGTTTACCGTCAGAGGGGAGTAAAGAAACCAGAAAATATTCACATTTAAGAAGCTGAAATCAGAGAATTTAGGATGATCAATTTAATAATCGAATAATAAAAGATTAATCAAGCATTATCGATTTGTCTGCTTTCAAGAGAGAATCACAATGCATCTGAGAATTGATCATTTCCTCCACCTCTAGACTTTAGTTCCTGAGACTAGGTCTGGGTGATATAAGGATATTATATTTATATAGTAACATAAGACTTTTGGATCTCGTTATATCATGATATGACACGGCTGCATTACAGTTAAGTGACATCATTTCCTGAACTTACCAGAGTGTTCTAGTTGTCTTATTATTGGCCTTTGGTCATTATATCCACATTACTGATGATTATTTATCAAATTTCTAATTATATTCATATTTTGTGAAAGCACCAGCAGTCCTCCCAACTTACTGTTTGGTAGTTTAATCTACAGCAATGCATCATATTCTACAATCTCATCAAATATTTGAGAATTTACAGGATGTTATAATCAAAAAATGTGTATATCAAGATATATATCATATATCCCGGCACAGCTTAAAAATACAGAGATATTATTTTTAAGCCATATCGCCCGACCCTAACTGAGACATCCTTCAAGATGACACGCTGAGATCAATTTCCAGGTCACAGGCAGGAGGACAGAGGAGAGAGGAGACAAGGGGTGCTTCTCATGTGATAAATTCGTCTGCTCGTCTCCTCCACTCCCGTCTTAGCTCCTGGCAGCGAGGATATGAGAGACAGATGTGAGGAAGAGACGTGAGGATGGAGGAGACGAAGCTGCAAAATGAAAAATCTTCAGTTCCTTTTAGTCAGTCTGAAGCAATGTCAGTTACTGATGACGAGCTGCACAGCTGCTTCAGCTGTCAAACAGACGGTACGAATTAGGGCTGCACAATTAATCGCAATAAAATCGCAATATGGCCGAGTGCAATATCCAAATTGAAGAACCAGAACCAAATCACAACTTTTGAAAGAGAAAAAAAATGTAATGCAGCGCTGCAGAGACGACCTGGCCTAAAGATCTTATTCTCCAGCTGAAAGAAAACATATTTGTTTGTTACAGACTTAAATAAATATCACACCATCAGTTTTTTTTCTCTGGTGAACATGGAAACTATGATGCAAAACTGATCATTTCCACCAATGCTCCCACTGTGGTGCACATGGACATTCATATCTTTGATAATGATCAATCAACAGATTGATCGATAATGAAAATAATTGTGACAGGAAGGCTTGAAACATTTTGTGGTCCAAACAACAAATCTATTGATCAATAAACTGACGGACAGATTAACTGATGAGACACGTAACATTTGGACCCATTTTTCAAGAGATAAGATAGTGACAGGATTAATTAATCGATTAATTGAGAGTCTAACTGGCAGTGACAATAACCGTTAGTATTAGTTACTGTGGCATCACCAGTCCCTGTAAAACTCGGTGGACTGTCCCTTTACGGATCAACAGGCTGGATTCAGACAGACTCTTTAAAAACACAGCAGAGGAGCAGAACCGGAGACAAACTCACGCTTTGTTTTGGTCCTTGTGGCGCCCCTGTGACGTCACAGGACACGCGCACACACCTGTCAGCAGCTGGCATGTTGCAGAAGGAGGAAGTGTGTGAAAAGTGGACAGAAGTGAGCGGTCAGCCGGTGTGTGTGGTGTGTGTGTGTGTGTTACCTTGCAGGGGAAGGGCAGTGTGGAGGCCACCTTCTCCATGGCCAGGTTCCTGATGCTCGGGGTGAGCGGGCCTCGGCAGGTCGGACAGCAGCTCAGCTTCTGGCGGCACGGGTTGCACACCAGGTGACCCGCCTGGCACTGCAGGATGGGCGGCAGCACGTAGTCGAAACATACCGGGCACTCGAAGAGCGCCGTGAGCTCCGGGGACTGCCCGGGAAGACCGACCGAGCTCAGGGACACCGCCGACGAAGGGGTAGAAGACCCCGACCCGGCCACGGAGCCCACACCCGCGGCTGCCGCAGCTGCTGCGGCGCGGCGGCCGCTGCTGCCGCCGCTCCCGCTCCTCCGTGCTTCCCTCCGCCCGCTTTCCCGGCCCCGAGTCCTCCGGCTCCGGCTCCGGCTGAGGACGGACGGCTCATGGCTCCAGCTGCGGTCCGTGTCTCGTGAACGGAGCCGCGGTAACGTCATCTACTGTTTACTACCGGACTGACGTCGCTCCGGGCCCCCGGAGACACAACATGGCGGCTGCCAGTTTGTATCGCCTGCCGCCTGCTCTCATTGGACGCTGCGTCATAGAGTGACAGGGCGCTCAGCCAATCAGAGAGTGGAGTCGTGTCGTTATGTAATGTTTGGCAGCGAAGTGAAAGAGATTTAAAGAAATGAAAGTTTAGTTCTCATTGTATTATTGATATCTGTTAACCTTAATTTTATTTTAAGTTAATTATCTGTATATTCCTCGCAAAAACACAGTTTCTCTGTTTATGTACATTATATCCTTTATGTTTTTATTTCACACTTGTTTTGGCGATGCAAACATCGGGTTCACGTTTCAATAAAACCCCTTTGAATTTAATTGATTTTTAATTAGCTTTTGTTGAGTAAATCAGCAGCATGAAAATATTCTGAATTGATCCAATTTAAAATTTGGTTTTATTTGGTTTTATTCATAAAGAACAATAAACAAATACATTCATACAATAAAATAAAAAAAGACCTATATCATATTTAAAAACATAGTCAATAAATTAAAATCATATAATACACACTTGTACTTTACTTGAATTTTAAATTTTACATCTACTTTACTACTACAAACTCTCAGAATACTGTACTTTTTTACTTCACAAAAGGTTTTTTAAAATTGTAAACTTGTTGCTCTGCAGATTCTAAATTTATAGTTCACGATCAAATGGTAATGTAATGCATCATTAAAAATTAAACCAACATTGAAATTCTGCTGATACATTAATAAATCAATTATTGATCCAATATGTACCCACAGTGACAAACTGAGAAGGGCCATGTTTCATAATGACCGCTCCTCCTTCCTACTGACATAATGTAATCTCATAATGTATCTCTGGCGCCTCTCAGTGGAGGTTTGGTGTAACTGCACCCCGTTTCTTCACTGCTCTCTTCTCAGTCACTCTTTAAAGCCTGCTTCTGTACTGCTGTCAGTTATCAGTCACTCAACATGTCTCATTAGCTTCATAAATGGATGCATTACACATTTTATTTTTCAGAATAACCAAGACTGTTTGAAAATGAAGAGAAATTTATTGTGAATGGTGGCAGTCGAGACTCAGCCTTTTGACATGTAAATCCTTCCCCCAAGCTCAAAGATTACAAAGTATGTTGTTTATACAGTGTGTATCTTCAGTCATCTAACATTTAACACTATTCATTCTCAGCAAGTCAACAATTAATTCACCAGATCCACTTTTTTGAACCATCAGACAGCAGAGAACCATGAAGAACGTTAACATTATGATATTGAGCTCAAGCTGGAAAAAATGAGACCAAAGATCATTTTGTTCATGTACAAAAACTAACAACGTGGTCGACAAAGAATGAACAGCAGTATGAAGAACATGCAGGTTGAAAATCACAGACGGAGACAAAACAACTTCCAACTTCATTCAACATGTGAAGCTACACAAAAAGAACTGCAAGTTAAGGCTGATTAGTGAGCTAATGTTTAGCTAACATTACTTTGTAAATCAGTGAGTCTGAATGTTTCCTGACCCTGGAAACTCAGTTTAACCCCAAATTCTAACATGACATTTCATGGGAGCATTTTGTGGAGTTTGCATTATAATTCCATCCATGTGTTGATGAAAAGAATCAGGCCGAACTGAACAGATTTTGCTCGCTCTTCATCAGTATGTTGATCAGTGTGTGGGGTCAGGTCGGACACAGAGACATGGGTTTATTATGCTGTACTCAGGGCTTAAAAATCTGCCGGCAGTTCCACAAAAAACTTTCACTTGTATCACTTTCAGTTTCACTGAACAAAAACATTTTCTGTCTGAATATTTGGACGGATCAGACTGAAAGACGCTGCTTTTTCAGGTTTCGGGCAGATATTAAGAAACAGATGCATAAAAACATCACACAAAAATTAGGCTCAAATTTCCACACCATTCAGACTTTTTTGTACAATCAAAATTAAATATAAGTTCCAAAGATGGTAAATCTGATTAGATTTTTTTTTTTTATTCAAGCTCTTGGCTTCAGCTTTGTGCTCACTACAGTAATGACTCACCTGATGAGAGAGAATAAATTTTGTCAGTCTGAAAACATTTGGCCTGCAGGCTGCATTCATTAAGGTTTGTCTCAAGGTCAGCCAGATTCAAAAGCAATCTGTTAGTTTGAGCTCCTTCAACAATAAACCTGAGATGCATTATTCTTATTAGACAGCTGTAAGAATATGGACACACTGTGGGTTTGGTAAATCTAAATTTCTGTTTCACATCACATCATTTCAAAATGCACTTCTGAGTTTCAAGCACAGTTTAAGACACATCTTGTAATAATAATAATAATAATAAGAAGAAGAAGAACTGCGTAAAACTAGCTGCATCCAGGTTCTCCTGTGGGCGGGGCATCACCGTTAATGATACATATAGCACCACCCCTCGATTAACAGGGTTGGTTCTTCAGGTTTATGACATCATGTGCGTGGTCTGCCCTTGCTCACTGCAGTTTCAAACTAAGAAATGCTCAAACATGGTGATTACTGCTCATTCCACTCCCGATACGTCTTGTAACACATGAAACAAACCTCATGGACGTGTTAACAAGGTTAAAAAATGATTGTCACTGGAGGGCTTGTTTTGTAATGCAGGATTCAACACTTTCCAGGCTCTACTGAGAAATCTGTTGTACACATTTATAGGCCTGTTCTTTTCTTTAGTCGAATCGAATCTTGTCTTTGTTTTCTCCAAGACGTAAATGAGCTCAAATTAAGACCAATATGAGCCTTTGACCATTTTTTTATGTTTCTTAAATTCGGCTCCTGAGAAACAGCCTTTGTCTCGTCTCACTGCACTGATCTGAAATTTGTTCTAAATAATCAGCTCTTGAGGTAAAGTGAGATCTAAAAGAAAACTCAGTTGTCTTAAATGAGATCTTAAATTTGTCTCAGTGGTCAAATTAAAGTCTTATTGCTCCATACAGTCATCAGAGAGAAACATCTGAAACACCTGTGAACTCAGAAAAAGATCTGCTTTTCTTACCTTTTTCTCCTAAGAGGAGGTTTGGGAGAAACAGATGAGACTTCAGGGAGCTCAAAATAAGAATCTCAATTATTACTCGTATGAAAAAAACAAGACTATTGTGCAAAACAAAGTTTCCCTCAGGGTTTTTTGTTAGCTCCTGAGAATTAGCCTTTGTCTTGTCTCACTGCACTGATCTGAAATTTGTTCTAAATAATCAGCTCTTGAGGTAACAGTGAGATCTAAAAGAAAACTTGGTTGTCTTAAAGAGACAAGGCAATTATGAGGAAAAAAAAAATCTTCTGGGTTTTTTCATGCTTCTTAAATTCGGCTCCTGAGAAACAGCTTTTGTCTCGTTCCAGCCCGACACTAATTTGAGCCCAATTTCAAATCTTAAAATGTTCAATTTTTGGTCTCACTGCACTGACCTTTAAAAACGTCTTAAAAACTTTGCTTGAGGATTCTCTGGCTAGCTGCTAGCAACTTTTGATTTTTTTCTCACCCACATCCCAGAATGCAATGCAAAGAGTTTGCCAAGTGTTTGTGTCGGATCGAGGTTGGATCATGTTCCCACCACAAATGAACGACTCCAGAAGTCATTTGTGACCAGACTGAGACCATGTCCTCAAACTGAAGCACACAGGTTAGGTATGACAGCAGCCTTACAAGCATCTGCTCCCACTATATTATATAGTGTGTATTGTTAAAGTTTGGCTCCATAACTGGTTTCTGTTGGCTGGTTCAGTCCAGCTCTGGCCCCCGGCTTGCCTGAGAGGCTCTTACTTTTATTTCCTGGAGGACTTAAAGAATTGGCTGGCAGCAGCGTCCCAGCTCAATTAACCTTCACACGCCTTCAAGTTCACTCAACAAAAGCTGCTTTGAAAAGAGGAAAAAAAAAAAGAACAAAGCAGCAGGGGAGTCTGAGGAAGCTGTGCTGTCACATCAGTCCGGTTCTCACATCTTTACACCGACTTCCTGTTTGTCAAAACTTGATTTTAAAATGCGTCAGTTGGTTTGTTTCTGATCTGCTGCTCCCGTTCAGGCTACGTTTTCCAGAGTCTGAACTTAACACGGAGAAGCAGCATTCAGTTTTATGTTCGACAAATCTGAACCAAAGAAGAGCAAAGAGCGGAGGTCTGTTAGCATCACTGAAGTGCTAATAATGACGTTAAAGCTCAGCTTCAGTGTATTGATATTATACAGAAGTTACGGACAATATAAAAGATATAATGAAAACATATTCATATTGTGGGGCAATTTTGTCTTAAAATCAAAAAACTTTTTCTCATGTTATCTCCTTTTGCATGTCGGGACTTTAGGAGACTTTAGGAGACCAGATTCTGCAGTTCTGTTTTTCTGTGAAACTCCAGCAGTGTTTTGTGGAGTAAAAAAATTAACCCGACCTTCAATCGACATGAGGGTAAGCAGATAATGATTGAATTTTCATTTTTGGGTGAACTGTCCCTTTAAGATCAAACTGATTCACTCAGGTGTGTACGAACAGACTCGGCTGTCAACACACATTCCAATAAATCCTGCAAAGGATTTTCTTATTTTCATCTTTTCCTGCTGCGTGTAAGAACAAATTTACAATAAGAGAAAAAATACAGCGTTGATGAAACATTTGAAATAATATAAGTACACAAGCCAACTACATATATAACATAGATTTATGGTTTTTATTTTAATGTGGAAATAAACAAAAATGGACCCTCGTTTGCTTTAAGGTCATATTTCTGTTCTAATACCTGTGATGTCATTAGTTTATGTTCTTATAATTAAAGCTGAAACAAACATTTAAAATAGAAAACTAATACAACCAAACAGTTTCACATTTTCCTCTGATCAAATCTCACACTCACATTTCATATTTGTTAGTTTATAAAACTAAAACCAGATGAAACAGGAAAATTAAATTCCATTAAAAAGACAATAAAGAGGGTTGTGTTTGGGTTTTGACTCTTTGACTTCATCACCACTGCGTCCGTCAGCCAATTTATTTCCCGCTAATCCGTTAATCTCCTTTTAATGTCCTCACTCCACTTCTCAAACTTTATTATTTATTATCTACTGTATATACGCAGTTCTCTGATTGGCAGCCGTTCACGGTGAGTGAGTCTCATTTCATTCACGGTAACGGAAACAGAAGTCAGAGGTCAGTAAGACACATAAACAGGGCAAATGTTCCCTGTGACCCTTGACCGGTGGAGAAAAAGTGAAGAGAAGAATGAGACTGATGTGCAAACTGAGGAGAGTTCAGCGTCTTATTGCTGCATCATAATGTAGCTGTGAATTATGAAGATATCGGTGTGGTTCTTGTAGCTGAGTTTGAACAGAGAAATGATAAATGAACCCAGCAGAACACACAAAACACAAAACTTGAAATTTTGTTGTGCAGCGAGACAAGAATAAAATTGTTGGGCTGCTTCATCAGAACTGCCCAGCAGACAGTCAAAAAGCTTTGGAAACAGCCTCCCCAACATTTTTCCACCTCCGTCTGGCAACCTGTCAAACTTGGCCCTTCGCTAAGCCCCGCCTCTAAACAGCAACTGTCCAATCATAGGTTAGCAACAGTAACTAGGTCTGTCAAGCTTTGCATTTCTCTCTGTGTTGAAGGTGAGCAGGAGGCTCTGAGAAGAGAGACACTCAGCGTCTCTTGAGTCTGGACGCTGGCCTTTTTTTTTGTCGTCTTTCAAAAACGTGAAACACAAGAGCAGAGTGACGGCCATGTTGGTGCTGGTGACGTACATTGTGCGAGACGAGAGATGTAGTTCACAAAACTACTACAACAAACCAGTAGGTGTAGTCCTGCCGGAGTGCACTGGACTGACGCGTCACCACTTCAGTGAGGAAACAGAATATTTGTGTTTGCATAATTTGTCTTTTTTTTAAGCACTCAAAGATCAAATCACCCCTGAAGTGTCTGGCCTCAGTTAGAGCGCACTTTTTGCAGTGAGAGGCGTCTTTTTCCAGCTGTTTTCTGCAGACTCACAGTCACAGCACAGAGTGAGACGGTGCTCATGTGGACTGACTGCTGTGTAATATTCTCAACACGATGAAACTATTCATAAAATCAGTCAACCATTTGATCAATGGCTCCGTTATAGTTAAGTAACGTGTAAAAATTTGGTTAAATCACCTGAAACGAGCCACAATTTAAGTAAGCTGTGTATGCATGCACGCGTCACAGGTGCGCTCCTGCACCTGGACAAACTTACAACAAACTGTGACTTTTTTGACTTGAAAAATGATCTTTTAAACATCATAGGTGGAATTCATGACACAACTGACACAACAAGAACAAATAATTATTTATTTATGCTACATATTTTTCTTGTGGTTACACAGAAGGGGAGGGACTTAGAAAGAATTTGCCATCGTGTATCGGTGCATAACACAGTACAAGAAAATAGAAATAGAAATAAAGAAGATGAAGGGAGTTAAATTCTTGCTGTGTATCAGCTGTGTGTGTTTTTTTTTTTTACTGTATTTATAATTCATGGACACATTTGCTGAACAGGTGATAGGTGGAGAGTGAGGGGTGAGGGGTGAGGGGTGAGATGTGAGGGGTGAGGGGTGTGTGTTGGTTGATTTAAGTGTTTGTCACCTGATGTGTTTTTGGTACAAGCAGCTTTTGGTTCCTGTTACAAAGGAGACAGACAAGAGGTCGTACCTGTCCTTTCATTATTAATTCACTGACCAAGCTCTCTGAAGGAAAAAGTAAATTTATCATTTCTTCATCCGGCACCTCTCTGTTACAAACAGAGAGGAGGGTCACATTAATTAAATAGGTGCTGTGATGATATTAATGATTAAAAATCTGAACATTATTCCATCCAGACAACAAAGTCTCGTTACCACGTCCAAAACTCAGAAAATGCACCAGACTATACGCCATCATGCTGACCTTAAAGGGACAGTTCAGATTTTTTAAAGTGTGGTTGTATGAGGTGTTTGTCCACAGTCAGTGTATCACCTTCAGCAGATGATGGTCAGTTTGCAGCAGCAGGAGAATCAGTGTAGGAAGCTAAACGATGTGTTTCTGAGGACGGACTCAGCAGCAACACGATTTTAGACACCTGAAAAAATCAGTTTCTCCACTTTATTTTGCTGTCAGACAGACTTTTCTGATGGGAAACTGAAGTTATATAAGATATCACTCTCTACAAACCATTCATTATTATGGCCTCTAGTGAAAAAATGCTTTTCTATTTTTTGTCTTTAAATCAATCAATCAATAAATTGCACACAACAAACATAAAAACACTTAGAGCTGAAACAATTAATCTATTGTTACTATTAAATTAATCTGCATCTATTTTGACACTGATCAACCATTTTTGAGCCTTTTTTTTTAAATCAAAAAACATCAAAATTCTCTGATTTCAGCTTCTTAAATGTGAATATTTTCTGGTTTCTTTCTCCTCTCTGACAGTAAACTGAAGATCTTTGAGCTGAGGACAAATCAAAGACGTTTGAAGACATCATCTTGGACTTTGATCAACATTTTTCACCATTTTATGACATTTTATGGACCAAACAGCTGATCGATTAATTGAGAAAATAATCAACCAATTAATAAATGATGGAAATCATCATTAACTGCAGCCCTAAAAACACTTTATTAGGCTAAAAAATGTCACCATATTTTAAAATGAGGTAATCAAGTTACATTACTTACTCGGTAAGTGATCAATAATAATAATAATCTTCGTGTCGGGGTCCTGCATCATTTTGTCGGGATTTATTTCACAATAAAGACCTGCTCACTGTACATACATACTGTGAGTAAAGGATCTTCTTCCACCTCTGCTCTCCAGCCTGTGTGGCACTAATGACCCCTCATACATGAGCGGCCACCGCACTACAGCACACACACACACACACACACACACACACACACACTGACCCGCATCTCTCTCTCTCTCTCTCTCTCTCTCTCTCTCAGTGTGTGTGTGTCTCTCTCTCTCTGTGTGTGTCTCTCTCAGTGTGTGTTCTCCTCTCCGCTCGGTCGGTCTGCTGCTGATCTGATCTGTCATCACTGTTCTGGTATCGATCGTCATTAATCGGATCAATAAGATCAGAGCGGGATGAAGCTTCTCTGCAGCGGATCGATCGTTTATCTCCAGCTGCTCTTCTTCCTCCCAGGTGAGAAAAAAAACATTTTCAGATTCTCTTCTGATACTCTGAGGTTATTCATTGATCATCAGTCTGCAGAGTGAAACAACAGAAGAGCGTCTGTTTTTGGTTTATTCGTGGACTGAAATGTTGAGAAATTTAAAATGAAAGTGTTCTGGCTGTTTTATTTCCGTCTGCAGGACATCACATCCATATTTATGTATGAACAGTGAAAATCTGTATGTTGTCAGGCTGCGATCTGTAATTTGAAGGAACCTTAAAAAACTACAGAGAACACTGAAAATATCTCTTCATCTAACTCTGTAAGACTGCATGAAATATAATAATGATGATGATTATAATTATAATATTATTGTTATTATTGTTATTATTATTATTGCGTGACTTGAAAATATCAATCTCAACATTTAATCTTGTTACCTGAACTATTTCTGAAATGTTATCGTATATTAAACAAAATATTTTAAACCACTGAACAGAGATGGGAAGTAACTAAGTACAAATACTTACAGTATATAATAGTTACTGTTCTTTTCAGCTGCCTGTACTTTACTTGAGTATTTATTTTTCTGACTTTTTACTTTTATTCCCCACGTTTGACCACAAATATCTAAACTTTCTACTTCTTACATTTTCAAAACTGACTTGCTACTTTAGTTTTATTGCAAAATGAAAACAAAAAAGAACGTAAAAAGACAAAAACGACATAAATGATGTAACAAGACAAAAATATACAAAAAGACTTAACAAGACAAAAACAGTGTAAAAGATGTAATAAGACGTAACAAGTTTAAAATGACAAAAACAACGTAACGGTACATAAGACTAAAATGAAGTAAAAGACATGACAAGACAAAAAGAACGTAACAACATCAGACAATACAAGAACAATGTAACAAAATATAACATGACAAAAGTGTAAAAGACGCAACAAGACGAGACAAAACAGAGTCACAAGACGAAGTAACGAGATGTAACAAAGCAAACATGTTGTGAGACATAACAAGACAAAAACAACATCAAAGATGTAACACAATGTAACAAAACATAACAAGACCAAAATGACATAAAACTGTAATAAGACAAAAGTGACGTCAAAGACGTAACAAGATGAAACAGAGACAGAAACTGAGGTTCAGTTTCAGCTTTGTACAGAAACAGTCAGTAGAAAATGTCCCCCAGAGGACGACTTTTGACTTTTATACTCTGAGGACATTTCAGAGTCTGAACGTTTTCAGTTTTACTGCAGTAAACAAGTTGAACCAGTACTTCTACTTTTACCAGAGTAAAAGTATCTGTACTTGTACTTGAGTACAGAATGTGTGAACTTCTTCCACCTCTGGACTTGAATGTGTTCAGTGTTTTCATGCTGTTAGTACTGACACAGTGTAGCTACAGTTCATTTGATAAAAGTGCTAAAAACTTCTGTTACTTTCAGTCCTGTTGCTAAAAATGTACAATCCTCATTTGTAAACCTTGTAAAATAAATTTTAAAAAATAATAAAATGGCAGGAGAGGAGAGAGGAGGAAGACAATTACATGTTTTAAAAGGTTAAACATGTGTTATTAGACACAGAGCTGAAAAAAGATGAAGAATTAAGTTTAATTTTGAACAGATACAACATGTAAATGCCATTGATTTGGTGTAATGATCCTTTCAGACAAGAGTTTTCCATCCTAGAAACAAGCTGAAGTGTGTTTTGGATGTTCAGGATGGTGTTTGAACTGGAGGATGACTGACGGCTGTCAGTGATGAAGAGTCTGCTGTAGACTGAGGATTAAACTCATCGATCTGTTTTGGTTTAAAGCGTCTGAACGCTGGAGAACATTTCGTCTGCTCCACTTTTATTTTCATCAAGTTTCTTCATGGGTTTTACAGTAGATTAATTAACAATTATAAACAGGTCGTAACAGTTTTCATTCATGGATGCAGAGAAGAGTTCAGTTACTGCTCACTACTAATTAATCTTATTAATGAGTCACTGAGATCAATGAGAACGATTAGATCTGAGGCTGAACAGTAGAGCTGCAATGATTAATCAAATCATCAATTATTAATATATTGTTAAATTCATCACCAACTATTCTGATAATCGATCAATCATTTTGAGTCAAAACTCTCTAATTAATTTCTAGCTCCTTAAATGTGAATATTTTCTGGTTTCTGAGGACGTCATCTTGGGCTTCGGGAAACACTGGTCGATATTTTTCACTATTTTATGACCCAAACAAGTAATCAATCATGAAAATGATCAACAAATGAATTGATATTAAAAATAAACATAACAGAAGTGGAGCACACGTACGTACGTCAGGGGAAACATTACGTTTTGGTTGCTCTGTGTTCCTTAACAAAACATAACTTTGTTTGCTATCTAACATTAGCTAAAAAGTTTCAATATTCCATGTTTTTTTATCTAATGTTAGCTGAAAGGTTAACAAAAACATTATTTTTCAGCTAGCTAAAAAGTTAGTTAGCATAGTTAGCCTGCTCATGATGACTCAGCAGAGTCAAAGTTCTGATTTCTTCTCCATTAAAAACTTGTTTCGGCAAAATTGAGCAACTTGATAATTTTGCTCAATCATCTATAAAGGAAGCCTGGTTAAGTTTTCAAAATAAAGAAAAACAATTACATTAAATGACAAAATGATAATCACATGTTCCACATGTTTGGAGAAAATGATCGACAGATTAATCAACAATAAAAACAATTAGTAAGTTAGTTGCAGCCGTTAATTAACAGTACAGATAAATATCTGGCAGGTCACTGCCACTTTTATCCAATGTGTTGAACAGACTATTAATGATTGAAACAATGTTAACGAACTGTAATAACCTGATTATCTCTCAGTTTATATAATGTAAAAAAATAATAATGAGAATGATGATCACACAACACACAACAAACCCTCTGGAGGTGATTCCATCAGATGACTTGTTCACATTTCTATAATGAGAAAAGTAGAAAATCTGAACGATGAATCTGGAATCAGAGAATGTTTAGTTTGAAAAATCACTGAATTCATAATCAAATCATCATTTCAGCTCTGAACACTGTAAATCTGAGCTGACAGTCTTTATCAGTTCCCTTCATGTGTCGAGTGTGTTGGTGTGTTTACTGAGCAGTGAAGCGAACGGGGGCGTTCAGGATTCATGTGTCTCTGAGCGATAAGGACAGGAGGACAAAAAAATACAAGAGTTTACAGCCAAGAGGTGGAGGTCAGGGTGGAGGAGGGGATCTGGAGCTGATGTGGTGCTTTAGAGGCCTGATCCAAAGTGTCTGAATGCTTTTATTGTGATGGAATGACCAGATAGATAATAAGAGATTTTTAAAAAGC
This sequence comes from Lutjanus argentimaculatus, assembly GCA_034769285.1. Lineage (NCBI taxonomy): Eukaryota > Metazoa > Chordata > Actinopteri > Lutjaniformes > Lutjanidae > Lutjanus > Lutjanus argentimaculatus. The sequence continues at coordinate 432,007 of JAWZSL010000004.1, read as the reverse complement.
TCTAAAAAGTCAACTTTTTATTTGATGATCTGAAACTAAAGAGCTGATTGTGACTTCAATCTCTGAGAACTTTGATATTTCAGGGTTTTAGAGTCTTTTAGTCTGTTTATACCAATGAAATGTCCAAATAAAGGTCCAGTGTGTCAGATTTAGGGGGGTTTGTTGGAATGGAAGAAAATATTGAAAATAAGAATTGTTGTGTTTTTGTTACCTTTATATTAACAGAGGGAGAGGTGGTTAAAGCCCACATGTTCTTTATTCAAGTAAAAGCACAGAAACTTGAGTAAAAGTTCAAATAATTTGAACTTTGATCAGAGTTCAACGTTCAAATAATTTGAACTTTGAGCACAGCGGTGCCCCATGTGGAGGGTAACGGTGCTGCTTAGTTGGGCGCCACCGCTCTCTTCATAAGAAAACGATTGGACGACCAGCGCAGAGTGTTTTTACCGCTGATCATGTGTCGGGGTCTGGAGCTTGAGATCTGTGCCTGAACCCAACGGGTCTCGACAGGAGCCATCGGGTTCAGGTCGGGTTAGGCTTTATTTCTCACATATTTCATAAGCTCACATCGGGTTCAGGCTGTACTATGTTTATTGTTTTTATTTTAACTTTTCTCCCCAATTTAGTCGTCACTAATTCCAGTTCCCTGTCACTGAAAACTCCTGCTGTTTGGTCCACAGAGGGAAGCTAGTTAAGAGAAATGTTGGGCTGCAATCGGGTTCAGGCTGAAATATGTTAAAGAAGATCGGGTTCAGGTCGGACTTGGACAGAATTTCATTGGCATCAGGCCTCGATGGGCTCAACTTTTCAGGCACGATTAAAGTGTTATGGGGGTCATTAGCATGGTGCACCAGGGCTGCACGATGTGGAAAAAAAGTCATATTGCAATTATTTTGACTGAAATTGTGATTTACAATCATACAGTCAGTGGAAATGATCAGTGTTGCATCACAATTTTCATGTTCACTTAAAAAAAACTATTAAAATTGTGATGATGTGATATTTATTGAGGTTTGAACCAAACAAATTTAAAAAAAATTGTGATTGGGTTTTAGTTCTGTGATTCGGATACTGTACTTGTTACTGTGATTGTGATTAATTGTGCAGCTCTATGGCGCACTGATCAACATTGCGCTGCACTTTGCCTCTGCAAGTCTCTGAAGGCAGCTGAACTTGTTGTTTTTTCACACTCCTTCATAGTGTAACTGGTTTGCAGCCCCAGGAAGAATTTCAGCCCAACTACAAGATGACAAAGTAAAGTTTTGTGTATTGGCGTTGGTATCTATGGTGACAGATCAGTGTGGTATATGTAAGGAAACAGGAAACAACCTCAAGCAACATCATGATGAAGGCAAGGTAGATGAAAAAGTTTGGTGAATGAACTGTGGTGTAATTTTGACATTTTTAAAAGAATCCGACTCAGTGATTTCAAGCAGCATCGCAGCACCTGTGATGCCAACAGTATGAATGTAAACAAGCTAACAGCTGTTAGCTTTTATTTTGCAGTGATGTCATCATTTTAATACCAGAGTTCACCCCCTGACATGCAAATGTTCCACCAAAACAAGTTCCTCTTTGATACTATTTTGCAGCAGCACCGTCGCTACATCCTGGCTTAGCTCCGCCCAAGATGTTTGTGATTGGTTTAAAGAAATGCAAACGAGGCAGGGAGTTTTTTCCTCCGAGAGCCGTGGAGAGGTGTGGCAATGTGGCACTATGTGTTTTTAAATGACCAGAAACAGCCGCCCACACTGGTGGATGTAGAATGAGTGGTGTGTGTGTGTGTGTGTGTGTGTGTGTGTGTGTGTGTGTGTGTGTGTGTGTGTGTGGTGTGTGTGTGTGTGTGTGCGTGGTGATGTCGGGACAATGCGAGGAGGCAGACTGAGCTGTGATAAGCGATGATGGATGTGAGGATTAAAGCTGTCAGTCAAACTGTCCGTCCAGATAAGAGGAGGAGAGTTTGACCTCCAGAGGTCAAACAGCAGAGATAATCCAAACACACTTCAGTCACAAACTGACACACACACACACACATCCTCACTGTGAGCACCCTGTCTGCTGAACACACTCCACATGAATATTAACTGTGGTTTGTTCAAAGATGATATTACACATTTTAACACACATTTGACCTGATTAAACAACTTTGTCGACATTCAGCGCCACATCCAATCTGCAGTCATATCTTTGTACGATGTGTTGACAAAAAAATGTGAATGAAGCCGTATAATGTAGACACATAATGTAATGTAGCAGCACAGACTGTCTGCATCACGTTGTCGTGGAAACCTCCGTTTGGTGATGCAGAGTCACTTTTCCCGGTCAGATCATATTAATACTGTAAATTTACACAGTTTATCTTCCACACAATAAAATAATGATGAAGCAACTACAGACACTTTGAATTTACTGTTTAAAGTCTGTTGATGTCTGTCTGTCTGCTGATACTGCAGCTCAGAACTCTGATTAGAAAATTGATCAGTCTATCATATTTATCACAGGAAAATCTTCATTAAGTTACATTAATTTTACTTTGATTTGTCCAAAGACTGAAGCGATGTGCACGTCTCTGTCATCCTGGGACACGATCAGACTGACAGCATCATGTTTAAATCTGCTGTATGAAGTTTGACTGTTTAATGTGCAGCTGTCATGTTTGAAATAAACTCACGTTCAGTCGATCAGTAATTTTCTGACAGCATTCGTCTTCTACTGCCTCATTTGCAGCAACAGTATATTTTTTATATTTTCGTTAAAACAACTTGTTTATCTGGACTTAAGTGGGAGGTTTGTGATGGTCAGATGACGCAGCAAACGGCCCTTTTTATGTGAGCGCGCTCAGTCTGAAGAAGGAAGCCTGAGTTAACAAATAAAGTTGATAACCATCATCGTGATCCCCGTTATCTCTGATCAGGGTTTTAGGTTTTGTCACAGAAAGTCTGGCTGCGTTGAGCTTCCGTTGTAGTTCAGCCCTCAGCACAAGGTTCAGTACACAGAGAGATTAAATACTGGACTGGTTCGACCTATAGACCCTTTTACAGCCGACGTCATCGAAGAGCTGCGCGCGCATTTTGGCAACAGAAGTATGGTCTCCTCCAGTCATCCAGACCAGTTATCAAGCTGCAAAGGTCGAATTAAACATTTTACCAGCACCAAAATCACCAAAACATTTGTTTATTGAGTGTATGATACTTCAGAATTGATATACCAGTTTGCTTAAACTTCCAAAAAATTGTGACCATTTCAGAGTAATTGGTGGCGTCTATGGCTGCAAGTTATTAAACGTGTTGATTAGACTGAGAACATGATTAAAACTGCTCGTGTTTGCAGCGGCCCATTGACAAGCTGTTGTGGTCCATCGTACTTCTGTTATCAAGATGCGCGCGCAGCTTTCTTATTGTTTACAAACTGTAAAAGGGTTCATTGAGAGCACTGTAAAAGATTTAGTGTTTAATTATTATATTTTATGCACAGAGACATTCAAATCAGTTTAACAAACCAGAAAACACTGGAACACATCTGGGATCTGATGTGGAGTTGTTGAGGAGACTGAGATGATGCATACACATACACATACACACACACACACACACACACACACACACACACACACACACACACACACAGAGCTCAGGTCATATTGACTTAACATGCCATCGTCTGTTTTTTGCACTTAGCCATGATCCAAATGGCCATCTGTGCACTTAGAATGTATGGACTTGCTTGTTACCATGACGATGATGATGATGATGACGGTGATGATGAAAGAGAGAATGAGATGAGAGATGAGATGCTGTTGATGCTGATCGTGGTGAAGATGATGATAATGCTGATAAATATGTGCTGCATTGTTTTGGTGTGTGTGTGTGCGTTGTGTGTGTGTGTGTGTGTGTGTGTGTGTGTGTGTGTGTGTGTGTGTGTGTGTGTGTGTGTGTGCGTGTGTGTGTGCGTGCCAGCTGGCGTGCTCTCAGAGCTGTGAGCACTAACACTTTAACTCCTCAGGGAGTCGATGCCGTCTCACAAAGTGCTGACTCGTCTGCTCAGTGGACCGTGAGGACATCTGAACAATGAGCAGAGACAATGAGAGGCGGAGCTGCAGGTCGATCACAACTGTAATGACCTCACCTGACAGAAAGGTAGCACTGAGTCACTGAGTCATTTTTAGTTGGTGGGCTGAATCAGGTAATCGATCTGTATTGGCTAAAATCGATAATCTTTACTGATCTCTACTGTGTTTTGTCGAGGTAGTTTATTATCATCATATAACGTCTGTGCAACACGCAGACAATTAAATAAATTCAGAGTGAAATAGAATAAAAATACACTGTAAAAAGGCAACACACTGCAATAGATTTTTGAGCTTTGAGCCCAACTCAAACTCTTAAAGTGTAACTTACAGGTTAAATTTCTTAATGAAATGTTTATGTAACCTTGTGTAAAATGACAGAAGGACAAAAACTCAGGTTGCCTGTTTGAGCTTTTTTTTTTCAAATGTTGTGTAATATTACGTCTGAAGAGGAAGTGGCTGTGCTCGTCTGCCTCTGACCAACGTGCAGTAGGAGGTGATACTGAGTCCGAGCGGTCGTCTTTCAGTGAGTTGGTATTTTTTAGCTAATTTTACAGTGCATTTCACTTCTGGTGACCATGATCAATCAACCAAGATGAGACCAGGCGGCCGCGTCAGAGCAAGTCTGGATCAGGACAGACACAAATCTAACCGGCATGCATTGTGCTGCGATTGCCGGTGATTGTTTCTGTGCAGGCCTGACTCATCTCGAACGCACCTGATGTGCATTCTTCAGGCGCACAAACTCCTGCCTGTCAGGACGTCGAGTCCACGGTTTTCCTGACAGGAGAAGAGCCGGCGCTGGCTCTCACCCCTGGGTGTGTTTCATGCAGGTGAAGAGGAGGGACGTCACTGCTGCCTCTGTAACTAAAATGGTGGTCTGACTTCTGATCACACAAGCACGTAACAAACAAAAACATTTATCAGGGGACTGTTGTTCATTCTGCGAGATTCCAAGAGATTCCTGGAGTTCTTTAACATGTTGAACACCTTTGGAGATTTCAAAGCAGTATAATAGAGCACAGCACTCTGCTCCACCACGATGGTCCTTTTGGAGGTTCTACTGGTCACTGAGGAGGTTCAAAGGATCCCTTAGTAGGTTCTAGTTGTCAGTGATGTGGTCCTCAGGGTTCTTAAGGAGGTTCATTTGGCCACAAAGGAAGTTATACACTCTTAGAAATAAAGATGCTTACTAGAACTGTAAAGAGTTCTCTTCCTTGTCCCCATAGGAGAATCCTCTTTGGTTCCTGGTAGATTCTTTTCTAAAGGTTCCACTTGGGACCCTTTCAGAGAGTTCTATGTAGAACCCAACATAAAGGGTTATATCTAGAAACATTTGCCAATGAGAGGTTCTACAGAGAAGCCAGAATTCTCTCTGAAGGTTCTATCCAGAACCCTTAGTTTTACAAAGAACCCTTTACGAACGATTTCTTCAAAAAAAAAGGTTCTTGGTTGTGGCTTCATATTATCAGTGGAACCTCAGCCCTTCAGGAAGAACCCTTTGGAACACTTGTTTCAAAGAGAGTAAAGGTCCTTCAGTTGGCTACAGTTGGTGTTTAGCAGGTTCTGGTGGTCACTGAGGAGGTTCTAGGGGTCCTTCAGAAGGTTCTAGTTGTCAGTGGTGAGGTCCTAGTGGCCACAGAGGAAGTTCTCAGTGGTTGTAGTTGGTGTCAGGGTTCTTCAGTGTGTTGAAGCGACATCGCTCTCCAGCACCATCATGAAAACACCAAATAAGGGAATATTTTTGGAAAGATGGTGTTCATGCCTCCAGCAGAGATCCACATGTGACAATGGACCCTGAAGTTGTTCTCAGCACCTTACTGAGACAATTTATGTTGGATTTTACTTTCATTTGTAACCAGCCTGTATATACAATGTCATATTTAATGGGAATCTGGCCTGTAATCGCAGGATATCTCGCCCGGAAAGAAGGTGTTGGAGACAGAGACAGGCAGACTGTTGTCATCGCGGTCCTCAGACCCTGAGCTAAATTAATCTCATGTTTGAACATTCCTGCTCATTTTTACATCCATCTCCCATCACCTTATATTATCTTTATTAAAGTTAAGTACTTTATAAATGAGAAATAAGTGCATTCAGCCTGAGTTAACGGACAATCTTATTGTTTTTATTTTCCTCTCATCAAGAAAACAAACCGAAAAAAGTTGAGACAACTCAAAATGTCAAGGCAACTCACTGTAACAGATTTTTGAGTTTTGAATGAAGTTTTGAAATAAACTAAAAAATATTTTTGCTGAGCTAGTTGGATCATTTTCTTCTTTAAATTGAACTGAATCTTTGATGTTTAGAAACTCAAAACAGAAAAGAAAAGAAAAGTTTACTTAATAATGTTTGAATTATTTAATGTTTTTAATTATTTAATTTAAAGTTTTACTTTGGGCTCAAAACTAAGTTAGTTGGAGTTGCCTGGAGATTTTAACACTTTATCCGACTTCATGAATGAGATAAAATAAGTTAATTTACGTGGAATTAACGGGCTTGTTTTTCCCTCTCATCAGTAAAACAATATGCACTTTCTTCAGCAGCTTTTTATTTTTTTTGGGGTGACCCAAAAAAATGTCCTGTGACCCACCTGTGGGTCACGAGCCAGTGTTTGGGAACAAGTGCACCAGAGCACCAAGTGAGGCTTAATAATCCCTAATAAATGCACCATTTCCTCCCGTCTGCTGATAAAAAACAGTGAGCAGCTGTTTAAGGAAATTGCCGAACCCTTTTTAAACATGAAACTATAAATTAATGAGATGTTTTTAAAGATCTTCAGTAGGAACCAATGAGCTCGGAGCTGAGACAGGAACACAGACAGGAAGTCCGACAGGATTAATAATCAGACAAACACAGCTGAAGAGAATCAGACGTCTCGATCTGTTCCTCATAATGAGATGTTCAGTTTTTCATATCTGTCTGACAGATTCAGAGCTTCACTTCCACATTTCCATTTTTGTACAAAGGATGGTAACAGTCACACTGTCCCTCTGTGTGTGTGTGTGTGTGTGTGTACAGTCATGTTGGAGTTTAGTAATATATTATTGTTTTTTCTTCTGAAGGTCATCGAACTGTGTGCTTCCTTTTTTGTGCAAGGCATGTTGTTAGACCTCTGCGTGTGCATGTGCGTGTGTTCGTGTTTGTGTGTGTTTGTGTGTGTGTGTGTGCGTGTGTGTGTATGTGTGCGTGTGTGCGTGTTTGTGTGTGTGTGTGTGTTTGTGTGTGTGTGTGTGTGTGTTGTGTGTGGTGTTTGTGTGTGTTTTGTGTGTGTTGTGTGTGTGTGTGTGTGTGTGTGTGTGTGTGTGTGTGTGTGTGTGTGTGTTGTGTGTGTGTGTGTGTGTGTGTGTGTTTGTTGTGTGTTTTGTGTGTGTGTGTGTGCGTGTGTGTGTGTGTTTGTGTGTTTATTTTTGTCTTTAATATCTTGACTTTGAGTCATGAATCTCTGGTCTTTGTGTTGTTGAGTGTTCCGAGCAGTGAAGAGGTTTTTCTTGCAGATGCAGGTTGTGTGTTCTTCACACAGTCAAACATGGAGGAACAGAATATGTTTTAATAATTCTGATTTCTCAGCTGTGGACAACAAAAACTGACTGTACAAAAATGAAACCAAAATTTCCCGGACACGAGTGCTGGTGGAGTGCAGCAGTAGAAAGAGTACTGAAAATCTGTACTCGAGTACAAATACTTTTACATTGCTAAAATATTACTCTATCACAAGTAGAAGTTCAGGTGTTAGAAAAAAAAGCAAAAGTACAAAGTATCAGTTACTTTTAACTGATGACGTCACCTCTCCAAACTAGGGTTACAAATTCTGTGTTTTCCTGAACCAGTAGGTGAAAACGCTCACAATCGATTAATCATTAAGAATTTCTAAAGATACAAAACATGTTTGTAACAAACATAACAAAAATGGGTTTTTTTTTGTTTGTTATTTGTTATAAGTTTCCTTATTGAACAAATGTATCTGCCAGACAAAACTCTGTCAGATGAGCTGCAAATTACTGCAATGACTATTGAGAAAATATCCATGAATACATTTTTAATTGGTTAAATTCTTAACGGCAATTAATCAATTAGTGATTAATCATTCACATCCTTACTCCAAGAGTGTGCTTCTGCAGTGTTTTGTCATTTATATGTTTTTTGTTTTCATCGGCCTGTTTGTGATCAGATCACCTGACTGGTCTGGATGTTACTTCAAATTGTACTCAGTACTCAACTATGATTTTAAAAGTAACTAAGTAGATTATATCTTGTAATGCATACTTAAGTACGAGTAACAGTAAAACTTGAAAATCTGTACTAGGTATAAATATCCAAAAAAAAAACCTACCTAATTTGAGTAATTTGAGTATTTGTAATTAGTTACTTCCACCCTAGGTGATCAGGGTTTGATCGACTGAGTCACGAGCAGAGCTCAGCTGTTAATCATGACATGAAAACCTCTTCCTTTTTAGCATCCGATAACTAATTAAAGGGATAATTCACCCAAAAATGAAAATTCAGGAGTTTCACAGGAAAAGAGTTGCAGAATCTCCTGAACAATGGAAGTGAATGGTGACAGTTTTCAAATGTAAAAAAACAACAGAATAAAAACGTAAAATTCCTCCATACTGCTCGTCTGGTGTAATCCAAGTCTCCTAAAGTCTCAACATGCCAAGTTCACAAAAAAAAATTGTCATTCACACCATGTTTTTATCCTGAATCTTCACTGTAGATCTTCAGCTTGGAGCCACGTTCACACACACTGTCTGAACTGTGTGTGTGTGGTGTGACGGTGTGCAAACAGCACACAAACTGGGTTTGAGCTGCTGCAGGGCCGATATGTGACGACATGTCATGATGTGGTTGGCAGTGTTCTGCTTTTGCTTTCTGCTGCCACATCAGTGTTTAATGTGACTGCACTAAATACCTCGTCTGCTCTCTCAGTGTTTTTATACTGCTTACTTTTTTTATCTGCTTACTTTTTTTATACTGCTTACTTTTTTTTATCTGGCTTGTTTTCACTCATCATGAATTTATTTGCTCTGCAGCAGCCGTCAGAAACTCCTCAGGGTTTAGGGCCAACTTGATCTCATGGGATAGTGGATAAATATTCTGCCCTTTTAAGGACATTTTGCATTTCATGTCTCAGCATTTTAAGCGCTCCACGTGTCATTCAAGGCGTTTTCTGTGTTTTGAACGTGGTTAACAATAGTCAGGTGACGTTTGCTGTCACAGTCAGCGGTATGACCCTCCTCCTCATGATTATATTTGTAGAGGTTAACGTTGTGAAACGGTTGCACTGGGTTTGGGTTACACACCAAAACTACTTGGTTAGGTTTAGGAATAAGTTTTGGTTTAAAATAAGTGCATTATTGGACAAATTTACACTTTAGCCGTCCCATTTTTTCTACAGTACAAACAAAGAACTATGTCAGAGGAAACATTTCAAATCTTGAAACTTTTGATTCTCCTGGTGAACTTCGGTCCTTATTGAGAACTGAACCGTAACCTGAGCCGCACACGTAGTTGACACATTTTACAAAAAATGTTATTTTTATTTTAAATTTTATTTTTACAAAACTTTTTTAAACATTTGGTGTACAGGCTACATGTTTTTACAGTTGGAGAATCACTTTACACTGTAAAAAAGAACCCAACTCAAACTTCTTGACTTTTGAAATAAACTTTAAAAAGTTTTGCCCACCTATAATCATTAGTTGAGATGATTTATTTTTCTTCTTTAGATAAACTTGAATCTTTCAGTTTTAGAAACTCATATATTTCAAAAATGGGTCACAGTGATCTGTGGGTCTGAATTGTCCTGTTGGTGCCTCACAATTTAATGGTTTTAATTATAAAATTTTAATTTAAATTTAATTTATAATTCAAAAATATAAAAATTTTAAATATCATTAACTTTCACTTCAATGCATGTGCAGTTATTTTTAAGCACAAATTTGAAGGGTTTCTAAAACTCAAAGTTAAGTTAAAGAAAAAATAAAGAAAAAAGTAAATTATCCCAACAAAACTTTTTCAAAACTTTAGAATCTGAATTGGGCTCAAAACTCAAAAATCTATTGCCTGTGTTGGCTTAAAATTTTGTGTTTTCTCTCCCATTTTTTATAGACCTACAACAATGATAAAAGCGAATTAAAAAGTAAAATAAATAAAATAATAATCATAATAATTATGATTATTATTTTGCTAAAGCCACAAGGAGCCACTGGAGAGGAGCTAAAGAGCCCCATGTGGCTCCACAGCCAATTTGTTTTATATTTTTATATTTCAATTAAAACCTTTTTCAGGCACCAAAATAACGACAAATCAGGTTCACAGATCACTGTGACCAAATCTTGAAATACATTTTTTTTTTTTTTTTTTTTTTGAGTTTCTAAAACTGAAAGATTCGAGTTTATCTAAAGAAGAAAAGTAAATCATCTCAACTACAGATTATAGGTCAGCAAAGCTTTTTAAAGTTTATTTTAAAAGTCAGAAAGTTTGCTTTGGGCTCAAACTTAAAAATCTTTTGCAGTACGTTGCCTCGAAACTTTTTTTTTTTTTACAGTGTAAAGTGATTCTTACATTCTCCATCCGTAAAAATATGTTGCTTATACATCAGTTTTTAAAAATGTTTCAATATTTTGTCAACTAAAATGTGTATCATAGTTCGGTGCCTTTTCCGCTAAAAGAAAAGTCCTCAAGAGGAAAAGCCAGAATTTGTGGCTTCAGACTGATTTTTTTTCTCTCTCTCTCTTCTTCTTGATTGTAAAGCTTGCAGACTTCTGCCCTACATAAATCCTAAACACGTAGCTAAAACACGGAGGCTCCTCAGACCGAAGCACGCGGCAGGTCGCGGTAAAGAGGCGACAACCATCAAAATCTTTCACTGTGACCCTCCAGGATGTTTATTCTGTGACTAAACTTCATTCCACAGATGTGGAAAGATGGCCAACCACAGCTGATAGTGAAGTCTTTGTCGTTGACAGATTTGTTAAATAGCTGAAGTGTTGGCTGTTTCACTATTTACTTATATGGTTACAGGACTTCAGACGCAGCTTTATCTGCTCTCACTCATGGCATGTTTGTCTGATTTGGACTTTGGGCCTCATGAAACATAATTCTGATCTGCAGATCTCATATGATCCTTCTTGTCTGGTTCCAGAGTTCCTCTGATCTGATCACACGTTTTATGGATGTTGAACCTCAAAGTCTAAACACTCTTAAACACGTCCTGTGTGTTTGTGTTTTGACTGTCATGGTGTTACTGGGGGTTGAAATCAGGACGTGAAGCTGTTTTGTTTGTTGATGTAACTTTGCTTCTGTATTTTGTCTTTTTCAAACTCATATAGGTTCATTAACCCATTCGTCTAGTTTAAAGATGACATATGACATACGTCCATCACCTCGTCTTGTGGCTGCAGAGTTTTGAGCCTAACTCAAATTCTTAAGTTTTGAAAGAGTTTTACCAACTACTGATCTTTTGTTGAAATGATTCACTTTTCTTCTTTAGATAAACTTAAAGCGTTGAAACTCAAAACACTGTATTTAAAAAAAAAAATAATTGAGTAAATTAATTGAAGTAAAAGTAAATGTTAAAATTTCTATATTTTCAATTAAAATTATTTAATTTTTCAGGCACTAAAAAAAGACAAATCAGGGTTGCAGCTCACTGTGACCAATTTTCAATTTTTTTAAAGTTTCTAAAACTCAAAGATTCAAGTTTATCTAAAGTAGAAAAGTAAATTATCTCAATTAAAAATTGCAGGTCTGCAAAACTCAACACACAAAAAGAGTCTGAGTTGGGCTCACTACTCAAAAATCTATTGCAGTTGTCTCAAATATTTTTTCATTCCTGCTGTTGTATGTATTTAAATTTATTTAGCAGAAAATGTATTTCTAGTTTAGATGCTGTCCTGTGCTGCATGTGACAGTTATTAGGTTTTTATTCACTGGAGGCCGTGGATATACAGTGATGTCTGTCTTTTAAGCGCTGTCTTAAATACTTAAAATAAAGCAGTTCTTACGAAGTGTCACTCCTCAACACTTCTAAAGACAAAATGGGCACATCTGCAGGTAAAAAGCTGGTCATCTTAAACTGTTTTTACACCTGAAGTAGTGTATATGCAGGTTTTTTAAACACAGGTAAACCTGCTAAAAAGAGGCAATCACTCCTTCATCCATTTGCTTTTTTGCTTTTTACTGATGTGTGCTGGAAAGCTGAGACTTTACTTTTGTACTTTTGTAGCTTCTAACTGAATCTCTGTGGACTGAAGTGAAGTTTCTCTCCTAAGTCTCTGTTTGTACTTTCAGGTTTCTGCTTTACTTTCTGTTTCATGTTCACTTTCAGAAGTCGTGTTCAGTTACTGCTGACGAAAGCCCGACATTTCCTGATAATAAAAGCTTTTAGATAACAAAATAATGGTGGGCTTTTATTGTGAAGAATTTATGGGAAGTAAAATGTTTATCCACCATTCAGCTGCTGATTAAATACAAGCGCTTCACCACTAAATACACAAAACAAACTCGTTGACGCACCGAGTCAAAACAAGTCAAACAGCACATGTGGATGAAAAAGAGGCGAAAGAGGTGACAAGCCTTCATTGTCTTCACCTAAAAGCGGTGAAATTAGCGTGTCCACATGGGTGTCATGTTTACATCACTGCTGATAAATACCTGTGATGACTGCAGGGTCATGTGACGCGAGCGTGAATGCTGATTGTGCCCTTTCACACTGAAGGAGAAAGACAGATGTGTGCAGGTGGGTTTCTGTCCAGTGATAAAGAGGCTGTAGAAACAGATCAGACATGAAGAATAATCGTGCACACTTTCAGACAGACAGACGACATCCATGAATGAAAATGGAAAGCTTGAGAGCACATTTTTTCTGACCTTCACACACCTGACTTCCATTGAAGTGGACGAGATTGTTGGATTGTCTATTTTTTGAAAATGACCAAACATGCCAGAAACAGTGGCACTACATCGGTAGACTCGTTTCCTGACTTTGTTTCATTAAAGAACAATTAAAAAAAAAAAAAAAAAACTCTGACAGACCCACTTAGCATCTTTTCTGTCCATCATCATCATCATCATCATCATCATCATCATCATCATCATCATCATCACCACCAACATCATTAGTCGTCACAGGATTTAAAGGATTTATCAGTCTGCTGCCATCCTGCAGACTCTGATTAATGTGTAAATCCTGAGGTGATTACCAGGTTAATTGAACTGGGAAATGTGGCGTCCATGTGTGTGTGTGTTATGGTATGTGTGTGTTCAGAGTGTTTCTGCCAGATGGACTGACTGTAAGATGTTTTGCTGGATGTATGAGACATTTCAGGATCAAGAACGAATCACAGTAGACAATACAGCAGCAGAGAAGAAGACTTTAAACATACTACCAACCTCATGAACCTCTTAAGAGCAGACAGTGATGCTGAGACAAAAGCACAGTGTGCTGAATGTGGTTTATTTTTTCTTCATCACAGTCAGAGATGGGTCTTCAGTCGGTGAGGAAAACTTGATTCTAAGATGGGTCATGATGCAGACGTGCAAGATTCTATATTGGTTCATAAATGTCAAAAATCGATTTTCTAAATGTCAATTAACACGAAGTTGACAAAGCGAAAAGGGTGAAACTCAGCTGCGAGGACGGCGCAGCACCCAGACAGTCTATAGCACACACACATGAGAGTTATCAGCAGCTAACAAGGTGAGGCGTACTTCATCTTCTCAAAAGGCAGCAGCTGTAATCATGTTTTGTCTCCCTCCGAACCATAATCGAATCGAATCATGAGGTACCCAGAGTCTTCAGTCACAAAAAGGTTCAGATCTCCTGACTTACAGCACCTTGGAGGGGGTCACTGCTTTTTGCTAACAGCTGAGTGGGAGTTTCAATTGAAAAAACCTGTAAGCAAACACAGATGGAATCACCCTTTAATAAAAAGGTCTTTCTCCTTTTCCTCAGTTTACCTGGCTGCTCATGGTCGTTATGCTCAGAAGCTGATGACTGACCTGTTCTCCAACTACACCAACGCTTTGCGGCCAGTGGAGGACACGGATCACATCATCAACGTCACGCTGCAGATCACACTCTCCCAGATCATCGACATGGTAACCGTATCCTCACTGCTGATCCAGATGTTCATGCTGCGTGTTTTCATGCCTGTGCTGATGTGCGTGTGTCCTCTCACCAGGATGAGCGAAACCAGATCCTGACTACCTACCTGTGGGTCCGGCAGGTATGGATGGACTACTACCTCACCTGGAAGAAGGAGGACTATGACGGCCTCGACACCATCCGCATACCCAGCAGCTACGTATGGAGACCCGACATTGTCCTGTATAACAGGTAGGTGTGGCAGAACATCTGCAGGAAATATCCCTCCTCTTCCTCTTCTTCTTCCCTTTCCCTGCTTTCACACAACCTCCTCCACTTCCCCCACCTCAGTGCAGATGATGAGTTCTCCAGTTCAATGGAGACCAACGTGGTTCTCCGTAACGATGGTCAGGTCATGTGGGACCAGCCAGCCATCACCAAAAGCTCCTGCTCCGTGGACGTGGCCTTTTTCCCCTTTGACATGCAGGAGTGTCATCTAACCTTTGGCTCCTGGACTCATAACGGCAACCAGATGGACTTAATCAATGCCTTGGACAGCGCAGACCTGGCTGACTTTGTCCCCAATGTGGAGTGGGAGGTGAGCGGTTATCTTGTTGATATGATCAGAAAAAGACCTCATTCCTGAATCTCATTTGACAAAATGGAACCTTTTTCCCGACCAGGTTCTGGGCATGCCAGCCAAGAAGAACGTCATCCTGTATGGTTGCTGCTCAGATCCGTACCCAGACATCACATTCACCCTCCACCTAAAGAGACGCGCCTCCTTCTATATCTTCAACCTCCTCATCCCCTGCATGATGATCTCCTTCCTGGCTCCCCTGGGGTTCTATCTGCCGGCTGACTCGGGTGAAAAAGTCTCTCTGGGTGTCACAGTGCTGCTGGCCCTCACCGTGTTTCAGTTGCTGGTGGCTGAGAGCATGCCGCCCTCCGAGAGCGTCCCACTGATAGGTGAGAAAACCAAAAAATCTCTTATTTAGGTCTTGTTAGTTGTTCAGTTCTTGAGAAGAAAATGATATTAAATGGCTTTTCTATGGTAAGTCAATTAGATGGTGGTCATGGTGGTTGTACAACATGTAAAAGGTCCTGTGAAGTAGTTTATCGAAGGACTGGACCAAGTTGTTTGGAAATGTTAAGACAGTCATCATCGTGTCCAGAGACTGACACTGAGACTGGGTTCTAATTCAGAACTGTTTTCAAATTGTCAGATTCCCTAGAGATCATTTAGTTACTACACAATCAATCAGTTCCTCTGATTGATTGATGGATGGATACACGTTGCAAAAGATATAATTCCAGGACACACACTGTTAGTCTCCCAGACTTTTCTCGTCATACTTGTCTCTTGGCAAAAACAACACGGGCTTATATTTGGAGATGGGCACATGGTTTTCTAAACCAGTCAACAAATGCAGGCAGCAGGAAGCCTGTTTCAAGGCTCTGATTTTAAGAGAGGCACCAGTATGCTAAAGCAGTAGTTGGCAGTGCATGTGATTACATCACAGGAATGCTGTTTGTGACAGGGCCCTGCATCTTGTCAAACTAGTACAACTGTGTCTGTTTGCTCAGCATGTTCAGAATCTAAATGTTGGGTCTGTGTAAATGATATTATAGTAAGGACAAGACCTGCTCAATGAAATGTGTCCTGAGATAACTTCTGTCTGGGGCTACATAAATAAAACCGACATGACCTTATGTCAGGGTCAGAGTCGAAGCAGAAAATGTTACGCTGAAATAGAAAAGTGATGTTTTGAATCCTTTGTATTTAACATGAGAGTTGCAGTCTATTGATGGTTGAACTGTTCTGGGCTTGTGAAGGCAGGTTGTGGCATATTGATCCAAACATACACAAACTACGTTCTTGTATCTTGGACTGACCTGTCTTGTAATGGTATGTTCTATGGGCTGTTTAGATTACAGTTGCAAAAAATACCTAAACAAAGAAAGAAGTTTCCAGTAACTCAGTGGTGCACATACACACTTGGCTCCAGACTGAATACATTTTGTGCCAAATGTTTGTTACTATAATTACACCCAAACTGGAAATACAGCAAAATGTCATACAGCATGCCAAGTGATACTGGCAAGACAGAGCGGGTTCAACATCTCATTTATAAAGTAAACTGTGAAGCGAGAGCAGAGCTCACGTCGAGATGAGAAGCAGTCCTCTCTGAAGAAAGATTAAAGTCATCAGGACCTTCTAAACAACACAGCAGAGTCTGCCAGACACCGGTGAGTACACCCAGTAATACTTACTGTGGCTCAGCATTAATGTGTACTTAAGTCAAAGAGGAAGTTCCACTCATTTTGATGGTTTAGGACCTGTCCACACATACATATAAGGTATTTGTAACATGGCTTTTTTTTTAAATGCATTTTGGCCTTTCTTCCACAGACAAACAGCATTTTAGGTCACTAAAAACCAGCCAAGGTGAAGATATTTAAAAACTTATTATTCCAGAAAATGCAATGGGACTGTTGTTTCAGTCATCATCCAACAAGTCTCTAAAGCCATTAACATCCTCCTGGGTCCAGACTACATCAAAACACCGAGTGCAGAGCCCAAAGTGATGGATCTTGTAGTCAACTTCTATCAGACGGTGTGCCACAATGTTATGGAGCAAATGACTGCACATTGAAGTAAAGCAACCCGAAGTTAAATGTACAGATGATTTTGACAGAATGAGGGAACTTTCTTTGACTGTACAAGTGTTGTGCAACTACGAGACAAAAGGACTGAAAATACAGTGATGGAACAGAAATACAAAAACACATGCTGTTGAATATGTTTCAATTAAAACAGCATTATCCAGTGAATACTGTGAAAAACAGTCACGTCTCTCTACCTCATCATTACAATCTGCCTTTACAATCTGTCTTTACACCGACATGTGCATCCCCAGTGTAGGTGAATTTTTATGTGATGTGCAGTTTTAGGCGTGCTAATGTGGAGCCTTTTTGGAAACTGTGCTAATATGCTCAACAGCATAAAGACTGTTTTAATTTTTAAAATGCTGTTTTAAAATTGTGGACTAGCCTTTATACCAGTGTGTAGTTAATAGTTCATAGTCACTACATACGTTAAAATGTCCTTTTTTGAAGCCTACTTTGTGTGTACATTTTGATATTTCTAAACAAATAATAACAATTTTGCACCTCTGTACTTCTCAGTGTATTGATATGGCTGCTACCAGCTGTTTGGTGACTGAAGAGCAGTTTCTGTGCTCCATCTGTTTGGATGTATTCACTGAGCCAGTTGCTACACCATGTGGACACAACTTCTGCAAGAACTGCATTACTAAACACTGGGATATTAATGTCCTTTGCCAGTGTCCTCTGTGTAAAGAGGTTTTCTACACAAGACCTGAGCTGCGGGTCAACACTTTAATCTCTCAGATGGCTGCTCAGTTCAGACAGTCAGC
Source organism: Lutjanus argentimaculatus (assembly GCA_034769285.1). Classification (NCBI taxonomy): domain Eukaryota; kingdom Metazoa; phylum Chordata; class Actinopteri; order Lutjaniformes; family Lutjanidae; genus Lutjanus; species Lutjanus argentimaculatus. The sequence continues at coordinate 414,411 of JAWZSL010000004.1, read as the reverse complement.
TCAACAGAAGGCCAGCAGCAAAAACTCGGAGCCCCAACATGCCAGATCAGATGATATTTCCTGTGACATCTGCACTGGAACCAAACTGAAGGCCCTGAAGTCTTGTCTGGTGTGTCTGGCTTCCTACTGTGAGACTCACCTGGAACCTCATCTTATAGTCACAGGTCTGAAAAAACATCAGCTAATCAATCCTGTTGAAAATCTGCAAGGTAGGATGTGTATAAAGCACGATAAACCTCTGGAACTGTTCTGCAAGGCTGACCAAGAGTGTATCTGCATGCTCTGCATGGTTTTAGACCATAAGTCACATGATGTTGTTCCTCTGAAAAAAGAATATGAAGAAAAAAAGGCTGAGCTTGAGAATACAGAAGCTGAAATTCAGCAGATGATCCAGAAGAGACGACTGAAGATTCAGGAGATCAAGCACTCAGTGGACTGCAGTAATAAAGCTGCGGACAGAGAGAAAGCAGATGGTGTTCAGATCTTCACCGCTCTGAAGGAGTTTGTTGACAGAAGCCTAGCTGATGTCATTGAGGCAATCGAAGAGAAGCAGAGACCAACACAGAAACAGGCCGAAAGCTTCATCACAGAGCTGGAACAGGAAATCTCTATGTTGATGAAAAGAAGTGCTGAGCTGGAGCAGCTCTCATGCTCCGAGGACCATCTCCACCTCATCCAAACCTTCCCGTCGGTGAACGCTGCTCCACCCACCAAGGACTGGACAGAGGTCTGCGTCTGTCCACCGACATATGTGGGGACTGTGATGAGAGGTGTGGATCAGCTGGAGGAGACTCTCAGTAAAGAGATAAAGAAGGTATTTGCGGAGGAGCTGAAGAGAGTCCAACAGTATGCAGTGGATGTGACACTTGATCCTGACACAGCAAATCCCTGGCTCATCCTGTCTGATGATGGGAAACAAGTGAACTGTGGTGATGTCAATAAGAATCTCCCAGACAACCCAAAGAGATTTTCTTATTATGCTAGTGTCCTAGGAAAGCAGAGTTTCACTTCAGGGAGATTTTACTATGAGGTTCAGGTTAAAGGGAAGACTAAGTGGGATTTAGGAGTGGCCAGAGAGTCAGTCGACAGAGAGGGGAAAATCACTCTCAATCCTCAGAGAGGTTACTGGACAATATCTTTGAGGAATGAAAATGAGTACAGAGCTCTTGCTGACAATCGTGTCCATCTGTCTCTGAAGTCAAAGCCTGAGAAGGTGGGGGTGTTTGTGGATTATGAGGAGGGTCTGGTCTCCTTCTATGATGTTGATACTGGAGCTCTTATCTACTCCTTTACTGGCTGCTCCTTCAATGAGAAACTCTACCCTTTCTTAAATCCCTGTAATAACGATGGTGGTAAAAACTCTGCACCACTCATCATCTGCCCTCTCCGAAACATCAAGTTTAATGTCATGCAAATATACTCAAGAATACGAAAATAGAAAAGAACACATAATGAATCAAGAACCTGTAACTCTGATACATCAGGTACATTTCATTGTAAACTTCACAGTAAACTTTTCTGTTCAGGGTCCCAGGGTGTTTTAATGAGTTACAATGGTCTGCAGTATTATGTAATGCAGTATATTATAATATAGTAGGTTGTACAGTAGTGTAATAAGTCAGATCAGAATCAATTTCTGAAATTTGTATTTTTCTATTATAACTTTTAAAGATAAATCAAAACAAATATAAAACCTTGGATGGGTGCATATGAGTCATATTTATGTTGTTTATTGAAAATTTGTTGTAAGTTTACTCTTCATGTCATTAGTTATTTCTGTTTTGTTTTCTTTTTACTGACTGGAATTATCTTTTTAACATCTCCAGAATAAACACGATCAAATATTTATTTTCAGGTGTTTATGTTTGTTTTTTGTTCTGTATATAAACAAATATGTTTGTTTGTAGGTTAATGGTGTTTGTAATGATCTGATGATTGCCAGGTCAGTCATGTAACATAATAAATCCATGTTGTTTAGAGTAATATTACTCTAAAACAGAGGTTTTTTAAAATGGGAGGCAGGTCTCCTCTGGGGGCTCCAAAGAGTTTCAGGGGAGGCTCAGAAAACAGAACGAATCAATTTACAAATCAATATGCTGAACTATGAGAAAGATTTGATCCTTGCAGTTAATATCCCATCATACAAGAGCAGATACTCATACTATTGACGAGTTGACACAAACGAGCTTTGACCTCTCCATCGATACCAATTATCTTCTCCTCAGTGGAGACATGAATGCACATACTCAGGAAGCACCTGATGGCTTGTTCACACTACACGCTGGAGCAGCGTGTGACGGCACCGTCGCCGAACTGCTGCTGCTCGCACTCGCTGTGGCGTCCACGCAGGCTGCGTTTCTGCTGCGAGGCAGCTGCTGAAAGTTTGTCTTTCTTCATACAGTTTGCAAAAGTGTTTGAAGAGAAGAAAAGAGCTGTTTTCTGAACACAATCAGTGATTTCCTCCTCATTCAGAGAGGGAGAAAAGAGAGAAGAAAAAAAAAACGCTGCCCTGCATCTGTATTTTTTTTCATGTCTGTGACATACTGCACAGACGTAGACAATTAAACTGTAGAGAGAGGCATCCTCCAAATGTGTACTGGCCCCTCAAAAATGGAACTGGCTGAAATATTATTGTACAGCTTTGTTTTATGCTTCTACTCCATACCACGATGTGTGGTCTGGAATAAAGAGATCTGAATTTGGAGATAAAAAAAATACATGAGTTATTATATCAGTTATCAAAAGATCACACAGAACTGTCCAAATGCTTTTTTTTTTTTTTTTTTTTTTTTTGACCAAATTTTTATTTTTTTTTTTTTTCTTCTTTCAGTTTGGGGGTTACAATTCTCATAAACAAGTCATATCTGAATTTGAATGTACATAGCTCATCCATTAATTTTGTTCATTTTTCATTCACCCAATATTGCAAAACAAAGTACCATACCAGAAAAACAAGTAAATAAGTACAGATACATAGTGCATAGTGCTCAGGATGTGCATCAATGCACTAAAACAAATCACATATTTAAATGAAAATAGAAAGGGAAAAAAGGGGGATAAAATAAAATAAGGGATTTAAATAAAATTGTAACCTCCATCTACACTACCACTGATCATTAATTTTATTTCACACCCTCTTCACCCTAACTCCCCACACCTCACCCACCCCCTGTGGACTGAACTCTTAGTTCTTTTAAGCTACAAAATTATATTTATGTCTTTTTTCCTTCTTCCCTCTCTCCCTCCTCTCCTCTTTCCTACTCCTTCACCTGTGTCTGTTTACTGCATACACTTTGGTTGTAGAATCTATAATTGTGTGAATAATAATAAGAATAGTCCAAATGTGTGTGATCTGGCTACAGAGACAGTTCAGAGGTGCAGTATTTGGGAATTGTGCTGGTTTTCCAACATTCCCAGAGTCAGAAATTAAAAAATGCCTTTGGACAGACCTTTTTATGCATTTGATGTAGTCTGAAGTTATGTAAAACAGCATGATTAGGCTGTCTTAGCACAATTATTGAGTGTTTGTGGGAATCATGATCACATTGACATCCAGGAACTGAGCAAACCTAAGCACGTAAACTACAGGGAGCACCATTTTCTTCCTACCAAGCTTCATCTGAGGGGAGGCTCACAGTCTGGCTCTGGTGGAACTTTGTCTTCCCTCCTTCAGTGTAAAGAGCCTCAGATCAGATCATGAGATCATTAATGGAACAACAGTGAATTTTAAATGAATGTTCAATATGCTGAGATACAGTTTACTGTTGCAAAGTTGCAAAGCAAGCAGATCAGCTGTTGCTCTGTGTGTGTGTTCTGTCTTCTTATTTATAACAAATAAACTGAACAGACAGTAAACACCCTGCTAATGTTTACTGACTAACAGCACTATAATGAACAAGAAGCCGGCAGGTCGATGAAGCCCATCAACAGTTATTTCAAATACAACAGTCACAGAGCAGCAGTTCAACCTGCAGGTCTCAATGTTCTGCAATGTGCTGTAGTTTGTTCATGAAATCCTCAAATTTTTCATCTGTCTCAGCCTGTCGGGTACAAAGTAGATATTTAACCTGTTTCACAGGGTGTGACTCTGTTCAGCTTAAAGGAAGTGAACGCAGTAATTTTCTCTTTTTTGAGCTTCCTTCAAAAAGCCGTGAGACTGGATTGTCAACATGGGAAGTACACGATATGTATGTTTGTCATTTTTTGAAATTTTGGTATTTTAAGGTGTGAGAACACAGTTACTACACACCTGATAACACAATGGACATCATTTTAAAACGTGTTTAACAATTGACAGTTGAAGTGCTTTCAGCCAATCAGAGTTGTTTTCACTTTCTGCTGGTAAAAAAAACAAATTTCCAGAGTTTGCTGCTTCATAACAAAAGTGACAAAATAACGGGTGACTTTTAATGTGAAGAATTTATAGGAAATGAAATGTGGTAAATGTGGCGTTTTACAGCTGCTGGACTCAAGACAAGTGTGTATCAGTTAATAAACAACTTGTTTTTTATTGATTTATTTTTACAGGGACAGTGCACATTAATAAACTCTATTGTTAATGCAGCAGAGTCAGTCAAGAGGTTATTTTTCATCTGTAGTTCCTCAACAAATGTTACAAAGTCACCTTACAATAGAGAATTTAAGGTTAAAATTACAAAGTTATTCATAATTTATCATTAATAATCATGCAGAACAATAATAAAAAGAAGAGATCATCATTCAGGACACCTTTATACTACATTGTGCTATTTAAAACATGAAAACAACACATGCAAAACAAATAACTGAGGGATTAATGTTAATAGAAACATGGACTGAAGACAACATAATGCTGCAAAGCAGATGCACAGACATAAAACAGATATATAAAATGCAGAAATCAGTCCAACTGAGCAACAATATGAAAGACATACCTGCAGGTACATGAAGGCGAGATGGAAACAGGAGACAGCAGACAGCGAGAGAGGTTCAGCACAGACACACTGAGGACAATAAGGTGCATTTCTGTTCTGACGCTGACAGAGCCGAGTGTTAATTAAACAGCCAAGTTTATTCTGATCGTTCTCAAATTTATTTGTGCAATAACTTTTCCTAAAAGTGTCTGTATTTTCATTTAAAATGTTTTTTTCCCATAAATTAGACAAAAGGCAAAGAAAATGTGATCATTTAACCTGTTTCAGCCACAGGCGGTCATACTGACCCCACAGAAGTTGTCGTTGTTATATTGTTACTCCTCACACAGTTGGAGATGCATCTTGGTTGCTTAGCAACTACCACTGTCTCTGTCAATAAAACTTCAGAAGTGGTCTCGATCTCCAATTTCCCGTCATTAAAATAGAAATAATTAATTAATTAGACTCAATTTAAAAATAAAGTGGGGGAGACCAGGGACGGTCATAACACTTTTTGTCTCAGCACCTTTAACTCACTCAGCGTTTGTGTTAAAGCTCTTGAAACAAAGAACTCTTACTTATAACAAACAGCAATGTTTCCAACTGTTTTGGGTTTTATTCTTGTGCTCGCTTCCAGTCTGTTCCCACAGGCTGTGATTATTTTTTGTTATGCTTCTCTCAGTGGAAATTGTTATTATTAATGTTAAAATTTATAATGTTTCTAATTTTATAAAATACATTTAACTATTCCTTGCTCTGAGTAATCACAGATGAATGTAAAATTTGAATCAGATCACTGATGGTTAAAAATCCTGCTGTGAAAATATGAAATCATTACAGCTTGTTTTTGAAAAGATAAACTAGCAGCATTAATCTCTTACTCTATAATAACAGAGTTTGGAAGTTGAAGGTCAAAATGAGGCGTATGGCTGTTCTAGTTCTGTTATTCTGGCACTTCTCATGTTAAATGAGCTTTAAATAAACTGTTTGTGTCCAGTTCTCTAATAGTTGTTGGGGTGGAGTTCCAGTGCAGCTTTAACAGAGAATCCAGACTGACTGAGTGCACTTTTTCTTAACGGGCTAAAATCCCGTCTTGCTGCACCTCTTGTGAGCCGATACACAGATGTTCCTGTGTTCACGAACTGTCTGAGAGGAGCAGAGGCCAAACTGTACACGATCTTGTACATAAGACAAACATGCACATATTTAAATATGTTTTCCCAACTCAGCAAGCTATATTCTTTTAACACTGGGCAAGCGGGTGCAAACTCTGCCGTGCTGCACATGTGGATGGAGAAGGGTTATAAGAGTCACATTCACTGACAGAGGAGACAAGCCTTCATTGCTGGAATATTTGCGTGTCCACCCGGATGTCATGCTTCCATCACTGCTCTCACAGAGCGGGAGTCGATAAAAACCTGTGACTGCTGCAGAGTTGACTATTGTACCCTTTTCCATTGTGGACAAAAGCCAGATGTTAGTTTGTCTTAGCGGGTTTTCTGTCCAGGGGCTTTAGTGTCTCGTATGGCTTATAAACAAGACAAATGTCCATCAGTCACCAAACTGGTGACGGAGAAGCAAAGCTCACATTTGTCTTTGAGACTTCATGCATGGACTTTGACCTCCAAATGATTTTTGATTTCCTTTTTCAACAGGAAAGTACTACATTGCTACCATGACGATGGTCACTGCATCAACAGCCCTCACCATCTTCATCATGAACATCCACCACTGCGGTCCCGAAGCTCGTCCCGTCCCACAGTGGGCCGAGCGCTTCATCCTGAACTACCTCGCCCGCATCTGTTTTGTCTTCGAGGTCGGTGAGAACTGCCTCGGCGGGAACTCGTCCAGGAACCAACCTCTGTCACAGGAAGAGTCTGATGCCCCATCAGCCAATGGCGGGAACTCCAAAGGAGCAAACTGGGATGTGAATGGTCAGGCGTGGGGAGGGAGGGTGGAGGAGGATGGGGGTGGGGGGTCTCTGAAGCCGGGGCAGGATCTGACCATCCAGTCAGGCTGGAAAGAGGATCTGTTTGTGACCATCGACCACTCAGAGGAGGAAGGAGCTGCTGGAAGACGTAAAGCGGAGCGGGAGGAGTCCGACAGTGGAGAAGAGCATGTTGAGGAGAAGAAAGGTGTAGGAGGTGAAGGGGGAGGCGGAGTCAGGGAGAACAGGAGGGAGATCTTGGTGAAAACCCAGTGTGTGTGCCAGCACCAGGGACTGCGCAAGAACATTGAGTACATTGCCAACTCATACCAGGACCAGCGAGCCGCGCAGCTGCGCGTTGGAGAGTGGAGGAAGGTCGCCAAAGTCATGGATCGCTTCTTCATGTGGCTCTTCTTCATCATGGTCTTCGTCATGAGCATCCTCATCCTGGGAAAAGCCATCTGATGGAGATCTGGCTTCGAAGAATTAGATAAAAGGAAGACGGAGGCTAGTTGGTAGACAGATAAAATAATTTGTTTAAAGGAGCTAAATGTAACAATCGGCCACCTGTTGAATTCAAACTTTCTTTCTTTCTTTCAACAAATAGCTAATGGTTGCAAACATATTAGCACTGTTATACAACTGACCCTTCTCTAAGCCCCACCCTCCCTACACCTGTCAATCTTTTCATTCTTGCACTGCACAGATGCAGTTCACAGTGATACTGGTGGCAGATTTAACATCAAAATTGGCAGTAATTTTTGAATCACTTTGTCTTTGAAGTTAACAAAAGCCGCTTGTCATTTCTAGCTGTCGACTTTTGACTCTCACTATCAGATTACATTAGAGTAGCTACTTAATGTGAGCTAATGCTAATGCATGCACTGAGTAAGCTGACAAGTCCACCTCCAGTTGGCATTTTGAAGTTTCCATCTTACACATTTTAAAACAAGAACCCTGTATATAAAATTACTTTATGGCTGCATACTTGATATGATGTTAATGCTAACTGACTGAGGCTAAAGCTACACCCCAGCAAACATTTGTCAGACGAGCTCACAGGTGAGTCACGATAAGAGCTAAGCTAGTTTAGCGCAGCCAGAGAGAAATGCATCATCATTGACCCACTTTGAATAAGTGCCAGCCCACATCAGGGAATACCTACGAGTTTGGCAAATGCAGTGGTATCCAACATATATTTGGCTGGAGGTAACGATACTGCAGGCTAGTAAGTGTTAGTTAGCTGGGCATGCTAATGATTACAGCTGACATTAAAGCAGATAAAGACAAAGTTTAATCCATTCCTCTCACATGTTGTGTTATAGGTCTTTGAAAGATTGAAGTATCACTGGTGTCAGCCTCATGCACATCGCTTCAAGAGAAATGCAAAGCTTGACAGGCCTGCAGTCCCTGAGCTATGGTTGCTAATCTATGATAGGACAGATGCTGTTCAGAGGTGGGCCTTCACATAGGGTCATATAAGCTCTATCAGCTACCTTTGTAACTGTTCAGCATCAGACTTCACCCTCTTACACTCCACCAGCTGTCTCCAGCGGTGGAAAACAACGCCAGTTTAACTCTTGTTTTGCTATTGGTTCTGTCACGTCTTCCTTTGCTGCTCAATATGCTTTCTTGCTCTCGGGGCAGTGCTACTCTTTCGTCCACTCGTGCTGGACTGAAGGCAGACTGAACCCTACAGTGACTCACTATCACCTCTTGAGGTACGGAGAGGTCATATGAGACAGGACGGGCCGGGGCTAGCTGGTTAGCATGCTAAGTTCAGAAGATATTACTACCCACAGAGTACATAGATGACTCAAGTCACGTAATTTCTACACATTCTGTTGATAATGTTAGTTAAATTCCAAATGCATTCAACTAAACATGTAGCTCCTTTAACCATTAAGCCTAAAATCAGTTTTTGTGAACAATAACCATTTTGTGCAAATAGTAAAGGGCTTTTCACACTGCATATTCTCAGCACGGGGCTTAGAGTTAACCCTGGGATAACTTAGCCCCCTTTCACACACAGATTGTTAAACCAAGGTTAAGCTAAGCCCAGAGCTACATGATTCACACCGACTTTCTACTAACACCAAGTTAGTACAATGTTCTGTGACTACTCCTTCAATCTTTTAGCCCCGCCTCACACTGGCACTTTTTAGCCCTGGGTTTAGTCAGTTTTCAGGGGATAACCTCTCAAACTCGGGGCTAACCCTGCTCCGGAGCAGGGCCAGCAAGCCCTAGGCTAAAGTCAGAGTTAGCCCACGTTGGATTGTGTCAGTGTGAAAGTTCTTCTAGCCTCAGGCTAAGACAGATCCTGGCCTGAGGCTAAGTGCAGTGTGAAAAGCCCATATTTGAACTTCAGATGGGTTTAAAGGCTCAATTTACCATTTTTGTGCACAACATACCATACTCTGTGGTATCTTTGCAAACAATGATTTCTAACAGAATTGGAAATGTAGATGTGTTGGTTTACAGGAAGCTCAGCTTCACAGGAGGAGTTTGCACAGATACATCCACCGACTGGTGGACACATCAGAGTCTGTGGGGGTAAAATAATCAAGAAATGCCCCGTGTTGCATTTGAGAGTTTAGTGTCCAGCTGCATAAAACTTTGAGGGATTTTTTTGTCCCATATGTTTTCTTACCCAAACACTACATGTTTCCAAAAACATCTGCAAAAGATTCCTGGTGTCAAAAACTTACACACACACGCGCACTGATTTGTCTAATCAAGGAGGAATGTCTGTGAAGTCGTGACAGTAGTGCCGTTTCTGCTCAAGTGGTCCAAATTATTACAGATTACAAACCAAACTATTGTTTTCTTGTTTGTGGTGTTTTTTATAAAGAATTTTGTTAAACTGTCAGGTGAGATTCACAGAACAGAACTAAAGTGAACTGAGGAAGAAAAACAACCTCAGAATGATCTGCAAGTGTTGTTGGAAGCAACAAATAACTTGTTAGGTCTTCATTTTGTTTTCAAAAAACCTCTGTTGCCTCTTTCACTATTAAACATATTAATTTAAAGAGCACAGCTTCACTTAAATCAGTGAAATGCATCTTTTTCTGACAAAGTCTCAAACAACAGCCCGTTCTCTTCAATCTGCGTACAAATAACACGACTTTACAATTGCAAACTGCGTGCAGGTGATCCTTCCCATTAACAGTGTCACGTTGTGAAACGGTCACAGTTTGGTTACAATCTTACAATCTTACAGTTTCATTTTTCAGATGTTTTCATCCAAAGCGACGTACATCTGAGAGCTGATACCACACAAGCAAGAATTGAGTCAGGAGAGAACAAGACGAGTAAGTGCCATGAAGCAAAGTTCAGGTCTGACAGGACGAGGTGCCTACAGGCAGTGTCAGTGGCAGTGTGTATAAGATGCACTGGATTTTTATATAAAGTATATAAAAATATACAGACTAATGGCATGAAATAACATGCAAAAATCAAAAACATGAAATGACGAAATGATGGAGACGCTGGCGGTTAATTCGTATGCCACTTGGTGAGAGTGAGACCAAGTTTTATGCAGCTCAGCATATAATCCCACTTGTTTGAAAGAATAATCTAAAACTTAACTCAAATAACTTCAACTAAAGCTTGTTTTCACTTTTTTTCACTTAAGGAAAACCTGATTTTAAAGCTAATTATCCTCATTAAATGTTTTTAAGAAAGGAAAACGATGCAGTGGACTTCAGTTTACTCAGACTGGCTTCTAGCTGTTTGTGATGATCAATAATGAAAAGAAATATTTCTTTATATGATGAGATGACTGATGTGATCTGTCACCAACATGTCTTAGAGCTGAACTCACGTGTAACTCTTAGTGTCAATGTTTTAAAGGACCAGTGTGTAGATTTTAGTTTCATCAACGCTGAGGTTGTAGATTGTGACTAAGCGTGTAAGAGACTCTACGGTGGCCTTCAGGGAACAGAAAAATGCAAACGGCCCTGTCCAGAGGACCAGCATTTGGTTTGTCCATTCTGGGCTACCGTACAAACATGGCACTGCAACATGGTGGCCTCCATGATAAAAGGCCACACTCCCTCTGCAGATATGAATATTTCTTACTTATGTATAATATTATTATCAACTGATGAAAGCATAATTATGAATATTATATTCCATTTCCAGTCCCTCCAGGAAGCTGCAGTTCACACAAACTCAACCAATCCCTGTGAATTCTGCACAACCTTGAAATTTTGTCCAAACTCTGCAACTTTTCCGCAAATTGGACCAATCATCATCGATCCCTGAACGTTCTCCCAATCACAGCGGTCCCCCCGAGCAAACATCATACATGTACGTCTCAATGTTTTGTTTTATTATTCGCTACTTTTTTGCACTTAGATTTATTTATTTTTTCACAGTTACAGTTTCACAGTTTGTCATCGTTCTTGACATTTATCAAAGCTCCGCCCACTTTTATTTTAGAATTTTGTGTTTCTTCTTTGAACTGATTTTGTGTTTTTGTGGAATACACCCCCCGGTGCACTTCTTCATCTGCAAACAAAGCAGATTTTGTTCAAGTTTTTGTCATCATGAGCCTTTTTGTTGAGGTTACTTAGAACTTTTAATGAATTATACAAAAGAGTTGCAATGTTCTTTTGCTATTTTCACTTGCTCCGCCAATTTAATTGCAAAAAACACCTAAAATGTTGCAACATGCATCACAATTCTTTAGAAAAGCTGCCGTGGACATTTTAGGCCACAACAAGCCCATGAAATCCTGGAGGGACTGTATTTCTGTCAACAGACTCCCCCTAAATTCTGCACACTAGTCCTTTAAGAAGTTACGTTTGCCACACTTTTTATAAAAATATATTTTGAGTGTTTTTTTGTTTTTTGTTGACAACTTAAAAATGCATGCAGGATTTTTTTTTAATTATCAAAAACAATGAAAATTAAATGATATCTGGGACTGCAGCTAAGAATGATCAGTTTTTCTATTATAAACGTATCATTCAGTACAGTGTAAAACATACTTATTCACATTTCAAGTCTTCAAACAAATATTTTTTTTATGTATGAATTTTGTGCTGATCAGTTAAATGTTACTCACACAAGCCATGACTGACAGTAAGTATGACAGTTGTGAATTTACTTTTTTCATTGATAGTTCCAACAGGATCATTCAGCCAAACGGTGGAACAGAAAGGAAGGTGGGAGAGCGGATGTAGAAAATTAAAAAAGAATAGAGATCATTTTTGAGAAACTGGGGCTGGAAGGAAGAGAAGCATCTGACTGTGATGCTAACAAAGCTGGTCTGAGTTTTGCTAACAGGAGCTGATGTTCAGCGTGAATCCAATAAACACTAATACTCACAAATCTGCTCATATTTGGGCCAGTTGGTCCTCTGAGCAGCTGAGAGTGTCGACACAGTCGTCCTCTGGATACCTGAGGGATCCTCTGCTAAAACAAATCCTTTCCTCTGATGAAACGATAAAACACTGTCATTTAAAAAGTTCACTGGCGCAGCAGATTAATGATGATTCAGAGAAAATCCTGCAGTTTTATCAGATTTTCAGCCACAGATGACTTGACTGTAGAGACTCACTGCATATCTGCACATCATAAAACTAACTGTTATTATTCTGAATGATTATCATGGTGATAACATCATTAAATTACAGAATTAATTTGGATTTATTCACTCCAAGAAATGATCTTTACTCATATTTTAGTCTTTATTTATTTAAAAAAAACAGTTAGGATGAAACTTAATGTTATCTTGTGAGTAAAACGACATTTTCTTCCTTCAGGCAGTTTATCTGCTTTCAAAGAATTTAAAATGTTTGATATGCCACCTATTTAAAAAGAGTAAACAACAAAAATCTTTAAGACAATGTTCATTTTTACACTGTGAAATGTCCCAGTCAGTACACATCTTGGTCACAATTATTCAACAATCAAATTTAAGGGAAAAGTTTAGTTAAATTAAACTTTACACGCCTGAAAATACAAAATGAAGTTACCCCATTTCTCATCTTTTGCAGTGTTTATAGTCTTAACTGTGTGAAAACAAGAAATGCCAAATTTATCAGTGTAACTTCTTGTTATATGTTTGTGTGGTGTTGAGCATTTGTCAGAAACATATTTACACATGTCACACTGTGAATGCCATGAAATACATTAAAGGTTTCTTATTTAAACAACTGTTTACTGTGGAGACTTTTTTCAGAATTTATGACACATGAATGCAGTTTGGTATTTTTTATGAAATGTGTTTTGGGGTTATTTTTATTACTTAAGTTGCTGCATTAATTTTGTGTTTCTCATTAAGCTGAACAGTGTCGGTGTACATTATATATTTCCACAGCGAATTTGGTTACTGACAATTACATTATTATTATTATTCCATGGTTATTTATAGCACTTTAAATATTTTTTCATTTGTATATTTTCACGTGCGGTAGTTAAGAAGCTTCTTCATGTCCCCCTGACTCTGAGTTCATTAGTTCCTACCTGCCATTGTTTTGTGGGGACAGGTATGAGTGTAACAGTGCAGAGTGCCATGTGCAGACAGTAGAGGGAGAAGAGAGCTGTACTGTCTTGCTGTTTTGGTGACAGTTGAAGAGAAAAATAAAAGAAGAGAAAGACAGAGAAGTTGTAGGCTGCTTATTACCTACAGCCTGTAAGAACTGACATCACTAAAAATAAACCAAGAAAGACGAGCAGACGGGTTTTAAACAGGCCAGCAGTTTATCCAGGTTATTTAATCCCCAGTGTCTCCAGAAATGCACAAACTGTGTCAGACTACTGTAACATCTGTAATCATGTGGCACTGAACATGACTTTAAAGATCATGAGGACCCAAACCTGAAAGGGAACAAAACCTCACCAGCAGAGCTTCGACGTCTCATTCCACAGCTTAAACTGAAATAAAAACATAACTGATTTGCATTTAAGACAAATATATTTGTACATTTTTTGTGGACTTTTTAAAACATAATAACTCTGGAAGACTTCTGTGTTTGTTTTGGTGAATCAGACAACTTGCTGAATCAGTCGCTCTGAAACAATCACTGAATGTCTCAGTAGAACACAAGGACCTGGTGACTGTTAATGCATGAAGCCAGACTTTAAAAGCTGGATTACAGATAAAACGTCTGTGATTCATCGGCTGGATGATGTGGCCTTCATGGAAACTGTCAAGAGAAAATTCTTTGTGTATACGTGGTAACAGGTGATGAAGGTTTTACCTTATACTGTACATTAGAAAATGAAGAGTGGTTAAAGCTGAATTATGTTGCTTTCAAACAAACAAACAAACAAGAAAAAACTTGTGCATCGTGTTCTGTGTATTTGGAAGCGGCTGAAACAGACTCCTTCTCCATGCACCTTGGAAGTAGGTGTAGTCAGACATCCCTGCTCCATGTTTTCTAAATGTACTGGGCAGTTCCTTATCAAAAATATTACTACATAGCAACAACCTCAATGCAAAAATGTAAGATGAGGGCTGATTAAGAGGATAAATAAAGTGTGGACTCCATAATGTTATATTACTGTTAAAAATGCATGCACACATAAGTAATTTGTATTTAATTTGGATTAAAGTTTTTGTTCGTGTGCTGTTTTAGTTTTCATGCTGTGTGGTTTGAACTCGTGCTGCCTCAGCAGGACGACGACGCTGCAGCAGCAAACAATGAGCAGCAGAGGGAGCTAAAGAACCAAAAACTGAGTCCTGAACACCAGCCTCCCTGCACCAGACCTCAGCTGTCACATTCACTACAAACACATTTCCATCAAGCACTTAACAACTACTGTATACTGTGTATTACTTTGTATTTATTCTGTCGGTGGTTTGATCCCTGGTTCCCTCCAGTCCACATGTCAGAGTGTCCTGGTGGAAGATACTGAACCTTAAATGGCTCCTGAAGGCACAAACCACAGCGTGAGAATGTGTGTGAGGAGCAGAGGAGCTCTGCAGGGCAGCCTCAGTGTGTGAATGTGTGTGTGAGTGGGTGAATGTGACATGTCAGACGCTTTGAGTGGTTGGAAGACTAGAAAAACACCATATAAATACAAGTCAACTTACCATTTACATAAAGTACATCAACAAATGTTCCTGTTAATGTGTTAATGTGGAATGTAATTTATTTATAAATCTTAAGGCACGTGCAGAACCCTTGAAAAGTCATGGCGGCGATGATTTGTCACTGCCCCTCAGCAGCTCATTCAGACATACTTGGTAATTGTTAGTGGCTGAAAATGATGCACAGCTCTTTTCAAATGACATCAGTGATAACTAAAAATTACAATACCAGGACCAATACCAGTGCACCTAAAGTGACACAGATACCAACAGAGTACTTCACGTGATATTTTTTCTTTGGTTTGGGGGCAACCTCACCTCTACAGACTGTATGTAGCTGTAGTTACTGTAACAGTCGGCCAATCAACATTGCATTAAATCAAAAAAATACTTCCATTGATAGTGATTGTCTGCGTGCAAAACTGTAATTTTTCTGTATCTGGGTATCATTTGACTTGAGAAGTGTAGATAGTACTTTGAACTGGGTTATATGGATACCCAGCTTTAATGTAAACCCATCTGTGGCTGTACGAGGTGCAGCGGGGTCGACGTAGTTTAAAGAGTGAGCTGGTGCACCCGTGGCATTGCAGCTAGATGGATAATTAGTGGACGTAGTTAATCTTGGTTCTTCACTCCGTCACAAGCAGCTGATTCTGACAGAGTAGCTGTGACTGAAGTCATTGGGATGATACAGCTTTAGCTGCTGTTGTTGCTCGTCGATTCGACAAAGTAGGAGGGGAAATCCCTCATGCTTCGTCACATTATTTTAGGGAATGCTACAACGTTAGTGAACGCAACTGTTCCTATAATGCTATCGTAGCTTGTCAGGGATCGATTCTGTTATTTTTCTAACTTTGACAATCTAACATGTGACAACATATGAGCTCAGAGTTTAAGGACTGTGACTGTTGGTAGTTGTGATTTGATTTTGTTTAAATATGCCAAATTGTGAATTTATGGGTTATTGTTGTTCAGACAATTGAGCTAAGCTAGCTAGCAACTGCTAATGTCAGCGGTCACTTGTTGCCATAGCAACAGTAAACATCATGTAAGGACTAATGAGCTGTAAATAGAGATGCAGAATCAAGCTATATTATAAATACAGATGAGATACGCTGTATTTTAGCACAGAATACATGATTTTAGTAAACCTATAGAAAATAATTTGTTTAATTTGCATAATTTACCATTGAATTTATTCGTACGCACTGCGTATAGCATCACTACATATATTTGGTCTTGTGTTTGGTCCGGTGAGCTTCACGCTGCATACGAACCGAACCAGGGTTCACTTGCAAGCGAACCGAGACCCACGTTTTCAGGCGGACCAGAGTTCGCTTGTTTGGTCCGCACCAGAGTTCGGATGAGCTTTCACACCTGCCCAAACGAAGCGGACTATCTGAGGAAACAAACTCTGGTCCGTTTAAAGCGGACCAAACAGCTCTGGTGTGAAAGCGACCTAAATGTAATTCTTTCCTTTATTATCATCGTTTGTAACCTGCATCTGGCGCACAGGGTCACAGATAAACTGCAGTAACAGTAAATTTTAACAGCAGTGCAGCAAATTTGTAAAAGGGGGGATGACAACTAGTAACCCACCAACAGCAACCCAACTCAACAGAATGTAGCATAGTTTAGAGAATATTATAGATCCAAGACGCAGCTGACAGAAAGACGGGACTGAGGGAAAAAGGCTGCAGTCTCAGTTCACTCCAAAACCAGCAACAAACAAGACAACAAAATGGCTACAGCAGACATTCAGCACTGCACAGTGACCCATGGGGTCCAGGGCTGAATCACCACCAGGCAAGAGAGGCAACAAACCTCAGGCCCCAAACCTGCAGGGGCCCGAAACACTACATTCATTACCTGCAAACTGTTTTATTACAATTTGATTAACAGTAAATTTGTTTGATGAATTTGCAACACAAGGCTAAGCAGCTCCTGCGTTGTTACCTATTGTTGTGTCAGAGTCAAGTTTAGGACCTTATCATATGCTCACATGGTGTATTTTCTTAAAATAATGTATAAGCAAACTGCCACAAACTAGAAGTCATCATGGGTCTAAAAATTCATGCCTCAACCCAAAAAGACCTGGAAGTGTATTACCCAGAACTGCACCAGACTCATTTATTATTTGAAAGCTGGGATCCAGACCCATGCTGGAGCCGTACCCATAGCAGACCCGTCCATTATTTCAAAGCTGAGACCAGGACCCATGCAGAACTAACAAACGTCTACCCGACCTGGCCAGGGAGACACTGACCCGACCAGCACCGACGTCACAGCTGTTTGCAAGATGAGGTTAATTTACAAGTTGCCAAAAGAAAACTTGCCTTGTTCCCTGTGCCTGGCTGCAGATAATCCATCATCCTGCTACTGAAAGTTGGTAAAATACACCCAGGTTCTCTGTTGTGTTCTCCCGCTGTGTGAAGACTGTCCACTTGCTGTCACGTTGTCAGATGACAAACACAACCCACCTGTGCAGTTTTGTTGCATTGAGCATAATAAAGAAAACTTTGACTGTTTGCCCTTTAAAACTATAATAACAATTTCTGGTTTGCTACTAATAGTTAGCATTGCTAATGTGTTATCAGGTTGTTTGGCACCACCTTGTGGCCACAGATGCACCTTGCAGTTTGCTTGCAGTTGCTGAGTGTTGCAAGTTACAACACACAAACAACTCAAAATCAACACAACAAATACACTTAAATATCTACATACATATAAGAAAACAAAACCAACAAACAAGCAAAAAACATTTCCAATATTCTCATTTTCAAGTACTCAAGATATTCAATAAAATGTCCACATATTTTTAAAAAAGGTTTGTATTTTCCCCTTGGTGGCATAAATCAGTTTTTCCATTGTTTAACAGTTGGAAAGACCTTTGAACCATGCGTCCAACTGTAGTGATCTCTTCATTTGCACCTGACAGTCTGAACATTGGTGGAAGTAGTCTGAGGATAAATATCTGAGGGCAAACAGGTAAACAAATAAAAATAATCCCAGATACAGTTTATATGACCTCCTCCAGTGTTTTTTTAAACTTTGGTGCAGCTCCAAAGGCAGTGGAATAATTCACCTTCTTCTAGGCTACATTTAATTCATGAATCAGGATCATTATTATTATTAAAATGATGTAACAGGGATGTACGCATAATACTTTTAAAATGCATCACCTTAAATCTGGTGTTGTTTGTCTGGCTTTGTGCATCTTGACAAACTCTTCCAGTCATCGTCAAAGATTTCCAGTCACCACACCAAGACAATCTATTGTTATTCGAGGATACTTTAGTTTTAGATGCAGATATTTTGTATAAAAGAGAAACCTGGCCACGGCCCTGTAGATGATCTGATGTAACTTTTTCAAGGCTAGATGGAGGAGGGCTAACGGGAGTATTTCAAAGGGATATTATGCAATTTTTGTTTTTCACTCAGAATGTTAAACAGACCTGGAACCCACAAAAATAGAACAAGAACAACCCCTGATTCGTAGTGATATGTTGATACTTGATCCAAACCTGCATGGGACACTGATCAGGTCTTGGTGGACCCGTGAAGGCCACAGTGTTCCAACTGAAACATGCTAGCTGCTTTTTGGGCAAAAAAAGTAGCTGCCATGTGTAGTCTGTTGACTTCACTGTACTTGGAATGAAATCTTGCTATGGGGCCCTTTAAGAGGTCAATTTGGCTGCGCTGGTGCCGACTGCCCACTGCTCAGGACTTGTACATCTACGCCTCCCTCGTCCTCGCATTTGGTTTGTGAAAATCATCGTTGCTCACACCTGGAACTTCTTTCAGTTTCTTTCCTTTTTAGGTGGCATGTAGCACTATACAACAACACAACTGGGCACTAAAACAGCTTCTTTCCTTGTATGTGTCAGGATACTGGACCAATAACTGTGATCATAATTCTGATTGTCCAAGAGCAGGACTGGTATAACTCTACAAACCAGTCCAATGAGGGATATAAAGTAATAATAAGGGTTGGGGTTCTTGTGCACTCTTGAATGTCAAAGTTTTGCATTGTGAAACTTTGTTGTGAAAAGTAAACCAAACAGAAGTAACAACTACAAACTGTTGCATGTTGGGAGCTCAGGGGACCTCACTGCCCCCTGATGGTTCATCAGTTTCATCACCGTGTGTTCCAGTTGCCACAGCAGCCGGTAATGAGTTAATGTTTGTGAAACAAAGGTGTAAGTATTTGAAGAAGTGTTTTGAAGGAATATTGTAATTTTGCAACTACACATTCTGTTAAACAGACCCAGGAGTCCCGGGCCGGGACCCAAAGAAACGGAACAGGAACCAGCCCTGATCTGGATAACATGATTCCAAACCTGCCTGGGACCCGGATCAGGTTTCGGTGGACCCATGAAAACCTCTACCACAAACCATCTGACACACAGTATCCCAAGTTAGACATACTGGTCACTTGGTGTGAACTTGTGGACTTGTACATCTGCGCCTCCCTCGTCCTTATATTTGGTTTTTGAACATCATCATTCCTCACACCCTGAACTCACTTTCTTTCCTTGTTCGGTGGCATGTAGCACTATACAACAAACAAACTGTGCACTAAAACAGCTTCTTTCCTTGTATGTGTCAGGATACTGGACCAATAAATATGATCATAATTCAGTTACAGTGATAATAACTGGGCTTCTTGTGCACTCTTGAACATTTTGCATTGTAAAACTTTTCTTGTGAAAAGTAAACTAAAGCAGAAGTAACAACTACAAACTGTTGCATGCTGGGAGCTCAGGGGACCACACTGCCCCTGATGGTCCACCAGTTTCATCACCGTGTGTTCCAGTTGCCACGGCAGCCAGTAATGAGTTAATGTTTCTGATCATTAATGAGGTCCACTGTGAGCTGCTTCACAACAAAACACGTATCAACAGTTTCTGATGGTAATTAGTCCACTGGGAGCACTGGGAGAGGACCAGTAATAGATGTTCTTCAGGGATCAGAGGAGAACACTGATTACAGGCTCCTGGGATCTACAGGGACTCATGACAGTGTCAACAATGATGAACCTTTGGTTGCTGATTTTATTTGGTCCACAGAAAGAAAACTTGCTGAACAACTTTGGGGAACTCTGACCTTTGCTCTAGTGTCACCATTTACTATTTCAACATAAGACATATCAAATAAACAAAGACTCACATGAAACTTCAGTGAGCACACAACACAACTTTGGGCCTTTTTGGTCCAGGTACTTTTGGTCAGAGGTTGTTGTTTTTTTGTTTCCTGGTACAGGCTCAGCCCTTTAGTTCCAGTGAAAGTGAGCCTCAAACTTTGTGGCAGTTTGGGGGAAACTTTCTCCTGTTTCAACATTACAACATCTTCATGCACAAGGAAATGGTGGATAAAGAAGTGGTGTTACCAGTTTGGTGGAGGAAGTGGACTGCCCTGCACAGAGCCCTTACAAAATCTTGTGGAAAGCTTTTTCAGAACCCACCAAAGTCTGCAGGTTCAGAGACAGTTGATATAATAAGATGAACAGAGGAGGCAGAGAGAGCAGTGTGAAGGTAAAGAGAGTGGACCGGTCTGCAGGCTGGAGTCTCCTCAGAGAGAGAACTCCCCGTCCGTCGCCCCCTCAAGGCCTCACTGCAGTTTTTAATTAAATTAACCTGCTGGTCACCGAGACACCGGGGAGCTCTGAGGCCTCCAGGACGCTCTTTACAGCCCATTAATAACACATGTGGAACCACAACACACATGCTGTTTCAATCCAGACACACAAACCGCGGCAGAGATGCATCCACTCCAGTTGAAAAATATTGTAACTTGATTTAAAAAGTCTCCCTGTTTGTCTCCACTTCATGAAAATACAGATACATGACGAGAACAGAGAGTCTGCAGTAAAGTGAGAGAAGTGATTTTCCTGATAAGCTGTCACACAAACTCACAGAAGGAGTTTCTGCATGTTGTTAGCTGGCTGCAGCCAACATGTCGACTGTTACGTCCACTGACTGCTAAAGTTAGCCACACTGGTGACAGTGATGTCACACATGTAATATGAAGTCATAAAAACCAATTAAAAAAAAAAAAAAAAAGATATTCTGCTTAAAAATGTCTCTTTCACAAAAACTACTTTTTTGTCTTTTTTTGTCTGAAAAGTGAATTTTTTGATGTAACCAACCAGGATTCAAGAGCTTATAAAAAAAGAATGAATAAAGCTCGAACAAAGTTTTTTGTGTCTGAAACCAGAAGATCTGTTCTTTCTTTTGATAGATTCCATGTTAACATATTCATAGAACTGAATATTTGGTGGGTGTTGAAAAATCAGTGAATTTTGTCAAAAATGCTGGCGCTGGCTGGCAATTTTATTAAAAACACTGGTGGGGAAAGAGTTAAACACTATGAATACATCCAACAAGCTTCTTTATCATGAAGGCAGAGTGTGATGATTTTAGGATACAGAGGCTGAGCAGAACATGCACAAGATTCTTAGTTAAGTCTTTAGAATGGACGACACGTCAGTTGGACCAATTGGACTTAAGCCTGTTCTAACTACATCTTAGCAATGTGAATGGCCACAAGACTGTAGCTGTTGCCTAGCAGCCTGCGTTGCTAAGGGTACATTGTTAACAATATTCTGCTGTCTTGCTGGTTTGTAGCTAATGTTATGGAGGGTCAAAGATAAAGAAAAGGCAGTTTGATCTCACATTGAGGTAAGAAAATGACTAGAGCTGTACAGTACAGGGCTGATAACAAGTAAGAACCAGTCAACTTGAAGAGACATAACGGATAATATCAATGAGAAAACAGATGGACAGATGTTTGTGCAATTTTGAGTCCTGTTGGTGCAACCCGCCACTGAAGAATATCACAACGACACGTCAACAAAAGTGAATAATGGCTGCATGCAACAGATTTTTCTTCCTCTGCCACTGCAGGCAAAAATAAAACTCAGGTCATTACTATAAAGATGCTCACATGCTCCCGTATAATCACTCAGATGGCAAGCAGATATTCTGGAAAAACTAGATCAGACAATTCTTTATCGGCCCTATATTTAAAATTAATCTCTGTTTTGTCTGGAAACAAAGGTCATATTCCAGGTATCAGAGCCAAACAGGGAGTTGAAGTATCGATGGTGACGCTGACTGAGGGCTGAGAGTAAAATCATTAAAAGCGCACACACTCTCCTCGATAAGTCAGAGCATCATCAACGCTCTGACAGAAGACACTTTAGGCTTTTCATGCTGAACATTTATAGTGTTGTGATCATTAGACATTTCCTTTAGTTCTCCTCTTTTTATGTGTTTGATGAAATTTTGAATTAATCTGAGACTGCAGGTACCACTGTGTGATCTATCTCATTTACTTTTCATCTAAGAATTACTGAGAAAGATAAATGTTAGCTCTGGTTTGTTCATATTTATGTTTAGTTTATAGTAACATGGTTATAAATCTTTAATTATTATATCATGATCCCTGACGCCTGAGAATTCACCTGTCTGGAGGTTTTTGACAGACTTGTCTTTTTCAGAACTGTGCTGCTTTGGATGGAGAACGTAACAATAACTCCTCTCAAACAGCCCATCGTGTTCGAGCTGGAGGGCTTCCACGTACCACCAGGCTACGGCTCTCTGCTCTTCATCCTGGCCCTGTTTAACTACGTGCTGACGCTGCTGGGGAACGGCGTGGTGGCGTGCGTCATCGTCATAGACAAGAACCTGCACAGACCCATGTTTGTAATGGTTTGCAACCTGGTAGTCTGTGATATGCTGGGAGCCACGGCGGTGCTGCCTCGCCTCATGATGCACTTCCTGACAGGGCAGAAGAAGATTGCCTACATCGCAGCCATCACCCAGGCCTTCTCTGTGCACACATACGGCGTTGCAGTTCAAACTATTCTGGCTGTGATGGCCTATGACAGGTATCGAAACACATCAGCACATCAAGAGTTTGTCTCAGATTCCAGTTATTCTTCTGCTGTCATGCTCAGATGAAACATCTGTTTTTACAGGAGATTTTAGATGTTTACTGTCATGTTTCAGTACTGCTGTTTTATTTCTGGGTCCTGAGATGTTATTAAGGGGTCATAGAGGGGCTTTTTCTGCATGTGACCCTCCAGCTCTCTTCCAGAGTCTGCAGTCTGTATCTAGGGCAGGAGTGTCAGACTCACTTCAGTTTGTGAGCCACATTCAGTCCAGTTTGATCTCAAATGGGCCAAACCAGTAAAACCATTGCATAAAAACCCTTTTTATTGTAAAGTACAAGAAACATTCACAATTACTGAACCATTCATTTACAAATCAGATGATGTAAAGCCAGAGACGTCCTAAGAAAAATACAGGCAAGTTCAACAATATACAGATCACAGTGGCTCTACAAGTGAACAATGTGTTTATGTATTTTGAACTGAACGACAACATAGTATTTCACGTCTTTATGGTTCAAACAGAATCATTTCTGCTACTGTGTAGTGAGCTGAATGTTTTATCCATACATTTTTCTGGAATTATTTTCATTTTGATTCAGATTATCATTCCTGTTAAACCAGACAGTCTAGTCATCTTCACATTCCTCATGTTAAAACTCATCTCAGCCAAACTTCTGTAAAATATACAGGAATGATGTGAATCAGCTGCAGTCAGTCCCTCTGAGCGTTTAAAAACATCTGAAAAACACTTTTTAAAAAATCCTATAACTGGCAGCACTGAAGGTTTATGTTTTTGATTATTTTGTGTGGATATATATTTTTGTGTTGTTTCTTAGTTGTATCATGTTTTTTCTTCTATTACTTCATTATTTGTTTCATTTTTTTCTTCTTTTCTTTTCATACCACCTCTCTGTGTGAGACCTCTGCTATAAAAAGGGGACTTGAGTTTCTCATTTTAAATATTTAGACTCAAAATCATAATCAATAATTGTATTTAGATTTGTTCCAATTTGTGCGATAAGCCTTGTAGGATTTTAGTCTCCTTTGTGTATTCTTGTTATTATATGTATTGTTTTGTTTATGTTTGTTTTTTATAGGAGCATCATCACTCAACACCAACTAACGAGGAGGTTAATGAGAAATCTTATTTTCAGGTACATTGCTGTGTGCGAGCCGCTCAGGTATTCCTCCATCATGACTTCAGCTCGGCTGCACTCCTGCTGCGCCCTGGCCTGGCTGGTCGCTCTGCTGTGTATCGCTGTGCTCTTCGCCTTCCACATGAATGTCCCCATGTGTGGTAATACCATCCGACACGTCTACTGCAGCAACCGTGCTATCCTGAGCCTGGCCTGCATTCCTACCCCCATAAGTAATGTCTATGGTCAGTGCATTTGCTTAGAATAAAGCTACAGACATAAAGTATGTTGTTGGGCATTATTCCTTATCAACCAGTTCAGCATGGCAGGGAGAGCAGGTAATTATGGACACTTCCTGGACTCAAAATGTGTTTGCTTGAGGTGCAAATTTCATTTAATGACAGAGAAAAGGAATATTTTAGGAATATTTTTTGTAGAGGTATATTAGTTGGGATGCTTTTAGAAAAATGTGCTCTTTTCCACTCAAATTTTTGTAAGAAACAGAAATTCTTCTGTCTAGAACATGTACCATTTGGTTGAATTTCTTTCTCTTAGTACTCTCACTCACTAAGGAGACAGAGGAGGACAAGACCCAAGCATGGATATATTAATAAGACCTGGATCCAGGCAGCAGGAACAAGCAGCTCTCTGCTGTGTCTCAAAACAACACCTGGTGCAGCTGTATTGTGTCTGGGTGGAAACAGTAGACGTTTAGGGCCCTAACTTATACCCGGTGCAGTTGTGGCAGTTGCCACATGTGCAAGATAGCAAATGAACTTGAGCCTGGTCTGGGTGGGAGGTCTAAAAATGAAGGCAAAACAAAGGCGTGGCCAGGCACGTTTACTATCTTGTGCTCAGAGCACTGGAGTCAAAACCTCTTGCATCTGCTGCTAAAACCTGGTCAAAGCACAAAGTCTGTGGCACAATAGGTCTGTCTGCACAAGAGAGCACCTGGCGCATTTATCTGAAGCACACACACGTCTGCACAATCATAAAACACCTTAATTTATGTTAAATAATCGTGCATGTGTGTGTGTGTGTCTCTAAAGTTAAACTAATTAATAAAGAATAATTAATTATTTATCAGAATTAAAAAGCCTAGTAAATGTCAACAGACCTGCAAAGTGTGCACAGGACGGGATCACAGCGGTCAGATCATCTTTAACAGATCAATCACATGACAGCTGGAGCAGCTGGAGTGTTTGTGTCTGCGTGTTTATTGAGGTCCAGAAAACAAGGATTAAACAGTTATGATCTATAACATATAAAATGAACAAGACTTTATATCTGAGCATGAGACCAGCCCGAACCTGGGGAGAAAAAGGTCTGCGTGCTTCTGTCAGAGCTGGTTGGATATACCCTCTGGATAACCTGTGCATAATGTTGCACACAGGTTTTCAAACTTCAAAAACACTTTGTGATTCTGTTTCCTCCACCCACAGAAGTGTTAGCAGGACAGAGGAGCGAGGGTGAGAGGAGGAGATGAGGATGAGGAAAAGAGGAGATGGACAACAGTCGGCTGTGAAGCTGCACCTCAGTCCGGCTCAGGTGGATGATCAGTCGGATTGAGACTGCAGCTTTGCAGCGAGTGTGGGTCGGATCACCTCTCATCTCGACCGCACTGTCTGTCTCCCCCACTCCTCAGCCAGCGGAGCAGCATAATAATAATGATGATGATAATAATGAATTATAAAACACATCATAATATAAGGTGCCTCAGTGTAAAAGATAATCAGTTACATATCTGCATGACATTTATGGTTCATGAATTAGTTTTTGCAGCCGTTAATGTAAAATCAACTATTTACACATGAAGCTGCTTTGGAGACGTCCTGCGTCTCCATGTATTCTCGTACTTTCACCTCTCGAACCAGGAGATCTGTCTCCTCGCTTAAAAGATCGTTTTTTCTTTGTTTCCTCCTGGTAAATCGCTGTCATGCTGCCACTGCTTGTGCTCCTGGCACACCTGCTTCTTAAATGTAATGAGAGCCGACTTTCTGATTGGTTCACTGCATGTTAGGCCCAAACTCACCCATGAATTAATCAGGGCACTTGGGCACAGCTGATAGGTGAATCCTGTTGTGCGTTGCTGGCGCAAGAGGCGGGACAGGGCAGGATACCCCTGACATGTGACAGCAAAGCTGGGTTTGGACACACCTTGAATAAATTAAATCCATTGCGACTCACACTTTAACTTGCACTTTAGATCAGTCAGAGATAGAGCCCTTAGAGTTGTTGGGCTTATATACAACGTACAGTGCCAGACATTTACCAGATTTCAGGAGAAATACAGGACAATTCTGACAGGAAAACAGCAGTTTCCCTGGATAATTGGGAAGGTTGATTGCACCTACTGGAGGGCAAAATGAAGGATTTAGATGATAGAATGAGGAGGTTTAATTATCTGAGAAGATAATTGTGATTTTTTTGGTTTGTTTGTCTTCCAGGTCTGTCCATGACCTGGACAGTGAGCACAGGCATCTTCCTGATTATTGCCTTTTCCTACTTCAAAATCCTGCACGCTTCTGTAAAACAAGGCCGAGCTGACAGCAGTCATCCGCAGCAAGGCCTTTCAGACATGTGCATCACACCTTGTTGTGTATGTGCTCTATGAAATAGCTTCAGCAGTTATAATTGTGAGTCACAGGATCCCGTCAGTCTCCCAAAATATGAGGAAGTTCTTCAGCATCCTGTTCATCATCATTCCACCAGCCATCAACCCCATCATCTATGGACTGGTCAGCAAAGAGCTACGTGCAAGCATCATCAAGCATTTCAGTGTACAAGTCCATCACAAAAACTGAGAGTTTTTAAATTTCTTTAGTTTGTTGTGTTCCAGATCATTTTTCTAAAGAGCTGTAGCACTTCCCTGTGTCAGTGATTATTAAGGTTTTAGTGCAGCCCGTGGCCTCGTGGTCTACAGTGCAAATCATGTAAACTGTGTGTGTGTTGGTTCTGGCCCAGGATCTTTTCTGTGTGTCATCCCTCTGGATCCTTCATTATGTCTCCTGTCTACATCTACTGTCAACTATCAAATATAAAATAAACTGGATATTATCTTTGTTTTTATTTCTCAGCCTGATCTCTGGCCCTCCACTAACTATTAGATGCTCTCAGTGTTTCACAGAAGAATTAATGAAGATGTAAAAGATGTTCTACTAAGGCACAGATCCTGGTCAGGATGGAGGGAACATGTCCGCCCCAACTTCTGAAAAACATGAAGTTGTCCCCCTTAATACATTATATTGAAATAAACTATGTGATTGACAATATATATTTAATAGAATCTGACTCCACTTACGAAATAATTCACATATCTCTCCTGATAAATGGTATGAACCACTGACATCACTTTCATCTGGTGAAAACACCGGCGTGTCGATCAACTCATGTGTGTAGTGTACGTTACTGAGTAAATGACGTGTGCTGATTGTGCCTGTAGATCAAAGTCAGACAGGAGTCTCAGTGATGGTGGAACTAAAATTACTCCAAAAATCTGTCCCTATCATACAAAACCCAGAGATGCTCACAAGTCATTTTTTGCAGGTCTGAGAGCTCTATCTAACACCTGGTGCAAAGCTGATGCGCTGGTAGCACAGGTGGTGTTGCTATCTTACACCCAGTGCAGTTGCCATTTTTGTTGCCACATCTGCAAGATAGCAAATTAATTTGCGCCTGTGCAGCCATGGGCAGGAAGTCCAAAAATGAAGGCAAAACAAAGGCGTGGCCAGGTGCGTTTACTATCTGGTGCAACCAGCTAAAACTTGGTTGGAGTGCAAAGTCTGTGGTGCAATAGGTCTGCCTGTACAAGATAGCACATCTTTTACGTTTCATGTATTGAGTTATTTTTTGCAGGCGTTAATGAAAAACAAACTATTTACACATGAAGCTGCCTTTGGAGACGTCCTGCTGTCTCCATATATTTCGTGCTCTCATGCTGTCACGAATCACGAGATCTGTCTCCTCACTTGAAAATCTTTTCTCTTTGTTCCCTCCGGATAACTCTGCTGTCATGCTGCCACTGCTTGTGCTCCTGGCACACCTGCTTCTTAAAGGTGATGAGAGCTGACTTTCTGACTGGTTTATTGCATGTTCAGCCTAAACTCACCCATGAATTAATCAGGGCAGTTGGGCACAGCTGATAGGTGAATTCTGCTGTGCACTGTTGGTTCAAGGGGCAGGACAGGGCAGGATACTCCTGTGCCCCTGGTGCAAGACTGCAAAGCCGGGTTTGGACACACTTTGAATTAATTAAATCCATTGCGCCTCACACTTTCAACTATAGACCAGCATAAGATAGGGCCCCAAGTCAGGTCTCAAGTCTTTGAGCTTAAATCCAAGTCAAGTGTCAAGTCTTTGAGGGGCAAGTCCAAGTCAAGTCTCTTATGCAGGGGTGGGGGGTGATGATTCGACGGGAACATTAGGTAATGTCAATATTAGATTATTATCCTATCATCTGAAATACAGTATTTTATTTACAATCGACCAATAAAACCAACAGTTTCTTTTATTTATTTATTTTTTTTTTGGGGGGGGGGGGGGGCAGTAAAACAAAAAAAGGCCTCTGTATAGACACCTCCTCCAAACATCATTAATGCTAACTGTTGTAGCTTTATGTATATATTTTTTCAGTCCTTTCTCATTCCCAGGTCAACAAATGTCAACATTTTGTGACGTCTTTAGGCGTGTCATACAGATGTCTATACCCTTTTAGCATCTGTATGTGACAAACCAGACAATCAAGTAACTTAAATTTGAAACTTTTGGATGAAGTGGTGTGGATGAATATAGTATATAGTATATAGTATATATAGTATAGTTTTATTTTGCACAATTAAGAGCAGAAAATGTGAGTCTGTGACATGTAAGACGATGTTAGTGTGATAGGTGTGTGTATGTGTGTGTCTGTGTGTGAGGGGTATAATAGTTTATACTATGTTGACCCTTGAGCAATAGTAAAAATTCATCACAATGAATAAAACAAATTTAAGTATGGACAAAATACATGAGGAGCACCCATTACAAAACAGCAGTTAAATGTTTTTTCAGGCATCTTTTGTAACACTTTATAAAGATGCAGATTAAAGACTGACCTCGACAAGTAGATGGTGGATGTTATCTGAAGTTCGAAATTGCATAAGGAAATTATGTTGTGTTCATGTAACCTCAGGTCATTACTGTAAAGATGATCACATATTTGTTTTGTCTGGAAGCAAAGGTCATATTCCAGGTATGAGAGCCAAACGGGGAGTTGATGTTTCGATGGTGACGCTGACTGAGGGCTGAGAGTAAAATCATTAAAAGCGCACACACTCTCCTCGACAAGTCAGAGCATCATCAACGCTCTGACAGAAGACACTTTAGGCTTTTCATGCTGAACATTTATAGTATTGTGATCATTAGACATTTCCTTTAGTTCTCCTCTTTTTATGTGTTTGATGAAATTTTGAATTAATCTGAGACTGCAGGTACCACTGTGTGATCTATCTCATTTACTTTTCATCTAAGAATTACTGAGAAAGATAAATGTTAGCTCTGGTTTGTTCATATGGTTATTAAATCTTTAAATTATTATGTCATGATCCCTGACGCCTGAGAATTCACCTGTCTGGAGGTTTTTGACAGACTTGTCTTTTTCAGAACTGTGCTGCTTTGGATGGAGAACGTAACAATAACTCCTCTCAAACAGCCCATCGTGTTCGAGCTGGAGGGCTTCCACGTACCACCAGGCTACGGCTCTCTGCTCTTCATCCTGGCCCTGTTTAACTACGTGCTGACGCTGCTGGGGAACGGCGTGGTGGCGTGCGTCATCGTCATAGACAAGAACCTGCACAGACCCATGTTTGTAATGGTTTGCAACCTGGTAGTCTGTGATATGCTGGGAGCCACGGCGGTGCTGCCTCGCCTCATGATGCACTTCCTGACAGGGCAGAAGAAGATCACCTACATCGCAGCCATCACCCAGGCCTTCTCTGTGCACATGTACGGCTTTGCAGTTCAAACTATTCTGGCTGTGATGGCCTATGACAGGTATCGAAACACATCAGCACATCAAGAGAGTTTGTCTCAGATTCCAGTTATTCTTCTGCTGTCATGCTCAGATGAAATATCTGTTTTTACAGGAGATTTTAGATGTTTACTGTCATGTTTCTTTCAGTACTGCTGTTTTATTTCTGGGTCTTGAAATGTTATTAAGGGGTCATGGAGGGACTTTTGCTGCATGTGACCCCCTTTGTTGTCGTCCCAAGTGTCCAGTCTGTGTCTGGTAATAAGAAAGGTATTTTTTAGTTTCTCAAAACTTGTCAGTTTGTAGATCCAGGTAAGAGAAGTGCTCTTTATTATTCATACATTGCTTATAAGTCTTTTATCCTATAGAAATTCCTAATCTTTATGCATCATTATTATCAAGTGTCACATTATATTTATTATGTATTATTATCATTTATAATTTATTAAAGCATATGGAAAAAGATACAGGCATCTTGAGATCTGCTAAATGTACATTTTTATCTGAGAAACATATATGTTTATATTATAGATTATTATTCTTGTCATCATAATTATTATTATTATCTTGGTTTGATCTTTACTCCTGCTCTCACTTTTTACTTGTACCTCTCCTGTGTTTCATTTTCATTTCTGTTGCTGCGACGACACTTGAATTTACCCTCAGTTTATCTCATCTCATCTCATTTTCAGGTACATTGCTGTGTGCGAGCCGCTCAGGTATTCCTCCATCATGACTTCAGCTCGGCTGCACTCCTGCTGCGCCCTGGCCTGGTTGGTCGCT
Organism: Lutjanus argentimaculatus; assembly: GCA_034769285.1. NCBI lineage: Eukaryota > Metazoa > Chordata > Actinopteri > Lutjaniformes > Lutjanidae > Lutjanus > Lutjanus argentimaculatus. The sequence goes on along the minus strand of JAWZSL010000004.1, from coordinate 383,725 downwards.
CTGCTGTGTATTGCTGTGCTCTTTGCCCTCCATGTGAATGTCCCCATGTGTGGTAATACCATCCGACACGTCTACTGCAGCAACCGTGGTATCCTGAGCCTGGCCTGCATTCCTACCCCCGTAAATAATGTCTACGGTCAGTGCATTTCTTTAGAATAAAGCTTCGTATGTTGATGAGCATCATCCCTTAACAACCAGTTCAGCATGACAGGCAGAGCAAGTAATTATGGACACTTTCTGGACACAAAATGTGTTTGCTTGAGGTGCTCTTTGGACGGGGACACATGTAAGCAACAAGCACAAAACCCAACTCTAAGACACATAAATCAGACACCACATGAATCAGTACTACACTGTGAGCCTGTTTAAATGGTCTCATTACAAGCTCAGAGGGCAAATTAAGAATTTTTCATTAAAAGCTGCAGGTAATACTGTGAAGTCTTACTTTGCTTTGCACTGGGTTTTAGTTGTGGCTCTTTCACTTGAAAAGAAATGTGAAAGCAGAGACAAATAATATTGAGAAGAATAAATTAATGTATACTAAAAAATCAAGCAATTGAAATGGCTTTATTGTCACTGTATGGTCACGTTAGACCTTAAAACAAACATATTCTGATGTGTTTTGGCATCAAGGCCTTCGTCAGGGAGTAAAAAACCAAAGGCTTGATACCGAAACACGTCAGAGTTTGTTTGTTTTAAGGTCCTTACAGTTGTCGGGCTTATATGTAATCATACAGCACCAGAATTTTACCAGAATTCAAACAGCCGTAATTGTGATTGTGTTTTGTTTGTCTTCCAGGTCTGTCCATGACCTGGACTATGAGCACAGGCATCTTCCTGATTATTGCCTTTTCCTACTTTAAAATCCTGCACGCTTCTGTAAAACACGGCCAAGCCGACAGCGTCGTCCGCAGCAAGGCCTTTCAGACATGTGCATCACACCTTGTTGTGTATGTGCTCTATGAAATAGCTACAACAGTTTTAATTGTGAGTCACAGGATCCCGTCAGTCTCCCAAAATATGAGGAAGTTCTTCAGCATCCTGTTCATCATCATTCCACCAGCCATCAACCCCATCATCTATGGACTGGTCAGCAAAGAGCTACGTGCAAGCATCATCAAGCATTTCAGTGTACAAGTCCGTCACAAAAACTGAGAGTTTTTAAATTTCTTTAGTTTGTTGTGTTCCAGATCATTTTTCTAAAGAGCTGTAGCACTTCCCTGTGTCAGTGATTATTAAGGTTTTAGTGCAGCCCGTGGCCTCGTGGTCTACAGTGCAAAGCATGTAATCTGTGTGTGTGTTGGTTCTGGCCCAGGATCTTTTCTGTGTGTCATCCCTCTGGATCCTTCATTATGTCTCCTGTCTACATCTACTGTCAACTATCAAATATAAAATAAACTGGATATTATCTTTGTTTTTATTTCTTCAGCCTGATCTCTGGCCCTCCACTAACTATTAGATGCTCTCAGTGTTTCACAGAAGAATTAATGAAGATGTAAAAAATGAAATTTTATCATGTTTTTTTGGACGTTCTACTAAGGCACAGATCCTGGTTGGGATGGAGGGAACATGTCCGCCCCAACTTCTGAAAAACATGAAGTTGTCCCCCTAATACATTATATTGAAATAAACTATGTGATTGACAATATATATTTAATAGAATCTGACTCCACTTACGAAATAATTCACATATCTCTCCTGATAAATGGTATGAACCACTGACATCACTTTCATCTGGTGAAAACACCGGCGTGTCGATCAACCCACGTGTGTAGTGTACGTTACTGAGTAAATGACGTGTGCTGATTGTGCCTGTAGATCAAAGTCAGATAGGAGTCTCAGTGATGGTGGAACTAAAATTACTCCAAAAATCTGTCCCTATCATACAAAACCCAGAGATGCTCACAAGTCATTTTTTGCAGGTCTGAGAGCTCTATCTAACACCTGACCAGAAAACACCTTCATTTATCTTCAGTCTTCTCCACACACAGGAGTGTGGATTAGTGCGCAGGGGACGGGATCACAGCTGTCACATCGTCTTTAACAGATCAGTCACATGACAGCTGGAGCAGCTGGAGGGTTTGTTTCTGTGTGTTTATTGAGATTCAGAAAAACAAGGATTAAACAAGTATGATATATAACATACAAAATGAACAAGATATGAACAAGTTGAACAAGATATACCCGTGTGTGATTTTGCGCACAGGTATATCCACCAGGTCGGTTCACCTCTCCTCTCAACCGCACCGTCCCTCTCCCCAACTCCTCGGCTAGCAGAGCTGCTTAATAATCATAATGATAACGGATCATAAAATACAACATAATTTCAAGGTGCTTCAGTGTGAAACATAACCAGTTACATATCTGCAGACTTTTACAGTTCAGTTATTGTTTTACTTTTTACAGGCGTTAATGAAAAACAAACTATTTACACATGAAGCTGCCTTTGGAGACGTCCTGCTGTCTCCATATATTTCGTGCTCTCATGCTGTCACGAATCACGAGATCTGTCTCCTCACTTGAAAATCTTTTCTCTTTGTTCCCTCCGGATAACTCTGCTGTCATGCTGCCACTGCTTGTGCTCCTGGCACATCTGCTTCTTAAAGGTGATGAGAGCTGACTTTCTGATTGGTTTATTGCATGTTCAGCCTAAACTCACCCATGAATTAATCGGGGCAGTTGGGCACAGCTGATAGGTGAATTCTGCTGTGCACTGTTGGTTCAAGGGGCAGGACAGGGCAGGATACTCCTGTGCCCCTGGCGAAGGACTTCAAAGCCGGGTTTAGACACACCTTGAATAAATAAAATCCATTGTGCCTCACAACTTGCACTTTAGATCAGAGTAAGATAGGGCCCCAAGTCAGGTCTCAAGTCTTTGAGCTTATATCCAAGTGAAGTGTCAAGTCTTTGAGGGGCAAGTCCAAGTCAAGTCTTTTATGCAGGGTTGCTTATGGGGGGGGTAAGATGATTCAAAGGGAACATTAGGTAATTTCAATATTAAATCATTAAGATATCAACATAAATAGAGTATTTTATTTACAATGTACTGATAAAACCAACAGTTTCTTTTAATTTTCTTGTTTTTGGCAAGAAAGGCCTCTATTGACCAACACTCCCTCTACTTGCCCTCAAACCAGGCGCACACAGTGTTTGCGAGCATCTATATACCAACATCATTGCCTCAGACTTTGATTGGTTAATTTGATAACCTAAACCTTTTCTATATTCTTTTAAGTTTCTCATCAGTACTGGGACAGAGGAAAGCACGTCACTGATAGATGTCAATACATCGTCTGCATAGAGAGAGATCTTGTGTTCTATTTGGCCTTTGTGTTTTACATCTTTAATATCATAATTTTGTCTCCATAATGGTGCTAGGGATTCAATATTTAGAGCAAAAAGCAAGGGACTGAGACAATCTCCCTAACAGATCCCCCTCTCAAGGGAAAAAAAAAAAAAAAAAATCACAGCAATATCTGTTTACTCTGACACATGACTTTGGATTGGCTGGTTTTCCTTTTTTAAAAAACTAAAAACCTCAACTAAAAGGGCAATGCAGTTTTTCCTCCTGACTAAAGTTACTCACTAATAAGTTGCTGCCTGCTTATAGGCTGGGATCTGTGGGGTCTCACTGCACTCCTCATGTTCATATCTGGGCAGACAAGAGCTCACTGCAAGTAAATGCTAGGCGGGCTATGTGTGGTCCATCCATTCATCTTCAACCGCTTAGCCGAAATCGGGTCGCGGAGGTAACAGTTCCAGCAGCGGACCCAGACTTCCCTTTCCCTGGCCACATTAACCAGCTCTGACTGGGGCATCCTGAGGCGTTCCCAGGCCAGGGTGGAGTATAATCCTTCCACCTAGTCCTAGTCCTGGGTCTGCTCCGTGGACTCCTCCCAGCTGGACGTGCCTGGAACACCTCCTTAGGGAGGCGATCAGGTGGCATCCTTACAAGATGCCCGAACCACCTCAACTAGCTCCTTTCTACGCAAAGGAGCAACGGCTTTACTCTGAGTTCCTCACGGATGACTAAGCTTCTCACCCTATCCCTAAGGGAGATGTCAGCCACCTTCCTGACAAAACCCATTTCAGCCGCTTGTATCCGCAATCTTGTTCTTTCAGTCATGACTCACCCTTCATGACCACAGGTGAGAGTAGGAATGAGACCTGACTAGTAGATCGAAAGTTTTGCCCTCTGGCTAAGCTCTCTTTTTGTCACAATGGTGCAGTAAAGCAAACACAATACCGCTCCTGCTGCTCCAATTCTCCGGCCCATCTCACGCTCCATTGTTCCCTCACTTGAGAACAAGATCACAAGATACTTGAACTCCCTCGCTTGGGGTAAGGACTCATTCCCCAATCGGAGTAGACAATCTACCAGTTTCCTGCTGAGAACCATGGCCTCAGACCTAGAGATGCTGATCCTCAACCAGCCACTTCACATTCGGATGCGAACCAACCCAGCAAGTGCTGGAGGTCACAGACCATGATGCCATCAGAACCACATCATCTGCAAAAAGCAGCTTTGCAGGCCACCGAACTGCATGCCCTCCCTTCCATGACTATGCCTCGATATCCTGTCTATGAATGTCACAAACAGGATTGGTGATGAAGTGCAGCCCCGACGAAGGCCGACCCTCACCGGAAAAGACTTACTACCGAGGAACTGGGCACAGTTCCCACTTTGGGTATACAGACATTGGATGGCCCTGAGCAGTGACCCCCTCACTCCATACTCCCGCAGCATTTCCAACAATGTCTCCCCTGTGGAACCCGGTCATACGCCTTCTCCAAATCCACAAAACACATGTAGACTGGATAGGCGTACTCCCAGGCCCCCTCCAGGATCCTTGCGAGAGTAAAAAACTGGCCTGTCATTCTATGACCAGGGCGGAACCCGCATTGTTCCTCTTCCATCTGAGGTTCGACTATTGGCCTGTATCTCCTTTCCAGCACCTTAGAATAAACTTTCCCAGGGAGGCTGAGTAATGTGATGCCTCTATAATTGGCGCACACCCTCTTGTCCCCCTTTTTGAAGTCAACAGCATCCCATCCTTGCTATATACAGCTTGGATGGTCCACTGTTTGCCTCTCCTGAGGTGTTGAATGGTTTTCCAAAAGTGTTTTGGTGCAGACTGAAAGTCCTTCTCCATGGCTTCTCCTGAACTCCTCCCACACCCACTGCTTTGTCTGTGTCATGGCCGAGGCTGCCGACCTACAGGCCTGTCGACACCTTGCAACTGCCTCCGGCAGTTCCCTGAGATAACATATCCCGGAGGCCTTCTTCTTTAGTCGGACAGCTTCCCTGACCTGGGAAGGGGGCAGTCCAAAACACAAGACAAGTAAAAACACAGACAAGGCTGGATACTCAACACAAAGGACAACAACAAACTAACACAGAAACAGAGGAACACAAGGACTAAAGACACACAACTAATCAGACACAGGTGAAACTAATCAGACAGGTGAAACAAATGGCAATCAAAAAGGGCGGGAAAAAGGACAAAGACAGGAAGTGAGGTCAAGACACATGAGGGAGGACCAGGACTACAAAATAAAACAGGAAATAACAACAACAAAAACAAAAACCCAAACCATGTTTGCTCTGGAACAAAGGTCATATCCCAGGTATCAGAGCCAAACAGGGAGTTGAAGTATCGATGGTGACGCTGACTGAGGGCTGAGAGTAAAATCATTAAAAGCGCACACACTCTCCTCGACAAGTCAGAGCATCATCAACGCTCTGACAGAAGACACTTTAGGCTTTTCATGCTGAACATTTATAGTGTTGTGATCATTAGACATTTCCTTTAGTTCTCCTCTTTTTATGTGTTTGATGAAATTTTGAATTAATCTGAGACTGCAGGTACCACTGTGTGATCTATCTCATTTAGTTTTCATCTAAGAATTACTGAGAAAGATAGATGTTAGCTCTGGTTTGTTCATATTTATGTTTCGTTTATAGTAACATGGTTATAAATCTTTAATTATTATATCATGATCCCTGAGCCTGAGAATTCACCTGTCTGGAGGTTTTTGACAGACTTGTCTTTTTCAGAACTGTGCTGCTTTGGATGGAGAACGTAACAATAACTCCTCTCAAACAGCCCATTGTGTTCGAGCTGGAGGGCTTCCACGTACCACCAGGCTACGGCTCTCTGCTCTTCATCCTGGCCCTGTTTAACTACGTGCTGACGCTGCTGGGGAACGGCATGGTGGCGTGCGTCATCGTCATAGACAAGAACCTGCACAGACCCATGTTCGTAATGGTTTGCAACCTGGTAGTCTGTGATATGCTGGGAGCCACGGCGGTGCTGCCTCGCCTCATGATGCACTTCCTGACAGGGCAGAAGAAGATTACCTACATCGCAGCCATCGCCCAGGCCTTCTCTGTGCACATGTACGGTGTTGCAGTTCAAACTATTCTGGCTGTGATGGCCTATGACAGGTATCGAAACACATCAGCACATCAAGAGTTTGTCTCAGATTCCAGTTATTCTTCTGCTGTCATGCTCAGATGAAATATCTGTTTTTACAGGAGATTTTAGATGTTTACTGTCATGTTTCTTTCAGTACTGCTGTTTTATTTCTGGGTCTTGAAATGTTATTAAAGTCCATTGGAAGTTGTGAATGAAAGTATACTCCGCGACTTCGGTCGGAAATTTTCAAGACAAGTCTCCTCAGGTCTTTTATGAACCTCTGCCAGAAAGGAACCCCACACACACACAGACACACACAGGCACACACAGACACACACAGACACACACACGTGCAGGCGCATGCACAGAAAGTAGCCATAAACGCACCCACAGACGACGTACCGTTTCCATAGCAACCGGAGACTCCAAAACGATCTCACATCTCTCTCACCATGAAACACACTCTTCTTGTGTGTGTCTGCGTGTGTGGAGGGAAGGAGGGGGGTTGACAGAGGTGAAAGAGGGAGCTGACGGTGTGTATCATCTTGAAATGTCCGACCAAGTCGCGGACTTTACTTTCACTTTGTCAGTTTACTATGACGTGTAGGAGCGGCGATTGGCTGCTCCTCCTGCTCCCTCTACCTGACTGGTGGAGAATCTTCGGTCGCGGTGGATTTCGGCAAATACGATTACAGGCTGTAGGTGGAGCCAGAGGAGTTGGATTTTGTCCTAAATTACCCATTTAATGTCCGACTATCAGAATATAGTGACAGTTCCAGCAAATATGACTGAATAATTGTTACCTACTGTAGCTTTAAGGGGTCATGGAGGGACTTTTTCTGCATGTCATCCTCCTTGCTTACTTCCCAAATCTCCAGTCTGTGTCTAGTAATAATTAAGTTTCTCAAAAGTTGTCAGTTTGTAGATCCAGTTAAGATTATAGAGATTGTAGAGAAAAGTGCTTCATTCATAAGTTGCTCATGAGCCTTTTATCCTATAGATATCCATAATGTTTTTTCACCTTTGCACAAAATACACACACACACACACACACACACACAAAAAAAACAGTATATACACCGCAGAAGGCCTTATGATGTAAAACCATCCTCCACCAGTCTGGCCAACTTTCTTTGTTGATTTTGCAGCTGTAAAATGTAATTGTGTTTATATGTGAGCAAATCTTGAACAACAGAAACAACAGATATTTTTAATGCATATGGAAAAAGATACAAACAGCTAAAGATCCTGACAAATGTACATTTTTAACTGGGAAATTATATATATATATGTTTATATTATAGATTATTATTCTTGTCATCATCAGCGATGACACTTGAATTTCCCTCAGTTTATCTCATCTCATCTCATTTTCAGGTACATTGCTGTGTGCGAGCCGCTCAGGTATTCCTCCATCATGACTTCAGCTCGGCTGCACTCCTGCTGCGCCCTGGCCTGGCTGGTTGCTCTGCTGTGTATTGCTGTGCTCTTCGCCTTCCACATGAATGTCCCCATGTGTGGTAATACCATCCACACGTCTACTGCAGCAACCGTGCTATCCTGAGCCTGGCCTGCATTCCTACCCCCGTAAATAATGTCTACGGTCAGTGCATTTCTTTAGAAGAAAGCTTTGTATGTTGATGAGCATCATCCCTTAACAACCAGTTCAGCATGACAGGCAGAGCAAGTAAATATGGGAACTTCCTGGACACAAAATGTGTTTGCTTGAGGTGCTCTTTGGACGGGGACACATGGAAGCATAAATCACTAAAAACTCCAGGGCACTCTCTTTTAAAACAATTAAAATGGATTAAAACAAACAAACTCTGACATGGTTGAAGGCTTAATGCCAAAATACATCAGTTGTTTGTTTTAAAGTCTAACATGAACAGTGACAGTAAAGGCATTTTAATTATTTTAATAGAGAGTGCCTTGGATTTTTTAAATGATTTTTTTTAAGTAAATACATCCAATTTTCTTCAATTTCTACATTTTATTTTGCTCCTTCTCTTTTCAAGTTAAAGAGTCACAACTAAAACTTTGTGTTAAGCAAAGTAAGACTTCACAGTTTTACCTGCAGCTTTTAATTTAAAGATATTCTCAATTTGTTCTTTATGCTTCAGATTTATATAATGAAAATGAGACTAGAGCTGCAATGACTGATCATTCATTTATTCATCTTCTGTAACCGCTTATCTGTGAGGGTCGCGGGGGGCTGGAGCCTGTCTCAGCTGACATTGGGCGAGAGCCGGGGTACACCCTGGACCAGTCGCCAGTTCATCACAGGGCTGACACATAGAGACACACAACACACTCTACTACTCCCATGCTGGCTCGGGGAGTTGAACTCAGGACCTTCTTGCTGTGCGGCAGCAGCGCTAACCACTGCACCACTGTAACCGCCCCAATGACTGATCAATTAATTTAATTTTTATTGACTATTAAATTAATCAGAAACTATTTAGATAATCGAATTAATCATTTTGAGTCAGTTTTTTAACAAAAAATGTCATAAACAGTAAACTGAGACTTCAAAAATAAGGAGGATTTTGAAACCAAAGCAGGTCATCTGGTCTTGAAAAATGTAGTTTTGTAGACTTTGTTTCTTGTGTTATGGTGACTTTTGAAGAATGAAATGAAGGAGGAGAACTCCCGCACAGCCTCTCACTTACTGCTGAATTATTTTATAATGGGTCAGATGGACGGAAATGTTGTGATAAAATAATTCAGCAGTAAGTGTGCAGGAGATGTCTGCAGGTGACGTCTAACTGACGCTTCTTATCTGGAAAACACAGCGGGACTACAGCATTTAGCCTTAATTTTAAATTGAATTATAGTGACACGGAAAAGGAATATTTTAAAATTATTTTTTCATGCTTATTTCCCTTCAAATTTTTGTCAGAGACAGGAAGTCTTCTCTAATGATGTACAGTATGAAATTTGCTCGAGTTTCTTTCTTTTAGTACACTGCAAATCTCTCTGTCTCTCACTGACTAAGGAGACTAGAGGAGGATGAGGCACAAGCATGGATGTTTTAACAAGAAATGGATACAGACATACAGCAGGCACGAGCAGCGCCCTGCTGCATCTTCAAACAACATTTGGTGCAGCTGTATTGTTGTCCAGGTGGAAACAGTAGACTTTTAGAGTTGTCAGGCTTCTACACTATGTACAGTGCCAGAAATTTACCAGATATCAGGAGAAATACGGACAATGTGCGGAAAAACAGCAGTTTCCCTGAAAATTTGGGAAGGTTTGCAAATATGATTGCAACTACTGGAGAGCAAAATGAAGGATATAGATGATAGAATAAAGAGAACTGAAAGATAATTGTGATTTTTTGTTTGTTTGTTTTCCAGGTCTGTTCACGGCCTGGACTGTGAGCACAGGCATCTTCCTGATTATTGCTTTTTCCTACTTCAAAATCCTGCACGCTTCTGTAAAACACAGCCAAGCCGACAGCGTTCGTCCGCAGCAAGGCCTTTCAGACATGTGCATCACACCTTGTTGTGTATGTGCTCTATGAAATAGCTACAACAGTTTTAATTGTGAGTCACAGGATCCCCTCAATCTCCCAAAATATCAAGAAGTTCTTCAGCATCCTGTTCATCATCATTCCACCAGCCATCAACCCCATCATCTATGGACTGGTCAGCAAAGAGCTACGTGCAAGCATCATCAAGCATTTCAGTGTACAAGTCCATCACAAAAACTGAGAGTTTCTTTAGTTTGTTCTGTTCTGGATCATTTTTCTAAAGAGCTGTAACACTTCCCTGTGTCAGTGATTATTAAGGTTTTAGTGCAGCCCGTGGCCTCTGGGTCGACGGCGCAAACCATGTAATCTGTGTATGTGTTGGTTCTGGCCCAGGATCTTTTCTGTGTGTCATCCCTCTGGATCCTTCATTATGTTTTATTTACAATGTACTAATGAAACCAGCAGTTTCTTTTTATTTACTTGTTTATTATCATGTGCTTCTATCCATCACAGACAGACAGAAATTAATTGTGCTTTCTAAATTTATGGTCACATGACAAAAAATGTACACAGTTGCCAAAAAATACAAGGTGGGTCAATCTACCCATGGGTTCATCTTACCCTGCTCTCCCCTATCTAAAGAATTCACTGCATTTACTATATTATCATCACTCCTTTATCTGTTAGCTTACAGTATCTGCATTGATAATGCTTTTGGTATATTATCAATTAAACAGGCTGTTGAAGTGCAGTAATGAAATCATGTTCAGCCCCAGTCATGGGGCTCATACGAGGTTCATGAGGTGATGACAGCTGGGTACATGTAAATCCTTCTACTGTGAGAAAAGACAGACGAAGGTCACACACTGTAACAATGCAGCGAGGAGCAGAGAGGGGGAAATGTAATGTCTTCATGCTGACAGGCAGGAGGGAAAGTGCACAACCGAATCACCTGATACCAATCACAAAACACTCAGTGAGTTGTGGAAAAACGGAGAAATCTCACGATAAAAGCTAATGAAAGAGCAAGAAAAAACCAAAGCCCCTTAACTCTTTCCCTGCCAATGACAAGATAGCTCAGCAATTGCTGTTTTCACTCCCAGGCGGTAGGGGATGCTGTGATGGATCATCTGACAAAAAATTGTCACTCTAAGAAGAAGAGAACTGCTGGAATTGAGCAGCAGCAGAAGAAGATGGTGTTATCTGGCATGAAAACATCAGTGCTCAGCTGCAGGTCTGCAGGTCAGGAAGCGCTGCAATCTGGCCACAGAGCCCGGCCACAGAGTCCGGCCCCCCAGACCGGGGGCTGCTTGCCCTGCAGTCTCCGGACCTCCACAGCAGCAGGGACACAGTGAGGCGGCTCACACCTCGGCCACTGGGACTTGTGCTGTGGGTGGGTCAGAGAGCGCTCCAGCCCCCAGTCCTGACACACACACCACATTCTTTTGATATATTCCATGTTAACATATTCATAGAACTGAATATTCTGTGGGTGTTGAAAAATCTGTGAATTTTGTCAAAGATGCTGGTGCTGGCTGGCAACTTTTGCCTGTCATGCCTTTGTTCCGCCACGCTGTCTGTGTAAAAGTTACAGAGGAGGAATACAAACAGATCCGCGACAAAGCTGAGAAGACATATCCTGTGGTCATGGAAAAGATGTTTCTCTGTTTCAGAAGAGTCAAATTGTTGTCCTGCATCAAGCAAAGAAAACAACTAAGGAGACTGATGAAACTACTAAAACTGGGTTAAGATCTGTCCAACACATTATTAAAACCTGGAGGGACAATGATCAACCATCATCTTCCAGGAAGAAATGTGGTCGGAAAAAAATCTTGAATGATCGTGATCAGAGATCAGAGATCACAGCTGTGTTTAATGGTGAAAGTAAGAACATTTCCACACACACAATGTGAAGAGAACTCAGGGGATTGAGACTAAACAGCTGTGTAGCCTTAAGAAAACCACTTATCAGTGAGGATAATCAGAAAAAAAGGCTTCAGTTTGTTAGGGAGCATAAAGATTGGACTCAATGGAAAAAGGTCATGTGGTCTGATGAGTCCAGATTTACCCTGTTCCAGAGTGATGGGGGCATCAGGGTAAGAAGGGAGGCACCAGAGGAGAGGGACCGACCACAGTGTGTTGGCAGATACAATAAGCTGTGGACATATGACTCTGAATAACACATGTGAGAATGAATTACAATATAATAGATTTAAATATATTTCACAACTTTACCCTACTGACCCAAATAAGCTACTAAATCTGTTGCCAGTCACTTTTTAGAAACAACAGCTAAAACAGTCTGAAAAGTTACCGAGAAAGTTTCTCAGTTGGCAACATTGGTGACCTACTCATGTTGTAATGTTACATCACACAGCTCAGTGAGTCCCTTGATATTAAAATTGTATCTACAAAACAGTGGGAGGCTTTCACTGCTGCTGGTGAACACTAATACTGCATGTAGTGTTGTTAACCAAAGACTGATGAAGCTAAGACAAAGCAGGCATTAATGCATTTTAGTCTAAGTTTATGTAAAAATGTTAGACTTTACATTTATAATTGTTGGTATTTTTACTTTGTGGAATTTATCTAATGTACTCGTTTTATAGCAACTATAAATACATTTAGTATCTCTGATATCTAGATCGACAAAACTTTATTGTTATTGTGATTGTCTTTCAGGTTGATGGAAAACTACACGTACAACAGCTTCACACTGCAGATTGAAGGGCTGAAGGTCACAAAGGATTCTGTGTACCCTGTCTTCTTCTTTTTCATTATTTCCTACATTGCTATAATGGTTTTGAATATTGGCATTTCAGTTCTAATTTTCATTGACAAGAACCTTCACCAGCCGATGTATCTGATTTTTTGGAACCTGTCGGTCAGTGACATCATTGGAAGTTCTAATGTTGTTCCCCGTTTGCTTATAGACTTGTTGCGGCCTCCTTCTGAGCATCTCATTAGTTATTATGAGTGTGTTGTTCAAGCTTTCACCACACAGTTGTTTGGTACCACATCTCACACGGTGCTCATGATCATGGCCTTTGACAGATACGTGGCCATCTGCAACCCCCTGCGCTACGCTGCTATAATGACCAACAAGATGGTGATGAAGCTGACAGTTTCTGCCTGGGGAGTGGCCTTTGTTCTGGTCGGGATTCTGCTCGGTCTGACCGTACGGCTGAACCGCTGCAGGACGATGATCATGAATCCTTACTGTGACAACGCCTCCTTGTTTAAACTCTCCTGTGAGAGTGTGTTCATTAATAATGTCTACGGCCTCACTTTCACTGTGGTTCTCCTCACCTCCTCTATAGGCAGCATAGTTCTCACCTACACTAAGATTACAGTAGTCTGTCTCACCAGTAAGAACAAGTCTTTGAACAGTAAAGCCCTGAAGACCTGCAGCACTCACCTGGTGGTGTATCTGATCATGCTGATCAGTGGATTTGTTGCCATCATTCTGCATCGTTTCCCTCAGTACACAGACTACAGGAAACTTGCTGCCATTCTGTTCTTTATCATCCCTGGCATCCTCAACCCCATTATTTATGGTGTGCAGTCTAAAGACATACGAAAATTCTTATTTGAAATATTTCAGTCCAGAAAATGTTTTACATTGTGTAAAAAATAATAGTTTATTTTAATCAAATATGTTGTGACTGCAAAGGATTCTGTGACATCCACTGTACATTTATGGATTCAGAAATCTAAAGCTCTACATACAGTGAACACATTATTATAAAGTGTGTAACACAGCCAAATAAGCCAAAATAAAACATGGCATATTGTGCAACTCTGTAGCTGTGATCAGCTCTATTTCTAAAAACTGAGTTAGACTCCAGTTTGTTATTGTATAAATACTACTGTTTGGTGGAAATGGTCAATTTATATCTGTGATCAGCATCAAGCTATGCTCAAAGAAATTCAATATGCAGTAAATAAAACAATGCCAGTAAGCCCGCTCTGTTCAGACAGTATCTTGGCCTCTTCTAATGTGCCTGGTGGTGATCTGACCATTTTCTAAATTACAGTGAAAAGAAATTGATTCACATTGTTTTTATTCTGGCTTTATATGACAGATAATGTTGCCGTTAGTAACAGGGAGGGCTGATCTTTGTGTGATGGCCTTTCAGGCTGTGCAAAATGCTGTAGGATCAGACAATGAGTTATGCAGAACAGGACATCTATTAACTGAAGAGGAGAAAAAGTTAAACAGAAATTTGGATAATTCTGATCCCATAAACGTGTATTTCATATTAAAAGTACGTAAACAGGCTAATTATCCCGTTCTCTGCTGCTGTAGGAGCAGTTTATGTTCATGGTTTATGTTTATGAATCATTCCAATATTTGTGGTTGCATGATGGAAGAGGGTCAGCTATGTTTAATATTGGTTGTATAAACTCTTTCAAATGTAACAAAAGCATTTGCGACTACAACGCAGTGTCAGTTCATTCATTCACGAGTTGGACCGGCAACACCGTCCACTGTGTGATGCCTGCAGACTCCCTCCACTTGAAACGAAAAGTTTTGATGACTGGCTTTTCCATTGTCGGGCTTTCAATACTATGTGAGGATTGTGGGGCAGATTTCCTTGCAGCCATGCTCTGGCCGTTTGCAGCATGACCTCTCATCTGCTCTTTACTTGGCACAGAGCCAGGTGTGAGCAGCACACATGGTTTTTGTTCAGTCACCTGTTCACGGCTGATAAGCCCCATCTGTTCATGCTATTTGCCCATTAATGGGACAGTGGTTGAAAGGTATAAGGGTGTGTCCACACACCAGTGGGCCTGCACGCTGTATCTCTAGGGTCCACTGCAGCTCAAAGATCCCCTACAGTTTAGCCTGGGACTGCAGGGTACCCAGTTACCATGTGTGGCCACAAAGGCTGTGTTCCAGCAGCAGGGGACTTACAGACTCGGCTCCTCTTTTCACCCCGTGTGAAGAGGGCTAGCTGGCTGCAGTAGCTGAAAGCAGAGAGTAGCAAGCAGATGCAGTATGCAACATGTACAAACTACAAGCACTACCACAGTACTACTGCACAGATACATCACACACACCCTGTGTACCTACACACACACACACACACAACTGTAGTTTATACCACACTATTCCGCTAAAACTGACCACTTTCACTGGTCACTGCAGACCAGTTTCTCTGCTCTGCTGGATTCACTGTCACTCACATCAACTGCTCGCTCTCACTTGTCCACACACATCATACACACACACCACTCTCCTGTCTCTCAAAGGAGCCACGCTACTCTTATAACAACATGCAAAGTAACATAGTGCTATACTGAGGCCAGGGTGAATGTAAATATTACTCCCTGACTGTGTGCTGGTATGGTGTAACTTCAGCTTGTTATAATTTGTAGCAGAGTAGTGTCCCTTTTCATTGCAGTTCGTCTACATCCAACAGATGACAGTAGCATACATAATTTTTTTTCAGCCGAAGCCTCGGCTCTGGAACAGTAGTCCTGGATAGGGGTTGGACTCTTTTCTTCTCCGGGGTTTCCTAGGGTGTGAGGCGCCAGGGGGATGTAGGGATACTCACAAGCCCCCGACTGAGTGCAGCTGTGCTGGAGCTCACCCCAGTGGACGAGAGGGTCGTCTCCGTACGCATAAGGTTTATGGTGGGGAAAAATCTGACTGTTGCCTGTGCTTACGCACCAAACAGCAGTTCAGAGTATTCAGCCTCCTGAGAGACTCTGAACAGTCCTGCATGGGGCTCCGGAACTCTGTACCCTCTTCACCCTCATGTGGACAATGATGAAGACACTTAACAGGGGTGTGATTGGGAGGAGCAGCATCCCTGATTTGAACCCGAGCAGGTTTTTGTTACTGGACTTCTGTGCTAGTCATGGACTGTCCATTATGAGCACAATGTGCAAGCATAGGGATGCTCATAAGTTTATGTGGTACCAGAGCACCCTTGGCTGACGGTCAATGATTGATTTTGTTATCGTATCAGCTAATCTAAGGCCGTATGTACTGGACATTTGGGTGAAGAGAGGAGCTGAGCTGTCAACTGATCACCATCTGGTGGTGAGTTGGGTCAGGTGGCAGGGAACCCTCTGTACAGATCTGGCAAGCCCAAACGTGTGGCGCAGGTGAATTGGGAACATTTGGAGTAGGCCTCTGTCCAGGAGACCTTCAATTCCCACCTCTGGTGGAGCTTTTCTGGCATCCCTGTGGAAGTTGGGGACATGTGGTCAATGTTCAAAACGTCTGAAGCTGTGGCTGAGAGCTGTGGTCTCAGGGCCATAGGTGCCTCAAGGGGTGGCAACCCTCAAACATCGTGGTGGACACTGCTGGTCAGGGAAGCTGTCCAACTGAAGAAGGCCTTCCGGGATATGTTATCTCGGGGGACTCTGGAAGCTGTTGCAAGGTATCGTCAGGCCTGAAGGACGGCAGCCTCGGCCATGACACAGGCAAAGCAGCGGGTGTGGGAGGAGTTTGGAGAAGCCATGGAGAAGGACTTTCGGTTGGCACCAAAGCACTTGTGGAAAACCGTTTGGCACCTCAGGAGGGGGAAACGGGGAACCATCCAAGCTGTATATAGCAAGGATGGGACGCTGTTGACTTCAAATGAGGAGGTAATCCAGCAGTGGAAGGAGCACTTTGAGGAACTTCTGAACCCAATTAACCCACCCTCTGTGGTAGAGGCAGAGCTGGAGGATGATGGGGGATCAGCATCAATTTCCTTGGAGGAAGTGACTGACGTAGTCAAACAACTCCACAGTGGCAAAGCCCTGGGGATTGATGAGATCTGTCCAGAAATGCTGAAGGGTTTGGGTGTTGAGGGTTTGTCATGGATGACACGTCTCTTCAACACTGTGTGGAAATCTGGGACAGTGCCTAAGGAGTGGCAGACTGGGGTGATGGTTCCCTTTTTCAAAAAGAGGGACCAGGTGTGTGCCAGTTACAGAGGCATCACATTATTCAGCCTCTCTGGGAAAGTTTACTCTAAGGGGCTGGAGAGGAGGGCCAGGCTGATAGTGGCAGACAAGTTTTTCACTCTTGGGGCCTGGGAGTATGTCCATCCATGTGTTTTGTGGATTTGGAGAAGGCGTATGACCGGGTTCCTTGGGAGACACTGTGGGAGGTGCTGCCTGAGTATGGGGAGAGGGGCCAGTGCTCAGGGCCATCCAAGCTCTGTACACTCAAAGCGGGACCTGCCAGTCAGTCCTCATTCCTACTCACCTATGGTCATGAAGGGTGGGTCATGACCAAAAGAACAAGATCACAGATACAAGCGGCCGATATAGCAAGGATGCCACTTGGTGTTCCAGGCACTTCCAGCTGGGAGGAGGCCACGGGGCAGACCCAGGCCTAGGTGGTGGGATTATATCTCCTCTCTGGCCTGGGAACGCCTCAGGATGCCCCAGTCAGAGCTGGCTAATGTAGCCAGGGAAAGGGAAGTCTGGGGAACTGGAACCGTTACTTCCGTGACACGATTTCGGATAAGCGGTTGAAAATGGATGGATGTTAAGAGTTACAGATTGTTCGATTAGAATATAATCTACACAATATTGCTTATAGTTGCAAAGGTGACCCTCTCATTCTCCAGGGGCTTGTGAGTATCCCCACAACTGTCTAGCGCTTCTCAATCTGGGCAGAAAAGGAGACCACCCAGCACCTCTCCAGGAGTTTGGTTTCAGAGCTGGTGCTGTGCTCTGGCTCCTTCCCCAAAAGAGATGATATTCCACATCACCAGCGCCAGTCTGTGCCACCAATTCCTGGCATGCCAAGGTACCTTAGGTAGCTGCCTAGCTTGTACCACACACAACTGTCATGCCAGTCCCTGTACATGGCAGGCCCACAGGGCAGTGGCAGCGTACCATATGTTCAGGCTTTGCCCAACTGAACCACATGGATCCAGAACTGGCTATCACATGGTCACCTGCAAGCTCCTCTCCAGGTCTGGCTCCCGGAGGGGGCCACATTGTCCCACTTCCAGATAAAGTTACCAAGCTCTTCATGTGTCTAATCATGTGGCCTGTGAAACACTCTGGCGCCTCCCTTTTGTGATTTAGCTTTCGTAGTAGAAGAAAAAGGGCAATGGGTCGGGGGTGCAGATATGCAGAAATATTTACATAAGATAAAATGTACTTTACTGAAACTCTGCGATACACTGTAATGCCCTAGAATCTGGGCAAGGCTGATAATTTCAGTTTATTGTACAATCATCACATTCTCAGAAACTGATCTGCCCCACACCTGTCTGGCTCTTCTCAATCTGGGCAGAAAAGGAGAACATCCAACACCTGTTTGTTTCCAGAGCTGATGCTGTCTTTTCCCACCAAATTCTACGCCCTCGATCACACCTTACCCAACGTAACAATAATTGATTTCCCTACAGATAAAATCAAGTCTATAAAACATTGTAACAGAGACTGAGATCTTTATTTGAGCTGGTGAACACTACCAGCAATGAGCAGGGAGTCACATGACAGAGAAGCCAAGAGACTGACGTTCAATGTAGGTATTACTGATGTACAATAAGCTGGTTCTTTTTTTCTCACAATGTCTGATCAAAGTCAAAACGTGTTAAGAATGCAGTTATACATCTTCAGGGTTCATTGTTCTACTTTAATGATCTGTGGAACCTGCAGGGATAAAACTTTTGTGAATTAGCTTTCGTAGTAGAAGAAAAAGGGTGATGATGTGGGGGGGTGCAGATATGGTGAAATATTTACATATGATAACATGTACTTTACTTAAACCATGTACTGATGATTTCATTTTATTTGTACAATCATCACATTCTCAGAAACTGATCTCTAATACATGAATTTCCTGACAGTTGTCATACTTAATTGTCACAGGTTCTGCTGAAAGTCAAAATACTGTATATGTACAGAGCATTCACTTCTTTAACTTTCCTTGTTACTACTTTCACAATGAACATCCTGGACTGAGGGAAATTTAAGAAGAAACAATAACAACAACAACAAAAAATGATACACCATCCATTCTGGGATATATAAATTAAAACCTATAACTGGGAAACACTGCAGGTTTCTGTTGTGGTTAGGTGTATACTACTTGTGTGACTTAACTTGATCTCTGATAGCCGGATTGCCAGGTCATTACAGCATTGTTTTGTTCTTTCAGGTTGATGGAAAACTACACATACAACAGCTTCACACTGCAGATTGAAGGGCTGAAGGTCACAAAGGATTCTGTGTACCCTGTCTTCTTCTTTTTCTTTCTTTCCTACATTGCTATAATGGTTTTGAATATTGGCATTTCAGTTCTAATTTTCATTGACAAGAACCTTCACCAGCCGATGTATCTGATTTTTTGGAACCTGTCGGTCAGTGACATCATTGGAAGTTCTAATATTGTTCCCCGTTTGCTTATAGACTTGTTGCGGCCTCCTTCTGAGCGTCTCATTAGTTATTATGAGTGTGTTGTTCAAGCTTTCACCACACAGTTGTTTGGTACCACATCTCACACGGTGCTCATGATCATGGCCTTTGACAGATATGTGGCCATCTGCAACCCCCTGCGCTACGCTGCTATAATGACCAACAAGATGGTGATGAAGCTGACAGTTTCTGCCTGGGGAGTGGCCTTTGTTCTGGTCGGGATTCTGCTCGGTCTGACCGTACGGCTGAACCGCTGCAGGACGATGATCATGAATCCTTACTGTGACAACGCCTCCTTGTTTAAACTCTCCTGTGAGAGTGTGTTCATTAATAATGTCTATGGCCTCACTTTCACTGTGGTTCTCTTCACCTCCTCTATAGGCAGCATAGTTCTCACCTACACTAAGATTACAGTAGTCTGTCTCACCAGTAAGAACAAGTCTTTGAACAGTAAAGCCCTGAAGACCTGCAGCACTCACCTGGTGGTGTATCTGATCATGCTGATCAGTGGATTTGTTGCCATCATTCTGCATCGTTTCCCTCAGTACCCAGACTACAGAAAACTCGCTGCCATTCTGTTTTTTATCATCCCTGGCATCCTCAACCCCATTATTTATGGTGTGCAGTCTAAAGACATACGAAAATTCTTATTTGAAATATTTCAGTCCAGAAAATGTTTTACATTGTGTAAAAAATAATAGTTTATTTTAATCAAATATGTTGTGACTGCAAAGAATTCTGTGACATCCACTGTACATTTATGGATTCAGAAATCTAAAGCTCTACATACAGTGAACACATTATTATAAAGTGTGTAACACAGCCAAATAAGCCAAAATAAAACATGGCATATTGTGCAACTCTGTAGCTGTGATCAGCTCTATTTCTAAAAACTGAGTTAGACTCCAGTTTGTTATTGTATAAATACTACTGTTTGGTGGAAATGGTCAATTTATATCTGTGATCAGCATCAAGCTATGCTCAAAGAAATTCAATATGCAGTAAATAAAACAATGCCAGTAAGCCCGCTCTGTTCAGACTGTATCTTGGCCTCTTCTAATGTGCCTGGTGGTGATCTGACCATTTTCTAAATTACAGTGAAAAGAAATTGATTCACACTGTTTTTATTCTGGCTTTATATGACAGATAATGTTGCCATTATTAACAGAGAGGGCTGATCTTTGTGTGATGGCCTTTCAGGCTGTGCAAAATGCAGTAGGATCAGACAATGAGTTATGCAGAACAGGACATCTATTAGCTGAAGAGGAGAAAAAGTTAAACAGAAGTTTGGATAATTCTGATCCCATAAACGTGTATTTCATATTAAAAGTACGTAAACAGGCTAATTATCCCGTCTCTGCTGCTGTAGGAGCAGTTTATGTTCATGGTTTATGTTTATGAATCATTCCAATATTTGTGGTTGCATGATGGAAGAGGGTCAGCTATGTTTAATGTTGGTTGTATAAACTCTTTCAAATGTAACAAAAGCATTTGCGACTACAACGCAGTGTCAGTTCATTCATTCACGAGTTGGACCAGCAACACCGTCCACTGTCTGATGCCTGCAGACTCCCACCACTTGAAACATAAGAGTTTTGATGACTGGCTTTTCCATTGTCAGGCTTTCAATGCTATGTGAGGATTGTGGGGCAGATTTCCTTGCAGTTGTACTCTGGCCGTTTGCAGCATGAGCCCTCATCTGCTCTTTACTTGGCACAGAGCCAGGTGTGAGCAGCACACATGGTTTTTGTTCAGTCACCTGTTCATGGCTGATAAGCCCCATCTGTTCATGCTATTTGCCCATTAATGGGACAGTGGTTGAAAGGCATAAGGGTGTGTCCACACACCAGTGGGCCTGCACGCTGTATCTCTAGGGTCCACTGCAGCTCAAAGATCCCCTACAGTTTAGCCTGGGACTGCAGGGTACCCAGTTACCATGTGTGGCCACAAAGGCTGTGTTCCAGCAGCAGGGGACTTACGGACTCGGCTCCTCTTTTCACCCCGTGTGAAGAGGGCTAGCTGGCTGCAGTAGCTGAAAGCAGAGAGTAGCAAGCAGATGCAGTATGCAACATGTACAAACTACAAGCACTACCACAGTACTACTGCACAGATACATCACACAAACCCTGTGTACCTGCATACACACACACACACCAACTGTAGTTTATACCACACATATTCCGCTAAAACTGACCACTTTCACTGGTCACTGCAGACCAGTTTCTGTGCTCTGCTGGATTCACTGTCACTCACATCAACTGCTCGCTCTCACTTGTCCACACACATCATACACACACACATGCACTCTCCTGTCTCTCAAAGGAGCCACGCTACTCTTATAACAACATGCAAAGTAACATAGTGCTATACTGAGGCCAGTGTGAATGTAAATATTACTCCCTGACTGTGTGCTGGTATGGTGTAACTTCAGCTTGCTATAATTTGTAGCAGAGTAGTGTCCCTTTTCGTTGCAGTTCGTCTACATCCAACAGATGACAGTAGCATACATAATTTTTTTTCAGCCAAAGCCTCGGCTCTGGAACAGTACTCCTGGATAGGAGTTGGACTCTTTTCTTCTCCGGGGTTTCCTAGGGTGTGAGGCGCCAGGGGGATGTAGGGATACTCACAAGCCCCCGACTGAGTGCAGCTGTGCTGGAGCTCACCCCAGTGGACGAGAAGGTCGTCTCCGTGCGCATAAGGTTTATGGTGGGGAAAAATCTGACTGTTGCCTGAGTATTCAGCCTCCTTAGAGACTCTGAACAGTCCTGCATGGGGCTCTGGAACTCTGTACCCTCTTCACCCTCATGTGGACAATGATGAAGACACTTAACAGGGGTGTGATTGGGAGGAGCGGCATCCCTGATTTGAACCCGAGCAGGTTTTTGTTACTGGACTTCTGTGCTAGTCATGGACTGTCCATTATGAGCACAATATGCACGCATAGGGATGCTCATAAGTTTATGTGGTACCAGAGCACCCTTGGCCGACGGTCAATGATTGATTTTGTTATCGTATCAGCTAATCTAAGGCCGTATGTACTGGACATTTGGGTGAAGAGAGGAGCTGAGCTGTCAACTGATCACCATCTGGTGGTGAGTTGGGTCAGGTGGCAGGGGAACCCTCTGTACAGATCTGGCAAGCCCAAACGTGTGGCAGGGGTGAATTGGGAACATTTGGAGTAGGCCTCTGTCCAGGAGACCTTCAATTCCCACCTCTGGTGGAGCTTTTCTGGCATCCCTGTGGAAGTGTTGGGACATTGAACTGGAGTGGTCAATGTTCAAAACGTCTGAAGCTGTGGCTGAGAGCTGTGGTCTCAGGGCCATAGGTGCCTCAAGGGGTGGCAACCCTCAAAAATCGTGGTGGACACTGCTGGTCAGGGAAGCTGTCCAACTGAAGAAGGCCTTCCGGGATATGTTATCTCGGGGGACTCTGGAAGCTGTTGCAAGGTATCGTCAGGCCTGAAGGACGGCAGCCTCGGCCATGACACAGGCAAAGCAGCGGGTGTGGGAGAGTTTGGAGAAGCCATGGAGAAGGACTTTCGGTTGGCACCAAAGCACTTGTGGAAAACCGTTTGGCACCTCAGGAGGGGGAAACAGGGAACCATCCAAGCTGTATATAGCAAGGATGGGAAGCTGTTGACTTCAAATGAGGAGGTAATCCAGCAGTGGAAGGAGCACTTTGAGGAACTTCTGAACCCAATTAACCCACCCTCTGTGGTAGAGGCAGAGCTGGAGGATGATGGGGGATCAGCATCAATTTCCTTGGAGGAAGTGACTGACGTAGTCAAACAACTCCACAGTGGCAAAGCCCTGGGGATTGATGAGATCTGTCCAGAAATGCTGAAGGGTTTGGGTGTTGAGGGTTTGTCAGGGATGACACGTCTCTTCAACACTGTGTGGAAATCTGGGACAGTGCCTAAGGAGTGGCAGACTGGGGTGATGGTTCCCTTTTTCAAAAAGAGGGACCAGGTGTGTGCCAGTTACAGAGGCATCACATTATTCAGCCTCTCTGGGAAAGTTTACTCTAAGGGGCTGGAGAGGAGGGCCAGGCTGATAGTGGCAGACAAGTTTTTCACTCTTGGGGCCTGGGAGTATGTCCATCCATGTGTTTTGTGGATTTGGAGAAGGCGTATGACCAGGTTCCTTGGGAGACACTGTGGGAGGTGCTGCCTGAGTATGGGGAGAGGGGCCAGTGCTCAGGGCCATCCAAGCTCTGTACACTCAAAGCGGGACCTGCCAGTCAGTCCTCATTCCTACTCATCTATGGTCATGAAGGGTGGGTCATGACCAAAAGAACAAGATCACAGATACAAGCGGCCGATATAGCAAGGATGCCACTTGGTGTTCCAGGCACTCCCAGCTGGGAGGAGCCCACGGGGCAGACCCAGGCCTAGGTGGTGGGATTATATCTCCTCTCTGGCCTGGGAACGCCTCAGGATGCCCCAGTCAGAGCTGGCTAATGTAGCCAGGGAAAGGGAAGTCTGGGGAACTGGAACCATTACCTCCGTGACACGATTTCGGATAAGCGGTTGAAAATGGATGGATGTTAAGAGTTACAGATTGTTCGATTAGAATATAATCTACACAATATTGCTTATAGTTGCAAAGGTGACCCTCTCATTCTCCAGGGGCTTGTGAGTATCCCACAACTGTCTAGCGCTTCTCAATCTGGGCAGAAAAGGAGACCACCCAGCACCTCTCCAGGAGTTTGGTTTCAGAGCTGGTGCTGTGCTCTGGCTCCTTCCCCAAAAGAGATGATATTCCACATCACCAGCACCAGTCTGTGCCACCAATTCCTGGCATGCCAAGGTACCTTAGGTAGCTGCCTAGCTTGTACCACACACAACTGTCATGCCAGTCCCTGTACATGGCAGGCCCACAGGGCAGTGGCAGCGTACCATATGTTCAGGCTTTGCCCAACTGAACCACATGGATCCAGAACTGGCTATCACATGGTCACCTGCAAGCTCCTCTTCAGGTCTGGCTCCAGGAGGGGGCCACATTGTCCAACTTCCAGATAAAGTTACCAAGCTCTTCATGTGTCAAATCATGCGGCCTATGAAACACTCTGGCGCCTCCCTTTTGTGATTTAGCTTTCGTAGTAAAAGAAAAAGGGCAATGGGTCAGGGGTGCAGATATGCAGAAATATTTACATAAGATAAAATGTACTTTACTGAAACTCTGTGCTATACACTGTAATACCCTAGAATCTGGGCAAGGCTGATAATTTCAGTTTATTGTACAATCATCACATTCTCAGAAACTGATCTCTGATGCATGAATTTCCTCACAGTTGTCATATTCTCAGTTACAGAGGTGACCCTCTCATTCTCTGGGGGCTTGTGAGTATCCCCACACCTGTCTGGCTCTTCTCAATCTGGGCAGAAAAGGAGAACATCCAACACCTGTTTGTTTCCAGAACTGATGCTGTCTTGTCCCACCAAATTCTACGCCCTTGATCACACGTTACACAACGTAACAATAACTGATTTCCCTACAGATAAAATCAAGTCTATAAAACATTGTAACAGAGATTGAGATCTTTATTTGAGCTGGTGAACACTACCAGCAATGAGCAGGGAGTCACATGACAGAGAAGCCAAGAGACTGACGTTCAATGTAGGTATTACTGATGTACAATAAGCTGGTTCTTTTTTTCTCACAATGTCTGATCAAAGTCAAAATGTGTGTTAAGAATGCAGTTATACATCTTCATGGTTCATTGTTCTACTTTAATGATCTGTGGAACCTGCAGGGATAAAACTTTTGTGAATTAGCTTTCGTAGTAGAAGAAAAAGGGTGATGATTGGGGGGGGGGGTGCAGATATGGTGAAATATTTACATATGATAACATGTACTTTACTTAAACCATGTACTGATGATTTCATTTTATTTGTACAATCATCACATTCTCAGAAACTGATCTCTAATACATGAATTTCCTGACAGTTGTCATACTTAATTGTCACAGGTTCTGCTGAAAGTCAAAATACTGTATATGTACAGAGCATTCACTTCTTTAACTTTCATTGTTACTACTTTCACAATGAACATCCTGGACTGAGGGAAATTTAAGAAAAAACAATAACAACAACAACAAAAAATGATACACCATCCATTCTGGGATATATAAATTAAAACCTATAACTGGGAAACACTGCAGGTTTCTGTTGTGGTTAGGTGTATACTACTTGTGTGACTTAACATGATCTCTGATAGCCAGATTGCCAGGTCATTACAGCATTGTTTTGTTCTTTCAGGTTGATGGAAAACTACACGTACAACAGTTTCACACTGCAGATTGAAGGGCTGAAGGTCACAAAGGATTCTGTGTACCCTGTCTTCTTCTTTTTCTTTATTTCCTACATTGTTATAATGGTTTTGAATATTGGCATTTCAGTTCTAATTTTCATTGACAAGAACCTTCACCAGCCGATGTATCTGATTTTTTGGAACCTGTCAGTCAGTGACATCATTGGAAGTACTCATATTGTTCCCCGTTTGCTTATAGACTTGTTGCGGCCTCCTTCTGAGCGTCTCATTAGTTATTATGAGTGTGTTGTTCAAGCTTTCACCACACAGTTGTTTGGTACCACATCTCACACTGTGCTCATGATCATGGCCTTTGACAGATACGTGGCCATCTGCAATCCCCTGCGCTACGCTGCCATAATGACCAACAAGATGGTGATGAAGCTGACAGTTTCTGCCTGGGGAGTGGCCTTTGTTCTGGTCGGGATTCTGCTCAGTCTGACCGTACGGCTGAACCGCTGCAGGACGATGATCATGAATCCTTACTGTGACAACGCCTCCTTGTTTAAACTCTCCTGTGAGAGTGTGTTCATTAATAATGTCTACGGCCTCACTTTCACTGTGGTTCTCCTCACCTCCTCTATAGGCAGCATAGTTCTCACCTACACTAAGATTACAGTAGTCTGTCTCACCAGTAAGAACAAGTCTTTGAACAGTAAAGCCCTGAAGACCTGCAGCACTCACCTGGTGGTGTATCTGATCATGCTGATCAGTGGATTTGTTGTCATCATTCTGCATCGTTTCCCTCAGTACCCAGACTACAGGAAACTCGCTGCCATTCTGTTCGTTATCATCCCTGGCATCATCAACCCCATTATTTATGGTGTGCAGTCTAAAGACATACGAAAATTCTTATTTGAAAATTTCAGTCCAGAAAATGTTTTACATTGTGTAAAAAATAATAGTTTATTTTATTTTGGCCAAATATGTTGTGACTGTGATACAGAAATCTAAAGCTCTACATACAGTGAACACATTATTATAAAGTGTGTAACACAGCCAAATAAGCCAAAATAAAACATGGCATATTGTGCAACTCTGTAGCTGTGATCAGCTCTATTTCTAAAAACTGAGTTAGACTCCAGTTTGTTATTGTATAGATACTGTTGTTTGGTGGAAATGGTCAATTTATATCTGTGATCAGCATCAAGCTATGCTCAAAGAAATTCAATATGCAGTAAATAAAACAATGCCAGTAAGCCCGCTCTGTTCAGACTGTATCTTGGCCTCTTCTAATGTGCCTGGTGGCCATCTGACCATTTTCTAAATTACAGTGAAAAGAAATTGATTCACACTGTTTTTATTCTGGCTTTATATGACAGATAATGTTGCCGTTAGTAACAGGGAGGGCTGATCTTTGTGTGATGGCCTTTCAGGCTGTGCAAAATGCTGTAGGATCAGACGGTGAGTTATGCAGAACAGGACATCTATTAGCTGAAGAGGAGAAAAAGTTAGACAGAAATTTGGATACATCTGATCCCATAAATGTGTATTTCATATTAAAAGTACTTAAACTAGGGCTGTTGCGGTAACCACAAAAATGAATTACCACGATACTAAGAAGCCCGCCGTGGTGCATGGTGGGCCACCGTCACCACCGCAAGTGACCTGACCCCACCACACCTCACGTTGAGCGGGAGTCAATGGCAGTCACGCTTGTAACAAAACCAAATGTTACTTCGCCCCTTTGGGAGCATTTCAGCTTTCAGCCAAGTGAAAAGGGGGAACCAGCTAATTTAGATGAGGCAGTTTGTAAAATCTGTGGCAAAAAGATCCAAGTAAAACGAGGAAACACTTCAAATTTAAGGTCTCACCTAGCAAACTACCATCCAGCTATAGAGGTGAGGCTGCCTCCTCACACACCGAGTTGTGCAGCAGCTCATGTCTGTGGCAGCCGACAGCTTGGATCGGCGAAGTCTTTGCTCGAGTTGCCAAGTACAGCATTGAAAGTGACAGACATAAACGCCTAACAGACGCTGTTACACGGTACCTGGTTGAGGAGATGGTGCTGTTTACCATGGTGGAGAAAACGGCATTCAAATCGCTGCTTCAGAAATTAGACAAGCAATATGAGTTGCCAGGGAAAACCTACTTCTCAGAAATGGCTGCCCTGAAAATGTACAATACAGTCAGAGCATCGGTTCAGAGTGAGCTCAAAAATGTGGACTAATTCTCTGCCACCACTGACATGTGGTCAAGTGTAAATATCACTCCTTACATGAGTCTAACTGTACACTACCTGACCACAGATTGGACTCTAAAATCACGCTGCCTCGAAACAGTGTTTATGCCCCAGAATCACACATCCAACAACATCACAGAGGCTCTGCACAGCGCATTTAATGAGTGGTCTCTGTTTGAGAAGAAGCTGGCGTGCATAATGACGGACAACAGGGCAGACATCACCGCAGCAGTGAGAAAATTGAGCTGGACGTGGCTAAACTGCTTCGGACATAATTTACACCTGGCAGTGACAAACGCACTGGCAAGCGTTAAGGATCGCACAGCCCGAGCAATGGGTCTGTGCCACACCTTAGTGGGTGCGTTCTCCCAGAGCTGGCTGAAGAGGAGAGATCCCGCAGCACGGGCTCATAATGGTAAACTAGCCTTCAGAAGTTATATTAATAGCCCACTTAATAACACAATAATCATCGAGCCACCAGATTTCTTATGATTTCTCAAAATAAACACTTAATGACAGTTAATACACCCTTGCACCCGATTGGCTATTCTTTTTGTATATTCTAATTTTCCTTTGTCTTGCTGGGATTATTTATATGTAGGCCTATTTTAAATCATTAGATAGGCCCAATAAGTTTACTAAAACTATGAATAGTGTGAATATGACTAATCTTTTAAAATGTTGCCCAAAATTCATTCATTTTATGAAACATCGATGCAGCCTATAATAGCCCATACGACCAGTTGCTGGCTTTCTGAGATGGTTAAAAAATATTTTTCGTTTAGAAAAAAATACACTGAAACGAATAATTTAAAATGTAGCCTATTCTTTAAAAAAATTACTAAGCAGGTGTAGCCAGCCTAATTTCAGTTCAGTAATTAAACGGCCATCACTCTGTCCATGCAGGACTGTCCTACAAGATGGGGCTCCAAACAGAAAATGGTGGACCGAGGCTTGGAGCAAGCCCCGGCTATAAAAAGAGTTCTGGATGATCGGTGGCATCAGCATCTCATTCATAGCTGGCAGGACATTGCAGTTTTGGAGTCAGTGAACGCGGCATTAAAGCCAGCGGCTGAATTTATGGATCTGCTGTCTGGCAAGACCTATGTTACAGTCTCATCCATTAAACCCGTCCTGAAACTCCTCAATGAAGAGGTTTTAAAACCATCGGACGAGGACACCACTCTGACCTCGGACATCAAGCGGAAGATGTGCAGTATTCTCGAGGAGAAGTATAGACCAGCTGCCCTACAAAAAACTTTGGCAAAGGCCTGCTTGCTGGACCCTAGATAACGGGGCAACAATTTTGATGATGACATGGAGGAGACAAAGTGCACACTGATTGAGGAAATATTAGACATGGAGGACGGAGGGAGCGGTGCCAGTGCGTCAGCTGCTGCACAACAGGAGTCCTCGGCGCAAACAGCTGTGCCACCAGCGGTGCCACCAGCGGCTAAAAAGACAACCCTTGGAGACCTGCTGAAGCCACGGACAACCACCTCTGCAACCATACCCAAGAGAGTTCAAGCCGACTCCGAACTCACACGCTACCTCCAGGAGGACCCCATTGACTCCAATGCAGACCCACTCGCATGGTGGCAGGACAACCAGTGTAGATTTCCTCTCCTCTCTAACGTTGCCCGCAAGTACATGTGCATTTGCACAACGAGCGCACCATCGGAGAGTTTTCAGTGCAGCTTGAAATATTGTTACCCCTCTCTGATCCTCTCTGAAACCACATAAGGTGAATATGCTGTTTTTCCTCGCGTGCAACAAGGACATCACCCAGGTATAAATCATAGACTATTTTCTTTATAGGCTCAAGGATATATTTTTTTTTAATTGTCTAGTGCCTCGTACATCTAATTTTTGTAGTGTCTTTTTAAAAAAAGGGCACTTGTTTTTCATTTCAGTAAGATGCTGTTATTTGCACTTTAAGATTTAGCCCTAAAAGTCTGCTGAATTCATTTTGTTTGACAACTACAATTTAAGTTATTTAAAGTTCAACCAGTAGAAGGAGAAACAACGTGTAGCCTGTCTATAATGTATCTGTACTGCTACCATTACCGCCCTTTGATCGACATTCAATAAACTAAAAAGTATTATAAAATTGTCATGTCTTTTTTTATAACTTTTTAATGTGTAGGCACCAAGTTTCAGAGGAAACATTGCAATGAGTTCAGTAATTTAGTAATTAACAAACAAATTTGTGAAATAGATAAATAAAAAATGAAAGGGGGGTGGTGCAATAATACCGCATACTGCGCTATTGAGCCACCCTGACTCACCGCAGGGGGGAATTCCTTAACCACGACAGCCCTAACTTAAACAGGCTAATTATCCCGTCTCTGCTGCTGTAGGAGCAGTTTATGTTCATGGTTTATGTTTATGAATCATTCCAATATTTGTGGTTGCATGATGGAAGAGGGTCAGCTATGTTTAATGTTGGTTGTATAATCTCTTTCAAATGTAACAAAAGCATTTGCGACTACAACGCAGTGTCAGTTCATTCATTCACGAGTTGGACCAGCAACACCGTCCACTGTGTGATGCCTCCAGACTCCCACCACTTGAAACATAAGAGTTTTGATGACTGGCTTTTCCATTGTCAGGCTTTCAATGCTATGTGAGGATTGTGGGGCAGATTTCCTTGCAGCCGTGCTCTGGCCGTTTGCAGCATGAGCCCTCATCTGCTCTTTACTTAGCACAGAGCCAGGTGTGAGCAGCGCACATGGTTTTTGTTCAGTCACCTGTTCACGGCCATATAAGCCCCATCTGTTCATGCTATTGGCCCATTAATGGGACAGTGGTTGAAAGGCATAAGGGTGTGTCCACACACCAGTGGGCCTGCACGCTGTATCTCTAGGGTCCACTGCAGCTCAAAGATCCCCTACAGTTTAGCCTGGGACTGCAGGGTACCCAGTTACCATGTGTGGCCACAAAAGCTGTGTTCCAGCAGCAGGGGACTTACGGACTCGGCTCCTCTTTTCACCCCGTGTGAAGAGAACTAGCTGGCTGCATTAGCTGAAAGCAGAGAGTAGCAAGCAGATGCAGTATGCAACATGTACAAACTACAAGCACTACCACAGTACTACTGCAGAGATGCATCACACAAACCCTGTGTACCTAAACACACACTACACACACACCAACTGTAGTTTATACCACACGTATTCCTCTAAAACTGACCACTTTCACTGGTCACTGCAGACCAGTTTCTCTGCTCTGCTCACACATCATACACACACACACATGCACTCTCCTGTCTCTCAAAGGAGCCACGCTACTCTTATAACAACATGCAAAGTAACATAGTGCTATACTGAGGCCAGTGTGAATGTAAATATTACTCCCTGACTGTGTGCTGGTATGGTGTAACTTCAGCTTGTTATAATTTGTAGCAAAGTAGTGTCCCTTTTCATTGCAGTTTGTCTACAATGTGCGAGCATGATAGATGCTATGCTCATAAGTTTATGTGGTACCAGAGCACCCTTGGCCAACAGTCAATGATTGATTTTGTTATCGTATCATCTAATCTAAGGCCGTATGTACTGGACATTTGGGTGAAGAGAGGAGCTGAGCTGTCAACTGATCACCATCTGGTGGTGAGTTGGGTCAGGTGGCAGGGGAAGCCTCTGTACAGATCTGGCAAGCCCAAACATGTGATGTGGGTGAATTGGGAACATTTGGAGTAGGCCTCTGTCCAGGAGACCTTCAATTCCCACCTCTGGTGGAGCTTTTCTGGCATCCCTGTGGAGGTTGGGGACATTGAACTGGAGTGGTCAATTTTCAAAACATCCACTGCTGAAGCTGTGGCTGAGAGCTGTGGTCTCAGGGCCATAGGTGCCTCAAGGGGTGGCAACCCTCAAAAATCGTGGTGGGCACTGCTGGTCAGGGAAGCTGTCCAACTGATGAAGGCCTTCCGGGATATGTTATCTCGGGGGACTCTGGAAGCTGTTGCAAGGTATCGTCAGGCCTGAAGGACGGCAGCCTCGGCCATGACACAGACAAAGCAGCGGGTGTGGGAGGAGTTCGGAGAAGCCATGGAGAAGGACTTTCGGTTGGCACCAAAGCACTTCTGGAAAACCATTTAGCACCTCAGGAGGGGGAAATGGGGAACCATCCAAGCTGTATATAGCAAGGATGGGACGCTGTTGACTTCAAATGAGGAGGAAATCCAGCAGTGGAAGGAGCACTTTGAGAAACTTCTGAACCCAATTAACCCACCCTCTGTGGTAGAGACAGAGCTGGAGGATGATGGGGGATCAGCATCAATTTCCTTGGAGGAAGTGACTGACGTAGTCAAACAACTCCACAGTGGCAAAGCCCTGGGGATTGATGAGATCTGTCCAGAAATGCTGAAGGGTTTGGGTGTTGAGGGTTTGTCGTGGATGACATGTCTCTTCAACACTGTGGGAGTCTGGGGCAGTGCCTAAGGAGTGGCAGACTGGGATGATGGTTCCCTTTTTCAAAAAGAGGGACCAGGTGTGTGCCAATTACAGAGCATCACATTATTCAGCCTCCCTGGGAAACTTTACGTGGGAGTATGTCCATCCATGTGTTTTGTGGATTTGGAGAAGGCGTATGACCGGGTTCCTTGGGAGACACTGTGGGAGGTGCTGCCTGAGTATGGGGAGAGGGGCCAGTGCTCAGGGCCATCCAAGCTCTGTACACCCAAAGTGGGACCTGTGTTTGGGTTCTCGGTAGTAAGTCAGACTTTTTCTCAGTGAGGGTTAGCTTCCGTCAGGGCTGCGCTTCATCACCAATCTTGTTCATTATGTTCATGGACAGGATCTCCAGGCGTAGTCATGGAAAGGAAGGTTTGCACTTCAGGGGCCTGAGGATTGCAAAGCTGCTTTGTACAGGTTCTGATGGCATCATTGATCTATGATCTCCAGCACTGACTGGATCAGTCTGCATCCGAGTGTGAAGTGGCTGGAATGAGGATCAGCACCTCTAAGTCTGAGGTCATGGTTCTCAGCAGGAAGAGATTGTCTACTCCGAGTGGGGAATGAGTCCTTACCCCAAGTGAGAGAGTTCATGTATCTTCGTGTCTTGTTCTTGAGTGAGGGGACAATGGAGTGTGAGATGGGCTGGAGAATCGGAGCAGCGGGAGCGGTATTGTGTTCGCTTTACCACACCATTGAGACAAAAAGAGAGCTTAGCCAGAAGGTAAAGCTCTCGATCTACCAATCAGGCCTCGTTCCTACTCACCTATGGTCATGAAGGGTGGGTCATGACCAAAAGAACAAGATCACAGATACAAGCGGCCATATAGCAAGGATGCCACTTGGTCGCCTCCCTAGGGAGGTGTTCCAGGCACTTCCAGCTGAGAGGAGGCCACGGGGCAGACCCAGGCCTAGGTGGTGGGATTATATCTCCACTCTGGCCTGGGAAGGCCTCAGGATGCCCCAGTCAGAGCTGGCTAATGTAGCCAGGGAAAGGGAAGTCTGGGGAACTGGAAGTGTTACCTCCGTGACCTGATTTCCACATGGATCCAGAACTGGCTATCACATGGTCACCTGCAAGCTCCTCTCCAGGTCTGGCTCCAGGAGGGGGCCACATTGTCCCACTTCCAGATAAAGTTACCAAGCTCTTCATGTGTCAAATCATGCGGCCTATGAAACACTCTGGCGCCTCCCTTTTGTGATTTAGCTTTCGTAGTAGAAGAAAAAGGGCAATGGGTCGGGGGCGCAGATATGCAGAAATATTTACATATTTGAAACTCTGTGCTATACACTGTAATACCCTAGAATCTGGGCAAGGCTGATAATTTCAGTTTATTGTACAATCATCACATTCTCAGAAACTGATCTCTGATGCATGAATTTCCTCACAGTTGTCATATTCTCAGTTACAGAGGTGACCCTCTCATTCTCTGGGGGCTTGTGAGTATCCCCACACCTGTCTGGCTCTTCTCAATCTGGGCAGAAAAGGAGAACATCCAACACCTGTTTGTTTCCAGAGCTGATGCTGTCTTGTCCCACCAAATTCTACGCCCTTGATCACACGTTACACAACGTAACAATAACTGATTTCCCTACAGATAAAATCAAGTCTATAAAACATTGTAACAGAGATTGAGATCTTTATTTGAGCTGGTGAACACTACCAGCAATGAGCAGGGAATCACATGACAGAGAAGCCAAGAGACTGACGTTCAATGTAGGTATTACTGATGTACAATAAGCTGGTTCTTTTTTTCTCACAATGTCTGATCAAAGTCAAAATGTGTGTTAAGAATGCAGTTATACATCTTCAGGGTTCATTGTTCTACTTTAATGATCTGTAGAACTTTTGTGAATTAGTTTTCATAGTAGAAGAGAAAGGGTGATGATGGGGGGTGCAGATATGGTGAGATATTTACATATGATAACATGTACTTTACTGAAACTATGTGCTATACACTGTGATGTCTTAGAATCTGGACAGGGCTGACAATTTTAGTTTATTTGTACAATCATCACATTCTCAGAAACTGATCTCTGATGCATGGATTTCCTCACAGTTGTTATATTGTCACAAGTTCTGAAGAAAGTAAAATGTATGTGCAGAGCATTGACTTCTTTAGCTTTCAGTGTTACTACTCTCACATTAAATGTCCTGAACCTGAACCTGAGATTCCCTGCAGAGAGATTTAATAACAAACAACTACAACAACAACAAAAAATGATACACCATCCATTCTGGGATATTTAAATTAAAACCTATAACTGGGAAACACTGCAGCTTTCTGTTGTGGTTAGGTGTATACTACTTGTGTGACTTAACATGATCTCTGATAGCCGGATTGCCAGGTCATTACAGCATTGTTTTGTTCTTTCAGGTTGATGGAAAACTACACATACAACAGCTTCACAATACAGCTGGAGGGATTAAATGTCTCAAAGGATTCTACATACCCTGTGTTTCTTTTTCTCCTTTTCTCCTACTTGTTTATAATTATTGCAAATGTGGGCATTGCTTTTATGGTGTTCATGGATAAAAACCTTCACCAGCCAATGTATCTGCTTTTTTGCAACCTGTCAGTCAATGACATCCTTGGAAACTCTATCCTGATTCCCCGTTTGCTCGTAGACATGTTGCGGCCTCCCTCTGAGCGTCTCATCAGTTATTACGAATGTGTCGTTCAAGCTTTCACCACACACATGTTCAGTACCACCGCTCACACCGTGCTCATGATAATGGCCTTTGACAGATACGTGGCCATCTGCAATCCCCTGCGTTACGCTGCCATAATGACCAATAAAATGTTGATGAAGCTGACAGTTTCTGCCTGGGGAGTGGCCTTTGTTCTGGTCGGGATTCTGCTCGGTTTGACTTTACGGCTAAGCAGATGCAGAACTCTCATAAGAAGCCCTTACTGTGATAATGCTGCACTGTTTAAACTCTCCTGTGAGAGTGTGTTCATTAATAATGTCTACGGCCTCACTTTCACTGTGGTTCTCTTCACAGGTTCTATCGGCAGCATAGTTCTCACCTACACTAAGATTACTGTAGTTTGTCTCACCAGTAAGAACAAGTCTTTGAACAGTAAAGCCCTGAAGACCTGCAGCACTCACCTGGTTGTGTATCTGATCATGTTGCTCAGTGGAATGTCGATCATTACTCTGCATCGATTCCCTCAGTACTCAGATGAGAGAAAACTTGCTGCTATTTTGTATCATATCATCCCCGGCACCCTCAACCCCATCATTTATGGCATGCAGTCAAACGAGATAAAGAAACTTTTGTCTACATTTTTTGAATTCAAGAAGGTGTTGCCACTGTTATAAAGTTAGTTTCCAAGGTCTTTTTTTTTTTTTTTGCACATTTATCAATAAAAACAATATGTTTATGTAAGTCAGCTACCTGCCACAAGGTGGCACTGTTACACTGTCTATTCCACAGCATACTTGGCAGTTCACTATGGTTGTCCCTTCTGGGGGACTGTAGCTTCGTGATTTGCTCTGTGTAGGTCGCCATGTTTTTCAAAGTTTACTTTTACCTTCCCCACGAGGTAAGCATTGTAACGGCGTCCTGCGTTATGTTTGAATATCAGCACTAAACCCACCCATTCTGTTCACCTGTTCATGTGTGCTGTTTATTTAAATATCAGGTTAATAACCACCATGGGTCTGAGTGATAATTAACAATGTTTGTAACTGTTTAAAGAGTTTAGTGAGGTGTGGCTATGAGTGTGGTTAGCATGCTGTGTACGAGTAGATGACTAATTCTGTATAAATGGACAGGATGGAGCATCGCTTTTCTGTTTACTCAGTCCTGTATTTGAAAATGTAATGTTGGTAATTTATACCTCTCAGAATTCTGTATATAATTTAATTAGACAGTAATATTTATTTTCATGTGATATACATTATGTTGTTTATTTTTGTTAAATAAGAAATTTATTTTTTTTTTTAGTAACAGATTTGTTTCTAAAAAGTTTACTTTCACTTGGTGATGAAGCCAGCAGCCACTGTGACAGCAGGCAGCAGAGATGAAGAGTGTTACTGTGAAATAAAGTGCAGCCAAGGTCTCAAACCACAATCCTGAAACCTGCGTCCATCTGGTGCTTCCTTCTCTCCGCACAACACTCCGCTAACAACATAAAAAAAACAACAACACAGAGTCCAGGGGAGGTGTAGAGACTCTGGCAGCAGCCGTGCTAAGGTAAATGCGGGGGCATCCATCCATCCATCCATCTTCAACCTCTTATCCTAAGTCGGGTCTGGAGGTAACAGTTCCAGCAGCGGACCCCAGAATTCCCTCTCCCCAGCCACATTAACCAGCTCTGACTAGGGGATCCCGAGGCGTTCCCAGGCCAGGGTGGAGATATAATCCCTCCAGCTAGTCCTCGGTCTGCCCTGTGGGCTCCTCCCAGCTGGACATGCTGCCTGGATGCCACCTGGAACACCTCCCTAGGGAGGTGTTCCAGGTGGCATCCTTACGAGACGCTGGAACCACTTCAGCTGGATCCGTTCCACACGAAGAGGCAGCCGCTCTACTCCGGAGTCCCTCGTGGATGACTGAGCTTCTCCCCCAACCCAAACGTGTGTGTTGGGTTTGTTATTTTAATCCAAACTACAATCTGTCATGGTTTGGGTTTTTTAATCACTTCCTGTTTTATTTTGGTATGTTTTCCCTTGTTGGTCTTTGTTGTTTTTACTTCCTGTCTTTGTCTGTTTTCCTGCTCTTTTTGATCACGATTATTTTCACCTGGTCTTCATTGCCCTCACCTGTGTCCTGTTATCCTCCCCTCCCTAGTGTATTTAATCTTGTGTCTTTACCTCCTTAGTTGCTAGTTTGTCTTGGTCGGTTTGTCTTAACCAGTGTTTTTCTTTGTGTTGTTCTTGTGTACTTTTGGATTTGGACTCTGCTTTGGTCTTTGGATTTTAGATTCTGGACTTTGGTTTTTATATCTTTCCTTTTGGATTTGTTGGTTGCCTTTGTTTTGTCCCTTTTGCTAGCACCGTTTTGTGTTTTGTGTTTTGTAATTTTCCATTAAAGTTTTGCACACTTCCACTCCTGTTGACGTCTGCATTTGGGTCCTTTTCTCCTGTTTCTGGTTGACAGTCTGACACAATCTGTTCCTAAAGCCTGACCAAGTAGTTTTACTGCCTGAGCCTGAACAAGCAGTTACAACTGTTATATAATGTAAACCACGAGTGTAATGTCATGCGAGTTAAGTTAAATAATATATATGTCATAATCAACCTGTTCTGTTCTGTAGATATGACACGTTGCACAGAATGAGGGAAGAAGCTGCTCCCCAGGCCACTGTGACAGATGTTTCTGTATCTCCGGCCTGATGGCTGCATGGTGAACAGGCTGTTGGATGGATGATGTCTTTTGAGCATCCTTTTGGTGATGTGAAGGCACCTTGTGCAAAATCACATGTGAAATATGTGGAACACATGTTTTTCACATGTTAAACATGTTCTTTGCACATGGGAAATGTGGTTTTGGAACATTTTCATGGTGTGACACAATATTCCCATGTGACACACATGCCACATGTTTCCTGCATGTGATGATTCATGAGTTTTTTGTAAGGGGAACCACCGAGAGACAGAGACTGAAGCGTGGGACGCAGAGCAGAGTCTAACGGCAGACCAGGAAATCAAATCCAAATTTTACCCACCCACACATGGGTAAAGCTGGCGAAAGCTCACACGTGCATAAAATATATACAATACATACACATAACAATACATACATTACAACATTAAAATATACAGCACAAACGATGCTGTTATTCAAATGTCAATAATGGTATAAAAATACAGCTGTCATTTCATTTAATGTGACATAATATATTACAGTACAAACCATCTCCTGAATTATACTACGTATTGTGATATAATCAGAATATATACAATATTAACCCCAATAATAACGATAACAACAATAATTATTATGATCATTATGATCATCACAAAAACATCCATATAATTTTCATATTATTAATAACAACATTAGAGAGAACATGAACCCTTGGCAACAACAAACAACAAACCTTCTTGGGCCACAGTTGCATCAGACATTAATGCAAACTGAATTCCCTTAAGTTAATATCATGTCTATAAAACACTGTAACAGAGAACATATCTAATAACATATCGTGTTGGTGGGTCTCACCACCAGGTCACTGGAAGAAACAAGAAAGTGACAACTGATGGAAACCACAGCCCCTCAGAGGAGGTATTACTGATCTCTTTTTAAATCATTCTATCAAAGAAAAAAAAAGTTTATATAACATTCACTTCTTTCATTGTTACAACAATTCAACATTTGAATAATGAACTTGCTTATAGGAGACGTTGACACTTCACACAGCGGAGAGAACGTTTCTGTTGTGTTTAATACCACAATCACTGATGTCTGGGAAACCGTCTGTGTTGCTTTATCCAGACACTGAATCTGACAGTAAGATCATCGTTTTGTTCTTTCAGGTTGATGGAAAACTACACGTACAACAGCTTCACACTCCAGCTGGAGGGGTTAAACGTCTCAGAGGAGTCCACCTACCCTGTCTTTCTCTTCTTCTTTTTCTGCTACGTGTTCATAATTGTTGCAAATGTGGGCATTGCTGTTCTGGTGTTCATGGATAAGAACCTCCACCAGCCGATGTATCTCCTTTTTTGCAATCTGCCATTTAACGACATCCTCGGAAACTCGATCCTGGTGCCCCGTTTGCTGATAGACATTCTGCGTCCTTCCTCCGAGCGCTTCATCAGTTATTATGAGTGTGTGCTTCAAGCTTTTACTTCACACATGTATGGTACCAACACTTACACGGTGCTCATGATCATGGCCTTTGACAGATATGTGGCCATCTGCAACCCCCTGCGTTATTCAACCATAATGACCAACAAGATGGTGATGAAGCTGACAGTTTCTGCCTGGGGAGTGGCCTTTGTTCTGGTCGGGATTCTGCTCGGTCTGACCGTACGGCTGAACCGCTGCAGGACGATGATCCTGAATCCTTACTGTGACAACGCCTCCTTGTTTAAACTCTCCTGTGAGAGTGTGTTCATTAATAATGTCTACGGCCTCACTTTCACTGTGGTTCTGTTCACAGCTTCTATAGGCAGCATGGTTCTCACCTACACGAAGATTACTGTAGTTTGTCTGACCAGTAAGAGCAAGTCTTTGAACAGTAAAGCCCTGAAGACCTGCAGCACTCACCTGGTTGCTTATCTGATCATGTTGTTTCATGGCATGTTTATCATAACTCTGCATCGCTTCCCTCAGTACGAAGACCAAAGGAAATTCTGTAGCATCTTATTTCACATCATTCCTGGCGGCCTCAACCCCATTATTTATGGTGTGCAGTCAAAAGAGGTACGCAAATTCTTGTCAAAGCTGTTTGAGACCAAGAAAATTCTGCCATCAGTATAAAGACAAATTCAAAGGTTTATTTGTAAATGTATCACCACAAAAAAACAAAATGTGGACTAACATTGTCCTGCTGTCCTCTATGAGCTTGTGTTTGTCCCTTTTAAGCAAAAACACAGACAACTCATTCCAGCTCTATGGTAGAAAGCTAATGAGGGATAATATCTACCAACTGTTTTGCTGACTCAGTCATGAGCATAACAGACAGGAAGCCCAAACAGTAACAATTAAAGTGTACAAACTATTTATTGATGATGACAGAACACAGGAGCTGCTGGTCTGTCACTGCCTCCATCAGTTATTTTGTTTGTGTTATTGTGTGACTGGTGTTTTGAAGGGTTACTTCAAAGTCAGTGAAATCACACACACACACAAAAAGAGTGAATGTAGACCAGCAGTTACTGTTTTCTCATCAAAAAGGCTGAGGTGAAAAAGAAGTGAAATTATTCCAAATACAGTGAAAATGTTGCTTCGCCTCCACACGGTCACGCCTGCTGTGTCTCCAAACCAGGGTTGTGTTGAGCGTCATATACTGGAGGTGAAACACCACAGACTGTGGATAAACACTTCATAAACTCCCACTTCAAAAGACCTGAGCTGTCTTATTTATTTTCTGTGATATTTGCTGAAATGTACCATCAGAGTTGTAGTGTATCCAGTGCCACCCTATGTGATCAAGTCTAGGGATTTAAATAAAAAAAGTAAAAAAATGAATAAAACCGAACACTTTTGGAGAGCATGCAACTTTTTTTTTATTGGTGAAACAAGTGTGACAAAAGAAAGTGACATAAACCAGAAGAGACATAAAGTACAAGCAGATACAGAGAACGACACAGGGTAGTTACGAATGTGTATATGATGATATTAGTGGCAGTCCAGGGGTAGAGATCCATGTAGGTTGTATGTGTGTGTGTTTGTGTGTGTGCATGTGTGTGAGTGCGTGTGCATGTTTAACTGTGTGTATGAGAGGCAGTGATCCAGTGACCAGTGATGTGATGCAGTGATGGGGTATATTTGGAAAAAAAAGTAAATAAATGAATAACAACAGACACTTTGAGAGAGAGAGGTGCAGAACTCTGTGACCAAATGGTAAATGAATCTCAGACCAAATATGTAGAATATTAGACTGACAAATGAGGTCCAAAATCAAAATGCTCCACAGCTGTCACACATGTCAGGCTAAGACCAGTGAGAGGGTAGGTTCAAACAGAAAAGTGGGCAAACAGAGACCGCTGTTACAGATGTATAATCAGAGCACACAAGTCAGATGTCAATTTAAGGAGGCGTAAGCCGAGCATGAAAAAAGAAAGGACACAACACACCAGGCCTGCTGTTATTGTCCCAATGAGGAGTAAAAGAATGCCAAAAACCCACAGCCCAAAGTAGTGAAATTTCGTGACTCTTTGCTGCACCCGCTAGTGGTAGTGGCCGGTTAAGAAGACCGAGAAAGCAGCAGGTAACGGTCGTATAAAACAGAGAAGTCAAAAAATAGAATTACTGTCTTACAGTTGTTTGTGTCCACCAACCAGCCAAGTTACAGTTTACATCCATGTCTGTCCACACTCATATAATGTCTGTAGCAAAGACTCTGAAGGAATTTAACAGTTACCACTATATTGACCTGTAACTTTGAAGGAATTTAATAAAAGGTATTAAGTTTATTTTTTGGTGAAATGGAAATAATCACTGTTCATGTGTGATTCTAGTGAAACATGCTGTCTTCACCTGAAGACTGTTTTTACAGTACAGAGGACTGATAAAGAGTTAAACATTATGTTAAAGTAAAGTTGACCTTTGACCTTTTGGATTAGCATAGAAATTATGGTCAGAAAAGTGTTTAGTAGGTCAGAGTGACTTTGACCTTTGACCTTTGACCAACAAAATTTAATCTGTTCATTCTTGAGTCCAAGTGGTCATTTGTGTCAAATTTGAAGAAATTCCCTGAAGGTGTTTTTGGGATTCTGCGTTCACAATGAGGTATAAAAAGACTTTTTTCAAGGTTTTTCCAAATTTGTGAATCACAGAGGTGCTTCAGCATACAGTCATGGTTGTGCACAAAAAACCATCAGGCTGATCAGTCCAGCAGTGTTGGAGATCAGCTCCGGACATGATGCAGGTCCACTGATCACACACACACTCTCACATACAAGCACACATGGAAGAGATCACATAATCCCCTCCCAGTTTACGTCTGGTGTGTAGAAGAGAGACACAAAACTGTACAAGGACAGGTTTAAAAAACTACAGCTGATGCATACAAATGTAGTTTTAAAAACTGTAAAGGTGAAGCACAACTGGATCCAGTGTGGCTGAAGAGTGTGGCCCGTCAGGTACAGTTTGGTTCTTCTGTCCTCAGTTATTTGGTGGCAGTTGGTGAATGATGACTTTAATGTACATTAAGAAATTGAATGGTTGTCTGTCCATACTGTATCTGTCAGCCCTGTGATTTGACTTCACAAACTCCAGACCAAGATTCAGATCCGGACTGAATGGCGAGCCAGTCCAGATCCAGCTCTCGTGTTTTAACGTGTTTTATTTTAAAATAAATTTTCAATTGATCAATACATTGTTATTGATGTTGAATGTAAAATGTAGCACAGCCTCAACCAATAGCTTGATGTCTTGTTCGCCTCAGCAGACGATGGCCCCTCCCCTGTGACTGCAGTCGTACTTCCCTATCATCAACAATGTTGTCATGGCAACCTGAACTGCTGGACAGAGTGTTAAATTCGCATATTAATTTGCTCCCAGTTCCACCGTCTCACTGTCTCTCTAGTTTTAAGAACATGTCTGATATTCAAATGGACAAACTGTCTGAGCTGTGTCTGCCTCGGTTGTGTGTTAGCCTGTCATGTGATATAAATTAAAGGGATAGTTCACCCAAAAATTAAAATTCAGTCATTATCTGCTCACCCTCATGTTGATTGAA
This sequence comes from Lutjanus argentimaculatus, assembly GCA_034769285.1. Taxonomy (NCBI): domain Eukaryota; kingdom Metazoa; phylum Chordata; class Actinopteri; order Lutjaniformes; family Lutjanidae; genus Lutjanus; species Lutjanus argentimaculatus. Next base: position 341,148 of record JAWZSL010000004.1, on the reverse strand, counting down.
GATCAGGTTTAGTTTGTTAGTCCACAAAACACTGCTGGAGTTTCAAACGTAAAAAACAAAAAAAGTCCTAAAGTCCCGACATGCTGTTTGCACATCGTCACACCACACACACACAGTTCAGACAGTGTGCATGTGCACATGAATGTGACTCTAAGCTTAAGATGTACAGTGAAGCTTCAGGATAAAGACATGGTTTTAGTTTGTTTTTTTTTAGTCAACTTGGCATGTCGGGACTTTAGGGTTAGGGTTAGGAGATAATGACTGAATTTTGTGGGTGAACTAGTCCTTTAATTACTTGTTGAAAGCTGAGTTTATTAAATGTTATTCTGTGATCGCCCATCGTTCCAGATTTGAATAAAAATCAGATGTGGACCTTTGTGTATTAAACCCCTGATCTAAAGTGGCAACAAAACTTCTGCAAAACTTGAGAGGCCATGTCTGGAGAGCTGGAGGGTTGGTTTGTCCTTTCTGGGCTACTGTAGAAACATGGCGGTGCAACATGGCAGACTGTAGAATGCCCCCTGTGAATTACTAGATACTTTACATTGAGGTTTAGATTAAACATTAAAAGGAGTCATAAGTGTTGTTGAAATCTCAGAATATCTCAGAACTAGACGCTGTATATTGCAACTTGTTGACACTTGCAGTGGCCGTCATCACGATGTCTTAATGTTGCATCACACTTCATCTGCAGTAATGATAACTGGTTCCCTCAAGGATAAAATCATGTCTATAAATCATTGAAACAGAGGAGAAGTTGGTTGGAGCTGGAGGATATTATCAGCAGTGAGTAGGAGACAGAGAAGGGAAAGAGAAGGCAGATTGAAACCAGCACTGCTTAGAGTACGTATTACTGATCCACTTTTTTATCACAGGTTTCTCACAGTGTTCTGTCAGTCAAAATATCTGAACATTAACTTTTCATCCTTGATTATTTTGATGATTTTTTAATTTTTGTAAATGTAGTTTTCACTGGGGGTAGAAGTGGGAGGGGTGATATAATACAAGCTAAAATTTACTTTAGAGAAAGTATATACTGTATAATACAAATCCCTACATGGATTTCTTTTCATTAACGTCATTTTGTTCTTTCAGGTTGATGGAAAACTACACGTACAACAGCTTCACACTCCAGCTGGAGGGGTTAAACGTCTCAGAGGAGTCCACCTACCCTGTCTTTCTCTTCTTCTTTTTCTCCTACCTGTTTATCATGGTTGCAAATGTGGGCATTGCTGTTCTGGTGTTCATGGATAAGAACCTCCACCAGCCGATGTATCTCCTTTTTTGCAATCTGCCATTTAACGACATCCTCGGAAACTCGATCCTGATTCCCCGTTTGCTGATAGACATTCTGCGGCCTCCCTCCGAGCGCCTCATCAGTTATTACGAGTGTGTCGTTCAAGCTTTCACCACACACATGTTCGGCACCACGTCCCACACGGTGCTCATGATCATGGCCTTTGACAGATACGTGGCCATCTGCAACCCCCTGCGTTATTCAACCATAATGACCAACAAGATGGTGATGAAGCTGACAGTTTCTGCCTGGGGAGTGGCCTTTGTTCTGGTCGGGATTCTGCTCGGTCTGACCGTACGGCTGAACCGCTGCAGGACGATGATCATGAATCCTTACTGTGACAACGCCTCCTTGTTTAAACTCTCCTGTGAGAGTGTGTTCATTAATAATGTCTACGGCATCACTTTCACTGTGGTTCTGTTCATAGGTTCTATTGGCAGCATAGTTCTCACCTACACTAAGATTACAGTAGTCTGTCTGACCAGTAAGAACAAGTCTTTGAACAGTAAAGCCCTGAAGACCTGCAGCACTCACCTGGTGGTGTATATGATCATGGTGTTTAATGGAGTGTCTATTATTACTCTGCATCGCTTCCCTCAGTACTCAGACTACAGAAAACTCTGCACCATCTTGTTTCACATCATCCCCCCCAGCCTCAACCCCATCATTTATGGTGTGCAGTCTAAAGAGATTAAGAAGTTCTTCTCAAATGTTTTTAAGTCCAAGAAGGTTTTGCCATCATTATGAAATTATTTCCAAGGTCTTATATCAATAGAAATGATATAAAACATGTATCAAGCCTCATTCATGTTCTTAGGTTTGTCTCTTCTAAGTGTATAAACACCTATTATGGTTATTCTGCGATTACAGTGGATTAATATCAAGATAATAATGGGTAATATATTGTTAGACAAGGGTAGGATAAGGTGCCCTCTGCAGCAGCTATGGGTTTGATTCAAGCCTGTAGACCTTTGGTGGGTGTTATACTCCACTCTGTCTCTCCCCTGACCTGTCTTTCCTCTTCAGTTGGTCTATAGGTTTATGTACATGTCCTATAATAAAGCCATAAAACGCCCAAAAACTATTTTAAAAAAGAAAAGGGTAGAACAATACCAGAGTAATTGCAGATATGATGATAGCTTGGAATTAATAATAAGTGTTATTTATGTAATATGGTCATAATAACTGGGCAGATTATTTAAGTACTGACATTTACTAAACAAAGCTCCCTTTGAGTGCTGCAACTTTTTTTCCTGGACCCTGAGAGTTTTGACCCTGTCCTCTGTATCCTGATCCCAGTTGAAGCCAGTTGAAGGTATGTGACAGGAGGTGCATGGCACATATCAGAGGAAAGGCTTTGTTAGGTCTAAAAACACAGAGAGAGGGTCACTCCAACCCTCCCTCTACATGACTCTGGGTACTGAGGCTGCACCCATCTTTTTTGATTAATCTAATGATTCTCACACATGACTGTTAAATAAGCATAAAATATAAGTTCTGCAGAAATCACCTTTAACATGAAGGTTATGAATCATTTAGAAAATCAGTTATAAGTGATGCAGGCCTGGAATTTCATCGTTTTAGGTCAACTTGACTTTTTGTTGTTGTTTTTGAGGACATGAAGGTTTTTTGTTTTTTTTTTTATTTTATGTTCCAGATCCTCCAGCACTTTTCTTTTAGATGTTCCTTATTTGTCCCATAAATGTTCCGGCAAGAGTCGCTTCTGTTTTTATGCCCCTAAACTGTGGAACTCATTGCCTTTAGACATTAGATTGGAAACAAACTCTGTCTGTATTTTTGAGAGGAAAGTAAAGACCGATCTTTCTAATCTGGCTTTTGATTATGATGTTACCACCTCAGCCTTTTAAGCTTCAGTCATTGGTTTTTAGTTTTTATATTTTTCTGTTTCTCGCTGTTCTGTTTACTCAAATCTTCTGGATTTTAATTTTATAAATTTATTTGTTTTGTTTTTTTTATCATTCTTTGCTTGTTTTTATTTATGTTTTTAATTTTGCTGTGTGAAGCATTTTGGCTGCATGTGTGTCTGAAAGGTGCAAATAAATAAAGTTGAGCTGAGTTGAACTGAGTTGATTTAAGAAGATTTTTCAGTATTTTGAGAACATTATCTTGAGGTGAGTCATTTTGAGAAAGTTTGTTAATATTTCTATAATAAAACTATTATAATAATGATTAATCATTCTGGATACAAACGTATTATTTCGAGATTATAATTCTATATTATTATAATTATTATCACGTCTTAAAGGATCTTTTTTTTTTATTACACAAGCAGCAGTGGCTTCCCATAGGATGAGACAGCAACTGGACAGCAAACGTTTCATACAGGAGACGAGTGTATATAACACAGTTCTAGCTTTTTGTCACTGTCAGCATTGTAGAGTGACATCAGACGTCATGACCAGATAAAGTTTATATCACGTCAACACCTCCGTCTATAGTCACATGCTCCCTTTTTCTGTTAAAGCAGTTTAATTTTGGACCCAAATGCAAACACAACCTGGAGACTAAGAATGGTTTAGGACAGTTTATTGTGATTTTCACATGGCAGGTTGAAGGCTCGGCAGAAGTGGTCTGGATACTGGCTGAGGAGGTCTGGGTATGGAGGAGCAGAGCAGGCGGAGGAGCTGAACAATCCAAATCTGGTGGCAGAAGGTTTTCTGGTGGAGCAGGTGTGGAGAATCTGAGGCACAGGAAAATGAATTAGCTGACGTCCAGAAAACACCAAAAATAAAAAGGATCAAAAAACAGCCCGGTGGTTTACCAGCAGTTCATACCAGTTCATGCTAAAAACCCTTTTAGACCTCATATAGCAAACGTGTTGTCCAGCAGTGCAGGGTTTGGGGCATGATTATGTCAAAGTGGTGGAAATACAAGGATCTTTATGGGTCTGTTTGATTTGAGATTTTTATCTTTTGCCCATACATCAAAAGGAGAAAGTGTACAGGAGTCCAATATTAGGCCTTTTCCACCAAGGTTTTTGGCCATGCTAAAGTGTACTGTGCTGAATTGCATTTCCATTATCACTTTTAACACACCAAGCTGCACCGAGCCGTGCCCTGGATGGACCTACTCTGGAGTGGTCTGACATCTTGCCAGCCGCGGCCAACCGATGACGACCCTCCTTTCTCCCCCTCGAACAAGCAAGTGTTGTGATACTGCACTCGTGCGTGCAGAAGTCTCTTTCAGCTGATGGGCCGAAGCCCAACCGAGTCGAGCCAGGCCAGCTCTGTGTATGGAAAAAGGCCACATGTCTTACACTGAAACTGGTTTATTGAAACTTGGCCAAGGAGAATGAAAAAATAATCAGTCCATGCTTTGTCCTGAAGTTCCCCTTAATCCTGGAGTTCCGGTCCTCCGGGGACAGTCTCTAAGCCCTCACAGATAATGCCATAAACAATCTATGCCCAAATATGATCAGACCCAACACATCTACAGCATATAGAATTAATCTATTGGTCTGCAAATCCAAAACAAGGTAAGTATGAATGTACTCAGCACCCTTTCCTCCCATTCCTCAGGGTCAGTGATATCCAATCCCTGACTGCAGTTAACGTCTGCTCCGTTGAGAGAGACGAAGCAAACAAATCTCTGACCTTAGCTGCCATAACAACACTATCAGGGACTACGTCTTGTTTTTCCCAAAAGGAACAGACAGCCGCATCTAAAAGAGAGTCAGTGTATCTGTTAAAGCCTCCCAGTGACCCCAAGGCCTTAGTTTGATCCAGCGTATGATACCTAAATTTTGAAAATTTGAAAATTTGAAAATCAATCACTAAAGCTAAAGCCCCGATCAGACATAGAGCAGTTTATGCAGTGTGAAGCGTCTGTGAGCACAGCAGGCTGACAGTCAAACAGGGAGAAAAAAGAAGTTCTGGAAAGGGGGATTTAATTCTTGCATATTAGATTAGCATTCAACCTTTCGTTCTGTCGTGTGTATTGTCACCTCACCTACGTGTCTGCATGAGAAAAGCACAAAGCATGCAAGTAAAAATATCACACTTTTTCATTAAATACATTTTTTTTAAAAACAGATCAAAAATATTCCTGCAAATGCAGTGTTCAAGTCACAGTTCCTGTTTTATTAAAGTTTCTAATTATTCTACAAATGTTACTTTAACATCTATGAGGAGTATAGCAACAACTGTTGCCCCCCCACCCCCCGAGTTTTTCACAAATCACACACTGGATAACCCATACCATATAACAATCATCATCATGCTTTCATAACGTTCCATCTCAACTCCCCTGACAGTGAAAGTGTGACTATATAAAACTACAGTAAAGGAAGCTGATTTCTTAGCTGGATGTTAACTGTCAGTAAAGACAGCAGAAAGAAAAGACTCAGTGCTGATGGACCACAGAACTCAGAGCAGGTATCATTGAATAACAGTCGTCTCTAACTGAATAATCTTTCACTTTAATCTTTATTTTTGTTGTTTTAATCTTATATTTATATTGTTGTGGGTATTCATAAAGGCACTGCTGTCATTGAGCACATCAGTGATCTCTGATCTTTGTTGTTGCAGGTTGATGGAAAACTACACATTCAACAGCTTCACCCTGCAGCTGGAGGGGTTGAACCTCTCCAAGGACTCTGTCTACCCTGTCTTTCTCTTTTTCTTCTTCGCTTACATTTTCATTATGGTTATGAATGCAGGCATCGCCTTTCTGGTTTTAATTGACAAGAACCTCCACCAGCCGATGTATCTCCTCTTTTGTAACCTGCCTATTAACGACATCCTCGGTAACTCGATCATGGTGCCTCGCTTGCTGTCAGATATTCTGATGCTTCCCTCAGAGCTCCTCATCAGTTATTACGAGTGTGTCGTTCAAGCTTTCACCACACACATGTTCGGTACCACCGCTCACACGGTGCTCATGATCATGGCCTTTGACAGATACGTGGCCATCTGCAACCCCCTGCGTTATTCAACCATAATGACCAACAAGATGGTGATGAAGCTGACAGTTTCTGCCTGGGGAGTGGCCTTTGTTCTGGTCGGGATTCTGCTCGGTCTGACCGTACGGCTGAACCGCTGCAGGACGATGATCATGAATCCTTACTGTGACAACGCCTCCTTGTTTAAACTCTCCTGTGAGAGTGTGTTCATTAATAATGTCTACGGCCTCACTTTCACTGTGGTTCTCCTCACCTCCTCTATAGGCAGCATAGTTCTCACCTACAGTAAGATTACAGTAGTCTGTCTCACCAGTAAGAACAAGTCTTTGAACAGTAAAGCCCTGAAGACCTGCAGCACTCACCTGGTGGTGTATCTGATCATGCTGATCAGTGGATTTGTTGTCATTATTCTTCATCGTTTCCCTCAGTACTCAGACTACAGGAAACTTTCTGCCATCCTGTTTCACATCATCCCCGGCAGCCTCAACCCCATTATTTATGGAGTTCAGTCTGCAGAAATCTGCAGATCCTTGTCAAAATTATTCAGATCCAAATCAGTAATGCCATCACTCAAACAAAATGTAAACTAAACTGCTTTATTTTATTTCACATTATAATGTTCATTCATACGCTGCACTTTTTTTTTTGGTTAAATTTAAATTATAATGATTGTAATATATATATATTTTAATTTCACTCTCTGAAGTTGAATGGTGGCAACCCGTCCCTCTGTGTGTGTCCACAGTGATGAAGATTGTTTTAATTGTAAAATCATCTTCCTTGGTGATCTAGAGGAGCTTAAAGGGACAGTTCACCCCAAAATCAAAAGTACACATTTTTTCTTCTGGCCTGTTGTTTATCCATCTTGACTGTTTAGGTGTGCGCTGTATCAGCTGTACAGATGTCGGCCTTCTCTCCAATATAATGAGATTAAATTACGTTCAGCTTGTGGTGCTCAAAGTACCAGTTTCATTATTTTGGAGAGAAGACAGACGTCTCATTCAAAAACTCCAGCTCACAGTAAAACTATGTAGATGGACAAACTGCACTGCAGGCCAGATGAAAAATGGGCTATGTATTTTTTATTTTTGTGTGAACTGCAAAGCAAGATAAATATCAGTCCTAAAATGCCAGATTTCACAGCAACTTGTCTAAAAAGTTGCAATGCATACTGCAATGTTTTTAGGCTTTTTTTTTTACAATGAAGTTGCAGGAACGAGTGAAAATTTCAAAAGGAACTTATGAATTTTTCTGTAAAATCCATTACAATCAAAGGCAACTTGTTCCAGGGAGAATAAAAGCACACTCGGTTCTCTGTTCTCACCAGAAAGGCTCAAAGCACAAAAACACAAACAAAATCTGCTTTATTTGTAGATGAAGATGTGCAAAGTGTTGATAAATGTCAATAACAATGACAAACCTTCTGTTTCAGTACCTGTGACAGAATAAAAAAATATAAATGCAAAACACTAGTGAATAATAAAACAAAACATTAACTGGGCTCACTGAGGATATTTCTGTCTCATGCAAAAAGGTTTTCACTGGAAGATGCTTTAAGAAAGACACACCAGCCATAAATGAGTAGATCAACGTAGTTTACAATTTATTCACAATGAAAATCATTACATTTAAATTAAGAATCCAAATCAATATCTTTGATGAAATTGGTCCAAATGTGTCCAAATGTAACCACGTGTCAACTATAAGGCCCAATATCATACAAAAGCATTATACTTTTTTTTAGATGTATAGTTTTATTATAATGTTTCAATACATTACAAAAACACAGAACAAAACAATACCGAAACTGTAAAGAGCAACTCCTTTAAAAGGTTAATGATTAAATAAAGCAAGTCATGAGAGAATGGCATGAGAAAATATTCACACTGCAAACAGAACAAAAAACAAAACAAAACAAAAAAGTAACACACAGGGAAGAAAGTGTGTGGGGTCATGAAGAAAATGACAACAAATAAGTTGAGACATAAAGATAATAAATGTTTTTACAATAAGATGGAGGACAAGAGGGTCAAACTTCCATCTGGAACCTTAATGTGTGTTTCCCAGTTATTCTGTTTGTCAGCTTTTCCAGTGCTGCCAGATGACAACAGTTTTATATTTAAATTAAGGACACATCTTTAAATTTAAAATAATTCTCTTTTCCTCTCAGAGCAAAATTCATCGTGGGTTGATATGACTGTGGATGCATGGATAAATACAAAACACATTTTTTTTCCTTTTTCAAGTTTGTCTCTTTTGTCATTTTTCTTTCATTTTTTTTACTCAACAAATGGCTCCAGAAAAAAAAAAAAACAAGGTCAAATGAGTCGCAGTTCTTTGATGAACTATCCATGAATTTTAATTGGTTAAAATCTCAACTGCTTTAATCTCCTCACTCCAAACTCCAAAAGTGTTTCGTTTTTCTCATTGGCCTGTTTGTGATCAGATCACCTTATTGGCTATAAAAATGCAAATGAAAGTTTTGGATATTAATTCAGACTGTACTCAGTACTCAATTATGATTTCAAAAGTAACTAAGTAGATTACATAGTGTAATGAAGTTTGAGTAAACCTAATCAGTGCAACAGACAAGTGAAAACACATCAATAATACTCTTCGATATTTTAGACAAAGACATTTGTGATATTAAACAGTAGAAACTACAGCCTACATTAAAGATTACAGATTCATATGTTGGTCATATTATCAATAACTACATGGTTTGTTTTTTCAGGACAAACAGGATTCAGGAGAACTGCTTATGGTTTCGGACAGTCCTGAATTTTTCAATACATCTGGTCACTGATGTGATCAGCTGCTCTCAAATCAGAACCAAGGATTCATTATTGTACATTTTTCTGATTTATTGATCCTGTATCATACAGATATAAAATTAAGGTAGAAATCTGATAATTATCATACATCTGACAACACTGATGTTTTCTTTAAGACTATCTGTCATTTCACTTGTTTGGTTAAATGTAAAAATTCTCTCCATCCACCAGTCGTCTACACTGTTTCATCACGTGCAGGTTCGAGGAGGGCTGGAGCCCCCTGTAGGTCACTTTAGGTTACGGACATTATTCTCCTGCAAGTAGATGCAAGCAAAAAAGTCGTCCACACACGGGTATGTGGCTCGATGTGGAAGAAAGTCTGAATATGTTATTAGTGAGAAACATTTACAGAATTAATGCACAGCCTCTTTAAAGCAGCAGAGAAGAGAGGCAGCAGGCTCCTCTGTGAAACACCATGACGTCACCCAAATATTAATGCAAAGCGCCCTAAATATTAACATTCACCAATGTATAATGTATGCTATAATAAAATGTGCTTACTTGCTGCAGCATTTCTGCTCCAGAATTTCCATGTGTGCAATACTACCACAGAAAATACAGTGAGATGTGATGTGTTTCAAATACTTGCACAAGTAAACTTGTACAATTAAACACAACAAGCTCTATAAATATGGAAATTCAACAAAAATATCCAAAATTAAAGGTTATTTGTGCACACAGAGGGCCCTATCTTACACCCGGCGCAAAGCGGATGTGCCTGTGGTGCTATCTTACACCGGCACAGTTCACACACATCATTTTTGGCACATCTGCATGAAAGGAAATGAACTTGCGCCTGGTCTGTGCAGCAATGGGCGGAGCCTAACAATCAATAATGAAAATAATTGTTACCGAAACACCTTGAAAAATAGGTCCAAACATAAGTGCAAACATGTGGAGTGCACACACGTCTGTGCGCTCCTCATGTTTGCACTTATGTTTGGACCTATTTTTCAACTGACAAGATTGTGACAGGATTAATTAATTAATTAACTGAGCAAATGACCAAGAGATGAATCAACAATAGAAATATTGGTTAGCTGAAGTCCTAAAATTATAGACTGTAGATGCTGAAATCTTTAAATTCCTGCAGTTTTATGTTGACAAACGTTCTTAAACTGCTGGACTGTTTGCAGTTTTTGTTGTGTTGAATCTGACCCCATCAACGCTTGTGAACCACTGAGTCTTTCCAGGAGCCCCTTTAATCCCCGATCACAACCCCGTCATCTGTTCACCTGTGGAATGTTCCAAACAGGTGTTTTTGAAACTTTCACCGTCTGTTGTTGCTCCTGTCACAACTTCTTTGCTACATCTTACAGGCATCAAATTCAGAATGAGTGAATATTTTTTAAAAAACAATAAAGTTTATCAGTTTGAACATTAAATATCTTGTTTTTGTGCTGTATTAAACTGAAGAGAGGTCGAAAAAGATCTGTTTTCATCTCTTTTACATCCAGTTTCCAACATGACGGAAACAAAAGCATGATGTTTTTACATGTATTTCCAGCCGATGGCTTTGTTGACAGTTTCCATCGACCCCGTGGACATTACATAATGTTTTCTTAGCCGGTGGTAAAGGCTTCGCATGACGACAGCGATGTTCATAAAACCGACATACGTGATGAAAGTGTTGAGGGGAGGGAGAGGCCTCGAGTCTGATTCACTGTCGGCTCAAAGGTGATCATTAACACTTTACTGACTGAAACCTAACAGGTAGTTTCTCTCTTCTTCACATGCTGCTGAATGTAACCAGAAGTCATTAAAAAAAAAAAAAAGAAAAGAAAAGAACAGATCAGTGTGGCTCTGTGGTTTAGCTTCATGCATTCACACTCATGTTTACATAAAGATGATAAAATGTCAAGTTTTTATGAACTGTACAAATTTAAAATGTCTTTGTTTTTCAACTGATTTAAAAATATACCAGATACTACTCCTGGATATTCTTTACTGTTGGTACTCGTGTACTTTTATTAGAAGGATCCTTCGTGTTATTTATGATTATCATCTTAAAACAGTGGTGCCTGAATGAGTTTTGACATCCAGCGTTAATATTAGACCAATACATGAGTTAACTGATATTATCGGCCCAATATTGGCCTACGTCTGATATGCACCTGTATGAGAAATTATTTTATTTGTTGGTTTTATGAGCAGCATTTTGATCCTCCAGAAGTTTGTTACACTGAAAAATATCCTGCCTCCATTATATATCTTTATCACAAGTGTTAACCACTTTTGAAGGATCAATGCAAAAAAATGTGTGCTTAATGAATAAAGAATATTGGCTGATAATTTATTGAATTTTCAGCCCAGGAGTTCAGTGCTGATCGGGCCCAAGTTAACAGCTGAGTGAACTAATTTGTATTGTTGATGAACATGTTTGCCAACCTGCCGACATCACAGCTTCAGTCAGGAAACCAAACCTGAGCAGGGAATTGGGGGATCTTGATTAAATCAGAAAATTGTTATTTTCAAGGACTCTTTTTCTGCATTCTGGTGAATTTATGAAAATGATTTTGTTGCCTAAATGTGGACTGAGGATGAACAAACCCTACAAACAGACACTAAGATTAATAATGGTGCTGTCTGATAAATAAGAGCTCAGATAAACACCAACACATGACAGTGACTTGATTATTTCACCTCCAGGAGCTGTTCTCAGGTCCCACTATTAGTGATGTTGTATTTTTCATGAACATTTCATTTGTATTTTATAGGCTGGATGTGAAATTGAGAAGAAGAGTGAAACTCTATGAAAGGTGTGTTCTGATGTTGTCTCCAGTCTTTAAATTATGTTTGTACTCTTGTATTTCTTACTCACTCCTTTTCAACCTGTACTTCGTATCCTTGTGCTGCCGTAACTCCTGAACTTCCCCAGTGTTGATCAATAAGGTTTTATCTTGTCTTTTCTGTGACACTTTAGATTACAGCAGCTGTGTTAATACTCCAGAGTTAGGATGTCATTTTTTTTAAATAACGCTGTACCAGCACAGATCTGTAGGCAAGAAGCTTAAATAAGGGGTTGACAATTCATGATTTTAGAAGAAATTATACTGTAGTTAATTTTTAACCAGCTGGTACCGATTCTATCATTACAGGGTAAGTATGATCTGTTTATGTCTGGACACTTGTGATGAATTTATACTACAGTTATTTTTTATCTAATACTTACCAATTCTATTATTACAGGATAAGTATGATCTACTCTGCAATTATCTGGACCTTTTTTAAAATAACGCTGTACCAGCACAGTATCTACCAACACATATATGTATGTAGTGGATAATAAGAATTTTTTTAAGTACTGGGTTTCTAATCTGTTATTACAGGGTAAGTATGAGAGGTAACGCTTCAGATTACAGCTCGTATGTCCTGAAGTTACTGTGTAATAACAAGAGGAGACGTGTCTGTGCTTTAGAATACAGCCCCTGTGTCCTGTAGTTATTATCACAAAAGTCCAGATAATTGATCAGTAGGTCACTTACTCTGTAATAATTGAACAGGTACCCAATAGTCAAAAATAACTGCCGTATAATTTCTTTGTAAAATGACAAATTATAATCACTTCATTCCATCTTCTCACCCAGTACTGAAATATATGTAGTGGTAGGTATAGTGCTGGTACAGAGTTATTTAAAAAAACAATAAAAAATAAAAAAAAAACTCTGGAGTTATTACGCAGTACGTTGCGAGTTGTAATTATAAGTGTTACCATCTCATCTTTCTTTCTCTCTGTAGATATTTGTATCAGTTTGTTTTACGACTGTTATTAATACTTTTGTCCCTCCTCTCCTCTGGTTTCAGATCAGCTCAGATGGAAAACTATACGTACAACAGCCTCACTCTCCAGCTCGAGGGGTTAAAGATCACCAAGACTAACAAGTACCCAGTCTTCATCTTCCTGCTTTTGACCTACGTGTTCATCTTAATTGCCAACGTGGGCATTGTGGTGCTGATATGGATGGAGAGAAGCCTCCACCAGCCCATGTACCTGCTCTTCTGTAACCTGTCGATCAATGACGTGATGGGAAACTCTCTCCTGGTCCCGCGGGTGCTCGCAGACATCCTGGTGCCTCCCTCTGAGCGCCTCATTCATTACTATGAGTGTGTGATGCAGGCCTTTACTGCCAGCATGTTCGGTACCAACGCTCACACGGTGCTCATGATCATGGCCTTTGACAGATACGTGGCCATCTGCAACCCCCTGCGCTATTCAACCATAATGACCAACAAGATGGTGATAAAGCTGACAGTTTCTGCCTGGGGAGTGGCCTTTGTTCTGGTCGGGATTCTGCTCGGTCTGACCGTACGGCTGAACCGCTGCAGGACGATGATCATGAATCCTTACTGTGACAACGCCTCCATCTTTAAGCTCTCCTGTGAGAACGTGTTCATCAATAATGTCTACGGCCTCACTTTCACCGTCATCCTGCTCTCGTCCTCTATAGGCAGCATCGTCCTCACCTACTGTAAAATCACAGCGGCCTGTCTGACCAGTAAGAGCAAGTCTTTGAACAGTAAAGCCTTGAAGACGTGCAGCACTCACCTGTGTCTCTATCTGATCATGTTGGTCAGCGGGATGGTCCTCATCGCCCTCCATCGCTTCCCGCAGTTCGCAGAGTACAGGAAGATCTCAGCCATTCTCTTTAACGTCGTTCCCGGCAGCCTCAACCCCGTCATCTACGGGCTGCAGTCCCAGAAATACACAAGTGTTTGACAAACATTTTCCAACTTAGAAAAGTGGTGCCAGCGTTTTAATTCTAGAGCAGCGATTCTCAAACCGCGGGCTGGGGCCCACTGGTGGGCCGTGAGAGGCAATAAAGTGAAAAGTTTCAATTTTATAATCTTTAAAAAGTAATCAGAACTAAGAAAACAAATTTAAATTACATGTAATTCTTCATTTATCTGACCTCTGAACATATTTGGTGACCAGTCACATGATCTTATATCCTTTTATATTTTCTTTTGTTGTTATTGTTCTTACTGAGGGTTGGGAGAGTTACTATAAAAATGTATTCTGATACAATAATGGCCTGTTTAAAATGTAGTCAGTAACGTAATCCAAGTATCACAAAATCAAAGTAATGTAACTTGAGTACTTGCTGTTCCTTTTGGATGACCTCAGTATGAAATATAGTAGAATTGTTTTAATATGTTGATTATTTTCTCAATCAGTTTGTTGTTTGGTCGGTGAAATGTTGAAAAATGTTGATTGAAGATGTTACTGTTCAGTTTCCTGTCAGAGTCGAGTAAAGAAACCAGAAAATATTCACATTTAAGAAACTGAAATCAGAGAATTTGGACTTTTTTAAAATTAAAAAATGACTTAAAACAATTAATCGATTATTAAAACAGATGCAGATTAATTTAATAGTCAATTAATAATAAATTAATTGTTGCAGCTCTAAGTGTTTTATGTCGGTTGTTAGGTTTATTAATTTGTCCAGCTGTTCCTCCATTTGTTGTGTGCAATTTATTGATCAATTGATTTAAAGACAAAAAAATTGTGAAATTTTCACCCAGTGAAGCTTTTTTTTTTTTTTTTTTTTTTTACCAGAGGTCATGATCATGATTGGCAGCTGTGTGTGTTCTGTGCATGGTAGGATATCGCTTTTTATTTTAAAATCATAATCCTGCTAATAATCCACATTTTTACTAAATGTAACTGTAATCTGATTACGTCTTTTCCCAAACCTGTTCTTATCTCTTCTGTTGTTCTGTCTTATTTCTACTGTTTTGTGTATTTTGCCTGGTGTTGTAGTTTTACCTCAGTTTTAGTTAAACTTCATCCAGCTTTTGTTTGTCTTTCTGTTGTTATTTTGTCTCCTGAGTTTCCTGCTCCTTCTTTGTAAACACTGTTTTTAAAAGTGCTGTATGAATAAAGTTATTGTCATTATTATTATTATTAATGTCTGGACTGTTTTAAAATTCTAAGTTGACTGAATCTGTGACAAGTTGAGGTAATTTTATTATGATTCAAAACAAGTAAAATAAACTTGATATTAATTCAGTTGTGCTCAAAAAAACAAGTTCAGTAAGTTGAATTAACAACTGTTTAGTCACACTGACAGACTTAAAATTTATTCACTTTTAATTAACTAATTCAACACTAAGCTTACAGTTTGCAGTGTTTTCATCATCATTTTCATGATTCTCTGAACAAACTACTACTATGTCCTCACCTCTATGCTGATGTGAGGATGGTGAAGATCTTCAGTTCACTAAACAATCCTGGAGTTTCAGCAGAAAACAGGGTTGCAGCCAAATCCAGTACAATGGCAGTGAATGGAGACCACGGATAAAATGTTAAAAAACATTACATATTCATCCATTAAGAGATATACGAAGTCTCATGATACATCGACGCCATGTTTACATGCTACCTGCTACATGCTACAGTTGACATTTGGCTAAAAACATGGTGTAAATGGCGTCTTTTGTGGTTGAATTTTAATGTTGCGGCTTGTGGACACTTGGATTACACCACACGAGCAGGATGGAGACATTTTGTGTTTGTTTTGTGTTCTTTTTTTAACATTTTATCCGTGGTCTCCATTCACTGCCATTGTACTGGATTTGGCTGCAACCCTGTTTTCTGCTGAAACTCCAGGATTGTTTTGTGAACTGAAGATCTTCACCATCATCACATCGCATAGAGGTGAAGACATACTGAGTGGATTATCATTTTTGGGTGGAATATCACTTTAACTGTCACACAGGTGGAAACTCTCCTGTACTGGGCTGATGCACCGAGTCAAAAGTCCTGTGTAGGGATGGAAAAGGAGCAGAAGAGTCACAGAGTCATGTGACCCAGGAGTGATTGCAGGCTGGAGTTTTTCCCACTGACAGACAGAAGCCAGATGTCAGTGGGGGGGGTTTGTGCAGGGTAAAAGGGGCTACAGACATGTCCCCCCAGGATCACGTGATGCCTCCTGACAGACAGCAGGTTCGGCCTGTCGCAGAGACACAAACTGGATCCTGGTGTAGCTTTTTTTGGGCAACATCAGTAATATTTGACTAAACCTAACATTCAGTCCAGCGTGACCTCAACCTAACTTTAACCTGACCTCACCCAGCACCTCACCTCTGACCTGAACCAGGCGGAGCTGCATCATCAGGACCCACCAGGACCACTGGTCCTGATAAAGTTGGAGTTTATACCAGAATAAGTCCCCACGAGGTGACAAACACACTCACACGAGCAATTAAAGTAGAGGAGGAGCTTCTATAACGAATCTTTAATGAGGAGGAACAGACTGTTGTTACCACGGCAACAAGGACAATTATATTTCTTATGTTTTCTTTTCAGATGCCACAGAGGAAACTAAAAATGGGTCCCTTTGGTATTCTTTTACTGTCCTGTGTACAATTTATATTTTTAATGAAACTGAAGACTGATGTAACTTTGTGTAATTAATGTTTGCTCTCACTTTAATCTCCGTTATAATCAGCTGCTCCTGAAATGTGGATCTAACATGAAGTTCTGTCTTTTGTCTGTTTAAACCTGACGGAGCAGCTCAACGTCTGACTCACACTTTTCAGGTAAGATGATCATTTCTTCTCAAATGTTTCGTGTGACGTATTGATGAGATGAATAGAAGGTGATTTTAATTATAATGACTCAAGCTGAGCCGGTGCACAGATGAAGTCATACGTGAAGCTTTTTGTTTTTGTCTGCTGACAGCAGATTCGTCCTCCTCCACCCGTCTGTCCACCCGTCTGTCCACCTGTCTGTCCACCCGTCTGTCCACCCGTCTGTCCACCCGTCAGTCCACCCGTCTGTCCACCCTGTCTGTCTGTGGGCTGAGGAGAGATGGAGCTTCTTCTGTTTGATATTTCACCTGAAAGTCCCGGAGGTCTGTGAGTGTTTCAGTGATTTTCATTCCAGTTTGATGTTGTGGTTTGTTGTTCTGATGACGTCCAGTTCAATCAAACTTCAGTGTGTCGTTTATTTTACATTTATCAGAAATATGTTTTCAGCTATAAGCAGGAGAACATGAGTGCACAGAATTAAATCTGTGACTACATAAGAGACGATGTGTAGTGATGGTTACTATGGTTACTATGGTTACTGTTCCAACTTTATTATAAAAGTCATTTAGTCTTTATTTGATCTGTGTTTTTATTATTCCTTTATTTTTCCAGTGATTGAAAACCACATAATTTTTAAAATAGTTCACCTGAATTTATGTCAGTGTTCAGTTATTAATCATTTATTTAATCTGATTTAGGGCCTGATATTAATCATCTTACTCTTATCTTACAAAGCTGTGAACTACATTCATGTGTCTTCTTTGCATATTTGTAAATCATTATTTAGAATTGGGACAAAAACATATTTTGAGGAGGTTTGATTTTTACTCCTTAATTATGCTGGAAAAGATATTTTAAAAGATCAAACTCAACCTTTAAATTAATTCTTTAATTAAATATAATCACCAGGACGTCTTACAGAGTTGACATAATCTTTCATTTCACAGCAAAGTCGTAATGAACAGACATTTTATTTTATTTTATTTTTAAGTTTCTGACTCTGATTCTTCCGAGCTGTTCGTAAACACGTCAGAATGTCAAATACCAAAGTTTTGTGTCGGTGAAAGGAGCTGCAGGGTCTCTGCAGATACAGACAGCAGCAGACTGACAGAGGGTCAGAGCTGAGGAGAGGAGATTATGTTCGATTTTTATGATAATGTTTCAGATTCTACTTCTAATTCACATTTCTAAACCACAACTCTTATCTAGCTTTGATTTGACGGGTTACAGAATTGACATGTTGTGACTGAGACACATCTGATGGCAAAATTATTTCATAAATTCATAAATAGATAAATTCCAAAAATACAAAGTTTAAGATTAAATCAGGCAACACTCAGAGACAACATAACTCATTTTTAAAGTTTAGAAGTAAAAAAAGATTACAGCAAAACAACATTTTATAAATTACATATATTTCATATATATTTTCACCAAAAAATGTGTTATTTATTATTATTAAATGTATTTATTTATTTATTTTGGTGGGACAATTTGTCCCATTTCTCAACAACAGGTGTCTGAAGTATAATTCCTATGCATGTGTACATATTCCTGTATTATTCCACCAGTAAGATTATTAATCAGGGGAAACAACATGCAGTATTTCATAATATGCAATATTTTCTTAATAAACAATGTATAAACTCATATCAACATAATCACTTTCAATCATCACTGATGACCGTCTGTCAGTGTGCTGGTGTCTGAATCTGCAGAGACACTGCACCCGACTACAGGATCAATGTTCCACCAGGAGCTTCACTGAACCACAACATGTTAATCTTGTGTTTATTTTCTTCAGGCTGCAGCGGCTGTGAATGTTCAGTTTCATTCGACTGCAGTAGATTTTTGTTTAATCGTGGTGTTTCTCTGCATTAAGGATTACTGAATAAAACTAAAAAATAAATGCATCCCCCAAACAACTCATGAGAAATGACTTTAAATCAGATTGTTTCCTCCTCGCCACTGTAACAGCAGCCATCTGTGCAAACTGCTCAGCAATCAGCACCTTCCTTTCAAACATATTAAATACAGATGCAGTCACAGTCACCAAAAATTATTTTCAGTCTAAATCACAATGCATGTGCTAAATTAACTTTCTTCTCCCAGGATTTTATTGCTTATTTATTAAGACAAACGTACTAAATGATCAGTGCGTGCTGTCTCACACATTTGAAAATCATCATCCTCAGTGTGCAGCGTTAGTAGAACAGTTTGCACATTTGTTTGCAGGTGATATCAAGTTTATACAAGCTTTAAAACAGGCAAACCCAGAATGTTCAGAAACCTGGATGAGGTGTTTACATGACACAGTATCCTGGTTACTAGCAGAGTAGTATATCCAGGTTTCTGCCGTTTTCATGCACAACACGTGACCAGGATGCTCCAAAAACCAGGATACTCATGTGAATGGAAACACAGTCTCTGACGGCTCCTCTCACCTGACTCCTTTTACAGATTCATACCTGCCCTTGTCGACCAATCACAGATCGAGCTCAGCCAACGGCACTCGGGAGTCTGATGGCGTCACTTTCTTCATCATCCAGGGCCTCGCTAACCTCAGTGAGAAGAAACTGATCCTCTTCGTCATCCTGCTGCTGGGTTACATCGTCATCCTGGGAGGAAACAGTCTGATCATCTTCGTGGTAAAAATCAAACCATCTATCATCCGTATCGCCGCAGTCTGACGCAGATGGGATCATCATAATCACTGTCACTGTTTTTTCTCATGCAGGCCTTGAATGATCCGAAGCTCGCCTCTCCCATGTATTTCTTCCTCTACCACCTCTCCTTCGTGGACATCGTCTACACCACCACCACCATCCCCAAAATGCTGTCCGGCTTCCTGACAGACATGAACACCATATCTGTCCCGGGCTGCTTCCTTCAGATGCATTTCTTCATTCAGCTTGGTGTTACCGCCTACGCCATCCTGACTGTCATGGCGTACGACCGCTACGTGGCCATCTGCAACCCTCTGCGCTACACTGCAGTCATGACCCGGCCCATCCAGCTGCTCCTCATCGCAGGAGCCTGGAGCTTCGCCATCTTCTGCACGCTGCCAGCCACCTCCATGACCTGGGGGCGTCTTTACTGCGGCCCAAATGTGGTGAGGAACGGCTGGTGCGACCTGTCGTCTGTGAGGCGGCTGGTGTGCGGTGACACGTTCATCGATAACATTGTGTCGGTGTCCTTCGCCATCGTGGCTCTGCTGACCACAGGAGTCCTCATCCTCGCCTCCTACGTCCTGATTGGCATTTCCATGTCGAGGATGGGCGTCGCTCAGAGGCTGAAGGCCTTCGGGACGTGTGCCGCCCACCTCACCGTGGTGTCCATCTCTTATGGCTCGGCCTCGTTTGTGTACATCTCTTACAGAGTGGGAAACTTTTCACCAGAGGTATGAGACTAAACATCTGGCTTTAATATCTACCTTTGTTTTAGAACGTGTAAGGCGGGGAGATGGTGCTTCATCAGCTGAGACTGTATATCCGCAGAAGTAACAGTTAATCTATGTCTCATAAACAGCAGCACAAGCAGATGATGTGCTGCTAGATGAAATAAGTTTTAGATGAAGGGAAGATTTAAACGGAGAGAGGATGGTCTGTGAAAAAGTCACAATCTCTTTGCAGTCACACAAGCAGTGAAAAAAGTGTTCATATTTAATACAAATATCTGGAATATCATCATTGAACTGGTGTAATTAGGTGTTATACAAGATTGCATCAGTCAATCATATTGTAACAATCTTGATCTCATGTTTGCAGTTTGTCTGTGTGCCTCAGCACAAATCACACCCCAGTCATCCAAGGAGATATCCTCCTGAGGATCTTCCTCCAGGCTGCCAGCGTAGAGGATTCAGATGAGTTAGAAAACAACTTATACAAAACTGAAATATGACCTTTACTATGACAGAGATCAGAGGTCAATCGTTCCATATCAGAAAAAGGTGGAGGAGTTAATTACTGAAGCAGTTCTTACCTGTAAGTATTTGAAAAAGTTACTATTTGAAATATCATTCTTAGTACGTAGCTGTTCAAACGACATCAAGTTTCCTATTTTAGTGACCCAAAGATGGAGCCCTCGGTCCACTTTACCTGTTTTGAATTGGTCGTTATCATCAAAACGGTTAGAACCAGAAACTGACCCAAACCTGGTACATGTCTGACACATGTTCACCAAAAATGATGTTTAAGGCCCTGTGCTCGGCAGCAGAGAGGAGTTTGAAGGTTTATCTTTATCTTGGAAGCAGCAGCTTGACAAAATACATCCAGCAGAAACAAAAATCTTCTTTTTGTCTTTTTATGTTGTGATGTTTTAAGTAGAAAAGCCTCCTCAGGGACAGGAGCTGCAAATTAGATTCAGCTAGAAACTCTACATGCATCACATCTGTATCATGTTACTGTAACCTACTACAATGTTTCTTGCACTGTCAAAATAAACTACTAATAAATAACTAAATAAAAGTGGATACTCACTGAGGAAACTAGGTCACAGGATGTGGTTGAGAGGTTCAGAAAGACAAAAAGTAGAGCCAAGTTTATGAGGAAAGTTCACACATGGAAATTTCTGTTTGTCGGTTCAGGCTGAAATATTTCAACAGTAATACGATGGACTGTCATGAAGTCTTAGACGTTCATGTTCCCCTCAGGATGAATTGTAGTGATGCTGGTGATCCTCTGACTTTCCATCATTGGATCAGCATTTTTTATTTTTACAAAACTTGTAAAATAAGCTAATGTTAAAGTGCAAAAAATGCTAAATGCTAAATGGTGAATATGATAAACATTAAACCTGCTGAACACCGGCATGTTGCCACTGTTAGCATGCTTATGCTAACATTAAGCTCCAAAGCAGCCCCACAGAGCTGCTAGCATGACTGTAAACACTTAGCAGCCCATTATCACACCTAACACATCAGATACAGCTGCTTGTTCAGTGCACATATACTTCAAACTATGACACTGTAGGTAACCCTCATTTGTGGAGGTGCTCCTTTACCATTGTGTTTAAATGTGCTGTAAAAGTCAGGTGACGCAGTAAAAACAGCAAGAAAGTCCACATATGGAGGAGGTGGGGTGGATGGTGTGCAGGGTCACCTACCCAACATCAATACTTTTATGGTGCTGACCAAATTGCTTGTCAACCTCATCACCCTCAGTGACCCTTTAAAGCAATATATTAATTCTGTTTTAGGATCGAATCATTGTGTCGGTGCTGTTCTCCGCTCTGACTCCTTTTCTGAACCCGATCATCTACAGTCTGAGGAACAAGGAGCTGCGAGAGTCCATCAGAAGAACCGTGAGCAGGTTCAGACCTGCTGCTGTGACCACCACGAAGGACCTCAACACCTAAAAACCAGTCCCTCTGCTCTGAAGACACCAACAAACTGGACAGAGAATAAAAAAAAACTGAACATCCAGGGGACTTTAAAAACATGACTGTGTCACACAAAAACTTATTTACTTTATTGTAAACTGTGCCAATATTTGTTCAGCTGTTAACTTTGTTAGATTCAAGTTCAAGGGTCACACTGAACCAGTTACTGATCTGATTAATCAAATATATTAATCAACAGTCTCCTCATTGGGGAACTTTTTTCTAGATATCTTAAAATAAATGTTCTTAAAAAAACAGAAAAAGAATCTCTGTAAATATGTCTCAATTTATTTGCCCAGGTGTTATATTATCTTCTGTTTGTGACCAGAGCGTCCAATCAGGATACGACCTGTGTAGTACCTTAAACAACATGAGGGCTCGAGAATGGGTTGGACCGACCGGTCTTTCCTAACCCTGATCCTGATACCAGTCTTTAAAATGGACTTCATGTTGGTTGCACTATAATTAAAGCTGCAACAAGTGTGTAGCCGCCTTGCTACCCCCGTGAGTTCCCCCAGCACAGATTCAGATTCAGCTCTCAGACTGTATGCAGTACTTTTATTATGACACAACTGCCCAGAACACAATACCATAAATCATAATACAAAACATGTGCGTCTGGCTGCCCGGCTCCTCCAGCAGGTTTACCCCAGTTTGTTCTGTTTAAACCGAAAACTCAGTGCAATCAGGAAAAACCAGCAGCAGCTGTGCCAATCAACTCACCTGACACTATTCTCATGAGTAGTGTCAGGTACTGTCAATATTAGAGTCCTGTACCTGGTCAGGTAACTGCAAAAGCATGTAACAGATTAAAAAAAAAAATCAGTTTATAAAAGATGACGGGTGCAGGTAAAAATGAACAGGCAGCATGTCAGAACAATATTATAATGCATACAACATAATACTGTGCCTTTTCCCTGAATCAGAAAATGAGTGCAGTATTTTTAAAATCCACTAATACAGTAATATCAAGCTCAATCATTTTGTTATGAACGCCTGTGACAACCTTTGACCCCACATCCTGCCAAAGAATGAGCTATCACTGTTTGATCTGGCAGCGCTGAAGGCTGCCTGACAGCTCAAACACATGTCATAAAGGTAAAAATAGCCAGCAGAGGACACCAAAGTTTGGACAATACATCATTGAGGGACAAGTTGGATGTTTAGGTTGTTGTAATGTTGTCAGTGACTTTGCTGCTTGTAAAAAGTTTCATTAAGTGTTAGCTTTTGATAGCCGCACGCAAGGCTCGGCATCATCATCATCGACAGCTGCAGGAGCACCAGCATCAGCTGAGAACACAAGGGAGTGAAAGGTGTTTGACTGCGTGGTGCAGGTCGGGTCCTGGGGCTTGTTTTAACACTTCCAGGTGGGTGTGGATTTGACTTACTGTAGAGATAATTCATGGTCAGTTCTGGTTCTCAGCTTTGCAGCAGGTTTGCACAACTGGACCTGTGCAGAACTCTGAAGCATGTAATTCAAACAAGCAATACAAGTAATATAAATTTAATTTGGTAAAAAACTTTACTTATTTTGAAAGACAAACAATGTAAAATATGTGAACACAAAGCTTTTATTAGTGTCCCGCAGGTTAATACTTTAAATATATTACTGTATTGAATAAAATAATATTTTTCCTACAAACAAACATAATCAATTGAAATGTATGTGGCATATTATGTCAGTGCCAACAAATGTAAATATAAATATGAGAAAGTAAGAGATAAAAAATAGAGAAAAAGATCTTATCAGTCAGTCTTACAGTCGCCAACAAAATTAAACCAAACGTTTTCTTTTATAGGATTCTTATCGTCTGCACATTTCAAAGTGGTCAGCAGCCAAACATTCTGTGCAAACTGCAGTTTTCCTTCAATATGTGTGAATAATTTTTATCTATGAGCAAAAAAGATACATTAAAAAAACAGAGCACCAGTGGCTGTGCTCAGAGCAGCAGGATTAGAGTTGTCTTAGTGGCAGTAAATGTACTGTTTGCTGAATAAACACAGCAGAAAAAGTTGAGTGTAAAAGAAAAGAAGTTCCTGTGTCTTGTTTCCCAGCTGCTGAGTAACGTGAGCCTGTGGGACTGAATCGGAGCAGAGTGAGCTGCTCTCATGCTGCTCCACCGCTAGATTACAAAATGTGAATAAAATACATTTATCATACCTTTTTACTGGGCACAGGTCTAAATAAACACTTGATGTGAGGTTTATGCCCTTCAGATGCAGACACAGACAACCGTGAGATGTGTGAGTGAAAAACACGCCTGATTTGTTTGTGGTCAAGACAAGGGGGGCAGATGTTTTATTGGGCAGGGAAAACTCACCCAAAAGACCCTTTTAACAGGGGAAAAAATGGAGGAAACCTCAGGAAGAGCCACAGAGGAGGGACGGGCAGACATGCGGTTTTACATCACATGTAGCCTACAAAAGAGATCAGGAAAATCACATTTAAATTTTGATGACAAAATTTCTGATTAAAAACATTAAGAAATATAAAATATATGATACATAACATGATATCTTCAAAAAAATGTTGTAAAATATGTACCTCAATAACTCAAATTCCACATGATCACTAATAAAAAGCTTTGCTGAGAACAAATTTACATCTGAAACTCTAAAAGTGTTCATGTTGAGGAGAAACCTGTTCTGAACTGAAGGAACTCTGCAGATGAGAGTTTTGTTTGAGGAGGTTTGTGCATGTTTAGGAGTCGTTAATGGAAACTTTTCACATCCATGACTTTATTCTTGTGAAACACGCTGATGATCTTCTGTTTCAGCTCTTTACACTGCAGCCCGTAAATGATGGGGTTCAGGGCAGGAGGGATGACGTGGAACAGGACGGACGCCACTTTGCCGCTGTCTGCCCACGCAGGGCGACGGTGCATGATCATGGGAGTGAAGGACGCGACCAACATGATCAAGTACACGGCCAGGTGGGTGGCACAGGTCTGCAGCGCCCGGCTGTTCAGCACCTTGTTCTTGCCGCTCAAACACACCACGGCGACCTTCAGGTAGGTGAGCGTGATGCTGCCGAGGGAGGAGCCCAGCAGGACCACGGCGCTGCCGAGGCCGTAGATGTGGTTGATGAGAAGATTCTGGCAGGAGAGCTTGAACAAAGAGGCGTTGTCACAGAACGGGTTGATGATAACCCGCCTGCAGCGAGTCAGGCGGATGGTGAGACCGAGGAGGATGGCGACAAGGATGAAGGCCGCCACCCAGGCGCCCACCGACAGCTTCACCACCATCCTGTTGGTCATGATGGTGGCGTATCGCAGAGGGTTGCAGATGGCCACGTAGCGATCGAACGCCATGATCATGAGCACCGTGTGGGAGGTGCCGGCGTGGAAATGAGCAGCGAAGGCCTGAACGACACAGTCAACGTAGTGGATGTAGCGCTCTGTGATCGGAGAGAAAATGTTACTGAGCAGACGAGGAGTGACAGTCGTCGCTCCAAAAGCATCGTTAATGCTCATGTTGCAGAAGAGCAGGTACATGGGCTCATGGAGGCTCCTCTCCATGAAGATCAGGACCACCAGGCCGATGTTAGACACCATGATGAAGATATAGACGAGGAGGAGGATGACGAAGGCAGGAATGGAGGACTGGGAGGTGACTTTTAACCCCTCAATGGATATAATGTCCATATTGACCGTTTGGTTCTCCATCCTGCAGGGGGAGGAGCCTGGAGACGACAGAGAATTCAATCAACACTTCATTATCACAGCACGTCGCAGAGACAGCTGGTTCACGAGTGTTTCTCAAAAAAGTTAAAAACTGAAGAATGAAAAAAGATTTCATTGCACACACGTGGACGTAACCTCTAAATATCCCTCAGCTTTGGCTGAGAGCCCTTTCACGCCTGCCTTATTTGGTCCAGACTTTAAGATATTTCAGTTTGATCTGAACTAAAATTACATGTGAAGTCCTGGACCGTGGACCAAGAGGTGGCCTCCACCTGGATCAAACCGAACCATGGTTTTAGAGCAAGTCCACCTCCAGGTTTGATATCTCCACGACATATAATCTGGGCGCAAAGTAAGAGACATGGTGCAAACAGATTGTATTTAATGACAGTCTCCTTTCCCTTTAAGAGCCAAGCGCACCTGTCTCTGGTGCATCGCTTTTAAAAAATAATAATTTGGCAGATTAGAGAAGCAAACAGGGATGCAAACGACTGACCAGCTTGTGATGCAGGTGCTGCAGGGCCATGACATAAAAAATATCATTACGATTAACAGCTGGGCTGCAGGTGAATGAAACAGATGACATAGTGTGACTGCAGTGACATTACTTCATGCAAGGAAATGTTACTATGTTAATGTCTGAAAACAGCCTCTCTAATCATGAAAGAAGGTTGTTAAAGGGATAGTTCACCCAAAAACACAACAGAATGAAAACTTAAAATGCTGATTACACCAGACGAGCAGTATGGAGGTGTTTTATGTTTTTTTTTGTTTTTTTTTCTTGTTGTTTTTTTTACATTTGAAAACTGGTCACCATTCACTTCCATTGTTTGAGAGATTCTTTAACGCTGTTTTCCTGTGAAACTCCAGCAGAGTTTTGTGGACTAACAAAATAAACCCAAACTTCAGTTTGCATGTGTGTGAGTAGAAAATAACTGAATTTTAATTTTTGGGTGAACTATCCCTTTAATACCCACAGAAATCAATGTATGCTGTCATTGTTTCATTTACCAGCTGTTTATATTAACTTTGATTTAATGTTTTCATTATTATTGTTATTTGGTCGTTCCAATGCCAGGACCCACACAGAAAAATCACATGAATTTCCCATGTTCTCCACATGTTCTCCACATGTTCTCCACATGTTCTGCACATGTTCTTCAGGTGTTCTCCACATGTGGCCACATGTGATCACATGTAGGAAACATGTTACCACATGTAGCATGTGTCTCACATATGAACATAAATATTACACCATGAAAATGTTACTTGTTTCCATGTGCAAAAAACATGTTTAACATGTGGAAAACACGTGTTCCTCATATTTCACATTTCACAGAATGAAAGTTTTTTTCTGTATGAGGAGACAAACAAACAAATGTGACAAAAGAGTTTCTGGTTTACACGAGTGACTGTGATCAGATCAGGTTAAAAATCAAAGAATGCATTCAAGTTCAAGCATATTTGAAATACAGACATTTAAGTCAAAAATTAGGCAGAAACCTTGGCTTTAGATTTAAAATTTAAACACCACAGAGTCTGCATTATTTTACTTGAAGGATGCCATTTATATGTATGTATGTATTACTTCATTATTATTATCATTGTTATTAATAATAAAATATTGTCCTCTGAGAGGTCAGTGTGTATAAAGACTAAAGGATGAGTAACCTTCATGTTTGTGTGTTGAGGCACCAGAATCATCAGCTGCATCAAGTAATGAAGTAGTTAAAAGTACGGAAATTGACTTAAAATAAAATAAAATCACGCTCCACAAAACAGCAGAGTAACATTAGAATAAAGCGTTTTTGTATCATATTTTTTCTCTGCTGCACTTTCTCTGGAGCTGCAGCTTCATCAGCACTCACTGCTCATGTCCTCCTCAAACACCTGCTGCAGCTGCAGAAAAAAAAAGCTCCGGTCATCATCTGAGGCTCCAAAATGGAAACAGGTTCGGAGCGACAAGACGCCTGACATGCGTCTAAAAGATCAGGTCTTCATACACCAGGAGGAAGTTTTAGCTTCATTTCAATGTCTTTGGTTTAATCCTCAGGTGATGATTCACACAGATAAATCATGTTTGCAGCTCTGCCTCCTGCACACTGACAACAGATCCAGATCTTTACTTTTCTTCTTCAGACACATTTTGATCTTTGAGTTTTAGAAAGTTCCCCACAACATCTTTATTTTAAAAATATTTCACAGTGAGCTGTGAGCCGGTTTCTCACCATTTGGATGCTTGAAATTTAAATGGTTTCAATTCAATTGTTGACTGTTAATTCACTTTCTTTAATCTAAAGAAGAAAAGTTATCTCAACAAAACATTATTAGAAGGTAAAACGGGATGAAAACTCAAAAATCTTTTGAAGAAAGTTGCCTTGAAAATTTTGTTTTCAAATTTGTTATTCAAGATTATAATTCCACCGTTTTCTTTCTTCACAAAACATACAAACACATTCAGCAGTGAACAGTCGTGTGTGTGTTGGGGGGGGGGGGGGGGGGGGGGGGGCAGGTTTACCTCTGTTAACATGAACCTCCTCCGCTCAGACCACAGGGAGGGCTCACAGACGTCTTTTATCAGCTGACTGAGGGGCCCCTGGAGCCCCTCGACAGTCACCAGGCGACCGTTGATGTCAACATCACCGTCAGCTCTCTGCAGTTTGGCTTTCATCTGTTTCATCTGTTTCATCTGTTTCATCTGCTTCAACTGTTTCATCTGCTTCAACTGTTTCAACTGCTTCATCTGCTTCAACTGTTTCAACTGTTTCATCTGTTTCATCTGTTTCATCTGCTTCAACTGTTTCAACTGCTTCATCTGTTTCATCTGTTTCAACGGTTTCAACTGTTTCAACTGTTTCATCTGCTTCAACTGTTTCAACTGCTTCATCTGCTTCAACTGTTTCAACTGTTTCATCTGTTTCATCTGTTTCATCTGCTTCAACTGTTTCAACTGCTTCATCTGTTTCATCTGTTTCATCTGTTTCAACTGTTTCATCTGTTTCAACTGTTTCAACTGTTTCATCTGCTTCAACTGTTTCAACTGTTTCATCTGTTTCATCTGTTTCAACGGTTTCATCTGCTTCAACTGTTTCATCTGCTTCAACTGTTTCAACTGTTTCATCTGTTTCATCTGTTTCAACGGTTTCATCTGCTTCAACTGTTTCATCTGCTTCAACTGTTTCAACTGTTCAACTGTTTCATCTGTTTCATCTGTTTCATCTGTTTCATCTGCTTCAACTGTTTCAACTGCTTCATCTGTTTCATCTGTTTCATCTGTTTCATCTGCTTCAACTGTTTCAACTGCTTCATCTGTTTCATCTGTTTCATCTGTTTCATCTGCTTCATCTGTTTCTGTTTTGTTTTGTTTTTTTTAAATTGATGAGGATTATTAGTAGGATTATAATTTTAAAATAAAGAACGATATCCTACATGCACAGTTCACACAGCTGTTCATTCATTATCATGACCTCAGTGAAAAAATGCTTCACTGGATGGAAATGACAACATTTTTGTCTTAAAATCAGTCATTAAATTGCACACAACAAAGGAAGGAACAGCTGGACAAACTAATGAACATAAAATATCATCTGTTTTTATAATCAATTCATAGTTTGAGATAGTTTTTGATTTTAAAAAAGTCAAAATTCTCATTTTGAACTTTGGGAAACAGATCAACATTTTTCACATCTTATGGACCAAATAACTAATTGATGAATGGAGGAAATGATCGACAGATTAATGAATAATGAAAATAATAGTTACAAGAAAGACAAGAAAATATTTTTCAATTTCTGACTTTGTGTTTTTTATTCCTCCCTTTTCAGAAACCACACACAACACGCATGCACACACACGCACACACACACACACACACACACACACACATCTGTAAAAACCTCTTGAATATAAGCTTCAAACAAAGACATTCCTCTACACCCTGTCAAGACACTTTTCTGTCAATAAAGTTTTCAAACCGGGACTTCTGGACTGTCTGTGGTCTGACCAGTCTCTTCAGTGGTGGGTGGTGTCACTGTCAGCCAAATCTTTACTTTCTTTGGTTTCCTGAGTATTAATTGTAAAAAAGTATTTCCTGGGGTGCAGTTGTGGAGGAGGCGTTGTTAGCAACCTAAAAACTAAACCAGTCCCCCACTTTGGCTAAATCAGAGACGAGGGAGTGATCACAGTTTTTAAAATGATGTTTTGAGGGACTTGTTTAGCTCCTGCTTCAGAGTAGGTATCCTCCCAGAAAAAGAGGTCGAACAAGTGCGCCAGCGCAGCACCGGCAACCGCCATTTTAGAAAACCTGCATCAAACCATTAACATAACAACTCGTTACAGGAGCAGAGAGCGAAAAGAGTCAGAAGAGCTTATACAGAGAGCATCAGTCAGACATCAGGCAGGTTTCATTTGGGCCTTTTGGAAAACAATAACTAAACATTTTTACTTATTACACCTGAATGCAACATTCAGAGAGAGCCAGAAAATAACAAGCCTGAACAATCATGAATTTAAAAAAAGAGAATGAGTGAGATTTAATAAAAGCTTTCTTGGACTTTTATGAACTCATGAATTTTACTTCAATACTTCCAAGAATCACAGTATTCCACATTTTTTTTTATTTTATGCAGTTTCCTACGGTGGCCGATAGGTACAAACGTGTATATACAGACAGGCGCTGCAAATACAGAAACGCACTGCATAAACAGAAACGTGCTGCAAATACAGAAACGCACTGCATATAGGAAAACAACTGCAAAAAGAAAAAGCTGCATATCCAGTCATACAACGGAAGTGCTCCAGGCCTCTAGGGGCAGTGCTGAGCGTCCACCCGAGAGACAAACAACGGACGTATCAACCATAGACTGTATAAAACGGTATCAACATGTGGAGCAGATTATCCCTGTAATGAATTCATTAACAGATTTAGACCTGAAGTGTCCATCCATAAAGCTAGATTTCTCCAGGCTATGCCAAATGAAACTTTGTTTTATGTGGAACTTAAATCTTTTTATGAATCTGTCTGTAAAATATGTAAAAAACAAGAAAGCGTTCAAGACATCCGGTCTTATGGAAAATATTATGGTTCATATTACTAGATAAAATCTCTCAATTTTTGCATATATATTTATTTATTTTCTGTTTCTTTATTGATTAAATTTATTTTTATGCATCCTGATACATTGTAATTTTATTTTATTTTATTTTATTTATTTATTTTTGTCAAGCTCTGGTTTTTGTGTGATATCTATTATGCACACTCCCTGTACTTCACTGTTTCATGTCTGTATGATGTCATAATGTTTAATGTCATGTTTATTTGTATAATGTCTCTAATGTGATAATAAAGTTTGTTTAAAAAAAACGTGTGGAGCAGACGTGTGAATGAGAAGAAGAAAGTTATTGGTGGGAGGAAAATTGGAGTCGGCTGCACTTTCATAATACAGTAAAAGATGAGGGCCACACGTGGAAAAAAGAAAGAAAGAAAGAAAAAGAAAAAAGAATACGTACTTTTTCATACAGCCTCTCCCGACTCCAATTTTCTCTCGGGTGGACGCTCAGCACTGCCCCTAGAGGCCTGGAGCACTTCCGTTGTATGACTGGATATGCAGTGTTTTCTTTTTGTATTTGTTTTCTTATATGCAGCGCGTTTCTGTATTTGCAGCACGTTTCTGTTTATGCAGCGCGTTTCTGTATTGCAGCACGTTTCTGTTTATGCAGGGCGTTTCTGTATTTGCAGCACGTTTCTGTTTATGCAGCGCGTTTCTGTATTTGCAGCACGTTTCTGTTTATGCAGGGCGTTTCTGTATTTGCAGCGTTTTCCTTTTGCATCTGTTTTCTTATACGAAGCGTGTTTCTGTATTTGCAGCGCCTGTCTGTATATGCAGCGCGTTTGTACTTGTCGGCCACCGTAGTTTCCTCATCACAGTCATTTTTTCCCTGTAAATATGATGATCAGTTTTTCTCTGACCACTTTGATTTGCAGTCCGTAGATGACAGCGTTCATGGCAGGAGGAATCACATGAAACAAGATGGCCGCCACCTTCCTGTGGTTTGATAAGTGCGGGAAACGATGGAGGATGACGATGATGCTGCCTGACAGGAGCAGGATGATGTAGACGGCCAGGTGGGTGGCGCAGGTCTGCAGCGCTTTGCTGTTCAGAGCTTTGTTCCTGCTGCTCAAACACACGATGGCGATCCTCAGGTAGGTGAGCATGATGCTGCCGAGCGAGCACGCCATCGTGACTATGGCGGTCCTGAGGCCGTAGATGTGGTTGATGAGGACGTTTTCGCAGGACAGTTTGAACAGGGAGGCGTTGTCACAGAACGGGCTGAGTATAACCCGCCTGCAGCGTGACAGCCGCACGCTGAGGCTGACGAGGATTACAATCCGAAAGAAGGCCACGCCCCACGCCGACACGGACAGCTTCACCACCATCCTGCTGGTCATGATGGTGGCGTATCGCAGCGGGTTACAGATGGCCTGCATGAAAGTGAGCACAGAAGGCCTGAATGACGCATTCGTAATAATGAATGTAGCGCCGCGTCATCGGAGTGAAAACATCAGTCAGTACACAAGGAACCACAGTCGTGGCCCTGAACACATCGTTGATACTCATGTTACAGAAGAGCAGGTGCATGGGCTCATGGAGGCTCCTCTCCATGAAGATCAGGACCACCAGGCCCCCGTTGGACACCACGATGAAGATGTAGATGAGGAGGAGGAGGATGAAGGCGAGAATGGAGGACTCAGGGCTGATCTTTAACCCCTCCAGCTGTCGAACATCCATATCGAACGTTTGGTTCTCCATCCTGCAGAGGATCACAGACAGAAAGTTAATCAACAATTAAACAACCTGATTCATCAAGAGAGATGATGTCAGTCATGATCATCTGTGAGCTCATAGAGGGAATGATAATATTTCTCAATTACAAGTAAAAGTACTGGTGTTAGAAAAATACTTGAGTAAAAGTACAAAGAATTCTTCTCAAAAACTACTCAGAGTATCAGTTACTTTTTAACTGTTGATGTTTAATCAGTCCCTCCATTTTGACCAATCATTGTCACTTCCAGTGAATTCCACCAATCATAGAAGTTCCCCACATTGGCAGTGTTATTGACATCAATGCTCTGTGCACTCTTATATTTTATGATTTTGTTCTTATTGTTTTGACTGAGTTTGATCTCCAAAAAGATTTTCTTTCTTGAAGAAATTTTCCATTAAGTGCTTTTTTGTTACTGAGAGCCCTCAGAACAGAATTGATTTCTGAATTATACAAAACTTTTTTGTTGCAGTTTTCATTTTCTCTGACAATTTCATTGCAAAAAATACAATTTTTTTTAGAAAAGTTGCTGTGAAAATATTTAATAAAGTATTTTAGACCGAAACCTCCCCACAAAAACACCTGAAAAATCCTGGAGGGACTGATTAACAAGTTATCAATAGCTACCACTTGATCAAAAGGGTTTCTGTTTCTACAAATCTTCAGCCACTTCCTGTTCTGTTCTGGTCGGTGGTCACTG
Organism: Lutjanus argentimaculatus; assembly: GCA_034769285.1. Classification (NCBI taxonomy): domain Eukaryota; kingdom Metazoa; phylum Chordata; class Actinopteri; order Lutjaniformes; family Lutjanidae; genus Lutjanus; species Lutjanus argentimaculatus. The sequence continues at coordinate 307,979 of JAWZSL010000004.1, read as the reverse complement.
TCACCGCGACACACCTGAACCTGCGGCAGCATTTTGGGGTTTTTGGTCTGTATGTCCTGGTTTTCATCGACCTGCTTGTGATCAAATAGCATTCATGTCTTTAAAAAATGCAGATGAAATTCAAATTGTACTCAGTACTCAATTATGATTGTAAAGGTAACTAGTACATAGTGTAATGCATACTTAAGTAACAAGTACAAACTTGAAAGTACAAGTGCCCCCAGAAACTGCTTAATTACAGTAACTTGATTATTTGTAATTAGTTACTTCCACCTCTGGGTAAGGGTACATGAATTATCATGAATTCATACATAATTTAATGCACAAAAAGCCTGAGTCAGGATTGTATATGACTGAAAGGATCAATATGTAGCGACTGCACGTGCAAAAATGAGTACGGCAGCCCAGATAGTGAGTTGGAGCTACAGACTGTATCTGTATGCTGTAATCCTGATTAACATGTGATGGATGAGGCGACTTGTTTCCTGCTGCTCCCTCCTCTCCAGAGCCCTGCAGGAACCCTGCAGGAACCTTGTAACAAGCATGGACGAGTCCTCCACTGTCAGTTGATCAGCTGTTTATGACTCTGGTCTCTCGTCTGTCTATGTAAAGCTACTTCCCCTAAAAGATTAGTAATGATTTCTTACAACTCATAAACAAACACTTACTAATTCAGGAGGAATCTGGCATTAATTTGACCTCTGATTATTACTATTATTGTTCTGGTCTGGAGGAGGGACAAGGAGGACACCACAGCTGCAGGGTTGTTGTCAGTATTTCAGCTTAATGTTTCCTTGATCTCTGATGACACATCATGGTCATTTTATGATGTATTACAGTAAATATATTACAGATTTCTCCTTTAATGCAGGGACAGGGTGTTAATTAATGCAACAACAAAGAAATTTCAATCATCATGATTTCTGAGTTACTAACGATGTTCACGTCTTCTTCAAAGATAAAGTCTGCAGTTAAAGGAACAAACCAAAAACCCGACCAACCTGAAGAGGACGTGAACCTCATTCAGAGCTCAGTCATGTATGACACACCATTCATCTTTGTACATTCCTGATTGTTGAAGTGCTACATGAAGATAAATCATGTACCCTCACTGTAAAGTGTTATCATTAAAAAAATCCATATTCTGCGTCTGGATAATTTTAGATTATCACTTAATGAAATCTGGTTTAGAAATGATTAAAGATTCACATTATCAGTTGTGATTCTCACTCTGTCCTTCATTGCATCAGATCACTTTGTCACGACACACAACAACCTGGAAACACACAGCACTGAATAATATGAACAACATTTCAATAAAAAGTCGTGCGCAGTTAATAAAAATGTTTTACAGTGTAGGTGAGCTCAGAGGCCAGCACTTCAGGTTAATATAACATTTAAGAGCTTTTTTTTTTTGCAGTTCACATGAATGTGTGAGAATCTTCAAACACTGAATTTAGAATTTCAGTCTGCAAATAAAGGTTAGATCATCATGTATAAATCTATAAAATCATATAAATAAATGTATGGTCTCTTACATGCACCAAAATAAAGTCATTTACCATAACTTAGACACTTCTGCAGTCCAGAAAAAGTGTCGCCTGAAGCTACAAAAAAACAGGCAAACAAACAAAGAGAAGCAAAACAACAAAGAAAAAAACAACTTGAACAAAGTAACTTACTATGTCAGTGTTACGATCTGATCGTCCACTTTCATATTTGTTCAGTTATTTCTAAACTTTTGTTTAAACTTTCTTAACGTCCGACATGTTTTCAGTTCCTCTCTGTTCGCTCCTTTAACAGAGATTCAATATAATTCTGTACTTTCTGAACATTAAAATACGTCTCAAATCATGTTGACTTTCTCTCTTTGTAAAAAACTTTTGGATGATACTCACTTCAGCAGTAAAACTTGTGACAGATGATTGATTTCCTGAGCTTGTTCCATCAGATTAAAGTTGATTTTGTTCATCTGTGTGAATATTTCACTGCTGTCATCTGTTTCAACAGAACATATCAGGTTCAGTACAGTCAGTGTAGTGTGAGTGTGTCAGGTTTACCTCAGCTGATGTGACCCTCCTCCAGCAGGACCGGAGGTGAACTGTCAGACACTTTCTATATGATGACTCATTTCACGAGGCTGTGACGCTCCGGGCCTCCTGATCGGCCCTTTAATTCAAAAAATCATTAATTGACTAATTAATCTTTCTCACAATCTTGTCACTCAAAAAATCAGTCCAAGCATGTGGAGCACACGGACGTAAGTAGTGAAGATGTTTTTTTCTGGTTGTGCAGCAGTTTCTTTGGTGTGTTTTCTGGCAGCGTTTGTTACAAGTTTGGTTTCCTGACTTTGATCTCACTGATCGCTGGGACTGCACCTAACAATTATTTTTTTGAACGATAATCTTCCAATTTGTTTTTTATTCAATTAAAATAACAATTAATTTACCTGAAATAAATATCAAAAACTTCATTTCTCAATATTTCAATATTTCATTCAATCATAATCCTGAACAATAGACACATAAATCACATTAGAATTATGATAATAGTGGCATTTTTAAGTTTTCAAAGTCTGATTTTTACTCTGTTTAATAAACTCCATGTCAGAAGTCTGATCAGAAAAACACTGGACCTCAAATTCAAAAGGAGCTGTGATGTCTGTAACATAGTTGTGTTTGAAAAGAAAATGATAAACAGGTTGTTGTTTGTTGTTGTTTGTTGAGATGTGGTGTGATGAGCAGCAGCAACAGCTTCTTTTTATTTTCTCTCTCACATGTCAAAAACTGAACTTAGGCAACAACACTATGGCAACTCTGAGGGGACAAACTACCTCAAACACAGAGGTTACCATAGTGGAGGACTCGGTGGTCAATGACTGCCACAACTCTAAAGTCCAGTGATTTTGTCAAGTTCTGTCTAAAGTGAGTCCAGTTCAAGTCATGTGACTTGAGTCCACACCTCTTTGTTAGGACACACACTGTTGTCTTCCACAAAGTAAATCTTCACGTTACCTAAAGATCAGGCTAATGGAGGAGTTTTAAATCCTCCACACTGGTTAAATGATTTCATTCACGTCCTTATTTGATTCACTGCTGTCATTTCACCTCTGACACTGTCTTTTTATTCCTGTTGAATATAATCAGAAGTTTTTCTCTGACCGCTTTGATTTGCAGTCCGTAGATGACAGCGTTCATAGCAGGAGGAATCACGTGAAACAAGATGGACGCCAGCTTTCTTTCATCTGATAAGTGCGGGAAACGATGGAGGATGATGATGATGCTGCCTGACAGGAGCAGGATGATGTAGACGGCCAGGTGGGTGGCGCAGGTCTGCAGCGCTTTGCTGTTCAGAGCTTTGTTCCTGCTGCTCAAACACACGATGGCGATCCTCAGGTAGGTGAGCATGATGCTGCCGAGCGAGCACGCCATCGTGACCATGGCGGTCCCGAGGCCGTAGATGTGGTTGATGAGGACATTTTCGCAGGACAGCTTGAACAGGGAGGCGTTGTCACAGAACGGGTTGAGTATAACCCGCCTGCAGCGTGACAGCCGCACGCTGAGGCTGACGAGGATTACAATCAGAAAGAAGGCCACGCCCCACGCCACACGGACAGCGTCACCACCATCCTGCTGGTCATGATGGTGGAGTATCGCAGAGGGTTACAGATGGCTATGTATCGATCGAACGCCATGGTGATGAGCACCGTGTGTGCGGTCGCTCCATGAAAGTGAGCACAGAAGGCCTGAATGACGCACTCGTAATAATGAATGTAGCGCCGCGTCATCGGAGTGAAAACATCAGTCAGCAGGCGAGGGATGATGGCCGTCGCCCCGAACACATCGTTAATACTCATGTTGCAGAAGAGCAGGTACATGGGCTCATGGAGGCTCCTCTCCATGAAGATCAGGACCACCAGGCCCCCGTTGGACACCACGATGAAGATGTAGATGAGGAGGAGGAGGATGAAGGTGGGAACAGTGGACTTGGAGTTGACCTTTAACCCCTCCAGCTGTAGAACATCCATATCGAACGTTTGGTTCTCCATCCTGCAGAGGATCACAGACAGTCTCATACCCGCTAATCCTCCTGATTTATCCAGGATTGTTCTCCTGTATTTCTCACGATTTTCACACTTTTTTCTCCTTTTCAGTATCACACCCTGTTTCTGGCTCTGCACAGCGTGTATAAGCTCCACAGCTGTAAAAGTTTACTGTTTCCACACAGACAACAGTTCAGTTACACCAAACCAGACTCTCTGGGAAGAAGAATTCCTGTTTGTTGGGGAAAGTTTTAAAGGAAAGGGGCAGGCATTTTGTAAAATCTGCTGTGTGGCCAAAGACAAATTAATGAAAGAAAAGTGATGAATATCAGTTCATGTCAGATTTACACAAGTTCAGACAACAGGAGCAACTGAATCTGTATTCTTTCCTGAGAATTAAAACTAAAGTATTTCACATAAAAATGCTGTTGCAGTCCACGTTTTATTTTATTAAAATTTGTTTGTTTGTTTTTTAGTTTTGAACCCTCCCTCTTTTTGCTGTCTCAAGGTTGGGAAGTATGCGCTCTATTTTACATCAAATCAGATCGATCAGAGCGATGCTGTTGATAACAGTGATGATTTGTGAGCTGGTAAATGAGTGAAGCTCTGAGTTATACTGTAAATATTCTGCATGTATGTTACCCTGGTTTTTGACAGGTCAAACATTATTACCTTATTGATTAATCTGATTATACAAAATAAAGAAGTCAGCAGCTGACTAAATGAAAAACCTCAGTTTTTGTTAAAAGGTGATGAATTTTTCTGGCAGCTGAAACGCTGTAGAAAGACGTTTTGTAGACGTGAAAAAGAAAAACCAAGTTGCACTGAAATCCAGCCAACATCTTGGAGATAATTAGAGGATTTTGCTTTAAAAGCTGAAGTTTCAGAGTTAAATATTCAGTCAAATACTCACACACGTTTGTGGAGTGTTGTGGTTATATCGTGTTTTGTTGTAATGATCACTGCCTGTGTGTCTATGCAGTGATGTTCAGCTCCCCAGAGATCATCTGCATCTCCACATCACATCCTGAGTCCTGAATGAGGCCCTGATGTGCTACCTGGATTACTCTGGATACTGTGGCACGTAAACACATCATCCTGGATTCTGAACACAGTTTCCTTGGTTCAGAATATAAAACACACCTGCAGGCAGACGGTCAGAAACCTGGAGAATGTTAAACTCAATATGATATGAATAACCAGATGTGTCATGGTCCATGTAAACTGTGTGTCCTGAATATGATCAAAAACAGGACAAGGTCCAAAACTAAAATACTTGTGTGCATGTAAACACAGTCTCTGTAATAAAATCTGATTTAAGCACAACTCCAGCATTAAGAGAGAAGAAGCAGCCCCTGTCTTCAGATTATCATCATCATTTACATTGTTTGAGACACGTATCAGTTACAAATATAAGTCAACCTGCTGCTGAGTCACTCATGACCTGTTTCACCCGTGGAAAACTCGCCTCCCTGTACAAAGAATAAAGTCCCACAAGCTTCTGTAATCTGCACTGTTACATAAAGTCCTTCTACCTGAAAGCACAGTCTGCGGTGATTTCACTGCACTGCACCACAAACTGTATTAAATAAATGAAACATGCACATTTTATCAATTCAACAAATCTGTGTTTCTGCAGGTTTCAACAAGTTAAATTTAAGACTTTTAAAGACCATTATAAATGTAATTTAAGAAATATTTCACATCCATGCTGGTAAAAAAAAAGTACATGCACAGTTTGCATTAGTGAATATTGGTTCAATGTTGTTTTGTTTTGTAGTTGTTACAGAATAATCAATACAACTGTTCTCCCTAAAACACAGACTGAAATATAGAAAATATTACAAGAAGAACTAATGGAAACAGCTTGGATACGAAGGAAGAACCGGAGCTGGAGATGAAGACTGTCATTTCAGATTAAAATGAGGAACAATCGAGCAGAGACGGACATAAAATAACTAACTGAAGGAACTGGAGAACTGGAGAGTCAGGATGAGGTTTGAGGGTGCAGATAATAAAAAACAGATATTATTATTGAGATGATGACAGTCTGCTGGCTGAGGCTGCAGCCTCCCTCAGTAACACAGTGGAGGGAGAAGGTGAACGATGTTCATCACATGGAAAACATAACTGCAAGGTTGCAATTAAAAACGGTTTTATTTTTAACTAAATGACCCCAAATAAATTAAAAAATTTTTAAACTGATCAATTTAATTCTTTTCCTCTTTTGACTGATTAAAGTGAAAGTTTAACAACTTGTGTTTCTTTTCTTTTTTCTTTTCTTTTGTTTATATATTATTTTTATGCTTTATTGTTTGTTTGTTTGTTTTTATTTTATTATTATTTATAAATATATCTTTACCTACATATTTTTATTTATTTACTTCTTTTTCTCTCTCTTTTCATCTCCTGATATAAGTATGAACGAATATTTTTTCTTCCAGTTGTTATCTGTTTTCTCTGGGCTCATGGATGTAAATTATTATTCTTTCCCACATATTGGACGGATGTACGGACATTGAGGGGACGCAGACTGTCTCCTAAAGACGTTTACGACCTTGTTGCATCTTTGAGCAGCGTCTTCACCGTACGACTAATTGTTAAAAGGAAATAAGAAGGTCCAAAAAAAGCAAGACTTAAGTTGAATTCTACTTTATAAAAGTAACATTAACCTCATAATCCAATCACCTCAAAATCACATTAAGGCCTAAAATTCAGATTATTGGGTTTTAGACATTTTAAGGACCTGCAGAAACCCACAAAATGTTCAAGCAGTCTGACATCCTGTTGGTTAAGATTTTCTATACGGCAGCTTTAAGGTAGTCAGAAAAAAACAAGGAAAAGAGCATCACTGCTGCATGTAAATCTAATGTTTGAAACACGTGGCTGCAGTCACACTTGACAGATTCATTTTAGAAAATGTTCAATTTGGAAGTTTTTGGCTTTTCAAACAAACAGCATCATCCGTCCCTGTTTCTGAGGAATTATCTTCATATACCACTAATCTGTAACAGCCGTGCAGAACGAAATGTTTCCATTAAACTCATGATGAAATTATGTTGAGTATCAAACCTGGCAAACTGCATAAAGTTTGATGCAGAACGTGTCTGTAAAATGTTCACTGAGAACAGATTTCCTCAGCTTTGTTGCCTAAATCTGAGCAGAAATCTCATGATTTTCTCTGTAACCAAAGTGATTTTCTTGCTGGAGTCTGGACGTGAACCTTCAGCTGTGGTGTTAAAGTTCTGAACTTTGTTCTTCCACCACACTGTCGACACGATGTGATTATAATCATACTGAATTTAAAGAACATAATGTGAATATTTTATACAAAGCAAGTGTTAAAGCACTTTGACTGATTGTTTTCCTGCTTTTCGTTTCTGTCAGATTAAAGTTCAATAAGATTTTTGTTTCACTGTCTCCACAAAACATCAGATACAGTCAGTGAACGGTGGAAAACAACACTGTCTGAGTGTGTCGGGCTGGTTTACCTCTGTTGGTGTGAACGTCCTCCTGTGAGACCGGAGGTCGACTGGCAGACACTTTTTATGAGATGACTGAGCGGCCTTTGGTGCCCCGGTCTGGGCTGTTTCTGGCCATCACGTCCCCGAGGACGTTTCCTCTGTATGGACTTTTAAGATGATGTTTTTGTTTCATTCAGTTTCTCTCAACTTACGTCTGCTGTTGTCATTGATTTGATCCAAGACAATTTCCTCAATGTTTGTACAAATAACGTGACTTTAGACTTACAGTCCAATTTTGTGTGCAGGTGAAAAAAAAGTCAGGTGATGCAGTATAAAGATCAAGAAACTTGAGGTGGGTTGGGTGGATGAATGAGTCAAACTTTCACCCAGAAGGCTGCAGTTTGTCGAAGTGAAATGAGAAATTCCTTTTTAACCTTTTTAGATCACTTCCCCAGTTATACTGTGCACCGATTTAATAAAAAATATACCAAAAAATTAATCGTCATTATCGTGTGCTCAGGTGAGTAAACCAACCATATATCTGACTCACGTCAATCATCTCATTTGCTACTTGCAATGTCAGGCAGCCCTCTGGGAGGGGGGGGGGTAGAAATCCAATACCGAAGAATTAATGTTTTAATTCAGTTTTCACAGGTTGCATAAAATTCCATCAAGTTAACAGTTGTTTTATTTTTTTTTGTGACTCAGAGAATGATCTGTGACCTGCTGAACCACAGTTTATGATATCTTAATAAATGAAAAACTGTCACATCGTCCTGCTCCTTCAGTCCTCGACACAGTGACCAGACACTCATTATACTGAATTATCAGGTGTCTGTAAATAACAAAACCTGTCAATAGACAGCTGTTGATCTGAGCCACACAGATTTATTCAGAGACGAGAGTCTGACGCTGCTGTACAGAAACGTTCTGACTGAACTCCAGCAGCCTCACACTCGAGCTAACGTTAGCTCTCCATCAGGAGAACACTTAACGTTTGTTGTGTCTGTGTACGTCTCCTAAAGTCCCAACATGCCAAGCTGACCTGAAAGACGTCCTTTACACCTTGTTTTTAGTCTAAATCTTCACTGTAGATCTTTAGCTTAGAGCCACGTTCACGTGCACGCGTCTGAACTGGGTGTGTGGTGTGACGGTGTGTGCACACAAGTGAACAGCATTTTATTGTGCTTTTTTTTCTGTTTGAAAATTCACTTCTGCAACACTGTTTTCAGTGTTTTGTGGACTAAAAAACTAAACCCGACCTTCAGGGTGAGGAGGAGTAGATAATGACTGAACTTTAATTTTTTGGTGAACTATCCCTTTAAGTCAAATTGTTCTAAAAGCCTGCTGGTTTAAATATGGGGTCGGGGAGGTTGTCGCGGGTGAGGGTTATCAGGTTTGGACCCAAATGCAGACAAACAGACAGAGTGGAGCAGTTTCGTAGTATTTAATGAACAAAAATGAAAAAACATACCACAGGCTTACATCCACTGAGGCAGGGAAAAAACAAACAAACGCAAAAACTTACTGGGAAGGCGAGGGTGAAAAAAGGCAACCAAAAATCCAGAAAATGCAAAACTCAAAGTCCAGGGAAAAAAACAAACAATACCACCAGGGGCAAAAACACAAGCAACAAGAACCAACAAGAGACTAACAAACAGACAAGTCGAGTAACCAGTAGAACCAACACTGAAGAGGAAGAGACAAAGGCTTAAATACACAAGGGAGAGGGAGGATACCAAGACACAGGTGAGGGCAGTCAACGACAGGTGAAAATAATCAGTGATCAAAAAAGAGCGGGAAAACACACAAAGACAGGAAGTAAAAACAACAAAGACACACAAGGGAAAACCAATACTACAAAATAAAACAGGAAGTGACTAAGAAAACTCCAAACCATGACACAGGTCATGATACATATGTGATAAAACTGCATAAACATCGATTTTTGCTTAATGGAAACTTTAATATTTTCTTTAACTCCAGTGACAGAGGATTCAGATCTGTCAAAGAAATGTGACTATGCTGGTAGTCACAACCTGCAACGTCCAACCGATGTAGTTTTACAGTAATTCACCGACATGTGGTGTAACAACCTTTATTCCACAAGCAGGAAAATCAAGTGAATTTTCTTTGTGGACGATCTGCAACTAAACATGACAGGACACAAGAGGAAAACAGAGAGACTTCACACTCAAACCTCGATCTCAAAGTACACAGTTATCACAAAAACAAAACAAAAGGAATGAAATAGCCTGTTCTAGACAAAAACTATATATATATATGTCCATTATTTTTAGTTTGCTGTTCATAAATAACAAGCTAATCTCTGCCTCTTACAGAATCTATTAATACCACACTGTAAAAATACTCTGGATTGAAAAGGCTGAAAAGTATGTGGGTGTAATCAGGACTGTGACTGTTACACTTTTATACGTTATATCACCAGATTATTAATCCTGCATTCAAGTAAAAGCAAGATTTTACTGTTGTACACTGTAAAAATGAAATTTCAAGGCAACTTACTGCTCTAGATTTTTTTTATTACAACTAAAATTCTTCAATTTTGAAAGAGTTTCACCAACTGTTAATATCTAGTTAAGATAATTTACTTTCCTTGTTTAGATAAACTTTAATGTTTTGAGTTTTAGCTACCAAAATGTATTTCACTTAAACTCAATGAAGTGAAAGTGAGTGGCAAACATTTTTTATTGCAACCATGATGTAGAGTTTTTTAGCAATCTGATAATCTGATGTTAGCTAGCTGGCTACAATCATCATCTCATTCAAACTCACCAAAATCGTCTTGGTTCCTGTTCCAACAATCACCAACTCCGGTTTGGTCAAAATAAACTCCTAATTCACTGAGTAAGATGTGGCAGTATCAGGTGAGGAGCGAGAGGGAGGTTGAACATCAGAAACCAGAATATTTTCACATTTAACTCTGTGAATTAAGAGTTTATTTCAACCAAACCAGAGTTAGTGATTGTTGGAGCAGTAGAAAAAACGAACCAAGAGAGTTTTGGTGAGTTTTATATATTGTTTGTGTCCAGTTTGAATGAAGATGATGATGTTAGCTAGCTGGTTAATGCAGCTGAGGTGATTATCAAAGTGCTCAATAACATACAGAACAAACAGTAAATACTATTAATATGTATAAACCTACGTGAAACCTAACTACAACCTAACAGTGAAGGTAAAGTAACTAAAAGTCCACATGAAACAGAAATCAGAGTGCCATGCAGACAGGGCGGGACGAGTCGCAGTAGCTAATAGCTCTGGATTAGCATTAACACAGCGCCTCCTCAGCCGTGCAGCTGCAGCGGTACTGCAGCGGCAGACTTTTCCAGTGAACACGGCCAGACTGGGACCGAACATCACCTTCGACACGGTCGGAGGTTTGATGACAGGGTTTGTTTCAATGTTTGGCTCCTGGCGCCCTGCAGCTGAATCAACTAACTTAGCTATGTGGCTAACTAAGTTAACAGCAGTTAGTGATTGGCTACTTTAGAAACAAGTAAAGCTTTATTTCCATCAAGGAATCTTTGGTACTGTAAATCCTGTCCGTCTCAGTCCTGGTCCAGCTGTGTTCACTGGGCGGTTGCTGAGTCTGGTTCAGCTGCCCGCTAACGGTAGCTAAGTTAGCAAAAACTCTTAGAAAGAGTGAAGCTGAACAGCCAGAGGACATCAGAGGGAAAACCAGAAAGCATTTCTTTAAACCAATCACAAACGTCTCTGGGCGGTGCTAAGCCCAGGATGCAGCGACGGTGCTGCTGATAGTGTTGAAGAGGAACTTGCACGTTGGAAGGTGAGTTCTGGCATTAAAATGACTATTTCACTGCAACAGAAAAGGTAACAGCTGTAGCTTGTTGTGTTCGTACTATTAGCATCCCTGACGCTACTTTGCAGTTTTGGCATGTAGGTTGCAGCTCGGAGGTTGTTCTCTTGTGTCCCGGGGACTCTGAAAACACAGGTAACACCTGCAATACCACAGGCGATGTCAGGGTTTATACCTGCAGTGTGCATCCGGTGAGTCAGAGGAGCCAGCTGCTGGAGCAGTCATGCCTCGAGCATTATCTGCTGTCACAGAATCTAACAAGTGGGCCTGTAACCATGGTAACCCCAGTATTTTGGAGAAACAACAAGATGTGAGGTGGTAAAAATCTTGGAAGACACAGTCACGTACCACACTGTTGCTAGTTAGCCTGCTAACTATTGAATCTCCACTCTGAAGATTGACAGGTGGATGTTGAAAATAGTTCGTCCTACATGATGTGTCATATTTTATTTTACAGGAAGAAAAATATTTCAATGATTTTGATATAAAAAAGAAAGAAACTGATTTCTCTTTGTATTTTTTGGCAGATATTGTTAAATATGTGCACAATATGACCGGATATGTGATCTAAAAATGTTAAAAAGACATTTTTCATTTTATCTCAACCTTATGGATGAACAAAAAAATCATAAGGGCAAAGGTTGTTATGTTGTATTGTTATGTTATGTTGTAATGTTATTACTGCACTACCACAGGAGGTAAAGAGCCATGCCGCCCTGTCAGAGTTTATTTCACCATAATGACCTGCTCACTGTACGTTATCACTCGCTCGACTGCACGACTGAACATTTCAGAATTTATCAACAATAATTCCTGTTTAATTCAGTTCTGAGCAGTTTCACCTCTGTCACAGTCACTCTTCTTCGTAAACATGATGAAAACTTTTTGCCTGACTGCTTTGATTTGCAGTCCGTAGATCACAGCGTTCAGCGCAGGAGGAACCACGTGGTACAAGATGGACGCCAGCTTCCTGTGGTCTGACAGCTGAGGGAAACGATGGAGGATGATGATCATGCAGCCTGACACGATCATGATGATGTACATGGCCAGGTGGGTGGTGCAGGTCTGCAGCGCTTTGCTGTTCAGCGCCTTGTTCTTACTGAGCACGCACACGACGGCGATCTTCAGGTAGGTGAGCGTGACGCTGCCGATGGAGGAGCCCAGCAGGACCACGGTGAAGCCGAGGCCGTAGATGTTATTGATGAGGACGCTCTCGCAGGACAGCTTGAACAGGGAGGCGTTGTCGCAGAACGGGTTGAATATGATCCACCTGCAGCGCGACAGCCGCACGCTGAGGCCGATGAGGATCAGTACCAGCACTAACGACACCATCCACGCCGACACCGACAGCTTCACCACCATCCCGTTGGTCATGATGGTGGCGTATCGCAGAGGGTTGCAGATGGCCACATATCGATCAAACGCCATGATCATGAGCACCGTGTGGGAGGCGCTGGCGTGAAAGTGAGCACAGAAGGCCTGAACGACGCAGTCATGTAGTGGATGAACCGACCTGAGCTCGGAATAAAAATGTCACTCAGCAGGCGAGGGATGATGGTCGTCGCCCCGAAAACATCGTTAATGCTCATGTTGCAGAAGAGCAGGTACATGGGCTGGTGGAGGCTCCTCTCCATGGTGATCAGGACCACCAGGCCGATGTTAGACACCATGATGAAGATGTAGATGAGGAGGAGGAGGACGAAGGCAGGAATGGAGGACTGGGGGGTGACTTTTAACCCCTCCAGGAGCAGAACATTTGTACTTAAAGTCTGGTTCTCCATCATGCAGAGGGTTCATTTAAAGCTAGTGAGGATGGGAAAGAGAAAACTGACATGAATGGCATCAAAATAAACAATTTAAAAACTTTGTTTTTACTTTAAAAAGTTAGTGTTCAGTTTTAAGTTGCCTGAAAGTGAAAAGACACAATAGGTGCGTTTACATGGACACTTTTCCTCTTTCCGATTAAATTCATTCTGAATGAGTCTTTCGGGTTAACTGTTTACATGTGACATGATCTAATCCGATCGGGTGTTTACATGAGCCACTGCATTTATTCAGAACAAACCGAATAAACTCGCTGTGACGTTTGCAGTCAACTTTTGGCGGTCAAATTTGTTAAAAACAGTAGAAGAAGAAGCTTTTACTTCCGTACACAACTGTCAAAATTCTCCTTCGCTCGTCCGTCTCCCAGTTCTTCTTCCCTCTCCTACGTACCTGTGTCAGAATGGATCCATATCGTGTGCTTCAGTCTTTAGTTGTTTTTCTTGTTTTCTCTCTGCTTAAGCTACAAGCGCAGCAGTTTCTCCTCCTCCTGTGATCTATGCGAGGGGATCGGCTACAGCAGGACCCTCACATAGTAACCACAACAGTTCACTATATTTATTTATTTATTTTATATTTATTTATACATTTTCATATAATTTTGCTTTGCAGCCGCCAGCTACGTCATCACAGAGCATGCGCGGTAACGGCGCAGCCACACAACAAACCGATCGAGTGTTTACATGACATTTCTTTCAGTTTAAAGAAAGGTTTATCCACCTCTCTGAAACTGAATGAAATTTCATTCGGTTTGGGCATGTTCCTTCTGATTGAGGTGTTTATATGGAGTAGTTTTATTCGGTTTGGGCTTTTAAACCAAATAAAACTGGAATATTTGTGTCCATGTAAACGCACCTAATGAGGCAACTTTGTTATGATTCAAAAAGTTTCTGATCAAAGTTTCTGATATTAATTCAGCTGTACTCAGGTTGAAAACTCACTTCTTCTTTTCATACAAAGATCTTCCAGCTGTGTGACTGTTGTACATGTGAAACCATAAAAAAAGGATGGAAAGGACCTCAGGAGAGTTTTAACTCACAATGCATGATGGGAAGTCTAATGTGCTGATCATGCTTCTTTAGAAACTTCATGTAATGAGTTTACTGAACTAGAGCTCTGCCCGACTGAGACTGTCCTTAATCAAATCAGATTATTTGGTCATTCTTTTTTTTTACAGTGCAGTGCCAAACCAAACATCTCTTCCTCTTTAAAAAATCTCTCTGACTGTATTGATCCTTTCTATAATGTTGTCAGAAACTAACAGGAACAATCTGAGCCTGTCAGAGACCGACCACTCGTTTATCTTCTCTCATCAGTCAACAGACACAACATGTTTTTAATAAGAGCTCCAGCTAATATAAAAATATATTTATTAATTCCTCAGGTAAATGTTCTCCCTGTGCATTTGTGTAGCTTCTATCTGTTTTATGCTGTAACTGTGATGCTCACTGACTGATAAAGAAAAAGAAAAGTCTGTTGGACTGGAAGAATCTCCGTCGACTCTCAGGCTGCAGCCCTGGACTGAACCTGTTCACTACATTCATTCAAGTCAAAAGACTTTATAAGTTCTGAAGTATTCTGCAAGTAAAAACTAAACATTTTTGAGTTGAATTAACTTGAATAAATAAAACTTGTACATTGTGCATTGTGTCAATGAGAACTGAATTGAATTAAATTTCTGTTTGCAGATAATGACGGAGTAGATTTAATCTACAGAAAGAGTGAAAGAGCAGCACCTTCAATGCAAAAAATAAACAGAAATAGAAGTGAATATTTTCAATCTGCAAAAATTGAGTATATTAAAAATATTTTCTGTGATCTGGAGATATGAATTATAATACACAACAATATACAATATACATGTTTAACTTGGTTAAATGACAAATTATTTCAAGTAATATATGAAGTATGGTTTAACACAGTTAAACAATATTTTTTAAAAAGTGCCCATACTCAAATAATAAAACCTTTTTTGCCTTAAAAATAATATAATGATGCATAAATATGTTCACACAATAATCAGGCAGCAGTTTCATTAAATATATGGTGACTTTAAAACAGATTTTTGAAGTAAAAGATTTGACTAAACACTTTATTAAATGTTTCATTCTTTTTCATTTTTGTTGAAGATTTGATTTTAAATGTTAAAATAAAAATAAAACACATCACACTGTATACTGTTCACAGTAATGACAACATTAAAGGGATAGTTCACCCAAACATGCAAATCCAGTCATTATCTCCTCACCCTCATGCAGACTGAAGGTCGAGTTTTTTTTGTTAGTCCACAAAACAAAACTGGAGTTTCACAGGAAAACAGTGTTGCAGAATCTCCTGAACAATGGAAGTGAATGGTGACCAGTTTTCAAACGTAAAACAAAAAGAAAACAGAAAAAAAAACAAAAAAATGCCTCCATACTGCTCGTCTGGTGTAATTTAAGTCTCCTAAAGTCTCAACATGCTGTTTTCACACCGTCACACCACACACACAGTTCAGACAGTGTGCATGTGAACGTGGCTCCAAGTTAAAGATCTACAGTGAAGATTCAGGATAAAAACATGGTGGAAATAACATTTTTGTTGTCAACTTGGCAGGTTGGGACTTTAAACCCGACCTTCAAACAGCATGAGGGTGGTAGATAATGGCTGGATTTTCAATTTTTGGGTGAACTATCCCTTTAAAGGTGTTAATTTTAAGGATTCTTTTCTTTTTGTAATATAAAAGTAAGAAAAAAAACTGTTCAAGTAAAACCTCACATAAAATCAGGTACACTCTCAGATTACACAGCTCTGTGTCGGCTTCAGCTGAAGGTTTCAGGATCAAATTAATAAATATATGAAACTTCCCAAGCTGATAACCTGCATTAAGACAATTATTTTTGTTTTACACATTTTGTGGTATAGAAGCAAAATAAAGTAAACATCCAAATTGAGCAGTGCATGTCAGTGTGTGGAAACGTCTGCCTGAGGGAGCCTTCAAGATAACCTGTGAGACATCAGACTCACATCTAAGATAAGATTCAAATGATATCAGATGAATTCAGTATCTGTGCAGTAGAGAGTATTTTTGCAATATTTCTAAATGATAAAAAGATGATCAGCATCATTCAGAAAACAAACAACGTTTCTAGACTGTGTATAAGTGTGTGTCTCTTGCTTACCTGTGCTGACATGAAAACTCCTCCAGTCAGACCCGAGGTGGGCTGACGTCTTTTATAATGGATGAAAGGCCTCTCCAGGGTCGGATGTTCAACGCTGAACTCTGGACAATTTGTTACCAGGCGACTGCCGACAGTGTTACACGAACAACACCATGTTTCCTTCTGGTGGTTTGGAAGCTCCTCAACTTATAAAATCAAGATTAAACAACTTTTGTCACTTGTTTTTCAAATGAAAGTTCCCTGTAAAATGTTCCACCCTGGTTTCTGGCTGCAGGTTTGACGTTTGTAGGACAGGAGGCCAACGTGTTTTTGTAAAATTGGTATCTGTGATAATTCACAAATGTGAATCAGTCTGGAAACTCTGTTTATTTTTGATTTCCAGGGGGAAATCCAGATGCATTTTGATCAGTGTTGTTTGGCCAAAAATGCACTTGAATAGACCCACATCCAATCAGAGCAACAGAACATGTGATGTGTCGGTGCTCAGTCTGTTTCCAGGCAGGACACAAAATGGCGGCCACCTGGTCACAAAGTCTGTCGTTTTACAGCAATTCACTAAAACATGTCTTGGAAAACATTTGAGATAAAAACAGACAAATCAGTGACAGAATCTTGCCTCATATTTGATCATATTTGATCATATTTGATCACTGCACAGGCATTGTGCTGTACGACCCTGCTGCCTGGACACAATTGACCCTTCGCTAAGCCCCTCCTGCACACAGAAACTGTCCAATTGTAGCTTAGCAACTGTAACTAGGGCTCTGCAGGCCTGTCAAGCTTTGCATTTCTCTCCATAGCTGTGTCCCAATTCAGGGTCTGCATCCTTCGAAGGACGCATTTGAAGGCCAGTTACGTCACAACACTGCGCGAAGGCCTGTCCCAATTCATCCAAATTCGAAGGATCCTTCAAATGCGCGCTTCAAATGTGTCCTCCTTCTCAGCCGTTGGGTGCCGCTTCGGAGGATGCACCGCTACTATCCTTCGCAGGCTCCCGTATCCCAAGATGCTTTGCGTGCTGCTGCTGCTGCTCAGTCGAAAAAAGTGAACTGAAATGGCGGCATCTAGTGGGGATTCGACGTATAAATGTAAGTATTCAGCTTTATATTATAACAAAATATTCGGTTTTTACTCACATCCATCCACTGAACATCCAACGCCATATATGTTAAACCAAAACCCCAAAATTCAGTTAAAATATGTGACTATTAATGCTGAGTAATGGTTAGCTTGATGCTATAAAAACTTCACTTTCAAATGTTTGAGGTTCAGAGGTTGTTTCATATAATGTACATAAAAAGACCCAATAAATTTATATTATTTTATGTTGATTTAAAATAAAATTTATTTTATTTTTACAGACTGTTAATTCTAAAGTCTAGTAAAACGTTTGGAGTGAGTAAATAAATAAATAGATAGATAAATCAATCAATCATTATGATTTTTTAAAAAATATTTTAATCCTTTTTCTTTTGTTGTAACACAAAATATGTTTTATTGTGTTTTAGGGAGCAAAGAGCAGACAGAGAAATTCATCAGGATGAGAGGGGCGAACCAGAATTTATTTACAGGGGCCAAAATTCGGCGGCAGTAGGGTGGAGGTAAGGCAATAATAAATAGGCCATTTGTCAGTGTCCTGATGTCACTTTTTGTAAATCTTTGCATCCTCGTGTTAATGTGATCTTGTGCTTACCTTTTCTCTTGTTTCTCTGTGTTTAGAATCGTACTGGAAAAGATGGGCCTGTTGGGGAAGGTGGAGCCCCAACAGGCAAAGAAAAAATGGGACAATTTAAAAAAAATATATAAGGTAGGTACAGATTTGAATGATGATGTGGAAACGAACTTATATTTGTTATAACCATCCAAATAAATACATACTTTGCTGAAAGTTGCTGACATGAATGATTTCCACTGCCTTAGGATTGCAAATACCCAGGGACAGGAGAGGGGGTCAGCGGGAAGCCCACCGCTGCAACCTGGCCCTGGTTTGAGGTCATGGATGAGGTGTTGGGACAGAGGCCGTCCATCGCCCCCCCTGTCCTGATAGCCTCACTCCCTGATGACACACCAGGGCCAGCTGCAGCGGTGGGTCAGCAGGAGGAGGAGGAGGAGGGAGATGAAGAGGGAGAAGAGGAGGAGGAGGAGCAGCCAGTCCCGGGGCCCGGAGGAAGAGGAGGAGGGAGAGGGATGAGCTGCTGGACCTCTTGAGGGAGGACATGAGGCAGCAGAGGGAGGCGGAGGAGAGGAGAGAGAGAGAGAGCCGGGAGAGAATGGAGAGGTTTTTCTCTCTCCTCGAGAGACTGGTGGAGCGGCGTTAGTTTTGTTTATATTGTATATAGTTAATTAGTTGTAGTTATTCATTTTAGTTATCTATTTATTTAATTTCAATTTATATTGTATATAGTTATTTCATTTTATAGTTATGTTGTTCTGAATTCCTGCTGTAAATAAGTTTTTATGTTTTAAAAATTAAATTATTGTTATATTGTCACATGTCATCTTGCATTTCGTACTTACAACTTAAGTACAATTTATAAAAGTGTTAGCAAACAGCATCAAGTGCTACTTTTCAGGGACAATTTAAGACCTATTACACTTCTCAACACTGATTATAAATTGCTGTCAGGATGTATAGCTGCTAGACTTAAAAATGGTTTGTCACAACTTATTGATGAAATGCAATCTGGCTTCCTAAATGGAAGATCTATTCACAACATACGACTGGTTTTGGATCTGATCGATTACAGTCATGTAGTAGTATCAGAGGAGGGGTTCATTCTCTTCCTAGACTTCTATAAGGCTTTTGATTCTGTGGAGCACCCCTTCATATTAAGTACTTTAGATTATTTTGGTTTTGGTGAAAAATTCATAAACCTGATTGGTATGTTAAAGATATTAATAGTTGTGTAGCTTTGGAACAAGGTACCTGCCCAAGATTTCAGGTAAATAGGGGTATTAGACAGGGTTGCAACAGCTCTCCCTTGTTATTTATTCTGGTAGCCGAGCTATTATCAATTATGATAAAAAATAATGGTATTGAAGGAATAAATATTTTGGAAAGAAATATAATAATTTGCGGGTGATACAACTTTATTTAAAAAAAATAAAGAGCAAACTCCTAAAGTATTAAACTCCATCAACATTTTTTCCAAAGCGTCAGGCTTGAAACTAAATATTGATAAATGTGAAATATTTGCACTCTCAATATGTAACATTTCGGTCAAAAGTCAAGTGAAATATTTGGGTATAGTTATTATCAAGAATAAAGAAATAAGGGAGAGGGAAAATGTTTGTAAAAATGTGGATAAATGTAAAACTATTCTGAACTCTTGGTTACAGAGAGACATTACTGTATTTGGGAGGGTTCTGCTTTCTAAAATGGAGAGTTTGTCAAGAGCTATTTATCCTGCCTTTTCACTAGAAATTTCAGACAAAATGACTAAACTTATTAATAATTTAAACTTCAAATTTATTTGGAAGAATAAATGCCAGTACATCAGAAGAGCTGATGTGGTCAAGAGTATCGAAGAGGGCGGCTTAAATACTACTGACTTTCATTCAATAAAGTAAAAAAAAAAACTGATAAGTGATTTGACAAGTGATTTAATAGAAAACAAATCTTGACATTTACAACTATTTACACAATTACAACAGAACTGACTATTTACAATTTACAGATTATTATTAAAAAATATGTACAACTATAATTATGAACAAAAACTATTATGATTAAATAGATTATTAATGAAATTCCTAATTATTTACAATAACAGGCTGAACAGGAGTCCCTGGCAGTGCTGCTGGGATGGATGGGATGCCACAATAAAGACCCTGGTGTCTTCTGTCGGCCAGTGGGACATCATCTGGGGTGGCATTCAGGGTGTTTGGGGGTCCGGTCTCCAGTGTCCACCACATCGTCCTGGGTTTGCAGGGATGACTTGATCGACGGCTGCCATGTCACTAAGAATTTTTTAAGAAAGAGGCAAATTATTATTACACAGTTTAATAATATAAATATAATGACAATAAATTATTACAACAAACAAAACCATCTACAAAACACTTCAAGTAGGAATAATGGCTTTAAAGTTATGTTACTTACCAACTAAAGATAGTCATGATCAGGGATACCCTCCTCCAGAGCAGACACCTCTGCAGACAGACGGTCCCGCCACGGCGCACCACTGACGGCCTCCAGCCCGTTCTCCCCCTCATCCTCCGGCATGACATCCTGCACCTCATCCTCTGGGGGCATGATGTCACCAGCTCCCAGGCAGATGTTGTGCAGGACGGCACATGCTGTTATGACCTAAAATGAACAAGAATTTTTCATTCATTTTGATTTACTCTGTTTCAGTACTCAAAAATAAGAATCATGTTTTGTGATGACTTACCTGAGGCACAAAGGTGTGGTGCACCTCCAGCGCTTTAAAAAAAATGGCCCTGAACCTGCTCTTCATCATTCCAGGGCACGCTCAATAATAGAGCGTGCCCTGGAATGATGGGCATTAAAGCGCTGGGCTCCCACACCTTGAACAGGCTGCTTGTAGGGAGTGATGAGGGGGAGTGGATGCTGGAGGCACGGGTACCCGCCGTCTGCAAGGATGAAGTGCCCTGGAGGAGGGTAAGCAGCCTGTCTGTACAGTGGGCTGTGCAGGAGTACTCTGGCGTCATGCACTGACCCCGGCCAGCCCACGTACGTGTCCAAAAAGCGGCCCTGATGGTCAGTGACTGCCTGCAAAATGATGGAGGCGAACAGCTTCCTGTTCATGTAGCACTGACCATCAGGGCCGCTTGGTGGCTTTATCCTGACATGGCAGCCGTCGATCGCACCAGCAGCTTTAGAAAAAGCTTGGTGTCTTGCCAGCCCTGCAAACCCCCGAGTTACTGCCGCCAGGTCTTCTGCGCTCCTTGGAAAGTGGATGACCTTCTGGCGAATGGCCACCACCTCCTCAGTAACTCGGTGGACGATCCGGTGGACAGTGGAGCGAGGCATCCCAAACACCCGTGAAACCACCCTGTATGATGCCCCACTCGCCAGCCAGAAGAGGAACACCAAGGTCTCTAGTGTGGCACCCCATCCATGCCTCCGATCCTGGTGGAGCAGGTTCAGCAGCACTGCCAGGGACTCTCTGCTCAGCCTGAAGTCCTGCCTGGTGTCTCCTCCATTAAAAAATCTGTCCAGGACAGGCACAGCCAGGTTGACCCTGCAGTACATGGGTCTGGTCTGAAGGAGTGGAATAAGAGGAGAAGAAAAATGATTAATTAACCCTCTGTTACACCTTGACACATTTATGTGTTTTTTGAATTTTATTTTTAACATATCTCATCCTTTTCTTGTGCAACTAGCTTATAATTGCATCAGGATGTGTATTTTGTGAGTTCTAACTTTTTCTAATGGATTTTTTAATTTCCTAACCCATTGTCAACAACGTAAACAAAAAGTATAGCACTCCCACACCTTCCACAAAAATGTGCGCATTGAAACCCATTCAAACCACTATTTTTGATCCTGCTCTAAAAAAAGCATATACCATGCAACTTCTTATTTCTTGGTTTCATTTATGATTAATTTAACATTAAGGTCTGAGGTGAAAGATAAAAAGATTTTGGAAATCATTCTATCTAGGCTTCTCAATCTAGTTTGGATGATTCATGACCAAAATATGTAATCTATTTTAAATATTAAATCAAGATCAGGGTTTATTAATCAAGGTGATATGGCATTAACCACGACCCGATCTACAGTTAACCTGTCTAGCATTAACGTAATGTAGGCTTTTTGTATACCAGCTACCCCTAACTGTTAATGAGCTAATAATAATAACATTACTGTGGGCTCAAATAACAAGTTTACTTGGGCATGGTCCTCTCTCAGCCGGAGATATACAAGCCGCCGGCGCCGACGGAGTGCGTAAAAGCTCCTCTCCTCTTCCTCCAGAGCGAGGAAGAGGAAAAAAATAAACAAAATCACCTCCGGATCCATTTTCTTTCTTTCTTTCCTTCTTTCTTTCTTTCCTTCTTTCCTCTCTTTCTCTCTTTCCTTCTTTCTTTCTTTCGCTTTCTTTCTTTCTTCTTTCTTTCTTTCTTTTCTCTTTCTTTCTTTCTTTCTTTCTTTCTTTCTTTCTCTCTTTCTTTCTTTCTTTCTTTTCTTTCTTTCTTTCTTTCTTTCTTCTTCTTCTTTCTTTCTTTCTTTCTTTCTTTCTTTCTTTCTTTCTTTCTTTCTTCTTCTTTCCTTTCTTTCTCTTCTTTCTTTTCTTTCTTTCTTTCTTTCTTCTCTCTCCTTCTCTCTCTTCTCTTCTTTCTTTCTTCTCTCTCTTTCTTTCTTTCCTTTCTTCTCTTTCTTTCTTCTCTCCTCTGTCGATCTTGTCTTTCGCGGGCTGGGCCGGCAGTTGGTGACGTGAGGGGAACGGCGGTGACGCGACCAGGAAATACTCCGAAGGCTAGACAGTCCCATTTGGTTAACGGGGAGGACACATCCTTCGAAGGATGTGTTCTCCGAAGGACGCGGACTTCGGAGGACACATCCTTCGAAGGATGCAGACCCTGAATTGGGACACAGCCCATGTTGAAGTGCTTTGCAGGCGACTCTGAGACCAGCGACACTCAAGAGCACACCTGAGGGGGACGGATTAAACTGTCTGTACCTGTAATGTAAGCTGCAAATGTTAGCATGTCCAGCTAACTGACGCTAGCTTACTAGCTACAGTAACTTTACAACCAGCCAAACTTATGTTACCACCGAGTTTGCCAAACTCATGACTAATTCACAGCGTTTACATTTGGATTTGTAACGTGGAGAGTTTAGTCCTAAAACTTCAAAAGACATCTGCATGATGCACGACCATTAATTCACTGGATCAGTGTAGTTACATACTTTGAAACTCTATTAAATCAATGAAATATCAAATTAGATGACAGCACACTGAGCTGACTGTACAGTGAATTTATTGAGAGCCCGTGGCTTCTCCAGTTTCACTCAGCACAATTACATGAGTGCACACAGGTGTGATGAATATACCTGGATCACATGACTAATTATCACAGTCAGCTCACTTCATTTTTTGTCCTGCAGCTTTAATATATTTCAAAAAAATAAACATTTATCCAAGAACATCACAATTTTGTACAAAATGACATATAACAGAGAAACAGCGAGATTAATAAAGAATTAAAAGAATTATACACATTTATTTCATTATTTCTTTCATTTAAACTGATTCTGAACAGGAAATGACTGTGATAAAAGAACATCCGCCTGCTTCACTCCTTCATCACTGCAGTGACTCGTCTTCATCAGCCTCCTGCAGGTTTATGTAAGTAGCTACACTTTATTTTCTTAGTTTTAAGTTACAGTTTATTTCTCTCCACCACACATGCACATTCTGCAAATAGGGAAAAAAAAACACCCTGCCTTCTTTGCATTTCTTTAAACCAATCACAAACCTCTTGGGCGGAGCTAAGACCAGGATGCAGCGACGGTGCTGCTGCAAAATAATGTCGATGGGGAACTTGTTTTGGTGGAACATTTGCACGTCTGCTTTAAGTGACTGCATCGTTACAAAAGAAAAGCTAACAGCTGTTAGCTCGTTTGTCTGCAGCGCAGTGAGTCAGACCATATTAACAGTGACTTTGGTTCTGGTGCTCCACAGTGTGGGTCTGTGCTTGAGAAGAAATTATAGTCTGCTGCTGTGTGTGTAGTTCTGCTCTGGAATACTTTGTTTATCATCATCTACAGCCAGGGTTCTCAAAGTGCAGCTCGTGGACCAGTGATGGCCCTTGAATGTGACAGGAAATAGCCTGCATTTAATAAACCACTCAGCTGCTGGTGACTTTGGAGAGAGCAACATTTGGCTTAGATAGCAGCGGTTTCCTGTCAGAAAAGTCTGTCTGACAGCAAAGTGAAGTGGTGAAAATACTCTAAATATAGCATACAAACTTAAACTGATATTGATTTATTTTTATTGCTTAGCTTCTTACACCAGTTCTCCTGCTGCTTCTCCTGCTGCGTGTCGACCGCCATCTACTGCAGGTGATACACTGGCTGTGGAGAAGAACCTGAACAACTGTATTAACCATAACTTCATCAAATATATCAAAAATATACTGGATTTGAATCAGTATTTACAGTTTTTATGTTTTTATTACTTCACTAACATGCAGTCATATTGTATAAACATCCTCTGTGTCTCTCACCCTGTGTTGGCCTGTTATTGTTCTTCCATCAGAGCGACTTTATTGTTGTGGAACAGAGTCGTGATTCTCTGTCTGACCTCTTTAATCTGCAGTCCGTAGATCACAGCGTTCAGGGCGGGAAGGGCCACGTGTCCCAGGACGGACGCCACCTTCCTGTGGTCTGACAGCTGAGGGAAGCGATGCAGGATGACGATGATGAAGCCGGACACCAGCAGGATGACGTACACGGCCAGGTGGGTGGTGCAGGTCTGCAGCGCTTTGCTGTTCAGCGCCTTGTTCTTACTGAGAACACACACGGCGGCAATCTTCAGGTAGGTGAGCACGACGCTGCCGATGGAGGAGCCCAGCAGGACCACGGTGTAGCTGAGGCCGTAGATGTTATTGATGAGGACGCTCTCGCAGGACAGCTTGAACAGGGAGGCATTGTCGCAGAACGGGTTGAATATGATCCACCTGCAGCGCGACAGCCGCACGCTGAGACCGATGAGGATCAGCACCAGCACGAAGGCTGTTCCCCACGCCGCCACCGACAGTTTCACCACCATCCTGTTGGTCATGATGGTGGCGTATCGCAGGGGTTGCAGATGGCCACGTATCGATCGAACGCCATGATCATGAGCACCGTGTGAGAGGCGCTGGCGTGGAGGTGAACACAGAAGGCCTGAACGACGCAGTCGATGTAGTGGATGAACCGCACAGAGTTTGGTGCTAAAAGATCTCGGAGGACGTGAGGAATTATGATCGTGGCCCCAAACGCATCATTAATACTCATGTTGCAGAGGAGCAGGTACATGGGCTCGTGGAGGCTCCGGCTCCTGAAGATCAGGACCACCAGGCCGATGTTGGACACCATGATGAAGATATAGACGAGGAGGAGGAGGATAAAGGCAGGGATGAAGGACTGCAAGGTGACCTTTAACCCCTCCAGGATCAGGAAATCCTGCCTGAAAGTCTGGTTCTCCATATCTATAAAGCCTTTTGCATGAATATTAACTGTTATACAGTTAGATATACAGTGTTATATTTACAGAAAAGCAACAAGATGTCACGACTGTTCTTCATTAATACCTCAGTGAAGTCGTCACAGTGGAGCCAAATATTTCCACATCACATCACATGTTGAAATTAGACAGAATCTTATTACAAAGAAATGTTTTTACTCAGAATTTGTTAGAGTTAATTTGTTCTTAAAAAGTCTAAAATCCAATAATCTGAATTCAAGGATTTAAAATGTCAATAAAATATTAAAACATCTTAAAAACTGGTTGAATTGCAAAGTTAACTTTTCTAAAGTTGGATTCAACTTCACTCTCATTTTAAACGTGTTTTTGGGTAAAAATGTATTGACTATACTGTAACAAGTACAAAACAAAACCAACATTCAACCACTGATGCAAACTGTGCACGTGCTTTGTTGTATGGACATGAAACAAACTACATTCATAATGGTCTTAAAAAGGTGTTTTTAAAAAGTCTTAAATTGAACTTGAAACCTGCAGAAACCCTGGAGAGGCATCCAGGATATTAAAGGGATAGTTTAGTTATTTGAAGTGTGGTTGAATGAGGCATTTATCCACACTGAGTGTGTTACCTACACAAGATGTCAGTCAGCACAATATCAGATTAAGTGTGCGCTATATTCAGAATGTTTTCACCACTTTACCTTTCTGTCAGACAGCCGCTTCTGACAGGAAACTGAGGCCAAATATGAGTCTGTGCAAACCAACCAAACTCTGTCTGTTAGTTTGTTTGTGTGACTTCTGTGTTTTCAAGGTTTAGTTTGGATTCAGCGAACACACAAGTCAGATGTGTCATTTCTGTCAAACTGATCAAAGCATAAAAATTAAAATAACATTTAAAGGTTTCAGAAAGTTTCCCAGAAACTGTGTCTCCAGGATTAATGTCCCAGTGAACAGATTCATTCCAGAGTAACAGTGACACTGTTTCTGTGCAGACACCCTGTCAAGGTGTGTAAATGACTTCCTCTGACCTTAAAACATTGATTCAGATCAGGACAAACTCCCTCAGAAAGAAACCTTTAAAGAGAAAACATGTAGAATGACCGTAGGGAGAGCAACAGAGGAGGGATCCCTCCACCAGGACAGACAGATTCATTGATGTTGAATTTTTTAAATGTCATTTATCAACACTGAGAGCAGCACAACACAATTTCATTCATCTTCAGTGTATGAGTGAACGCAGGAACAGAGACAGAAAACAAGGTAAAAAACATCAGAAACTGAACTGAGCCTTAAAATGAGCCTGAAGATAAAATGTTCTGTGCACAGAAGAAGCTCACGGTGTCCTTCACTGAAGTCAGCTTCTCCCACAGATGAAGGACTCGTTCTTCTCACAACATGCTGTCAAATCTTCTGCTGTTTTTGGAAAACGTACAGTTGAGTCACATTTCAATCAGCACGACCTCTGATGGCCGAGACAAACACTGAGGCAGTGACACAAACCGGCCTCCACCCAGACCTCAAGTCACACAGCAGACACTTTTATTTGGTGCATCAGTAAACGTCAGCTGCTGCGTCACATGGCGACAGGTCAGCTGTTGCCTGGCAACCAAAACTCAGCACCCAGCATCATCATCATCTCTTGATTAAACATATTGGCATAAAGAGTGAGCATAAACCAATAAATATTTTGGTTTTGTATGTTTTGGACGCACTGATAACTGTGCTGACTGGTTTTGACCTTTTTTTTGTTTGAGACTCACTGAAACAAAGTGCATCGTTTTTTCTTTAAAGGGGAAACACTTGTAACAGACTGAAGTTTGTGCAGAATAGACATGAGGCTCAAATGTAAATGCAGCAGATCACATAGATAATTTGGAACAATAAATGTTTGTGTAAAATTGCCATAGAATTAAATGTTTCAATTAGTATTTGAAAGGATCACAAATGAAGTCCTAGTATATACAGTATGCTACATTATTCTCAGTTTGTGACAATAAAAGTTTGCTCATTTCCCTGACACCACTGAGAGTCGCTCTGATGCTCTGATCTTTATTTTTAGGGGGCAGCTCAGAGTTTGTTTCAAACTTTTGAGACTAAAAAGAGGATTTATTTTCACTTCTGCCTCTCAACCCTCTGCAGCAGTGATCCATGAAGACATCGTGACCCACAGACGGGCCAGACGAGAGCTCAACATTTGTTTTTTAAACTTTTGAGATTAAAAAATGTATTTATCTTTACATTTGTTTATAATTCTGTGTGCAGGAGCAACCACAGAGGACCTGAGCGCGCTGTTTACAGTGAGATGATTAGACTCTCTGTCCATGTTGACTGCTGACTGGAGGAGAAATGTATTTGAAAGTCACGGAGTGAGAGTGAAGAGAGGAGGGATGTTAAGGAAAGAACTGACTTCTCTGTTGAGCACTGTCAGTATAAATACACACACGAGGCGCCAAGTCACCCTGTGTCACACTGATTTGCATTTCCATCACAGCTTTTAACGTGCCAAGCTATGCCGAGCCAGGCCTGAGGTGGACCCACTCTGGAGTGGGGCCAAAGCGTGCCCAACTCGTCTCCGAGCGGGCAGCGGTCGGTGGCGAGCCTCCTTTTCTCCCCCTTGAACAAGCGAGCATCGTGATTCTCATCTAATGTGTGTGGAGGAAAAATGTAGTTTCGCTCCTCTGTCGCTGTTTGTACTCTCAGGTATCTGCTTTATTACACACAGCTGATGTCTGTCGGTCCGTGCCCGCTCATGATCGCCTCGGTAATCTGTTACACATGTGCATGAAGTGTGTGCTGCTTCTGGTAGGAGGGGCTCAGGATGGAGAAACCTGAACCTAAGTCAGATGATTTCAGATTTTTAGGCTTTCTACCTACTGCAGCCTTAAGTTGTCTCTTTGTTCTTCATGACAAGGCACTGTTTTTGAAAACGTCAGTTTCTAGCTAAATGTGGAGCAGTTCGATGTTGATGGTTTCATCTTCATCACAAAAATTCACTTTATTAGTTATCAAAGATTTCATTTGACAGTTTTCTGTAATTAGAAAAAAATGTAAATATTAAACCATTTTAATTTTGCCTCCTTAAAGCTTCTCAGGTTCTGTAAGTGAGCATAAATGTATAAAAATGGAAAAAATGCTGACTGACATCAGTCTTTATACTGTAGTATAAAGACTACAGTATAAATACATATTTATATATAAAGACTCCATTATTTTGAACTCATCAATGAATATTGTGTTTTACTGGTAATAAATGTGATTTTTCACAAAACCAAAGTTTTGTGGTTTGAATTAATTAACTACACTGTGTGAAAATTGTTGACATGATCAAGTTTAGGAAGTCTTAAATTTAAAACATTTTACAATGATGAGCTTTTTAGTAAAAGAACATCCAGTGGTTGTCACACTTACTGTAGTTTGAACTACAAGATGTAGTTTAGTTGGTCTTATTGAATACAGTTCAGTAACAGGCCCAACAGTTAAAGTGATATTCCACTATAATAACCCACTCAGTATGTCCTCACCTCTATGCTGATGTGATGATGGTGAAGATCTTCAGTTCACTAAACAATCCAAGTGTCCGTGAGCCGCGACATTAAAATTTAACCACAAAAGACGCCATTTACACCATGTTTTTAGCCGAAATGTCAATTGTAGCATGTAGCAGGTAGCATGTAAACATGGCGTCAATCTCCGAGACTTCGTATATCTCTTAATGGATGAACATGTGAAAATATCGCAAGATCGACACTTGGATTACACCACACAAGCAGGATGGAGACATTTTGTGTTTGTTTTGTGTTCTTTTTTTAACATTTTACCCGTGGTCTCCATTCACTGCCATTGTACTGGATTTGGCTGCAACCCTGTTTTCTGCTGAAACTCCAGGATTGTTTAGTGAACTGAAGATCTTCACCATCATCACATCGGCATAGAGGTGAGGACATACTGAGTGGATTATCATTCTGGAGTGGAGTATCACTTTAAGTTATATTTACATAAGTGAGTGAAGTCAGTGTGATGAAATGTCTTTATGTTTGTATTTATAAACACATAAACACAACGCAAAAGAAACAGCATCATGTTGATTTTAATGAATTTCATTTGTATTATATTCTGCTCAAATAATAATAGGGCTAAACAATGTGGTGAAAAAAAACATATTGTGTTTGTTATTTAATGATTTTTGCATCACAATTTTTATTGTCACTGAAAAAAAAAAACTTTTGTTGGTGTCTGAACCAAACAAACATGTTTTGTTACGTGATTATATTGATCAATATTGTATATTTAAAATGACTGTGGTGTGATTTTTATAAAGTAAATCTGTAGACTGTAATATGCAGCTAGTTTAATTTAAAATGGTATTTTATAGAATTCCTCTGCAAGAACCCAAAGATGCAATTATTCTGTACAAGAATCTGACCTACATTTAAAATAATGCAACTGTAATCTGTGTTCAATAATTCAATGAACTCCACGTAGAGCAGGAATATTTATTTACAATGTTTTATATTTTCCTCTGTCCCACTGTTTCATTAACTGAATATTTTGTCCATATTTGATGTTAATTGACTTCAAATATGTGAGTTTGTTTAGAAAACTGCTAGTTTGCCTGAATTTTTCAGGAATTAATTTTAATTCAGAGAGTCTTTCTTTTAAAACCAGACAGTCTAGTCATCCTTATCTTCCTCGTGTTAAAACATGTCTCGGACAGTTTTCTGTCAAATATAAAGGCCCCATATTGTGGAATGATGTAAATCAGCTGCAGTCAGTTTCTCTCAGTGTTTAAAATCTGAAAACATCCTGCAACTGGCATTTGTTGAGGTTTATGTTTTCTGAGACACTTGTGTATTTCAGATTGATAATTCTGTCTGGGTATATATGTTTATGTGTTGTTTTCTTATTTTTATTCATTCATTCATTCATTACTTGTTTCATTTTTTCTTCATTTCTTTTCATCTGTGTGAGACCGCGGCTATAAAAAAGGTTCTGAATCTAAATATTTAGACTCTAATTCAGTTTATAACTGAGGAGACACATGATGTAGGCTTTTAGTCTCCTTTGTTATTATTTATATTGTTTGTGTTTTAATATGTGCTAAATAAAAATCAAATCAGTCATATATATTATAGTCTGATGCACATTGGTTATTTTTATTTTCTTGAACATATTTGCTGCAGATTAGAAAACAAGGAACCCGTCTTTTTTTACACACTTGTGTAAATAGTTCTGTTATATTATTGTTATACTATTTTGTGATATATATTTAATAGAACATAGATATGTTTATAAAGTGATTTTCTATTTTCTTAGTTTCTCTACTTTTTTCTATTCTTGAATGGGAGAAGTTTCCTGCCGGGGATCAATAAAGTATTTCTGATTCTTTAACAGATTTTTCTCTGCCTGTGATTTGAAAATTGCTCTACTGAATAAAGTCTGTGTCTATAAACTGAGTGACAGATGGTGAAAATCTGATATTAACAATACATTCATCCATCAGAGTGCATTTCCTTTTTTAAATGATCATCTGGGTAACATTTAAAAAAAACAGAACCCTGAAAGCGTCACTGACACCAACAGACTGCTTCAGTTTCTACACGCTGCAACCGCCCACACTGACGTCTCCTTCATGCTTTGTGTGCTTCATCATGTGGTCACATTCACAGTTTTTTTTATCAGACACCACAGGTGTGTAAAAAAAAAAGCTTATGTTCAAACATTTAGTGCAAAACCATACAAACAGTCTTTTTTTTTTCTAGAGGACAAAAAAAGGATTGAATGCAGGTATGGTTTGACCAGAGGAGTTAAATCTCCAGTTGAACCTGGTGTTTAGTGTTGATGCTCAGCCCTAAGAACTGAGTCAGTCATTAACAATGAGGATAAAGAAAAGCTAAAAGTCTTCAACCTGCACCTTTTTGCCTTGATTTGTTTTATGCACTGTGTTTTTTGAGTTGCAAAAAAGACTAAAATAAACTAAAATCAAATAAATTATGCTTTTTAAAAAACTCATCTGTATTTATGTTAAAATTATGGCCAAACTTTTCTGAACTGGAACAGTTTTGACATGAATTTTCGTATCTCTTTGGACTGAACTCCATAAATAATGGGGTTGAGGCTGCCGGGGATGATGTGAAACAGGATGGCAGAAAGTTTCCTGTAGTCTGAGTACTGAGGGAAACGATGCAGGAGGATGATGAGCATCCCACATAAGAACATAATGAGATACACAAAGAGGTGAGTGCTGCAGGTCTTCAGGGCTTTACTGTTCAAAGACTTGTTCTTACTGGTCAGACAGACCACTGCGATCTTAGTGTAGGTGAGAACCATGCTGCCTATAGAACCTGTGAAGAGAACCACAGTGAAAGTGAGGCCGTAGACATTATTAATGAACACATTCTCACATGAGAGTTTAAACAAGGAGGCGTTGTCACAGAAGGGGTTTGTGATCATCGTCCTGCAGCGGTTCAGCCGTATGGTCAGACCGAGCAGAATCCCGACCAGAACAAAGGCCACTCCCCAGGCAGAAACTGTCAGTTTGATCACCATCTTGTTGGTCATTATAGCAGCGTAGCGCAGGGGGTTGCAGATGGCCACATATCTGTCAAAGGCCATGATCATGAGCACAGTGTGAGATGTGGTGCCGAACATGTGTGTGCTGAAAGCTTGAACGACACACTCATAATAACTGATGAGGCGCTCAGAAGGAGGCCGCAGAATGTCTATCAGCAAACGAGGCACCATGATCGAGTTTCCGATCATGTCGTTGACTGGCAGGTTGCAGAAAAGGAGATACATCGGCTGGTGGAGGCTCGCGTCAATGAAAACCAGCACCACGATGCCCACGTTGGCAACTATAATGATGATGTAGGAGAAAAGAAGAAGAAAAAAAACAGGGTACATGGAAACTTGTGTGACCTTTAAACCCTCCAGCTGGAGGGTAAAACTGTTGAATGTGTAGTTCTCCATCAACCTGAAACAAAAGAAACATTCCAGTCCAGGTAAAAGAGATCATATTCCAGCTAAATGTTCTATCATGAAGGTTTCTGCAAATGCAAAAGACAGAGCTTCATGAAAAGGTTTGCCAATTAGGTTTTCACATGCAGCAGATTTACAGGTATAATGGTGCATCACAACAAACACAGTAAGAGAAGATGTAATGAAAATTTCAACTCATAAAAGACTGAGGACAATTTGGACATATGTGAATTAGTCATGTGATCAAATCATTAAAGCATTTAAATATTACCTTCTTACTTTATTATCTTGCTCTATTATCTGTCTGCAGTCACTAAATCTCCACCAGCCAACCTGCTGCCAGAAGAACCTCCTCAGCCTCCATCTCAGTCTTTATAAGGCGGTTTAGTTGTGGGTGATGTCATCTCAAGCCGTCGATTTTGCAGCCATGGAGACGAGGTCAGCCTCAGACATCCTGCTGCTGTTTCAACATCCTGCGAGGGATGACTTCACTTCCTAAGACGACCAAGTAAATATTCACCTGCAAGTCGAAAAATATCAAAGCAGAGCTCGTAGAGGAGAGGAGAGGTCTGCACGCTGTTAGGCTCCAGATAAATAGTTTAATTCTCCTTTAGGGCATTGCTTCAATCTACACCATCTTCTTCATGCAATTAAAGAGAAAAAGAGGTTCTTCATGTAGAACCAGTAATCAACTCAAATCAGCGTCAGATACTGATCAACAGGCAGCAGGAAACAGTGCAGATCTCCACCAGGCAACCCGACAACAATATAACCTAATACTTTGATTTGTAATTGTAATTTAATTACATATTTTGCGGTGGCAGCTGGTCAGTAGAGGGCGCTGTCCCACCTCTCAACAGATCCTAGAACTGAAGTGAAGAAGACTTGATTACTGTGTAAATATATACTGTATATTTATTTAAATGAGGAAAATATTGTGTTGTTCGTGATTAAAATGTATAATCTGCAATAAAAGGTGTTGTTAAAAATGTTTTATTACGTCTAAAGTTATGGATAGGTCACGTGTTTCCAGCCTGGGGCGCAATTTTTTGTCTCATTGACTCTCACTATAAGTTGTTCATGTTCAGTTCGATCCTCTCTGTACAGACAGGAGCTTGGTGGGGCGAACAGAACCAGCATGATATACACACTGTCGACCTCTCGGTGGCTCGATTTACATCTGACAGTTAATGTGATAGAGTGAGATGTGTTGATAGTTGGAGTCTTGTGCATCAACTGTTAAAATAGAGACATAAAATCCGTAAAGTCACTAAAGGAGTTTCAAATGTAGAAGATTAGAAGAGAAGCTCAGAGTTAAAGAACCTGGAGCTGATCAGGCCAATGTAAATTAACAATAATCAACAACAGATTGAAACGCAAAGGATGATGACAAGCTGACAGAGAAACAGAGAAACATAAAGACTAAATGGACAATGAACTAATCAGACTCAGGTGGAACTAATGCTAATAAAAAATGGAAGAAGTAAAACCCCGGCCCATGACAGTACGTGCTGTATGTGATGACGGGTGAAGGTTTGTCCCTCTTGAATGGACCGGAGCCTGAAGGTGGGGACCATGACATCGAGGTTAAATACTGTTTTTATCTGGCAAAGATCTTGATTTAAGTTTTACTTGACTTCTTTAAGTGATGCAGGATTTTAGCTGCTGGAGATGAAATTATTATTGTGTGTCAATGAGCCACAGAAACAGTAAATTAACTTGGTTTGGGTTAAAGGTCAAAAACAGGTGAATAAATGTGGTGAGATGATTGCTGATGTGGTCTGAGCCATGCTGAGTAATGTATTTTACATTAAATGTGACCTCACTGTTTGTTTGCTGTTGTTACAGTGACGGTGAGTTAATTACGACCCATAAGGTGAAGAGACTCTGCAGGGACGCCTCATCTATTCCCGACGTCCCACCTCAACACCAGCTGATGTGAATCAACAAGCTTCTGTCTCTGTTCAAACTCAACAAACAACATCAAGTCACCAGTTGGATCAGAGACTGTTGGTTCTCCCAGAGGGTTCTCGAACAGATCAAACTTTAATGCCGTTACTTTTCTTACAACTTCATACAAACCACAGCTGAATGAACTTTAATGACACAGTTGTTTAAATTATATTTGCATGAGGTGTTGTTGGTTTTTCCATTATGATTTAAAGGATTGAACCATCTGGACTGACCTGTCCCTGTCCCCTGTCCACTGTCCCCTGTCCTGTCCCTGTCCCCGCTGACCACCCATCACTTCCTGCACACAGCAAACTATACTTGTTCTCAACATAAACTATGTGTCAGTTAATTTGTGGTAATCTGATTAAACACAACTTCAATTAGAGATATTAATTTAATTTAAAATGATCTAATTACTGTTTTGACAGATGGTGCTCCTGAAAGATGGAGCCACAAGATTAGATAACATATACAGTTTATATTGTACTCTAATAACTCTACAATTAATCAGATTATTAAAACCAGGTCCTGGGACAGTTACAGCCTCACCTCTGGTTCAAACACCAAAACTAGTATTAAATATATCACATAAGCACGTCCTATACTGCCATCCAGATATCATTTAGAGTTAAAAATCCATCCATGACTCCAAACCACACAAGTACTTTCAGTTTCAGTGCTTGATGCAACATGTAGTGTGTTTTATTTACTTTAAAAAAAAAAAAATCACCAAATATTATGTTGTGTGAGACATGAAACCATCTGGACTTTAAGGTCTGAGCTTCCCAAAAAAGAAAAAGACAAAGAAATCTAGAGGAAGTACAATGTGTACAATATAGGTTTTCTTCATACGAAAATGAATAATCAGTGTTATTCCTGATATGTGATGGAATACTGTGAGGATTACCACAGAATCTGAACTCACACACACATGATGATTCATCCTTCACATCTTACCAATAGATTTTAACAGAACAGCAGCCTGTGGAGATCTGAACTGTGTTTTTTAGCCTAGTGTTTGACTGCACTGTGTAGAGTCAAGTTATCTAATTTCTGGAGATTAATATTTGATATGCTTTCCATAGCTATTGTTAAATCCTTAGAAGTGACAGCCTCCCTCGCCTTATTCGGCACGGTGACACAGAAGCTTAATTTAAATCATAATACAATAAACCTTTTGTCTTTTGCCATGTTGGTGGTCAGACAACAAATTTTGACTGGGTGGAAAGATTATAACTCGCCAACATTTGCACAGTGGATTAAGGATATGTTGCATTTTATTAAACTGGAGAAAATCAGGTACACTGTCAGGGGGTCAGCTGACAAGTTTATACTAATATGGCAGCTGAGTCAAGTTGATGTTTTAGGCTCTGATGATTTCATGGATGACTCGCTTTCAGTGTGTAGATAGGCATGTAGGAAACAAAATGCTGGAAAGATCCCTGAGATGCATTTTGTTTCTGAGTATGTTGCATGTTGGTGCCCCAGACAATAAGGAGGCAGCTTACAACTTATTTACTTTATTTTTTCCCCTTATTATCTCTTTTTTATTTACTTTTTTTTTTAGTTATTTATTTATTTTAACTATGATTATTTTTTAGGATTTGTATACTTGTTCTATTTGTTTATCTATCTTCTTTTTATAGGTTAAGTTGTATACCCTCTGATGTTATCATGGGTGGAGGGATTTCTACTAATGTGTTTATTCAGTGAATTGTCAAGGCTGAATTAATGAAAATTCAGAAATAAACTTTGTTTTTTTTAAAAAAACTGAGCAAACGCATTGAAGAGAAAGTGAATGATGTTTAAAACTTTTATGTTTTTAATTAAAACCATTTAATTGTCAGACACCAAAATAATTTTTGGAGTTTCTTAAACTGAAAGATTCAAGTTTATCTGAAGAAGAAAAGTAAATAATCTCAACGAAAGATTATAGGTCGGTCAAAAAGTTTGAGTTGAGCTCAAAAATCAAAAATCTTTTGCAGTATATTGCCTTCAGATTTTTTTTTTCTCAAAAATAAATCAGATCATAAGCTTGACCTTTGACCTTGGATGTGTTAAAGTTGTTTGAATGATGAATCCCCTGCGTGATCCGTCCGATAATTATTCTGCTTATTTTATGTGAATTGTTTGAGTTAAACAACAAACCAGAGAACTGTTGATTTATTTGAGCTGTTATAATGTTTTTTACTGCAGTCTGCGGCGCTATGACAGATTACAGAGCAGTGTTATGTCAGAGTGCTTCATCCTACCCTGTGTGTGTATTGTGTCTGTTATTACTGGGCAGTAATGAGCTCCTGGGTGTCTCACTGACCAGCAGGTTAATAGAATTAAAAGGTGCAGTGAGGCGTTCAGGGAGTATTTGACAGGGAGCTGCTCTCTATCTCTGGAGATATGCATTCTCTGGAGATACAAACACTGGGTTGTGACCCTACAGGTGGGTCGCAGGAGCTTTTATTTGGGTCACCAAATAAATAAAAGATTGTGGAAGAAATTCTGCAAAATTAAGATTTATATCTGCAGTTCATCTTAATAGAGTAAATAAAAAAGTCTAAATTCTGTGATTTCAGCTTCTTCAATATGAATATTTTCTGGTTTCTTTGCTCCTCTCTGATGGTAAACTGAATAGATTTGAGCTGTGGACAAAACAAGACATTTGAGGACGTCATCTTGGATTTTGAGCAACATTTTTTGACATTTTGATTTGGGTCATGATGGTTTGTCATTTTTAAAAGTGGGTCCCCACAAAAAAAGGTTTGGGAAACACTGCTGCAGAGATTCTATCCTTCTGTCTTTACTCTCACACTCAACTTATCTCATCCAGTGGTGCCAGATTGGTTTGATGTTTTCCAACCTAATAATCTGCCCAAACTGATGAAAAAACACTCAAATATTATTTATAATAAACAATACAAATGAATTCATACAACAGGGGTGTGGTTCATAACATTTTTTTTCAAAATGACATCATATTAAAACAACAGTTTATGTGTTTACCAGTAGGCTAGAACACAGATGGGCTCACAGTGTCTGTGGGTTGTACTGGTGCTGGTGTGAGTTTCCAGCATGACACACAGTGTGGCTAATGTTAGCAGTGCTACGTTAGCTACACAGAACAATTGCTAATGTTAGTTACACTAAGTAGTAGTTATACTGCTACTACTTATGTCAGTTTACTTGAAGTTTTAGCGTGAAGTGTGAATCGCTACATAACAAAGTACATTTAATGTCCATAATCACCACTATTAATGTAAATGTACAGTCATGTAAAACAAACAAAAAACAAAAAACAAAAACAAGGAGCAGCTGGACAAACAATAAACCTGCAATGACCATAAAATATAATATTAGGCTGGACTGGGGGAATAAACAAATGAGTTTGCTGTTTCTATCCAGCTGACCTTTATTTTGCTAAAATTTAACTTCTGAATTTTTTTTTTATCAGTTCCATCCCCAATTATTGTTAACAATTGATTGAAAATTTTATGGTGGGGGGCTTGAACTTTTGTTGGCTTCTGAAAGGGGGGCATACTGGAAAAAGTCTGGGAATCACTGGGCTAGATAATTCCACCACACTGAGGTAGTCCAAGAGAAATAGATAGTTATCTAGTTACATTACTTTATCAGTTACATTACTTATATCAGAGTACAACCATGTACATGAGTCCCTGTAGATCCCAGGAGCTTTCATTACGTCCTCCTGTAATCAGTGTTCTCTGTTTTCTAAAGAACATCTATTACTGGTCCACTCCCAGTGCTCCCAGTGGACTAATTACCATCAGGAACTGTTGATAAGTGTTTTGTTGTGAAGCAGCTCACAGTGGACCTCATTAATGATCAGAAACATTAACTCATTACTGGCTGCCGTGGCAACTGGAACACACGGTGATGAAACTGGTGGACCATCAGGGGGCAGTGTGGTCCCCTGAGCTCCCAGCATGCAACAGTTCAAACAAACTTTTGGTTTCTAAACACAAACAAGCAGTTCTGAGCTCCATCAGGGTCTCAAATGAACAAACACAAAGACGTTACACAAGTTTCATTCAAGTAATGTTTTGACACTTTGTATTTCTTCACACAGGCCTCCTGAAAATCTCAAAATCACATTTACGGGGATCTCAGAAATTCAACTAATTATATTTGCTCGCTGAAACATTGAAAGATGAGCAGCAGACCTGTAGCTGCCATTGACGACAGGGATTTATTTTTTTCAGGGACTGTAAGTGCTGTTACCTAAATTACATGTTCATGATAGACTGATAAATAATTCAGAAGAGACATCATAAGTTAATGCAGTACATTTATTTGATGTAAGGTTAAAAGTTGTTTCAGTTTGACATAAATTTGAGCTTTTGTCTTAACTTCTGTTTGGCCTGATTGAGCCTCATAAGAACATAAGATAAGACAAACTTTATTGATCCCACAGCAGCTCAAATACTACAGATAGAACAGTGAGTGAGTGACAATAGAATTATAGAAATGGATAAAATATTATATACATTAAAGAAAAATATATATTAAAGAATTAAAAAATATAAAATATAAAGTACTAAATTTAACAAAACTATACACTCAAGAATATACACAGTACATCTTTCACTTATACTGATATATTGACATATATGGGTCCATATGAATAGCTGTGCAGGACAATTGCACACAAGTTGTAATACACACATGGTGTGTTAAAAGAAAAATGATGTAAAACAGTGTTGCCTTGCAAAGGCAGATTTGATTGCACAGAATATTAGCAGCAAAAGTTCACAGTGACGATACAAGAACCACTCGTACAGACAGTTTTGTTCTTAAGTGGTGTGTATGAGTGATTTAGGAGAACTTGTATTTTGAATTTTCTATATGATACGAAGACAGATTACGAGGTGCAGACCTGTTGTAGACTCATGTGCAGTCAGTCTGCTGGTATTCAAACCAAAGTTTTTCACTAATGACTGAATATTTCATTAATCTAAAGACAATTAGAGCATAAAGGATAAATCACACTTCATAATTGTGTTGACATTATCCTGTTTGGCAGGATTTCAAATAATAATATGATTGTGAATTTACATATAAAGCCTCTCATCATTAATCCAATGACGTATTATTACCTGCTGCCAGGTGTACAGGACATATATATCTGTATATGCAGGCTTATGGAGTCTCTGTCCAGGGGAACATCCTCACTTATTCTGTCCTCTGACTCCATGATGAAAACTTCCTCTTAGCCTCCTCCTCCTGCTGCAGTCATTGATCTCCTTACTGTAAATAAAATAAATATAAAATGAACACACTGTTATTAATTTTCAGCTGTTCTGTTGGTGCATGAATTAGCCTATAATGCAACATTAAGTAGCTCCACATGGTCACCTGCAGTCCAGTGAAAGCTTGATTTAATTGATACTTCCTGTCTTAGATTTACTGCACGATAGCTGATGCTTCATAAGGTCACTGTCTGTGTAGATTATTCAATGCATAAACATCTAGCTGTCAACATATCTACATTTCTATTCACCTTTGAGAAACGGAGTGTGCAAACCAATTTACAGTCTATAGACCCTTTTACAGCCAACGTCATTGAAAAGCTGCGTGTGCATTTTGGCAACAGCAGCAGCAGTCTCCTCCAGTCATCCAGACCAGTTATCAGGCTGCAAAGGTTGAATTAAACCACCAAAATCACCAAAACATTTGTTTATTGAGTGTATGATACTTCAGAATTGATATTCCAGTGGTCGATATAAGTTGCTTAAACTTCCGAAAAATTGTGACTGTTTCAGAGTAATTGGTG
Organism: Lutjanus argentimaculatus; assembly: GCA_034769285.1. Classification (NCBI taxonomy): domain Eukaryota; kingdom Metazoa; phylum Chordata; class Actinopteri; order Lutjaniformes; family Lutjanidae; genus Lutjanus; species Lutjanus argentimaculatus. The sequence continues at coordinate 267,782 of JAWZSL010000004.1, read as the reverse complement.
GCGTCTATGGCTGCAAGTTATTAAACGTGTTGATTAGACTGAGAACATGATTAAAACTGATCATGTTTGCAGTGGCTCATTGACAAGCTGCTGTGGTCCGTCGTACTTCTGTTACCAAGATGCGCGCGCAGCTTTCTCATTGTTTACAAACTGTAAAAGGGTCTGTTAAAGCAGGGAAAACTGAATGAATGTGAAAAAAGATGGAATAGAATAAGGCCAAGTTTAGAAGGATGATTTGTTTGTTTGTTTTTTGTTATTTGTTTTGTTGTTATTGTGTTGTTTTTCTTGTGTGGGGTGTTGTGATTTTCTTTTCTTTTACTGTCCCTGTCCATAGGGTTTTTTTGCTTGTTGTTTGTTTTGATGGTCTATGTGTCGGCCAGTGGTTTATGTTATATGATGGTAAAATGTAGTTGTGTAGTTTGTATTGTTTAAATAAACATTTAAAAAACAACAACAACAACAACAAAAAACTGTTGTCTCTCTATAAATAATATTAGAAAGAGTTCAGTCTGCTCCTGTTCTATATCTCACTTATTACAGTTTGAGATTTTTCATCACTTTTTGTTTTCTTTTTTATTTCAGTAAGTTTTTCTTTTTTTGTCTTGAGTTTAGTTTTTTATTTTTGTTTCAGTCAAACTAAAATATTTCCTCACACTTTTAGTTTTAGTACACTATAATCTTGTTGTATATGAAGAGAGCTTGTGTGTTTATTTTCACACTAAACACAAATGTGTGTGTGTGTATGAGCCAACACTGTCCAATAAGAACACAAAGGATCAAAGTGTTTAATAGTAAGTGAATGATGATAGAAAGGCAGCATTAAACAACACAGACAGACTTTAGTGTGTAAAATATGCTGACATGAACAGTGATGAGCAGCAGGACAGCAGAGACAGAAGACAACATGAGTTTGGACGTGATGGACTGATGTGTCCATCTGGACTGTAGCTCCCTCTAGTGGTTCCTTTCAGTCATTGTGTCCAAACTTAGGCAGAAGCAACAAAAAACACACACGATTACAAGTTTACCAAGTAAACAAATGTGAACACTGAGGAGCAGAAATGTTGTCGTGATGTGTCGACTGTTTGATAAATGGAAACACACAATCTTTTCAGCCAGGATCTCTTGAATGTGGTTGTGGAAGAGAAGTGAAACAGACGTTTAAAGACTGCAGGATATTTGACATTTGATCGATCCACTTGAAATTTTCTTTTTCTGATTGCTTACACACAAAAAATTAAAATAACACACAGTTAGTGAAACCTTACACCCAAGGAGCAAAACCTCAGCCCAGATCTTCACAACTATAAGCACATTTTCAGCCTCACACTTTTTGCAAAACACTAAATACAGTGTTTTTCAGATCACTAAACACACTCCTCTACATTAGACACACAAATCTAATATCATGTCACTTCTTTGCCCTTTCAAAACACTGCCTTTCAAAATAAAACACAGTTCAAACAGCTGATCAAACAAAGCTGTCAGGTGTTCAGACACTCAGCTGCTGAACTCTAAACTCTGCAGTCAGACATGAGAGCTATAAAGAGGCAGCAGGTGAGTTTACCTGAACCAGATTTATCAAATGATCATCATTGGTCGACCACGTTGTAAACTTTAGGTTGATATATAAGACCAGGGGAGAAATATAGAGTGAAACAAAGCTGAATGAATATGATTTATGTAGGGGAAATAAACAAATAATGGTTTACTGATTCTATCCTTCTGAACTTTATTTCACTAAAATTAATCCTTTGAATCATTTTTTAACAGTTCCTCCCCCAAATGATGTTAATGATTGATAAAAATTGTGAGGTGGGGGGTGCAAACTTTTTTTGGCTTCTGAAAGGCAGGCATGCCAAAAAAAAGTTTGGGAACCATCCACTGCCCTAACAATATCTCTTAAAACCCAGACTTTTCATAAAAAGTAGAAATATTAAACATGTTTTAGATTGAGTACACCAGCGTCTAACTGGTTCAAACAAAGTCAGATCATGACTAAGGCGTGTGTGTGTGGCAAGCCGTTTTAACATTTAATAGCGAGGCTGGATATGTGTTGCAGATATCCATAATTCAGTTCTTCCTATTCAAAAATAACATTTCAGATATCCACAACGTCATTCTTACTAGGACAAATGACGTCACTTTTCCCATTCATGTGTATGGGGTTTGTCATTACAGATAGTCATAATTAAGTTGCAGATGTCTACATCTGAATTACAACTATCCGTAATTCCAGTTCAAGATATCTTCAACCCAAGATATCTTGAACTGGAATTACGGATAGTCATAATTCAGATGTAGATATCTGCAATGTGAGTTGTGGATATCTGCAATGGCCATATGTGTGTGCAGTATGGTGACAAAGTTGGGTTTTTACTCATTTTTGTATAGTTTTGAGTTTCATTTTGCAAAAGACCTGAGCTGTTCTGCTGCCTGTGTGTGTGTGGTTGTGTGAAGTGTGTGTAGTGTTTTCAAAATAGTGCTTAAAGTGTAAGTGACATTAGGACAAAGAAATCAGAGTAAACGATGTTTTTTTTTTAGCAAGACCCTTAAAAACACTTTTTTTAAAGTGTCGTGTCATATGACGTAAGAAGAGGAACACACTGTGTGAGTCTGCCTCTGAACAGTGCGCAGTGGTATTGAGTCCGAGCGGTTGTCTTTTGGTGCGTGCATATTTTTTAGCTAGTTTTACAGTGCAGTGGTGTTCATGTTAAAAGAAAGTTTGGATGGTAGTACACTTCAATTTAATTAATTCATATTCATTCATGTCAACAGAGGAGAGCAACAGAGAGACAACTGGGGAGAGAAATGTCACGTAAAAGTGAAGGTGTAATGAATAAAAAATATAAATTAAAACGTATGAAATGTGCTCGTGTATTTAGAGGGGGGCAGGTGGTGAAGTCCACTTTTGGGAAAAAAGACCCCCCCCCCTGCCAAGGCTGGCTACAGGCCTGTAATTGATATCTGAAGATATCACGCAGCTCATCACATTTTTCCTCATATACAAAGAAAAAACGGCTTGTATTTCAATTTTTTAAAAAAAATCAATGTTTTTGTTTTTTAATGTCCATTTCTGAAAGGAAATTCCAGTGACAAAAAGGAAAAATAAAATGTTCGTGGTCTGTTTTTTCTCTGTTGCTCCTGTTCACAGGCTCATAAACTGTATCACCCACCTCTTTTTAGCGTTTTTTAAAATGATGCAGTGGGCAGACTTAGACTAAAGTCGAGTCCAGAAGGGAACCCGAGACCCGCGAAAGACACTAAACTAACACTAAATAACAGTTACAGCACAAATAACAGTGAAATAAATTTTGATTTTCAGAAATATGATGATATTTTCTAACCTGAGAAAAGGCTGCTGTCATCATCATGAGACACATCAGATCTAGTGTTTTATATGGATGCTGTGATCTCCGGGGTCAGGGACGCCCACACTGCCGCCTGATGACCTCGTCATGGGGTCACACAGGCGGTCGAGCACGCTGCATCTCTCTGCTTTCAAGTGTATCTGTGTGTCACCAAATGCTTCCCCCCTTTACACACAGATGTTTTCACACATGTTGGACGTCTCTCCAGGTGTTGGACTGGTTTGTAGTGAAATACAGCCACACTTTAGACCGTTTAGTTTGGTTTTTAACTGTGTTTACTGTGGCTACGAGCTGACGGTGGGCTGCCTGCTACAAGAGCCACGTAGAGAGAGTGTTGATGTTAACTTAGGCCTGAGAGAGTTAGTTTAAAAACCTATCACCATAGTGAAGTTTCATATCGGTTGATACTGATTATTTTTGATCATGTATGTTGTGACTGATGACATGTTGTGTCCTCCAAAGGGTGGAAGCAGCTAAAGTGATGAAGTGAGTTTGTTGTTTCTATAACATGATAGTGGAAGAAGGACTCAGAGAAGTAGAATATTTCCCTCTGAGATGCGGTGGAGTCGAAGCAGCTGAGCAACATTTTGACCAAAACTCATTTTAATTCAGTTTGTTCAAACCAAGAGAGACGCTCATAAACACATCATGTTAAACAACACACACACACATGCACACACACACACACAGGTTCCTGTATGTAGAGGGGAGGAGCAACACTGACCATGTGATCCAGTAACATGAGAACAGGGAGAGAACCTGAAAGTGAAAGAGTTCAGTCGGAGCGTTCAGGCTCCATTTTGTGTTGACAGATCAGAGCAGACGGAGGAGAACTGAAGGCTGAGGCAGGGCAGGGCTCCAGACTAACTTTTTTTTTTACTAGGAGCACAGTGGCCCCTAACTTAAAATTTTAGGAGCACAAGCAGAGAATTTAGGGGCGCACACTGAAATCGACTTGCAAAGTAAATATTCACATTTCCTCTCATTTTCACTGTATTACTGATAAATACTTGAACAATAAATCATGTTCTCATTAATTTAGTAGGTTGCGTTCAGTTTTACACCGTTCTTCCTTTGTAGAGTGATTTGGCCTTTAAATTTTGTAGAAGGCAGTTCTTCCTTGGCAATGAAATAGGCCGTGTTAAACTTTAATATTAATTCGGCCTCCTCGGCACACTGGTTAGCAGCCTCTTGTCTTCTAAATGCAACTGGGAGTGGAGTTGCACTGTCATTACACAGGTCACGGCACATTTTATGTTTCAGACTGGCACTGTTTGCTCAGAGTGTCGTGTTTTAATTGTGTGGTGCCAGTATTATCAGTGAATTTCATGTTCCCCGCATGTTGTGGGTATCGACAGCAGAATTTGCAGTTCATTGAATTTGTCTCCTTGAAATACCTCAGCCAGGTGAACTCGCGCAGCCACTCATCGTGAAAACAGAATTTCTTGGCTTTTTTCGCCACGACTGTTTCCTCGCAATCTGAGTTGGACTCATTATCAGCATTTGTCTCCTCTGGAACACGAGGTTTACTGGGAGAAAGTAAGAACTGAGAGTCCTCTTCACCATTGTTCATTGTTTACAAGAGTTATGTGAAACCTGTGGATTCGTGCGATAACCCCAAGACCCGCCTCTTTTCACACATAAGCCAATCACAGCAGTCATTCGCCCCCACTCTCACACACATTGACCCGTCTTCTTCTTTGGTGTTCGTCTCCTTTCGTCTTCTTTTGGAGTTGATGTCGGTTGGCAAACCAGCTCATTTGCACATTACTGTCAACTACTGGGCTGAAGTGTGGAGCAGAAGTTTGTCAGCAACAAAAAATATTCAATAATAAAAAAAAAAAAATCTGCGAATTTACTGGTCGCATATGCGCGAGTAGATGAAAAATTTACTCACACTGTCTCAAATTTTAGTCGCAAAATGCGACCATTTAGTCGCAGTCTGGAGCCCTGCAGGGTGAGTGTTAATACAACATTTAAATGATTTTACTGTCAAAGTGTGTGAGTCAGTTTTCTCCCTGTGGACTGTAGAGGAAAGAAATGTTAGAATGAACTCAATTAAAGAAAAGTGAGCTGTTTTTATTATACTGTACGCTCTGTGTGTGCGTGTGTATTTGTGTGTATGTTACTTCCTGTGTTGTCTCTTGAAGAAACTTGTTTCTTGATTCTTGTCCTCTGAGCTCACAGTCAGTGTTCCTGTTTCTCTCAGACTGACCTCAGATCAGAAGATGAGTGTTTGTGTGGAGGAAGAGGAGGACAGAGCAGAGTCTCCAGTGTCCAGCTGTCTGTCTCTGAAGAGTGACCTGTCCAAAGATCATCCTCCAGTCTTCAGTAATGAACCTGGACCCTCAGACACAAAGTAAGAGAACTGATAACTAACTCATTCAGTGTTGCTGGTAATGTTGTAGAGTAACATTGTGCTTCATGATCACAGAAGGTTTTTGTATCACGTCTACACTTACCATACTCTCACCGGGGGAGGACAGTATGTTTAAACATTATTAAATTAATCCTCTGACAAACTTCCACATTTCACAACAAGCTCTAGTTGTCACATCTGTTTTATTTTTATTACTATTATTTTAATTTAATTTTTTTTTTTTTTTCGTTTGTGTTTTTTCTGATACCAGTACCAGCATGATATTTTTGAAAAGGTACCGGTGCCTAAATGGTGCCTGAACTGATACTTTAAAAAGAAGCACAAAATGACACTCGACGACATAAAAGAGTGACTTTATTCATTGTTTTATTACCTGTTAACAGTTTAAAGTTGACTTCAACACATCAAAACACCAACAAACTACAGACAGAGAGCAGAGTCTCCAGTGTCCAGCTGTCCGTCTCTGAAGAGTGACCGGTCCAATGATCGTCCTCCAGTCTTCAGTGATGAACCTGGACCCTCAGACACAAAGTAAGAGACTGTTTTTACTGTAAACTGACCTGATGGGAGATGATTCATTAATGATCAGATAAAATGCTAAAAGATTTATATTCATGATGCAGAACTATGAGTGCAGATACTGTTTCAAACTAAGATGGATTTTATTTTATTTCTTTAACAAAACACCTGAGAACCTCCATTTCATCATTTAAACTTTAATTAATTATTCATATATCTTTGCTCTAATGTTGAAGTCACTGTAAAGATTTTTAATTATTCAAAATCTGAAAGGAGCTTCAAATGTGCACAGATTCATCCATGTATCCGTCCGTGTCCGACCCCAGAGGGTCTCTGCTGGGGGTGAATTGGTGACATTAATCTTGGTGCCCACCTTGAAACTTGACTGATTGTAGAGATCTTCTGAGCTGCAGCTGGGTTGAAGATGTGTGTGAAGCATCCACGTTTTAGAATTTGTTGCTTCTTTGCAGCATTATTCATATTTGAAGCATCCTCTGTTGTCATGGTGACGGCTTTGTGTTCTATCAGAATCAGATTTGTTGGCCAATCATGTGAAGACACACAAGGAATTTGACTGTTTGTTTCTCTCAGTGAACTTACACACTAACAGACATACAGCAGAACAAGAACAACAAAGTTTAACAAAGTCAAGTCAAATCAGTTTTTTTTTTTATAAATCATTTCAGTTTTCTGTCAGCCCTGTGATGAACTGGCCACTTGTCCAGGGTGTACCCCACCTCTCGCCCAATGTCAGCTGGGATAGGCTCCAGCCCTCCGCGACCCTCACGGATAAGCGGTTACAGAAAATGAATGAATGCATTTCAGTTTTCAGTGCAAAGCTCACAGTCTCACCTCTCATCAGTGTAATCATGTGATCTCCCAGGTGCTCATGCAGCCCTGCTCCTCAGGTGCAGCAGCTGTTTGACCTTTGCCGAGGTCTTTGTGTGTGATCTGTGTGATCACCATGGATGTACTATAGAGAACTGGATACAGCGTTGGCAGCAGGCCTCCATTCATTCCTATGAGAGCTGCTCAGTGGAACATGAAGCCAACTTCCATGTTGGAGGTTCCACATTGTACAGCCTATAGAGCAGCTAGTGACTTCCTTCTGCTGAGTGGCTAGCTAACAGGTTTAATAATAATAATACATTTTATTTGAAAGCGCCTTTCAGGACACCCAAGGTCACTGTACAGAAAATATAAAAACAAAGATATAAAATACAAGATAAAAGACAACATACAATAAATAGGGAGGGGGACTGTGTGAAGCAGTTTAGAGAGAGTAAGCAAGTCTGAACAGATGAGTTTTGAGTTTAGATTTGAAGATGGGCAGGGTGGCAGAGTTACGGAGGTCAGGTGGCAGTGAGTTCCAGAGTTGGGGAGCAGAGCGGCAGAGACGATTGATGGAGCGCAGGTGGAAGTAAGCAGACTGGGTGATGTTATTAATGTGAGATTGAAAAGATAGTGTACTGTCGAGGATGACACCCAGACTCCTAACCAGAGGGGAGGGGGAGACTAAGGAGCTGTCGATGGAGAGAGAGAAGGTGTCAACTTTAGATAGGCTGGATTTGGTGCCAATGAGTAGGAATTCAGTTTTATTGCTGTTTAGCCTCCGCTAACTTGAATTAGATCAAATGATTTAATGGTGCAGCTCTTCTAGACTTTCCAAATGTTATCAGACCAAATGGATCAAATCCTGACAGTGAAACAAGTCATTTTGTGGGGGTTGTGACGCCCTTCTTCAGTGTCAGTCTACGGGGGAATAGTCTGTTTGAGCCACTGTGCATCACGTGATGTTGTCTTTACACAGTTTGACCAGGATGTTAAATTGTCTTCAAAGCCCGGGGCTGTTCCTGGGGGCTTGGTGATCTCACACTTAGAGCCTCGACTCAGATGAGGAACAAGTCACATTAATGTTTTGTCTGTTTATGTCCCAGTCTGTACCTGGACAGTAGAGTGACAGGACACATAAAGGGAATGACATTAAGACAAGGCAGCCATCTGGACTTGAACCTGTGACACCACTGTTTAGGGGTGTAACGATTCACTCGAAATCCAATGCATCGGACCTTAATGTGTTAGATATGAGTGCATCGGTTCGGATGGCCTGTATCGGTAAAAAGCTGAACATGAATCGGACAAAAATCGATTCAGCTCGAGCGTATCGATACATCTCATAAGGACGCGCATATGTTTAATTTTTGGCATCAATGAAGTGCCGTTTTAACTTTCCTCCATTTTCTCTCTCCTCCTGCCTCTGCCTGCACCGCTCTCACTGAACGCCTGCTGCCGCGCTCACACAAAACAAGCGCTCCCTCCTCCCTCTCCTGTGTCTCCTCTTCATCTGCTCAAAACAGACCACGCTGAAAACAGCGACAGAAACATTGTACCGCGTCGCACCACCAAACTTTCAGAACACACAGGTGTAGAATAAGTTTGTTTTATAAGAAAGATGAGAGACACTGCTGATCATTTATGTAAAACGTGTCTGACAGCAGAGAACAGAGACACGAGTCTGACCCACAGAGACGTCATGTGACTGAGAGAGCAGGAAACATGGAGCATCACAGTTCAAACACACTGATCAGAACCACAGAACTCTTCATATGAAACAGAGCTGCACATCATCTTAACTGCAAAAATACTCATATTTTAAACAGTTTCAAGTTTGTTCAGATTCTCATTCAGGCTACAGTATCTCTTTTACACATGAGATTCATAAGATGTTAACACCTTCTCTCTGTCTCTACTGTTACTATATTTAGTAAAAATATCTGGATGTCTTTTTGCAACTAATAGCACTCTACAAATGTAGCGTTAATAGAATCAAAATGTAAAGATTCACACATTGCATTTTCTTGTATTGCATCATATCGAATCGTATCGTGACAGAGCTGAATCATATCGAACCGAATCGTTGGTCATTTAAAAATTTCTAAGATATATCGTATCGTTGAACATGTATCGAGATACATATCCAATCTGTCTCAGTCAGTGAGATACACACCCCTAGAAATTTACATTTCAAAAACGCCCCGACGGCACCATTGGTAAAGGTAGAGTGATATGCCTTCTTTGTAAGAAGGAGTTTGCTTACCACCGAAGCAGCTCAAGTTTAGCCTACCACATCAACGCAAAGCACCCAGTCATGAGTGCAGCCACAGCTAACATGGCTAAATGGCTAGGACTGCATCTGTTCAAGTCTGTTAAAACACAATACATGACTTTATAAAGCCACTTTTTTTTTTGTTATATATCAATCTTTTGATCTGCCACAATAATGTAATGAATTTAAATGAAAATACCTCAAGTTGAGGGCTTTTCTCAGCAATTTTTAGGTGAGATTAAAAAAGAGATTAATTAGATCAATTAATTACAGATCATAATTAATTAATCTCTCAAATTTTTTAATCGCTTAACAGCACTAGTGATGATGCTTCCAGGAAATGATGTCACTTTGTGTTGTGACTGGAGCAGTAAACAGGAGCATAAATAATAAGGTAGCAGCTTCCATTGAAGACGAAGACAACATTCATGTCAGTGTGCTCAGTTCTGACGATGATGAGGATGAAGCTCACAGTCAGTCAGCTGTGTGTTGGTGAAGATGACAGTGGTGATGAAGATAGTCCACATCTGTGCTTTAAATGAGAGCAGCAGAAGTGCTGGTACAGCTGTTAAAGACCCTTGTCAAGTTTTGTGTTTCATTCAATGATTATTGATTTCATCAAGTCTTATTTCATGTGGAGCTTTTTGAAATTGTCTAGAAAACATTTCTCTTTGTATTTGAATCAAATGATTCATGATTGTTCTGAATTAGAAGAAAGAGAAGAGAATGAAAGTCAAAGTACCAACATGTATAATTTGATGATTATTCCAGACTGGTCTGAGATCAGCAGCATGTTATTAATGTGTGTTGACATGAATAGGTGTGTGAATGTTGTGCTGACATTTGGATGATGTGTGTAGAAGGCTGACATTATGATGATCCACAATAACACAATGACAAAGTCACTCTACTCATTTTAGAGAAAAGTTCATTGATTAGGACATAGTAATGTTGATCTGCACATTTAAAACCTCAACACATCTGATTGGATTATAAATGGATTTTTATCTTCATCATTTATTCTTTATTCAGATTGAGTCGTTGCAGTTTGTCAGAGATCAGCTGTGCTTCTCTGGTCTCAGCTCTGAAGTCCAACCCCTCCCATCTGACAGAACTGGACCTGAGTGTCAACAACCTGAAGTATTCAGATGTGAAGCTGCTGTGTGATCTTGTGGAGAGTCCACACTGTCGACTGGAGACTGTGAGGTCAGTAGAGGGGCGGAGTCAGTCCATGCTGGTTTCATCAGTATTGAAGTAAACACAGTTTGAATCTAAGTAAAGATCCAGTATTTCCTGTTTTCCTCAGTGAAGCTGTGAGAGGAGAACGGTGACAGGCTTCAGGATCTCAAAGTCTTTGTTTCAACACTAAACAACTGATGAGTTCATCTTTGTCACAGCTCTCAGATCAGTCTGACTGAAGCCTGCAAATCACTGGCTCTTATTTCATAGAACCATGGTTACATTTAGTAACCATGTGGTCTTTGTACAGACCAGAACCTGCTGAAGTCCAGAAACCACAGCTGATGATTTGTCTTCAGTCTTTGTATGAACATGTAGGACCTTTAACATCATAAATATAAATATATCTGTCCATGTGTCTTTTGTTTTGTCCAAATATTTTGAATATTTACATATTTGTCATGAAATATTTCAAAAGTAGATGAAATATTCAAACTGAGACTCTGGTTTTTAACAGCTTTGAACTCTAACAGCAGTAAATCCATCATTAAAGTGAGCAGTGAACGTCTCTCTGTTCTGCAGTCATGATGCGTTCAGGGACTCTCTGCAGGTTATTTCCACTGTGTACTTGAGTGAAATCTGCAGAGTCAACAGACCTGATGGTCTGTGAGCTTCCAGCTCAGCGTGTTCACTCCAACACGTTAACATGAGAGCTGAAAGGAAGCAGCTCTGCTCCACTTGTGCTCTGAACACGACTGAAGTCCTGCTGCTCTTTATACTGGAGGTGATGAAGAAGAGTCTCTGTAAACACTGATTCATGACTCCTGCTGTCTGTCTGCTTTCTGCTTCTCTTATCAGCTGGTGGTGATCTCAGTCAGAGTGAGTGATGATGATGAAGGAGGAGTTTGTGTTGAGAGGATCAGCTGTGTCCTGATGATCCACAGAGGTTGAAGCAGCAGCAGCTTGTGTGTGGAGAGGCTCTGACTGGGCCATGTTACTGGGAGGCGGAGTGGAGAGGAGAGCTTCATCCAGCACTGACTGACAGAGGAATCACAACCAGTGGAGACGACTGTCAGTGCTGCAGTCTGACCTGCTCTGAGATCCACCTCCACAGGAAGTCATTCCCGCCTGTGGCCATCAGACTCTACAACTCTTCCCTCAGTGTCTGTCGCTCAGAGTAACTGTCAGAAGCTACTCTTTAGTTATTTATATCATGTCATCATCAGATGCTCATCATTAGAATCTTCTAGGAGTGCAACGGATCGCAGTTGACCCGTGTCCCGTACGGATCGCACTCCACGATTCAGCACGCATGTGATATGTGGACTGTGTGTGAGCATCATAGTTTTATTGTTACTGTTACTTTTGTATAAGTTATAATACCCGAAATCTCAATGCAGAGTCGCAGTGAAAAGACAGGACAGATGCTGCTGTGTGCAGCGCATCTCTGCGAAGAGCGACTGATTTAAAAAACCGTCACCAGTCGGGGCTGCGGCACTGATGGCAGCCCCTCTCACCCAGCATGTATGCCCTGATCACCTAGGCAACCCTGGATGTTTATATCAGCAATCTTGGACAGATGACAGCTCGTAAAACCATCGCGGTTTGGCAGTGTTTTAATCCAGACAATGGAAATAATGTTGAATGTAGACTGTAACATAATAAGCTGATATATAATCACTCGACTGGAGCAACATGTGACCACATTAAGCACAGACACGGACATAAACCTACAAGTGGAGCTACTGCAGTTAGCACTGCTAACATTAGCCACACTGTGTAGCAGACTGGCAGCTGACATCAGCTCCAGGTCATTTACCTGCAGACTCTGTGATCCTCTTAGGTCTGAAACGGTGAAGCATTTAGTGAGTTGTTGTAATGTTTTGTAAGTTAATGTGTTTGGTTTGTATTGCACATTTAGCGTGCATAGCGCACATTTCAGCAGCATTCAAAATACGATTTGGCAATTGTTGACTGTGATTAACGGCTTCAAATAGCTCTTAATACACAGTATTTTTTGGACAATGTTTAACATTATAAATTAATACATTCTGCTCAATTTTAACTGCTTTCTGACTGTTTTCTTAGTGTTAGTGTTAAATTAAATTTTGCATTTAATCGACAGGGAAATTAGTCACCAGAACATCCCTACTATGTACAGTTCTGTATAAGTTTGAAGTTTTTAATATTATTACCATTATTATCATTATCATTATTAACCCTAATCCCACCACTTTTTTGCTGATCTGAAAAACGATCCAATCTGTGACTCAAAACCCTGATATGATCCGAACCGTGAGTTTTTTGATGCTTTGCACCCCTAGAATCTTTATCAGATGATTTTTATTTATATTTGTGCAATACTGTAATACTGCAATACTGTCCTTTCAATAAGGTTATATGTGCAACAATTTCATGTGTTTAATATGCTGGGCAATAATAATGATTCAGTAGTGCAATACAAGGACTACACTAGCATCACCACTACATTATTTATCTATACTGAGCATTTAAATTTTTCCTATCACCCATCTTCAGCATAGTTCTTTTACACTAGTATGTGTACCACTGCTGTATATATTGTTGCATATTTCTTACATACAATTGTATATGTTTACATTTTTTAACACCTTTTAGTTTTATTTTTCTTCCTATTGTATATAGTTTAATGTATAATGCACATATTTTGTTAATGTTTTATTTTTATTTTTTTAAAATTTTATCTCCATAATATTTCTATCTTAATTTCTATATTCTATATTTCTATATACTTATAAATGTATATAATTAATATATATAATTATTATCTTTTTTGAATTGGTGCGACTGTAACACTAACAATTTCTCCTCGGTCATTAATAAAGTTTTTCTGATTTTGCAGGACTTGTAGCCAAGAAAGTTGTGGATTTCTATCTTTAAAACTACAGCAGCATAAAGTCATGTTTTCCAGCGTCTCCGTCATCACGCTGGACATCAACAGTAGCGCGAGTCTCCCACTGCTGCAAATATATGTCAACATTCACAGCTAACATGCTAACTAACATTAACTAACCATTAACGTATGTGACAAGTGTCAGTATTAATTAGGGCTGAGCATCGAGAACCACTTCCAAATTAAAACCAGTTCCAAAAGAATCATTAAGAAATTTTTATTTTGATTGTTTTTGTTGGTTCCTGTTGGTTTCAAATCTTTTTTTTTTCAGTGGGCCACAGACCACAGAAGTAAACCTGGAGGATAGAAAACTTTTTTTTCTAGTTTTGCACCAGGTGAGCAGTTCTTATTGGACTGAATAGATGCCATGTTTGGGTCTGGTATCGAGTTCATTTTAAAACATCTTTGGTCGAGCGTTATTTTCAGTTAGAACTGGATCGTTACAGTAAAGTCGCCTCATTAAACCTCAAAATATTCAAGAAACCAGAACAGAGACCTCCATCGCTACAGTTAACTAGCAAACGTTAGCTTAGCTCAGTATTTCCACTGTGTATAAAATCCCCTGCTAGAAGATTAACGACGTCATGGCACGCCACTCCTATTCTGCCTGAGAGACTTTGTGCGCATGCACACAACTCGTGCAATTAAGACTTTTCGACCATGTGATCAGTTCATTACCCTCACTCCTCAGTTCTGCAGTCTTTGTTCTTCCTTTGCTGCAACAGTGTGCGTTAGTGACAATGTAAGTTATCATAGATAATGTAATTCATGGCACTAGATTATTAATGTCAATACTGTAGTGTGTAGATGCTTATAATAATTAGCAGGCTATTAGCTTACCTTATGAGGTGCTCATCTGGGGAAGAGTAGATTTGAATCCAGTTTATACGTTACTAATTGTTATCTTGAAGTTGCTGCCTGATTATTTAATTACTTGTGTTTTCTAAGTTGAGATAGCCTGCATCACTGTTGTACTGCTATGAATAGCGTTAACATCCCAAATTCAATAGCGGACCGAAACAACCCCGACGTTCTAGCCCGGTCACGTGACCTACAACTTGTTAAAGTCAGTGCAATTTTAACGTTTATTTATGTGCATGTCCTGACCCCTTGTGGATATTTAGCGACACCACATTTCTTTTATGTAATTGATACCATGTAAATCCTAAATTGATGCCACTGTGTAGTAGTTATTTTTATTATTGATCTGTTGCAGATATCACAAACCACACACACACTTCAATAGGCTTTTACTATGATTGCAACCTCCTCACTGTTGGAATACCTACATTTGGAAGAAACACTTCATCTGAAGGAGAGAAGTTGCTGCGTTTTCTCAGACCGGAAAATTAGGCCAGTTGTGCACAGCCAGACTACATTCACCCACACTGATGTCTACACACTGGTAACATTTATCTGTGGTGATTAGCGTTTGAGTCAACTGTGCTGTGAAGAATGCAGGAGGACGCTGTTGTAACACTGATGAATATGTACAATATGTACTCATCCCTCAAGTCTTGCAAGATGTATTGTGAGACTTCGTATATCTCTTAATGGATGGACGTGTGAAAATATCGCGAGATCGACGCCATGTTTACATGCTACCTGCTACGTGCTACAGTTGACATTTCAGCTAAAAACATGGTGTAAATGGCGTCTTTTGTGGTTAAATTTTAATGTCGCGGCTAGCGGACACTTGGATTACACCACACGAGCAGGATGGAGACATTTTGTGTTTGTTTTGTGTTCTTTTTTTAACATTTTATCCGTGGTCTCCATTCACTGCCATTGTACTGGATGAGGCTGCAACCCTGTTTTCTGCTGAAACTCCAGGATTGTTTAGTGAACTGAAGATCTTCACCATCATCACATCAGCAGAGAGGTGAGGACATACTGAGTGGATTATTGTTCTCATATACAGCAGGGCTATTCAATTAGTTTGGAATGGGGCCAGTTCATGAAACTGAGGCCAATTAAGGGGCCAGAAAATATAAGTAATCATGGTAACAAATAAAGAAAATACAACAACATACTGGAGGAGTTAATATTTTATTTTGTAAATGCAGGACAACATATATGCATTGTGTTGTAGACACATAGGCCCAAGGCATTGTTAAATTCAAATGGCAATACCATGTTCAAAATCAGACCAGGTGAGCCATATCCAAGCCATATTACACATTTAGAAAAATGCATTTAACTAACAAAAAACATCCACTTAATTTTACATAACTGTACCAACACAACTTGACAGCTCTTTATCCTAATTTGACAATGTGGAGATAAATCTCAATGTTAAAAGGAAAGAGGGAAAACTTCTCAGAAACTTAGCAGCTTTTTTCAGCTTTGAAATCTGGAGAAACTCCAGAATCTCCTCTCTTAGTTCACAAAATCATTTCAATGTGTTTCCTTTGCTAAGCCATCTAATGTCATTGTGAATGAGCAAATCTTTATGTTGTGCATACTGCACCAGAGAATGTACCATGAGCCATAGCCATGAGCTGTATATGAGACTACCCGCATGTAATACCTGTGGTCCGCTCAAAGGGCCAGCACAAAATTGCCTCCGCCCCAATGAGCTGACTCTTGGGTCTATGATCAGAACTGTGTCCATGCAATGTTCTGTTCTTCAAAACAAGGGTCTGTTCTTCATAACAACGTTCTGTTACAATGAGATAACAGACCTTAGAACTGACCAATCAGAATCAAGTATTTAACAAAGCTGTGCATCAGCGATTTACTCCCTGTCTGACAATGTTAACAAAACTGAAAACTACAGGTTTCATGAAGGTGAAATTCATGGCAGAGCCGTTGGATTGTATTTCATTGTAAAGGTGTATAATGTGGTGCGAAAATTACATTGTTTGAATTTGATGACGTGTATTTGAAATAAAGCAAAATATAATTTTGAGTTATTTGAAATGTGGACAAACGTCTTCTTTTGGATTATAAAGTTAAAACGATTTAACTTGGAATAAAGAGACTAATCATTTCAATAAATAGGTTTGGGTTTCAAGGGATCCAGCGAGGGGGACGTCGTCGTCGGGGGACGTATGACGTATGAAAGTGCGTAGTGACGGTTGCTGGTGGACAGTTTTCCCTCCTCGTTGACAAAGCTATCCGGCTACACTGATGTGTGGCTAAAGAGACGAGAACCTGTGAAGCTTTAACACCGCAGGAGGCCGAGAGACAAAACGAGCATCCACAGAAACACCGTCACAGGTAAACGTTACTAAAATAACACCTGTTGTCTGTCCGCCTGCCTTTTGTTTTGCTAACGTTCACAGTTAGCGGGAGAGCTAGCAGGCTAATGTTAGCTTGACGCACGTAACTTAAATCAGTGAGTGTGTGACACGTTAATGTCCGACAGCAGAGGAGTTTTATTTAGATTTAAAATGGTCTCCTGTCCGTTAGTGACGAGGATCTGACCTGTTTGTTTGTGCCGTTAAGTCACAGAGCTAACGTTAGCATGCTGTTAGCTGACACACGGAAACTGAAGCTAAGCTGCGGGCTCGTCGGTGTTAGCTGTGTGTTGCTGTGTGTACTGTGTGTTACTGTGTGTTAGCTGTGTGTCGTGTGTTACTGTGTGTTAGCTGTGTGTTAGCTGTGTGTTAGCTGTGTGTTAGCTGTGTGTTAGCTGTGTGTTAGCTGTGTGTTACTGTGTGTTAGCTGGTGTGTTAGCTGTGTGTTAGCTGTGTGTTAGCTGTGTGTTACTGTGTGTCTGTGTGTTAGCTGTGTGTTAGCTGTGTGTTACTGTGTGTTAGCTGTGTGTCTGTTGTGTTAGCTGTGTGTTAGCTGTGTGTTAGCTGTGTGTTGCGTGTGTTAGCTGTGTGTTAGCTGTGTGTTACTGTGTTTAGCTGTGTGTTAGTTTGTGTACTGTTTAGCTGTGTGTTAGCTGTGTGTTAGCTGTGTGTTACTGTGTGTTACTGTGTGTTAGCTTGTTTGTGTGTTAGCTGTGTGTTACTGTGTGTCTGTTCAGAACTGGTCTGCTCTGGCTCTGACTCGTTGGGTGACTGGTTTAGTTGTAACTAGTTTAAACTCGTCTAACCAGCAGGCCCTGACGGTAACGGCTCTGACGGACGGTACAGCCCGGGGAGCTACACGTGGAGCCCGGGTCAGTGACGGTCAGTTTGTGCTGTCCCGTGTGTCCTGTCTCTGTCCACAGTTCAGAGCAGGACATCATTATCATCACCTTCATTAAGTGTTAAAGTTCACTCCTCATCCAGCTGAACATCACACACTTTAATCTGAAGATGGTAAATCAGAACAGCTGGACAGGTTTGACAGGAGGAATAACAGCTTTAACTAAATACACTCTGTGGCTCTCAAATACTTCATATTTTCCAAATAGTTTTCTGTGGTCTTGTCTGTGAAGAGTGTCAATACTGTGATAGGAAGATTTTAAAAACAGGTTCCTAAAGTAAATCAATTCATATTAAGGATGTATCTGAATCTGAATACTTATTCGAGAAAACACAAATAATGTGATGGAAACGAATATTTCTTATGTCAGAAGTTGTCAGCTCTATGATCACTTTGGCAGATAAAAAAAAGCTCATATCCACCTTAATAAAATCACTGCTTTAAAGGGTTAGTTCACCCAAAACTGGTCACCATTCACTTCCATTGTTTGGGAGACTGCAACACTGTTTTCCTGTGAAACTCCAGCAGTGTTTTGTGGAGTAAAAAACTAAAACCACTATCAATACTGCAATCTTTAGTATCTGCCGATACCATTTTTTTAAGCGAATATTCCACTCCTAGATGATAACCCACTCAGTATGTCCTCACCTCTATGCTGATGTGATGATGGTGAAGATCTTCAGTTCACTAAACAATCCTGGAGTTTCAGCAGAAAACAGGGTTGCAGCCTCATTCAGTACAATGGCAGTGAATGGAGACCACGGATAAAATGTTAAAAAAAGAACACAAAACAAACACAAAATGTCTCCATCCTGCTTGTGTGGTGTAATCCAAGTGTCCGTGAGCTGCGACATTAAAATTTAACTACAAAAGACACCATGTTTTTAGCCAAAATGTCAACTGTAGCATGTAGCAGGTAGCATGTAAACATGGTGTCGATGTATTGCGAGACTTCGTATATCTCGCGATATTTTCACATGCGCATCCATTAAAAGATATACAAAGTCTTGCGATACATCAACACCATGTTTCCAAAAGCCCTTGATGACGTCCTCAAAAACCAGAAGTGTGATCCACTGCAGTCCTGCAGAGTTTATAATCTTATTCAGTCTAAAGTGTCATTTTGGGTAAATGTGAACTGTTCCACTGTTCTGTTTTCCCCGTTGGTGTTTTCTCACAGTCTTGGAGTCCTACAGGAGAGAAACACAACAGATGTTGCTGCAGCTGTTTAACTTGCTGCTGTTTGTGTCCACACAGAAAACCTCTGCTCGCGGCTCCTCCTGTTAGCCCTGCTCGCAGGGCAAGATGTTCAACAAGTCATTTGGAACTCCCTTCGGTGGAGGGACGGGAGGGTTTGGCACCTCGTCGACCTTTGGACAGCAAAGTAAGTTCTTTTATTTTTTTATTAAAACTCAGGGATTCAAACCGACAGCAGACAAGTTCAGAAACAACAAAGCGACCTTGTTCTTGTCTGTCTGTCGGTGATGTTCTCTGACTGCTGGACATTTAAAGGTTTTGTGAAGCAAACTGACACAAAATTCAAACTGATTAAATTAACACTTTTTAAATGGATGGAATTATATTTGCAAATATATCAGTTTTTCACTGTGTGACCATATAAAAAAATCAGGAAACAGAAAGTCATGACTGTAAATCCAGAGATTTTCAACACTGGTTTGGGATGTACAATAATCAAATTTTGGGAATTAATGACTTTATTATTCTCTTACACACCTAAATGTTCTCATTTTGTATCTTTCACTAAATTAATTATCTAATTATCATGTAATTTACTCTGGAAACCTTATAGTAAAGGAAATTAAGTAAAGACACTTCTCACCTCAGTTTAATTTGTAGATGAGAGTCTAAACAGAAGCCAATTCATTCATTTATTCATTCATTCAATTCAAGCCAAACATTTTCTGTGAAATTTCATACGGGTTCAATTTAAAAAAGGCCTTAAATGTCACAGAAAACACAATCAATGCCCTTTAACATGTGCTTGATGGAGCTCATCCCAGAGTAGATTTATGTTAAAGGGCCTTGAATTATCAGGTTGATGGTGAGATGAACAGACTAAACCTCTGGATTAATTGGATTGAGTGTGACCGTCTGCAACCAGCTGCTCTTCAGCCCCTTTGGCAAAAAATTATATGGAAATGAAAAACGGTTATTTCTTTAATGTTTTAATTTTCATTTGTCATTGTTGTCAATCCACAAAAACCTTGAGATGACTCACAATTTCAAGGCAGCGTACTGCAGTAGATTTCTGATCTGAGATTTTGAGCTGAACTCAAACTCTAAAGTTTCGAAACTACTGAACTTTTGTTGAGATAATTTACTTTTCTTCTTCAGATAAACTTAAATCGTTGAGTTATAGAAACCCCAAAACATTGTATTTGAAAAATTGCAGTGATTCAAGTAAAAGTGAATGAAATTTTTAATATTTTCATTTAAAAACATTTAATTTTTAGGCACCAAAATAATGAAACATCTGGTTCACAGCTCACTGTGACCAAATTTTGAAAAACCTGAGTTTCTAAAACTCAAAGATTAAAGTTCAACTAAAGAAGAAAAGTAAATTATCTCAACTAAAGATTATAGGTCACAGAAATTTTGAAAGTTTATTTCAAAACATAAGAGTTTGAGTTCAGCTCAAAACCGAAATCTATTACAGAACATTGCCTTGAAATTGAAAGTCATCTCTATTTTTTTAAAGTGTTAAGTGATTCATACACTTGCCAACTGTAGAAATATGTAGCCAATCTACCAAATTAACAAAAAAAAGTTTTTAACATTTGGTGAACTAAAACATGTCATCGCCTGCGTCTGTGGCTCGGTGCTTTTTCCTCTAAATTTTGACGGTGGCTTGTCCTCTTCCATCAGCTCGCTTTGATGCCAAATAAAAAAAGTCTCCAGGGAAGTGAAAGATTTTATTAGTTGCAGCAAAATGATGCTAAGCAGGAGTCGATTCCTTGCAGTAGTTGTAGTTATATCTGGAAAAAAAAGAAGAGGAGGAGTTTATTTTTGTAGCAAAGATTATTTCTCTCCTGCCAGTGTTGCGGTGATCACTGCGTCATGTCGTGCTGCAGTTCTGTAGGTTGATTAGATGTTTGTCGTAGTAGCAGTCACATCATGAGATGGTTATCCTACATTTCTGACACGGTCAGACTTCTGTGTCAGGTCATCTTTGGTCACAAAACTGTGATAACTGCTGTCTTTGAACCTCACAGTGCGACGTAGAACCACCGATTTGGAGCCACGACCAAAGATATCGCCACATTTAGTCATCTTTCCACTGAGACAGCCAAAAATCAGTGTTAACCTCACTTTAGAGAGTTTTAGTTTTTATTCCTGATGTATGAAACTGCAGCGGGTGATTTGAACCATCAGTCTGTCTGTCATGGCGTCCTCTCCTTACATGAACTCTGCTCTGCAGATGCAGGTTTTGGGACGACTGGAGGCTTTGGGACGTCTGCGTTTGGGACGACCACCAACGCTGGTGGACTGTTTGGTTCAACACAGAATAAACCTGGTTTGTCACTTGTCTCATTCGCTCTGTCTGGAGAAAAACAAGTCAGATGTTTGTGTAGTTTGGCCTTTCAGTGTTTTAGATTTTTCAAACTTTAGTTCTTTATTTAAGCAGGTTTCTTAAAAACGGCTCTAATCTGTCCCTGTGTCCATCCTGCAGGCGGTCTGTTTGGCTCGAGCACATTCAGCCAGCCAGCGACTTCCTCCACCAGCACCGGCTTCGGTTTCGGTGCAGCGAGCGGCACTTCAACCAGCCTGTTTGGCAGCACTGGAACAGGCACCACCGGTGGACTCTTCTCCCAGCCGAACAATGCTTTCGGTGCCAACAAACCCACCACCTTTGGAAGTGAGAAGCCTCCTTACTTCACTGGTTTCACTTTTAGTTCACCTTTTTTTTTTATAAGTGCTGTTTTTTCCATCAGATTAGATCAGTCACGACAAACTGCTTCTGAATTCATCCAGTTCTCACACCTCAAACAGCTGACTGTCATTAAGGAAAGACATGAAAAATTTGAGTTTACATTTTTTTATGAAAAAGAAAGTTTGGTTCATCATGATAACCACAAACAGAAACCAAAAAGAAAAAGACATGAATGATGTGAACCAAAGTATGAAGAAGTATTAAATAATGCCTCAAAAAAACATCTTTGTGCTTAAAATACGTCGACTTACACAAAACTGCTCAGTCCAGCTGTCACTCTGATTTAGTTAATGAAATGAGTTTCTGTCCTGAATAAGTCTCCCTCTCATTGTGTCCTCCAGGTTTCGGGACGAGCACCAGCAGCGGCGGGCTGTTCGGGTCAGCCAACACCACCTCTAACCCTTTCGGTGGAACAACCTCCCTGTTTGGAGGCGCCGGGTTCTCTGCTGCACAGCAGCCAGGAACGACTGTCAAATTCAACGTGAGTACTTCTGTTGCAGCGAGCGTGGAGTTCACTTGAAGCTCTCTGTCTCCACTCCCAACTAGTCAGTTAGAACTAAAGAAACGTCTCGGATGAGAAGGTGAAACATCTTCAAGAACCTCAAGCAAGTCCAGTTGCCTACACACGGGTCCCAGAGGTACTTTGACCTGGATGACTGAGATGAATCTTCAGACTCCTGTGCAGTCTTCTTTAAAAATTGTCTTTAAGTGAAATTTTTCACTGGAATCTTCTAATTTTGCAGACTAATGCACTTAAATACCTTTTATTAAATTCCTTCAAAATCCTCACTGAAAGCATTGTATGAATCTAGACGGACGTACAACCACGAGGCGGTGCTTCTGGTTCTTTGTTTTAAACTAATTTTAAATAAAATCCCCTCATCTCGTCTTTATAATGATATCATACTGAACAATGTTTGATATTCATGTTTTTTGTGATCATTTGAATATCCAGGATAACTTATATCTATAGGTATCAACAGCATTTTACAGCAATTTGAGAATGTTTTACACTACAGCATAAAGCAAACTGAACTCCAACATACTGTTGAAATTTCCACCTGGGAACTTAGAAATCCCGGCTTTCCTCATGAACGCGAACGCACCAGAACGCATGAAAATTGCAAGGAGACAAAGAACGAGGTGAGACAGAGGAGAGGAGTGGATTTATCCGTTTGTTTCTCTCTGTAACAGAGACTCCAGTCTGCAGCACAGCCCAGGTCACACACTTCATGCTGCATGATGAAAGTTTTTATATCACGTCGATACTTGTGTCCATATTCAGTTTGCACTCTCTCTCGGCTGCTGTGAGTCTGCGTGACGGGAGTGTGTTAACTCTCTCAGGAGTAAATGATGCTCCATGTTCATAGACGCAAACTGATCTGTTTAGTTCACCAAAAACATGAAACATGAAAACAAAGCATGTTTTTACACCTGACAGTGTTTTGATCATTTCCTGTTTGTTTAAAATCATACTGTAAAGATTAGTGTGAAGTTTAAAGTGTATACACTAAGTATGTAACAACAAGTTGTTTTTGATTTCAAATGAACAGAACACTTGGACTCAAAAGCGTGGAAATGACGGACAGAATAAGGGTTTTGACCCTGACGTGTGTAAATTAACAGAATAACAGACGTTATCATTTTCTTATTTTTTCCTTCAGCCTCCAACAGGAAGTGACACGATGGTGAAAGCAGGCGTGACCACGAGCATCAACACCAAACACCAGTGTATCACAGCCATGAAGGAGTATGAGAACAAATCTCTGGAGGTGAGTTTGTGCTGCAGTGATTTAGTTTTGTTGTGTTTTTCCTGCAGGAGTGAGACACTGTTCATATCCAGATGGAGTTAAGAACCATAACTAGGCTTGGATGATATCTTCAAACCTTCCTGACATTTCACTGGGGTATACAGTATATCACCGTATTTGTATGAAAAACAAACATAAAAACTGTGCTGCTGGTGAGAGAAGTCATTGTGGCATGTATTGACGTGGTCTACCCTAAAATTTTAGTGTCAGATATGCAGCTGGCCTACTTAGACAAGTCTTGATGGGTTAAAATACTTACAGCCAATAGAATAAGAAATGTAAAAGAAATAAGCTTCCTTCTTTCACAGATTCTGCAGCAGGACTCGGTGACACATCAGTGAACTTAACAGAGATTATGTGCAGGTGAAGGTGGCAGACTGGTAATGAAATACAATCATGTGGCTAATAAACTGCTTCTGTAGTCGGAAGAAGTCATCTGAAGATAAAGTTATATGTAGAAATATTTTCAAATATTCCATAACTAGTCATTAATCGATTGGCTGGTCATTTCTGCACTTTCTGTCTCTGAGCTAATCATTTGTTTTCTAACGCCAAATAATTATTCTGCTGGATAAGTTTTATATTTTTATTTTCCATCAACAATAAAACAACTTTTACAGTATGTTTTAGACTTTATTCACAGTGACAGTGCTGAAAATAATACCGTCAGGATTTCTAAATACCCTCTTATACTGTAATACCGATCGATACCGCCTTAGCTACATGTTTTGAGTTTTTTTCAATAGTTGAATGCATTTTTTACTCGTGGAAGTTATTCTGTCTCTAAACACAAGTGAGAAACTGGTGGTGATGCAGGGTTGGAAGGAAAGTCAGTCGAGTAAAGTGCTGTGTAACACCAGGTGACTTTTTGATGCGAATCAGCAAACTTTCTACATTTCTTGGATTGTAATCAGAAGAAATACACCATTTATTAAAAATCTGAAACACATGAGGCTGTAAAAGTGGAATTTAGTCACAGACAAACACTCTGCTGGACAGAGATGAGCAGACAGACGTTCTGGTCCTCAGTCGGCTTGTTGTTGGCATTTCAGTCAGGATGTAAACGAGAATTTAGTAGAGATCAATTGAAGTGAAAGAGATTTTTCTTACGTTCTCCCTCCCAGTTTTTAAAGTCCTCTCTCGTGTCCCCCTGCAGGAGTTGAGGCTGGAGGACTACCAGGCGGGCAGGAAGGGCCCGACCAACCCAATGGCTGCGGGGACGGGCAGTCTATTCGGGACGGCCACGGCCACATCCAGCGCCACCACGGGCCTGTTCGGCTCCTCGGCCCCCAACACCAGCTTCTCCTTCGGACAGAACAAGAGCACCTTCGGAGCAGCGCGTAAGTGGAGATGACAGCAGGAGTTATTAAGATTGTATTTAGGCGTTATAACCCGTGAGGTGACCTGCTGTGTGTGTGTGTCGTCTCTGCAGCAGCAGCCACTGGCGGGTTCGGCACAGCCACAGGCGGTCTGTTCGGTCAGCCGACTCAGCAACAAGCCGGCAGCCTCTTCAAGCCGTTTGGACAGACCACCACCACGCAGAGCAGCGGCTTCTCCTTCGGCAACACCAACACGATAGGACAGGCCAACACCAGCAGCATGGTGAGAGTTTCATGAGATCAAGGCCTCACATGACTTTGAACCTGTCTACATCCTTTTGTCATCACCTATGTGGGCTCCGTCTCCTTGTATCTGACAGTGATTGGTTTGTAAGCGGGTGTGCGTCTGATGTCGGCGTGTTTACAGTTCAACAGGTAGCCTGACTTCAGTGGCTGTTTGCAGAAAGAGATGAAGGAACAGATTCACATCGTTGTCACTATAATATTATTATTATTATGGCACTGATACCAGCAGCACCAAAGTGAAACAACTGAAAAATGTTGCATTTTATGAGTCTTTTCCAGCTGACTCTTTCTTGAGTCAGCTTTCTCGAGGAGGTCTCACACCTGTAATTTTGGTCCAAATCAAACTGAAAAGTCTGAAAGTCAGGAACAAATGAGCTGTGAAAACGTACATCGTAAACAAGCCAAGTTAAAGCCTGGAATATACTCTCAAATAGATGCCTTCTGAGCTAATGTGTGTCAGGTATGCCAACACATTTTTTGTCGACTCTAGATACCGAACAAAATCCAGAGACCTTCTTATTAAGTTTCTATGAGCTGCGAAGTCACCACTTTGAAGCAGAAGGCAGAAGATGACATCATCTCAGAGCCCGACCAGGCAGCTGCCTCCGTCTCAGGAGTACTACACGTCTGCAGCTGTCCGTGTGCGCGTCTGTTTGAGAGTATAATCCACTCAGAATCAGACCAGGTCTGACCGGGTCCACAGCTGCGCTCACTCTGCAGCTGCTTCTGAGGACCAAAATATCCCCAAGAATACATGAAAAAACCCACAAATGACTCGACTTGAAGAAACTCAGTCAACTGCTGCAAATCTGCCTCAGTGAAAATGTTGAGGAACAATATGAGTCGTAGTTCCTAAATAATACACACAAAATCCAACATGGATCAAGATAATTATTTATATTCAGAATGGAACAAGACACAAAGCTGCACACAGGAATAAAACTCACAGACGTGTCAATCTGAGTTACGTGAATGTTTCGTGTCTCACCGCTTCTCTCCTTTGGTTCAGGGTTTGTTTGGGAACACGGCGGCGTCTCAGTCGAGCGGGCTGTTCGGCGCCGCTCAGACGAGCACAGCCACCGGCTTCGGGACGGGCACTGGACTGTTCGGCCAAACCAACACTGGATTTGGAAACGTCGGCACTCAGGTACAAACCAGGACAAACTGACAGTCAGTTTATCAAAAACAGGCAATAATAATATCTTCAGATAATATAAGAACAGAAACCTCAGTTTAATACAGAGTTTGTTTACTTTAACTGATGAATCCAGTTAATCAAACTTTCTGTGCTGCTCTGGATGAGGCAGATAAACACTGACTGTCAGTTTTAATGTGTGTGTTTGTGTGTGTTTTGTGTATTACAGCAGAGTTTATTCGGTAATAAGACAGCCGGGTTCGGCACCACCACCACCAGCGCCCCGTCATTTGGCACCGGCACCGGGCTGTTCGGCAACAAGACGGCTCTCACGCTGGGCACCGGAACCAACACGTCCTCCTTCGGTAAGACTGCCAGTGATCAGACAGGAAGTAGTGAGAACACCTGTGGAGAACAACCTGGATTCTTTACTATCTAACTTTGATTATTGAGGACTGTTTCTGTGTTTCTCTCGGTGCAGGTTTTGGTGCAAACCCTGCTGGAGGGAGTCTGTTTGGAAACAAGCCAGCCACCGGAGGACTGGGGACCGGTCTGGGAACCAGCTTCGGAACAGGTACTGGAGGCTCTGAGACATCAGGAAACCCTGAGAGAACAGATAATGATACAAAACTAAAACCAGGATGTGAAATATAAGACAAATTAAATGTACTTTGGATTATTTTCATCATCAACGATTTGATAATTGATTATTTTCTTGTCTTTCCTGTAACGATTGTTTTCGTTATTGGTTCATCTGTCAGTCATCGTCTCAATTAATCAATTAGCTGTGTGGACCATAAAATGTTGAAAATGTTGTTTTGTCCACAACTCAAAGATATTCAGTTTACTGTCAGAGAGGAGGAAAAAACAAACCAGGAAATAAAACTGTGCAAACTGGTTTCTTTTTGGCTGCTACAAAAGATTTAGATTAATCATTTAGTTTATAAAAAAGTCAGATTAATCGCCTCTTAAATACACTGACACCAGGTTGTGTTTGTTCAGCAGTGGGCACCGGACCGACGTCTCTGTTTGGGAACAACCAGAACAAACTGGGCACCACACTGGGAACGATGGGAGCGTTCGGAGCGGCGGGATTCAACAGCGGAACCAGCACGCTGGGCTTCGGAGCTGCACAGCAACCCGTCGGTGAGCAGCTGACTGTCTGAGCGAATCAGAAACCCTGAAAGGCTGCAGGAGTTGTGAGGAGTTTCTGACCCGTCTTGTTCCTTGTTTGCATTTTTATCATCTCTTCACCTTCATGTCACACCGTTAAACACGTCATGTCTTTTGTTTGTATGTTTTTTTATTTAGTTTTTGTCTTGTTATGTCATGAAAAGTGTTTTCATCAGTCACACTTTGCTGCAGCAGCTGATGTCAATTTAATCTCCAACCAGTGAAACCAGTTGATATTTTGAAATAGTCCCTGTTCACTTGTTAACTTATTGTTGACTGCAGCTTCAGCGTTTGACTTCTCCACCAGGGCAGGTGGAGCTGTGTTCATCTGTTTCTTCTTTTTTCTCCTCCAGCTCTCACTGATCCGAACGCGGCGGCCGCCCAGCAGGCCATGCTTCAGCAGCAGCTCAGCGTTCTGGCGTATTCGCCGTACGGAGACTCGCCGCTGTTCAGAAACCAGCTGTCAGACCCCAAGAAGAAAGAGGAGGTGACACAACCGCAGTCTGACGCTGCTTTATTCACTGTGTTTCTGTCTATTACTTATATATTTAGATTGTTTTGTAATAAGTTTGACGTCTGTGTTCTGGTTAAATGGTCGAATATTTACATCAAACAACCACAGAAAGCTGAAGAAAGAAAACGTTTCATTAAAGGTACAAAATACATTCCTGCTGATTTATAATTCAGTCACCCTTGTGACTTCTGACAGCGTTTGAAACCAACCAATCCGACGGCCCAGAAGGCTCTGACCACTCCCACTCACTACAAGCTGACCCCTCGACCTGCCACCAGGGTCCGCCCCAAAGCGCTGACGTCGTCGGGGGCGTCCAAGTCGCAGCTCTTCGACGGCCTGGACGATGACGAGCCCTCGCTCACCAACGGAGCCTTCGTACCCAGGTAG
This sequence comes from Lutjanus argentimaculatus, assembly GCA_034769285.1. NCBI lineage: Eukaryota > Metazoa > Chordata > Actinopteri > Lutjaniformes > Lutjanidae > Lutjanus > Lutjanus argentimaculatus. Next base: position 239,555 of record JAWZSL010000004.1, on the reverse strand, counting down.
GTACCAGTCTGATCGCCATGGCAACAGTGTGAGAGAGCTTTGTGAGATCAGCTGGTAACAACATGCTCACCTGCAGCAGGTGAGTTAAAAAGTAAAAAAGTTTTATCATTGCAAATAAAATGAGATAAACTTTGTTGATCCCATGTGAGGAACACTGACTTGTAACAGCAGCTCATGAATCAGAAACAGAGCAAGAGAAGAGTAATACATGTAAAAGTTTATACAAAAATAGAAGCAAATTGTGTTTGTGTGTTTTGTCTGCAGGAAGAGCATAAAGAAACTGGTGCTGAAGAACCTGAACAGCAGTCAGTACAGCAGTCCAATCAGCAAAGAGACAGACGACCTCGCTTCACCTTCAGAGTATCCACAGAACGGACACAGGTCTGAAAACACACACACGCACACACACACACACACACACACACTCACACACGCACGCACACACGCGCACACACTCTGTCTCTCTTCTAAAGCGTCTGGAATGCAGCAGCAGCAGCGCACTGACACCTGCTGGTCTGTAGATGTAATTGCAAGTGAAGCTCTCGTGAACAATTAAAGTCCAAGAAGTCTGAGTGTTGTTGTTAAATCTGTAAACTGTCCTGCTGCTGCAGGAGGACAGAGCGCTCGTGTGGAGCAGTTGTCCTGCTGTGATAAGTCATATCCAGTTTATTTAGCAACTTTAAAACATGGAGGAAAATTTAAACACCGAGTCTTTTTTTTTAATGAAATGGCACCATAATGCATTAATTTAAACCAAAATCAAAGTGTTTGTCAATCATTTGTGTAACACTTTACATTCTGTGATGTTTTGGTGATGTCGTGCTCTCTCTCCTCTCCCTTGTTTTCCCGTCTGCAGTCATCTGGAGGAGGACGAGGAGCAGAGGGAGGTGCCAGGCCCCAGCAGCCGTGTCGACGACGACCCGGAGGTCACCCAGTTCTACGTCAACCCCATTGCCAAGCCGATCCCGCAGGGCCGCGCCCAGACCAGCCTGCAGGACACCATCAGCGACCTCAACATGCACAAACCGGCCAGGAACGGACTGGAGGTCAGTGAACACGGATCTGATCTGGACCTTTTTGATCATGTGGTTCTTAAAACACGCAGCCTGGAACGGTTTGATGAGCAGAGGCTGCTGATGTCGTCTCTGTAAATGTTCTGTTCAGAGCTGAGATTTAAATATTCTGTTGATACAAACGAGGGCTGCACAGTTTGGCTTAAAAAAAGATTGCGATTATTTTGAATGAAACTGTGATTTGTGACACAATCGATGGAAATGATCAGTTTTGCATTTTTTATGTTGACTGATGTGATATTTATTGAGGTTTGAACCAAACAAACATGTTTTCTTTCATCTGGAGAAAATGATTTTTAGGCCAGCTCATCTCTGCAGCTCTACAGAACCTCAGTGTAATGTTGTTTTCTCATATTTTCCTTTTTTTTAAAGAGTTGCGATGTGGTCGTGGTTTGGATGTTGCACTTGGCCATATTGTGACTTTATTGCAGTTTATTGTGCAGCTCTAATACAACCACAGACAAGAATTCCTGCAGATGCTGACATCATGTCTTCACACAGGAGACAGAAACACTAAAATGAAGACAGTTTAATTCTGACTGAAGGATTCAACCAAACCAAATAATTCATATGAGTCAGTTTAAATTGAGTGTGTGTTCACTGTCGTCAGGTCATAACTTTAATGTCGAGGCTCTTTTGTGTGTTTATGAACTCTGATTTTTACTACAATGATTTTTTTTATTTTCCCCTCAGCTGAGCAGTGAGGACGTGTCGGCGTCTCTGGGGGAGGAGTCTCTGCAGGACGAGACTCAGGAGGAGCAGCAGGAGGCCCAACAGGCTCCTCATCCAGCAGGTCACTGTGCTAAACACTTCAGATGAGAACGAGTCAGAACTAGTGATTAAAATTTATATGTATGTTTGGATCTGAGAGTGATTTTAGTATTAATTGTGTTATTTCATTGTTGTATTAGTGATGTGTTGACTGCAGACTGAAATCAGCCAGTAGATAAATCTGTTTTAGTAAATGATCCCTCACAAATAAATGTGAAGAACTAAACAAAACTCTTAAAGGGACAGTTCAGATTATTTGGAGCGTGGTTGTATGAAGCAATTCTTCACTCAGTATATTAGCTGTTTGGAGAAGCAGCAGGAGAACCGGTGTAGGAAGCTAATCAACATCCTGCTGTGGACAGGCTCAGCAGCAACATGTGTTTTAGACACATTAAAAAAATCAGTATCAGTGTAAGTGTACACTATATTTAGAATATTTTCTCCACTTTACCTTACTGTTGGTCAGACTTTTCTGGCGTTTTATAAGACAAATATCACTCTCTGAAAACCAGTGTTTGTAAGGGTTAGTTTGGATTCACTGAAGTCGCACAATAACACAAACAAACTGACAGACGGAGGGTTTGGGTTGGACCAACAGCTCCTGTGGTCTGTGAGGTAAAATCACTGACTTTTGCCAAATGAGTTTGGTTGTTTTGGAGAAAGCGATGCAACAGGCAGACGTCTCACCTGGAAGTTCACAGTACACAGGAAACTGACAGCACTGAGTACTTGTAGATGAGGCGGATCGTTTTCTCACATTTCAAATCATAAAATGAATAAATAGTTTTATAACATTTTTCTTCTGTGTTTTCAGAAAGTAGATCATGAAAGGACTGATTAATGCCACTAAAGTTCTAAAATTATTCACACACACACAAAGATAAAATCTCTGTACTAAATCAACTAAAACCTCCAGTCAGATATTATATTTATCTCTAAAAAGACTTTAATTGTCTCTGAATGTCTGCAGAATAAATCTGATCTTCTTGTCTCTTGTTTTTCAGGCATCGTTCTGAACCGTGTGGGTTATTACACCATCCCCTCCATGGAGGATCTGGCTGACATGGTGGATGAAAACGGGGAGTGTGTGGTGGAAAACTTCTCAGTGGGCAGGAAAGGTAACGCCGTCAACCTGACGTCAAAAACTTTGATGATGATTATGTTCAGTCCAAACTGATTGATAATAGATTGATTATTGATGGATGAGTATAGACGAGGGGTCGGGTTGGACAAGCACGTTACTTCTTCCTGCTCAGACATCAAATGTTAATTTAGGTTTCTTATCGTAAATCTGTTCATTATTTATTATTTCTTTATATATTTTAGTTTTTTAAATATTCTAAATAAATAAATAAAATCAGCTGATTAAAGATGCAGATAAGACCGACTCCAGTTTACCACCAGCCTCAGCTGTCAGAGAGCTGCTTGTTGTCATGACGCCCCGTGATGCACGCGTCTTACCGCTGTGTTCTGATTGGCTCTCCCAGGCTACGGCTCCATCTTCTTCCCCGGCGAGGTCACCGTGACGGGACTGAACCTCGACGAGATTGTCCACTTCAGACGCAAAGAGGTCATCGTTTACCCGGACGACAAAAACAAGCCACCTGAAGGGGAGGGGCTTAACAGGTGAAGTCAGGGACTGCGAGGACTCAGTCTGTTGTGGGGGAATTGATTAGTACTGGTCAGCTGGTGACTGGGTCGTCTGTGGCTCTGTGGCTGCCCAGTTTCATGTTGGTAATCTGTTTCCTGTCCTGATCCCGTCGCAGGCGAGCGGAGGTGACTCTGGACGGCGTCTGGCCAAACGATAAGACGACCTGCACTCAGATCAGGAGCCCCGAGCGTCTGACCGAGATGAACTACGAGGGTCGTCTGGAGAAAGCTTCCCGCAAACAGGGGGCCCGTTTCCTGGAGTACAGACCTGAGACCGGATCCTGGGTGTTCGAGGTCAGTTCCTGCTGTGCTCACACGTTCTGATTTACATCCTGATCAATTAATCGTTGTTCTAATCCAGAACTGCCTCCAGCGATTGGTGATCAGAACCAGTAATCCTGAATCAGAGCAGCTTTACCGTTTGTTTATTATGAAGAAATACAGTCACACCCTCTGTTTGTGAGTCACACTGACAGGAAGTCAAACCTGGAACCAGGTGGATTCTGGGAAAACAAAGATGTTAATGTTAAAAGTCAGATGTTTTGTTCTGTCACCTCGAGCTCCGTGCTGCTCAGGTGTAACTGACTCCTCCTCCTTCTCCCTCAGGTGGCCCATTTCTCCAAATATGGCCTCCAGGACTCTGATGAAGAGGAGGACGTCCCGCCCAAAACCGACCCCAAGAAGCTGAAGACGATGATGTCACTTCCTCCCTCCAGGCTGCAGCAGCAGCTTCCCCCCGCCCAGCAGCAGGTGGCGCCACAGGCTCAGGTAGAGCAGCCTGCAGCCATCATAGCAACTGTCCAGTCGTAGGTTAGCAACAGTAACTAGGGCTGTCAAGCTCTGAGAAGAGCGACACTTCATGAGTCATGAGTCTCTCAAAAACGTGAAACACATGAGCGCATGTGTGGTGAATGGATTCAGCTCAAATACTCATAAATTCAAAATAAAATACAGTGCTTTTCAAAATAAAATGCTTTTCAGAATGTTACTGGGCAAAATAAGAAAACTACTACTGACAGTTTTTTTTTTCTTTGTTCTTCACTAATTCATCGTAATGATCAGGATAATGGTTCTTAAGATGGAACAATTACATTTGTAGTGTTGAATGGATGTGATTGGCTCCTTGTCACATGACCGACACAGCAATCATTGCAAACGGACACTTTGATCCATTTAGACTACTGCACACTGCTTGAATATTGATAGATGTGCAGATATTATTGTGCATCCCTGAAATATTTTCAGCTGCTTCAGCTTGAGCACAGATTTGACCTGTTACACACACGCACACACGTGTATGGTGATATTAGTAGAAAAGGTATTTTTATTATTCAGGAAACTGATCAGATGTTTTATGTTCAGGTTTGTGTTGCTGTTATTTTATGATGTTTGGATGAGCTTCTTATGTTTTGTGATAAACAGCAGCTTAAAGTTTATGTTGTGGTCGACATCAGCAAGTTAAAAGTCAAACTTCTGCAGCGAGGAAACATTTTAGACTCTAACCTGCTTTAAGATGTGTGACATTGTACTAATTTTCATATGATGCAATTAATGAGAGAGAAAATAATAAAGTTAATGAAGAAGAAAAGTTGATCTTTGGTCTGTAAAGTTTGTGTGAAGAGCAGTTTGTCTCTGTGGTGATAAATCATATTAAAAGTTTTGTTGATCAGAGGATTTAAGGGTTACATCAAACTTCTGCACTGACGTGTTTAGTTTTTAAGTTTTTTGCGTCAGTCACGACATCACAGTGTCGTACTGAGCAGAAACACTTTTCTGCTAAATGTTTTAACTCTTAGTTTTTTAATGTCGTGGAAACAACAAATGTCCTGTGTGTCTTCAGTCCACGGTCGTGGATCTTCCGGGCGGCGTGGCGGAGCTGGACAGCGACATGGCCGACATCACCCAGAGCTTCCCGACAGAGAGCATGCTGGGAGGAGAGGAGGACGGCGAGCTGCTGGCGGGGGACATGGACACGTCGGCCGGGAAGCTCGGAGGTTTGATCTCTGCGGAGCATGACGGCGTCTCTGCGTCCAGCCACATCGCGTCCTCGCTGGGCATCAACCCGCACACCCTGCAGGTAGAACTGCCGTCCTCGCTCGCAGACAGGAAGTGCATCACTTCATCGGACCCCCGCCAGAATAAAAGCGCTGAATCTTGTCCTGTTTTGTCGGCAGATCATGAAGGCGTCGCTGTTCGCTGAGGACGAGGAGGAGAGCGACATGTTCCAGGATCATGCAACGATGAAGACAACTGACGTCTCGTCTCCTCGCATCGTCCTGCCGGGAGCTCAGAGTCGACCCTCCGGTACAAAACACAAACCTCAGTCCAGTTCAGGGTTGCAAATTTTGAAAATGCTACACAATCGATGAATTGATTAAACATTAATTATAAGATAAAAAACTTTTTTTTTATGTTTTTTTTTTTCTTTCTCATTTTAAGTTGATGTTTCTTTATTCAACAGATGGCTCCTCCAGACAAAACAATTTCAAATTAGGTGTAATTACTGCCATTTCTGATTATCAGTAACATTTTTTGATTGGTTAAATTCTTCACATCGATCAGTGGTCAATCATCAGAGGATAAACTCCTTGAGATGCACCATCTCGTTTTCAGGAGGGTCATTAACATCCGTGCTCCTCTTCCTTTTTCTTCTTCTTTTGATGATCTTTATTTATTCAGGGACGTTTCTCAGAGAGCTGAACACTGATTGGTTATCTGTGTCGTCTCTCTGTCTCCTCAGTGGGCGGTCTCCTTCAGGCCCGTTTCACCTCCGGCCTTCTCTCTCAGCTGTCAGACTCTCCCCGCGCTCCTCTTCTTCCTCCTCCTCTGTCTCGGGGGTCTCCAGCGGCTGTCGAACCCCCGCGGCCGTTACACTGGGCGGGGCCCGGCCCCTCCTCCTTCATGCTGCCCCCCCGAGCTCCGGAGCCTTCCATCAGGACGGTTGGCGTCCGGCGGCTGGGCGGCCCTGTCCCCCTCAAAGAGTCGGTCACTCGGGGGAAGGTTGGTTCTCCGTCTGTTCTTCGTCTTATATTTTGTAGGGTTCCCTGTCAGTTGAAAAATAGTTTCAAACATGGGGACACACAGACGTACGTCCATGTCCTATTTTTCACGTCTTTTATTTTCTTGATTAATAGTTGTTTGTTTTAAAATGTCAGAAAATGGTGAAAAATGTTGATCAAAGCTGAAGATGACGTCTTCTTCAGAGGAGTTCTCACAGTGAAAAAGAAGCGTTCCTCCACCATGATGTTCCATGTTGTTCTTGTTCTGTAGGGGACTTTGTTGATGGACGCCGGGCTGTTTTCGGGTCGCTCCTTTCGGGTGGGGTGGGGTCCCGGCTGGACGCTGGCTCACTGCGGCCACCAGCTGAGCTCACCGCCGGGCAAACAGCTCGAAAACCAAGACGTGATGTCGAAAACTGACTTCAGCTTCCTGCCAAAACCTGCCAGGAGCAAACCGTAAGATACATAAAAATATTAGTCATGCTGTGACATTTTATCAGCTTAGAAAACATTTTTATTTTTTGTTTTTTGCACCTTCTCCATCTGAATCAACAAATAAAATGGAGAAATGATCTGACTCTTCACAAATGAGATAAATCAACACTTCTCCTGCTTCTCCTCCTGCAGGCTGATCGAGAGCCCCTACAAGGTGGTTCTGGAGCAGCTGGTGGGTCTGGAGCCTCCAGCAGTGAAGAGCAGTGAGGAGGAGGAGGATGAAGAGAGCCAGGCGGTGCTGCAGCGCCCTCTGGAGATCTGTCTGAAACACAGCACCGTCGACATCACAGACGCCTCCGGCTGCCCTCTGGTGCGACCGCAGGCCGGCGTGGCGGCGCTGCACGAATACGCCGAGTGGATCACCGAGCTGAACGAGAAGCAGGGAGACGCAGACCGTAAGAGACACGAGCTGAAGACTTTAGGGACTCGTTAACGTGTCAACGAAGGGTTAAAATGACAAAATATAACATGACGCAGTGAGAGGCTGTAAGATATTAATTTTAAAATGAATATCCAGGATTTCTCTGCATAAAATAGGTTTAATTTGAAACACAGAATCATGTTTATTCAAACTTTCTGTGAGTTTTCTTTAGTGTTCAGTTCCTGTTTGTGATCTCGGTCATAGTTTGAGTAGAACAACAGTTTCCTCTTAAAACACAGTCAGGATTTTCTCTTAATACCAACACGTGGTTAGAGGGGAAATTATAGCCATCTGAGTGTTGGAGCTGCAATTAAGAATTAATTTCATCATCGATTAACCAGTCCATTTTCTCAATTAATTGACAAGTTGTTTGGTTCATAAAATGTCAGAAAATGGTGAAAAATGTTCACGGTTTCCCAAAGCTGCTCTCAACAACAAAATACTAGGATGATCGCTGGTCCTGCCTTTAATTTTGATTATTGAAACTGAAAACTCATTTTGATTCATTTTCAATTTAACGATCACTAACAGTCACTCATGTAAACCAAAAATCTTTTAATACTTGAAATGATTCCGTCAAGTTTTTCACATACAAGGAATTTTCTGTGGCGTGTTGGTGCGTAAGAACAAACATGTTCCACTTAAGATAAAGATGAAGGAGACTGCTGCAGGTCAACACAGCTTCAACTGAAAAAAATAGAAAATAGGAAGTTGTCAAAAACATGAAAAAACAAAAATATAAAAACAAAGGGTGTGTTACAGTATGACTGTGAATAAATGAAGGAGCTGTACAGGTTCATGCAGGAATGTTCACTGTATTAATTCACTGGATTCACAGCTAAATGAGCAGAAATGAATAATCGTGATCACAACATACAATCAAAGTTGACATAAAAAACTTAAATGAACGAAGTGAGGATATTCATTGATTTCTGTGGGTATAAAGGAGTCTGCAGCTGCTTTAATAGTAACAGTTTAGATGTGATGAAAACGGCTTCAAGAGATTTTTGGTTTGTGCTCCTTAAAAGTGCCTGAATTTTATTCTTTAAAAGTTGTACCGTCCCTTTACACAGTGTGGACGAAGCCTGAACAGCCTTCATTTAGTTTCCAGATGGACTGACTGAACCGTGGCTCTTCAGCTGGATTCAGTCTTTTTTACTGAAACAACGATAAATTAAATTTGGAGCTTTGACTCGTATTCATGAGGAGACGTCCTGTGATATTTAGAAATCCACACGTTTAAAAAAAGATCCAGCAGGTTATTTTTTGTGAAACAGAATCAGATTTTGACTCCTCCTCTCTCCCCGTCTCCTCCAGCCCTCCTGGGTTACTGGTCCGAGGTCTGGACCCTGTGTGAGGCCCTGTGGGGCCGGTTGGGCCCCGCAGACCAGGAGGCAGACGTGGAGACGCCCAGCGAGTATGAGCAGCAGCTGGAGAGGAGGCGGACCTTCTCGGCCTGGCTGTCCCGCGGAGCCACCGGCAGGGTGGAGGAGGAGGTGGCGCTGGCGGGGAAGGGGCGCCACACGGAGGCCATCTTCAGCTACCTGACGGGAAACCGCATCAGTGAGGCGTGTCGACTCGCACAGAAGGAAGGTGAGAGCTAACAGGACGGACACGCTGTGGACAGAAAGACGAGGGCAGGGAGTAGATTTAATGTGCAGAGAAACTAAACAGATTCTTCAAAGCTCCCGTCTGAGCAGCAGAATTAATGAAACACATTTAAAAAACAATCAGCATGAACAGGGAGTAACAGGGCCTGGAAATCCTGGAAAGTGCTTGAATTTGATTTCAGAAAGGAATCCTGCAGAAATAAAACATTAAAGTGAGACTCTTGAGCGTCGACATGCTAACAGTGTAGTGTTTGAAGTCTCTCCTCCATCAGACAGACGTGAGGTAGACGGACTGAAATTGTTGCATTAAACGTCTTCACACTAAAACTGTTTGTCCTCAGGAGACCACCGTCTGTCCCTGCTGCTGTCTCAGGCCATGGGCTCTCAGTACTGCCGGGACCTGCTGGCCCTTCAGCTCGCCGACTGGAACCGCATGCAGACCGACTGCTACCTGCCTGAAGAACGACTTCGCATCTTCACGCTGCTCTCTGGGAAACCTGTAAGACACGTTTGATGTTTACTGTGTTTGTGTCAGAGATCATAACAACAAACAAAGGATGATTAATGTTTATAATCCAAACTTGAACTGTTCTCTCTCTGCTTAAAATGCTTCTTGAAATCATTTCTAAGACTCACTCTTCACTCCGGTTGTAGCTGAGTGGTTTCAGATGAACGTTTCGTCACAGGATATTTGTAGCCTGAACACCTTTGTTGTCCAGTGAGCAGTTTTTTGTTTTCATGGTTTTGACACTGACCGTGCCTCTCGTCCGTCCCTGCAGGTGTGGCAGTCGTCCGACTCGGTGGTGAACGTGTGCTCCGAGTTGGACTGGAAGCGCTGCGCGGCCGTCCACCTCTGGTTCATGTTGCCTCCGACCGCCTCAGTGGCCGACGCCCTCGCCAAATACGAGGCCGCCTTCCAGGTGAGCTGCTGCCTCGCACTCTGCAGTCACATGATCTTTGTGTTTGACCTCCCTGAACCATCGGAACACGTTTAAGTGCTACTCATGTGACGTGTCTTTGGAAGGACACAATCACAACAGCAGAGACAATCATCACCACAAATACAAAATTCAGGGAACTCGCCTCGATCACTTCGCTGATCAATAAACATCAGACAAAGAGATAAAAATCGTTTTATTATAAAGGTCCAGTCGGTTCATTCCAGTAAAACATTTAGTCCAAAGCACATGATTCAAGGTTCTTAGTAGTACTGAAAATCTTGTTTTCAAGGTTTGGCATTTGCTGAGATTTTGGATTAAGTGTTTTTAAACTGTTTGAGATTGTAATCACATTACTTTCCTCGCTACGTACCGACAGGTGACACATTTGGAAAAAAAGAAACTGATGAACACCTCGTTTTCCTTCTTTCCTTCCTCCTTTTATCTGTCATGACTCTAGTTAGCTTTATTGTCACATTTGACATTGTGACTGTGTAAGGCTAACTGCTTTGGTCTCATTGTGTTTTCTAGCCACTATGTCACAGTTTACTATTTAGTTACTTTACTGCTACTCTACTTCAGTGTGTTTTTTATTTATTACTCGATGACAGCAGCACTACGGTGATTCTGTCTGTTGTGGGGAAAAACTTCAGTGTTTCCTTTCAAAAGAGGCCAAAACCATCCACGCATTCCAACTTTAAGTAGCCTGGTATCAGCATGTTAGGCTGATTTTGACACGGGAGGTGTTTCACTGATTCTTCTGTGTAACTCTGACCTCCTGCAGTCCTCTCATCATTGCTGTGGTTGTTTCTGTCCTGCAGGGCTCATGTGAGGGTGGGAAGTACGCTTGCGCCCCCCTGCCTCCGTACCTGGAGGCGGAGAAGCCGGACATGGAGGAGGAGGAGGAGGAGGAGTCTAAACGGCCGCTGTACGACCTCTGCTTCCACCTGCTCAAACTCTACAGTGACAGGTAAACCAGCCACATATATTATATACAGATTTCATGAACATTGGAGCTTCACAGCACCAACAAAATGTAGGAAATATGTACACAGTCACTAATTTGAGTTTTAGTGAAGTGGATAGAAAATCATATTTATGCGGTTGGATTTTTCAGTGTTAGTTTATGAATCCACTGATTCTGATGCCTGATGACAGTGATGAGGAACCTTCTGTTGTGTCTTCGTGTCCTCCTGCAGACACTACAGCCTGCAGCAGCTGTTGGACCCTCTGACTGTCACCTGGGAGCGTCTGGATTACCGTCTCAGCTGGCACCTGTGGGGCGTCCTGCAGGCGCTGCACTACAGCCACCTGAGTGCCTCACGGCAGGGACTCCTCCACGCCAGCTACGCCGCACAGCTGGAGAGCGCCGGCCTGTGGCACATGGCCATCTTCATCCTGCTGCACATCCCCGACCACACGTACGTACATCTTATCCATCAATCAATCTGCTGATGCATGAAGCTTATTGATCCTTTTATTATCACAGTTTATTAAGGAAAATACTTATGAACTAAACAGAAGTAGGGCTGAACAGTTAAATGAAATCACAATATGTTCTACAGCAGTTTCACTTCACAGGAAGCACAAGATGTGTGAAATGTAAAATGTGTGTCAAACATTTTAAATTAAATATGATGCTGCAGAAACGTTCCGGCTTACACATCATGTTTGTACAGACTTCAGATGGTACAGATTCCTGCAAAAATCACACAGTAATAATAATGTTTTAAATGAAAATGAGAACGATGATGTAAATATTAGCATTCTTTCTAATATCGCAAATCATATCACAATCAGTCAAATCATCAGTCAGATATTTTTTCATAATCGTTCAGCCTTAAACAGACGACAGAACATCAGTTTTATTTTCCTGCAGGAGCTTCAGTTGTAGTGACGATGTTCCAGCAGCAGGTGGCAGCACTCACATTCAGTCTGTCTACCTTCTCTCGTGTTTCTTTCTCTCTGATTCTGTGAAGATAAAAATGTTCACCGTGATGTTTTTGTGCCTTCAGTCAGCGGGAGCGAGCCGTCAGGGAGATGTTGACCCTCCACTGCCCCCTGCAGGAGACGGACGAGTCGGTGCGGAGGGAGCGCTTCCTCACAGAGAGGCTGCTGATCCCGGAGCAGTGGATCCACGAGGCCAAGGCCACCCGAGCTCGCCGTGACGGCGACAGACACCAGGAGGCACTGCACCTGTACCGGGCCGGATACTGGAGCCAGTGTCACCGGCTGCTGATCCAACACCTCGCCTCAGGTCAGGACACTCACAGGGAGACTCCAGACCGCCACCAAGGCCAAATACCTTATCTTCCAAAGTTAACGAAAGTGAAAAATAAATTGTGGATCTGCTTTTTCTGTTGTGCTGACAAATCAACACTGAAAAACACCTCAGGGACCTCCTGTAACACATCATTCCTCGTCTCTCTGCTTCTGCACTGTCACTTTTCCAATAAAGACCAAAAAAAACCAAAATCCCTCAACACTGAAGACGACGTGTTTAAGTCAGTTTTGAATTGAAAACAAGTTTCTATGATCTGTGCGGTCTTTTGAAGGGATGTTTAATCCTGATCTTTGGGTAGAAGCTGTGAATTTTAAACTCTTAAAGTTTTAATTTCTGCTTTCTGTCTCCCCCCCGTCCTCCTGCAGATTGCATCATCAACGACAACCACGACTACCTGCTGGAGTTCCTGGAAGGTCTGGCGGCCCCTGAACACAGCGCCACCATCCAGGACTGGGACACTGCAGGGAGGGTTTACCTGGACTACATCAGAGTCATCAAGACGCTGCAGGACATCCAGCAGGTACCGACTGACGCTGCTGCCGTCTGTTCATAAACCTGCAGATATTTCACTTTGTTCCACAGATGGAACACAGAAGACGTCAAGTAGAAAAGTACTTCTTCATGACTAAAATCTATTATTTAATTGTTGTTATTGATTCATGTTTGTTGTTGTTTTGGCTTTTTACTTTTCTGGATGGTTTGACATTTTATGATGCATCATGTTTTCTGAAGTGTTCGTGTCTTTTGTACTTAAGATTCTTCATCTGGAAAATAAATGTAGTGAAATGAAAAGTCCAACATTTTTGAGTTGTGGTTGAGTAAAAACACTGTTCCCTCGCTGCAGATGGACAACGCTGGTTACGAGCTCGAGCGTCTCTACACCGACGTGACGTCTCTCTGCAGCAGAATCGAGCTTCTGCCCTGCAGCACTGCCAGAGACCGCCTCGCTCAATCAGGTAAGAGCACCGCTGCTTCAAGGTTATTAGTTTAAACTGGTAACAAGACACTGAAAGACGTCCAGGAGAGAAACTGAAAACAGCAGCAGCTGGATTCACCAACACATCTGTCCTTGGTTGGGTCGTGGAATTAATGGAATTATTTTCATCATAAACACCCAATTCAGCCCTAATACAGGAAAGTGTACAAAAACTTAAATGATAATATTTTAAATTTGGATAAAATCTGATTTCTAATACTTACTGTTATATACATAAACCATAAATGACCATAAATAACATTTTTAGAGACTAAAGGATTTGGGTTTGGAGCTGCAATGATTAATCTGTTATTGAATTAATCGCCAACTATTTGATCATTGATTAATCACTTTGAGTTGTTTTTTTTTTTAAAGAAGCAAGTCAAAATTCTCTGATTTCAGCTTCTTAAATGTGAATATTTTCTGGTTTCTTTGTTCCTCACTGTCAGTAAACTGAATATCTTTGAGTTGTGAGTAAAACAAGACGCTTGAGGACGTCAACTTGGACTTTAAGAAACACTGATGGACATTTTTCACCATTTTCAGACATTTTAAAACTACCAACTATAAATCGATTCATTGAGAAAATAATCAACTGATTAATCGACTGAAAATAATCGTTACTAGCAGCCCTGTTTGGGTTTACAGAAACAATGTAAATAGTCTGTTGGCTCTTAGCGAGGAGGCTTCAGACTCTGTTTCTCTGCTTCAGCCGCATCACCGGCGTCACGTGTAAATAACCGAGAGGACAGTCTGTCCTGATTTGAGAAACAAATCTGATTTGTCCGCAGTCTGAACAAAGACTTCGGGAAATTAGTTTATTCATGAGAAAAAGAGCAGAGTGTTTGCTCCCAGAAGAGGCACTCAAAGTGATTTTTGAAGATGTGGAGAGATTCTGTTGACAGAGTCGAGTTCAGGGACGTCTCAGGAGACGAGTTTGCGTTGAGACTTCGTGCCTCACAGCGACAGCAGTACAGGTAGTTCAGATTCAGGTAGGTTGGTGGGTCAGCTCTTGTTTGAGAAAATGAAAAACGTGCAGACGTTTCTTCTCTGATCTAACCGAACGTCACCACCCCCCGCCCCCTCCTCCGTCCTTGCAGAAATGGCGAAGCGTGTGGCGAACATCCTGCGTGTGGTGCTGAGCCTGCAGCAGGGCGACGCAGCGTCCGACCCCCTCAGCATCCCGCTCACCCAGCTGGCGCCGCACATCACCCCCTGCCGATGCCGGAGGACTACACGCTGGAGGAGCTGCGGGGCCTCACACAGTCGTACCTGCGACAGCTCATCGTCAGCCAATGAGAACGCAGAACAGCAGCAGGAGGACAGACGTGTTGACATCTGGTTTCAGCTGCTTGAACATCATGAAATTCTGATGCAGAAAGTTTTCCAAAAAGAAGCAAAAACAAACTTTGTCGTCTCGTTTCTGAGAGTTTAACCGATGAGAAGAAAGAAACGTTTGAGAACTTTGACCAGGAGTTTATTCAGTTTGAGCTTCTTCACGCCTTCAGTTTGTCCAACAGATAACAGACACCAAGCTTCAATATGTCATTCCTCTTCTGTGTGTGTGTGTGTGTCACTATAGGGAGCATTTTAAAACAAACCAACAGTAAATGACACAAAACGACTCCTCATTCAAACCAGACCAGTGAAGTTCTCCATGTTTTGTTTACAGAGCCAGTAGGTGGAGCTCTGCCTCCACGTTCAGGCTCAGCCCGAGAGCAACAGAGGCCAATTTGACGACAGGATACAGTACAGAGGTGGTTCAGAGTTTTCTGCATAGCTTTACTTGCTGCTGAAGGCTTTAACTGCTAACTGTAGCTGCCAGTAACAGGCAACAGAACCAGTGTACGTGGTCCAACAGGGTCAAACGAAACCTCTGAGGCCAACAGGGAACACAGTACCGAGGTGGTTTATGGACTTTGCTGAGCAACAGATATCTGTACTACAAACTAATAGTAAGTGACATGAAATGACTCCTAATTTAAACCACCAGAGCAGTGAAGCACTTTTATTTATTACAGTTATTGAGAGGCAGAGCCGGTGGGTGGAGCTGCACCTCTAGGCAGCTACAGTTAGTAGCAGTTAGCTACTTTAGCAACAAGTTAAGCTATCTGTCCATCAGGAAACTTGTTAAATCACTGAGACTTGAAACGGAGCAGCGAGAGGACACCAGAAAATATTTTCTTTGATTAAAATATGATCCAGTTTTACCCAAATCAGTGAATTAAATCATAAAGTTTTCTGTAAGTGATCAGGGAGGCCCGACCCCCCAGCCAGAGACACGCCGGTCCATTTGGCTTTGCAGTGAGCACCACTTGGCAAATCTCACATCCTGAACAGCAAGTTAAACATTTAAACATTACATCACTTTACTTTGTTTTCAACCAGTGGTTCCCAACACGGGGGTCTGGAGGGGTCACCAGGTGTGGGAGGGGAGGGGTCACCAGGTGGCTCTGTTGTTTCACCTAACAATCACATTTGATCTGTGGTGTCCAGGTTTCAGCTTTTGGATATTTCGTAACAGATTTGAAGATTTGATGGAGGAGAAATGAATGGAAACCAGCGGATGTGCCGGACCGCAGGAAATAAAACAAAACTACGAGTATTCAGAATTTATAGTCGCAGCTAAAACCTGTGAACACACTGATGTGGTCCTTTAATGTAAGTTTATCACTTTATTTGAGCTGTTGGTGAAGATTTAACCTGAGTTCTGTTATTGTTGTCTCTTATTTTGAAATGCTCCCTAAAACAGTCTCACTTCCCTCTTGAGCAGAGTTTTTCCTCCATATGTTTGAGTAGTCGGTGCAGGTGTGTGTGTGTGTGTGTGTGTAAATGATGACTCGTCTGACCCCAAAGAAAAAGAAACCCGTCTCTGGCTCCTCGTTCTTTTTGCATTCAAAGATTTGGTTTTAAATAATTCAGTAAAAGCAGCCGTTAGCTTAGCACAGTGTGACAGTAGCATCTGTTCATCTGTCGATATGTGAATAAAGACGATAATCTTGATATTAAAGACGAGCAGTGATGTCGTACAAACGGGTTCCATGTGCACAACGATGCTTTTTTTTTTTTTTTTGGTTTGTTTTTTTGGAGACGACTCAGAAGAGCTCAACATTCAAAAGTGTAAAATGCCTGATGGCCTATTTTTGTAGATTTCTGGGTTTTTCTGTTTGGTTTGAATGTAAATCAGAACTCTGTGTGTGTGTGTGTGTGTGTGTGTGGTGTGGTGCGTGTGCGCGCGCACGTGGTTACAGTTTGTTCATAAAGTGAAGAGTTTCCTTCCTAAACGAGCTGCCAGCCAGAGATTTCAACGCATGTAATTATATAAATATTGTATATTTTTGGAAAGTCAAACAGGGAATATCAGGTCATTTTTATCCTCCACCTTTAATTATTAATAAATTGGATGCAAAAAGTTTTGGAATGAAACTCTTCACTTATCGATCGATTGATTGGTCAGTTTTGTTTTTGCGTAGACGAACTGTCAGCTCGCCAAGAATGTTTGTTTTGTTTTTTTGTTTTTTTTTCAAAGTAAAAACAGGAAGCTCTTTATGGTGTCTGTTTTTTCTGCTGTTAACAGAAACCATGTGTGTGTGTAGTTTTCATGGATGGATTCTGCTTCGTGTGTTCGAGTGTGTGTGTGTATGTTTGTGTGCATGTTTCCTGATGATTTTGTTGATAATATTTTTAATAAAGTCAAGTAGAAATAAAGTTATTTCTGTTTTTTCAAGTTATTTTCTAACATATAAAGTCGGACACATTCAGACGTCTCAACTTCCTGAAGCACTTCAAAGTAATTTAACTGGATATGGTTCTTTTTTTTTGAAAAGCTGAAACATAATTTATAACATTTTTGCATTAAAATGTCTACAAACAACTGGATGTTATATATTTTGTTGAGTTTTTTAAATGATCCCAAATGTTTCCAACAATGTTGAAGCCAGAGAATCCTGTAATTAATTCAAGCAAACAGTCCAGTTTATTTGGGTCACGTGTAGCTTTCAGACAAACACGACTCATTGTTCAACAATGAAGACAACAACTCCCATGATTCCTCCTGACGTCATGATGTAATCAAACCATCACTTGTTCTCGTGTGAGACAAAGAGGCAGAAATTACACACGTTTAATGAATATTTACATTGTCTGCCACTTGATGCTTCAATGACACTGCACTTCAGATATTACATAATATTTAATATCTGTAATGTATTTTTTATTCTGCTATTTATATCCAATAACTTTAGTTACTTTGCAGTTTCAGATGAAAAACATACAAAATAGTTACTCCAGAGTGAGATTTATGATCCCTTGGTGAAATTCAAAACCCTGCAGTATATAAATGAGCTCCACCTTCACCAGCTGCAACATCAAAGTGATGAACACATTAATTCATCAATAATTATAATCCAATAATACAAGATTATGTTCATTCATTTACAAAACCAGCTCCACATTTCAACCTTTATTCAGTTGAATCCAACACAAAGACCAGATATTTAATCTTCAAACTGATAAACTTTTTGTTTTTTTGTACATGTACAGTCATTGTGTTGTGACAGGAGCCTGTTTACTGCTGTATACATCAGTCAGTGTTTGTGAACTGAGGACACTAAAATTAACATTTTCAACTGCAGGCAGGTCAGTCTAGAACCTGAACTCTTTTACTGCAAAGACACACTGTTGGAACAGTCCACAATGTGTCTCGGCATCGTCTCTCTGAAATATGCAGGGACGTCAGGGATGGCATCATATTTCCTGTTTGTAGCTTTCCTTCCACTTTGCGTCAGTCCATCTCAGATGAGCTCGGGCCCAGAGAAGTCTGCAGTGTTTCTGGATGTTGTTGATATATGTCTTTCTCTTTGCATGGTCGAGTCTTAACTTGTATTTGTAGCTGCAGAGACAAACTGTTTTACAAAAAGTGTCCCTGAGCCCGTGATCCTTTATACAATGATGTGGGCTTTTAACATTTTCAGGGCATTAATGTAAATGTATGTCCAACACAACAAAAAACAAACCAGATAAAAAACAAACATTTTCTAAAAACACAGCACATGATATAGAAGCAATACTAACCAACAAATACAATCAAACAATTACACAATATTACAATATGATTATTGGATGAGATTTCAGTCAGAGTGAATCTTAAAAAGCCTTAAAATCCTCAATAAAAGCTGATTAAATGTTGTACTTCAGTCTTCCCTCAGCTGGTTTTCTGTACATCTCTGAAGTGGCTGTAAGTTTTTTAATTCTGTTCCCTTTTATTACTGCCTCTGCAGAGAGTGGCATCACATCAAGGAGACTCTGTTTAAAATCTCCGTCCAGGTTGAGTCCAAATGCCTCCACCAAAAGTTTAGAGGCCACAACAAACGTGTGCACCTGTTGGTTGAACTCTGCCTCCAGCTGAGTCCCCTTCTTTGTGGCTTTTATGATTCCTATAATCTCAATGCTCTTATTCTGGAGGCCAACACTTTGAACCTGTGGGAAGACAGACTGATGTCAGTAATCAGGGTTCAGGACATGTTGAAAAATAACTTGAAAGTAATTTCAGTTTTTTAAAAGTTAACATCTTGTAAGCTAAGCAGAGAGAAGAGCGTCATGTATCATCACAGACTCTCAGTGATATGAGAGCAGCAGATCACTGCAGCTACCTTAAGAATTTGTGTGAATCGAGTCCAGCTCAGTGATGTTGTGTCATAGTACTGGTTGGTCTTCAGGTCTGGTAACTTTAATGACGTTTCCAACTGATAAATCTTTGCATTGCTTGGTGTTTTCACCCCACACGCAGATCCTGGTGGAATCTGTGTCATCACTTAGTTGGAAATTTTGCCTCTTTGTCCTCCTCTGTTCGTACTGAACGGTAACTTGTTCGACAGGATCAATCTGAACAAACCAGGAGAAAAACCTTCACTTCAGAACTGGAAAATGGAAACAGCAAACATTTTTACATCTTTTTTTAGAGTTGGTCAGTGTGTACAGAAGAGGATCAGGGCCACAGTGAAGAATTTGAGTTCTGAGTTTAAACTCAAATAAATTTAGACCAAACACAGACCTGAGAGAGAGTGAATGTTGAGTTCTCAAATTTGATCTCACCTCTGTAATGGTTCCTACGACAGTCTTTGTCCCGTCAGCAGAAGATTTGGCTTCTTTAATGGAGCAAACTGGACTCTCAGGATAAATGAGTCTCCGAGCCTCCATCTTCGAACTCCTCTGGGACTTCAACAGAGCTCGTCTCTGACACTCTGCTGTCTTTGGTAACCTTAACAGCAACCTTGTCTCTTTTTAGCCTTCTGAACAAGTAGCACTTGTCTTCCTGGATATTTTGATAGTGGTCTTTTCCATAAACCATCAGTTGTATGCTGTCTGTCTCATCAGCACCGCCAGATAGAAGAAGAACTTTTTCACCTTGTCTTTGGTTTGATATGTGCGAATACCAGATTTCTGAACAACTTTCCCAATGATGGCGTCTGTGTCACTCAGTTCACTGCTGGATTTCAGATCACAGATGGATTTCTTCTGCATACAAACAAAGGAAATGATCTCCATTAAAGTAACAAGTAGAAACATAAAAGCTGTGAAAACAGTGAAAAAAATTCAAAGAGTTCTTACCCAAGGACGAGTGTTTCTCTCCTGAAAAACAAACATGTCATCAACGCTCAGTCACCAATAATGAAGGAACAAACATGGTTTCACTGCTGTAACATCCTCCTGATGAATGTACAGAGTCACTACGTGTGATGAACTGGAAGTATTCTGATATTATATCCATCATAATGTTCAGGTTTAGAATGTATTAAGTGAATAACGTTTATTTCAAATCTCCTACCTGCTCAGGTGGGCAGCTCCTCTGCTGATCTGCTGACAGACAAATACCAGTTAGTATTCCTACACTGTTACTGATCTCATTTCATTAACCAGCAGACTTTTCAGCGTTCATCATTTCCTCTCTTCATTGATAACATCTTCACAGAGACGTGGGACCAGATCTCTCAGACACCTTCGGTCTGTCAGCCTACCTGCTGCAGGTCTTCGTTCCTTCAGTGGATCACATTTCTTCTTCTTTCCTGAGAATAAAATTTGAAACTTAAATTTTAACATGAACACAGATTGTTCAGCTTTCTCAAAAACAACTGAAATCAACACAAACTGATTTCAGCCAACATCATCACTCTCTCGTCATCGTGTCGTTGTTTGGTCGTCACCTAAGTCTGTCATTTTCTACTGACATCTCAAGGTATCAAATCAAAGCTCTGGCCACAAGCTGAAAAGGGACATAACAGCGTGAGATGTTCTGATAAACAGCACCCATCACAGGTGATGTTTGGTACATTTTCTACAGTGAACAATTATTATAACAATTATTATTGATTTGTGTACAGATAAAGGGATCAAAGCAGAGCTCAGTCATACAGAGTTCAGCAAGAACGAGTCTGAAAACTAAAGAAACTAATTGAACTGTTAAAAGAGAGGCTCTGCATTGCTGTTGAGTTTTTCAAATGTATTTCTGGGCTCTCGCTGAGTCCAGAAGGATGAATATCACCACAGGTAAGAGAAAAAATATGTAATTTTTGAGGTGAACTGTTCCTTTAACCTACCTGCTTCAGGCCTGCTGTCGTCCTCCACTGGATCACGTTTCCTTTTCCCTGAAAATAAAAGTTGAAACTGTAAATTTAAACACGAACACAGATTGTTCAGCTCTACGTCACCGTTCTCCAAAACAACTGAAATAAAGAATTTTGTTTCCGTCTCCGTCTGAGCTGCGCGAAACCCAGCGAGGAAAATAACCCCGAAGAAAGAAACCGCAAAGTCACAGGTGCTGCAGATCAGAGAGAACATGATGGAAACTAAGACAAAGAAATCACAACAATGAGTAACCTCTGAGAGTTTTGTCTTTCAGCTTTAGTAACATGTCCAACACAATCACTCACACACACACACACTGTTGTCAACCTATTAGAGCTGAACAACTCTGAAGAAATATCTAACTGCAATTTGCGGTATCAGAGGAAAGAATCGTTTTTACATCAATATTCTCATTTTCATTGAAAAGACTGAAAGATCTGCACTGAACAAAGATGTTTTCTGAAGTTTAGAGAACGATGTGTTCACCAGGACACTAAAATAAAATGACATTAATAGAATAATAATGAATAACAGAGTATCAAATATAAAGTGTATAAGGAATAAATTCAAAGAAACATTGCCTGATAGAGTAATGCTATTAGACTGAATGAAGGCCCACTGAAAGTTAAATTAGTGAAATGAAATGATTAAAACATAATGCAAACATTTCATGTCACATTCAGGGACCGTATGTTTCTGACACCACTGTTGTCCCACAGCCCCAAACTGAGAACTGCTGACTCACACAAACTCTTATTTCACTTTCATATTTGTAGTTTAGATTTAGTTTTCAGCCTGACATTAAAGTGTTTCTGTTGATTAAAACTGTGACTAAACACGTCCTCTGTCTGTGGTCCAGAGACACATTAAAAAGTCCAACTGTGATGAATAATTCTTACCAAAAACAACAAATCAAACCTCTTATCGTTCTCACAGTCAGAAAACTCACCCATGTTTTCCTTTTCTTGTTTGTTCTTCAGTTTTTCCACAAAGGGGCGCAGCAGGTCCTGAACAGCAGCGTCCCTCCTTGGTATCTTATCAATAATTGCACTGACTTCAGAAATCGACTCCTCTAGTCCGAAGTGCTGAATGATTTTTTGGGCCAGCTTTGGTATGCGCTTTCCAGTTTTCTCACTTGTGGGGATTTTTATCAAAAACTGCATCTTACGGTACTCTGACGGGTCCAGATCCTCCAGGATGTGGATCAGAGCTGATTTCCACTCATCCTCTGAAATGTCTGACATCTGTGACACACAGAGAGACGAGAGAGCAGAAATGTTAGAGACAGTTTCAGCTGCTTTGTAAACTGGTCACATTTGTTGAGTGAACTATCCCTTTAACATCCTCACGTCAGATACAAAGTACAGAAATAACACAACACAAAGAGTGAACGCCAGCAGACTCTGATGTGTTTGCTGCCGCTGTGCTGCTGTTTGCTGACGACACGTTTTTGTGAAACAGCCAAGTGTAGCTGAACTGTTGATTTCTGATGTTCTCACTAATACATAAAAATGTATTTAATAGTATTCTTTAAACTTTCATATATATCTGAGTTATTCCATCAACACATCAGCTGAGTTGTGCAGCTGGTCTGTGATTGTCAGTTACTGAACTTTTCTATTTTATAATCTCTGAGCATCATAAAGTTGATGTTACATTAATAAACAGCTCTGGTACAAAGTCCATGAGGTTTATCAGCATAACAATCTGTGGTCAACATCAAATACATCCGAGGTTCTGAGCAGCCTTCTTATTGGCTGAACTAGAAGATCCGCCGTCTCTTAAAGGAGCCACACTTTGTTTCTAAGGATCTTCCTGAATGTTACTTCATGACTGTTTAAACTGGTGATTATTGTTTATTTTGCATCCAAACATTCAACTTCTTAAAATGAAAGAAAAAAGTTTCCTAAATATACTGACATATTTCCACACCTTGTAAGAAACATGAATTATTTACTTTTAACTGCTGTAATAATCAGATATTTAATGTTCTGCTTTCAGCTGCCGTCACACACTCACTTTCTGAAGTAATCACTGATCCTACCAGACAAATGTTCACACTGACGGGATGTAACGTTAATTAAGAGGTTTTATTAAATGTTCTGCCTCTGAGTGTAAAATGAGTAAATACAGAAAAGCTTTGATTTTATATCTGGACTGTAAATGACACCAGCTGACAACAACAGTTTAAAAATCTTTGCTGTTCAAATGAACACATCAGCTTTTATGTTGCATTTAATTTAATGTTTAACAGGAGACTTTTTACAGTAAATATGCTTCATAACATTATAATTGTCATTTTCTTCAATCATAATAATTAAAGCTCCTAAAATATGTGTGAGTGTGTTTTACAGTCTGTCTCTGTCACCTGTGATGTGACGTGTTCCTCCTCCTGTAGTTCTCTTATAGAATCACCTGAGCTGCTCCTCTGTGAAACCCAGGACGACAGTGAAAACAAACATGGCGGCTCATCTCTGACTCACCTTTGTTAGTTCAGACCTCCTGCTGTCTGTCTCTATTTAATCTTACTACAGTTGTCAGATTATTACTTATTTTATCCGTTTTCTTCTTTGATGTTTATTGGCTGTAAATATGGCGCTGCTCTCAGTGGCGGGAAGTTGAAGTTGGTTTGTTTGTTCTTTTCTTGCAGGGACGTCAGGTATCAGGTAGTAACGTCAGTAACGTCTCACCGCCCTGTTTGTCGCCCTGCTCATCTGGAATAATAAAGATACACGTGAGGATATTTTTTTTTAACCATCAAATGTTTTATATATTTCCAACTTTGACTCTTAATTCTTATAACATCCGGGTTCAAAGTTATAATCCACACCCTCCACTGAATAATGGTTTAATCCGCTCTGTCGCGCCCACAGGTCGAAACAGACACAAAGTACTCAGTACTCTGGTGTGTGTGTGTGTGTGTGTGTGTGTGTGTTTTGAATCCAGCATGCGTCCCTTTGCTGCATGTCGTCCCTCCTCTCTCTCTGTAGTCTGTCCTATAAATACAGGAGTTAATCTTAAAAAAGAAAGAAAATATAATGTTCTAAGAAGAGGAAGAGGAAGAGCTTGAGATCTGTGCCTGAACCCGACAGGACCTGACAGGTTTGGGTCGGGTCAGGCCATATTTCTCACAGTGTGTACATGTTTTTCTAAAGTGTAATTGTGTCTCTGTGCAATCATCCATGTCACAAGGCAAAATTACATTTCTCTCTCAGTTTCATGTTACAGATAATTTGTGTATAACGTGCAATTTGTCAACTATAATAATCCAAATATCTGTAAAAGTGAAACCAGTATAGAGTGTATATAGGCTGTGTATAGTATATTTATAGTTGTTTTTTATACTTTATTGTTGTTATTTGTATTTCTATTGATCAGTCACTCTTTTTTTCTACCCGTACTTTCAGTCCTTGAGCTGCTGTAACATTAATTTCCCCAGTGTGGGATCAATAAAGTTTATCTTTTAGTAAAACTATAAACAGTCTTTTTTACCAACTGAGTATAACAGAATTACAAAAATGTTCTTAAAATGTATTATTGAAGAACATATATTATATATATATATGCAAAATATTTAGAGTTAAATATTGTGTTTTTCACTCCACTACATTTAGTTGATAACTTTACTTACTGGCAGATAGTGTTACAGCAGAGACAGGAAGTTTCTAATATTTCAAAAGTTTTTCCAAACCAACCACAACTTACCGTCCACATCTGAACTGCTTCCTGACTCAGCATCAACTGCTCAACTTTACTATAAATGTTTGTTACATCATCATTTTTTTTGTCTGAAACTGACTGATGAACTGTACAAAATACAAAAGAACAGTTTGAGTTCTTGTCCTCCAACCTATTCACTTCATACTTCACTTAAATGTTCTTCACAGGAGAATTCAGACCAACCTTTAAAGATAAAGAACAATTTCTAAAATTAAAAATAAAGACTATGAAAAATATAAAGTTTAATACACACACACTTTATTGCAAAGGATTATCCACTATAACTTTTACCACATTAAACACCTTTCAGTTTGATCCACAGGAGCTTTAATAAACAGTCGGAACATTTTTATTTCTTCTGAAGGTTTGATTCTGTGGAACCGACACTTTGACGTGTTTGTGTCCGATCAGTTTACAGGAACAAAATAAAGAACCAGTGATGGAAAATATATCAAATAATAAAACAGACTCAGTTTATGTTGTCAAGGCGTCGCCTCCGGCAAACAATAAGATGTTCAACCAGCCGACAGAGGATGTAACATTTGTTCCTCTGAAGATGAATTCATTTCTAATTGTTCCTTCATTATATTTAAATACAGTTTTGAGATGAAATAAATGTAACATGCAGGAGTTCTGAAGCTAAAGTGAATCAACGTTTGGTCGTTTTCATAAAAAAAGCCTGTTCAGGAATGATGCGACATTTTCCTCCTCCAACAACAACAACAACAACAAACATCACAGCAGACAACAAACAAACACATCAAAGGTTTTTACTTTAAAATAAATAATTCATGTGCAGCCTGAACTCGTCCCCTCACAAAAGTTACATCTTAACCAACCGGATCGCCCCAAACTGACTTTTAAATGACTCTCTGGTGACGTCAGCTGCTGATTGGTCCACTTCAAAGGAAGCTGTGTGACACTGTAACGTAACTCCATGGACAGGAAGTGACCTCCAGCGGCTGACGTCAGGTCACGGCTGAGGCTCTTTATGTCACCATGTACTCCTGACGTTTGTTGAGTCGCACCTGGCAGAGCGACACGGCGCCCACCGCCACGTAGACGGCGGCGGCGATGAAGCAGTTGATGCCGACCTGGTTGTACAGACTGTAGATGTTCTGAGGAGGATTTTTACTGCAGGAGAGGAGAACAGAAAGGTCACTGCAGAACGGACGAGTTACTGAAGAACACAGCGAAGGACAGACAAGCTACTGAAGAACAGAGTGAAGGACAGAGTGAAGGACAGACGAGTTACTAAAGAACAGAGTGAAGGACAGACGAGCTACTGGAGAACACAGCGAAGGACAAACGAGCTACTGAAGAACAGAGTGAAGGACAGAGTGAAGGACAGACGAGTTACTAAAGAACAGAGTGAAGGACAGACGAGCTACTGGAGAACACAGCGAAGGACAAACGAGCTACTGAAGAACACAGCGAAGGACAAACGAGCTACTGAAGAACGCAGTGAAGGACAGACGAGCTACTGAAGAACGCAGTGAAGGACAGACGAGCTACTGGAGAACACAGCGAAGGACAGACGAGCTACTGGAGAACACAGCGAAGGACAGACGAGCTACTGGAGAACACAGCGAAGGACAGACGAGCTACTGGAGAACACAGCGAAGGACAAACGAGCTACTGAAGAACGCAGTGAAGGACAGACGAGCTACTGAAGAACACAGCGAAGGACAGACGAGCTACTGGAGAACACAGCGAAGGACAGACGAGCTACTGAAGAACACAGCGAAGGACAGACGAGCTACTGGAGAACACAGCGAAGGAACAACGAGCTACTGAAGAACGCAGTGAAGGACAGACGAGCTACTGGAGAACACAGCGAAGGACAAACGAGCTACTGAAGAACGCAGTGAAGGACAGACGAGCTACTGGAGAACACAGCGAAGGACAAATGAGTTACTGCACCTCTACACCTGTTACACCTTTAGCTAAAGTCAGATATTTAAATATCTGACTGATGTCTGTGTTCAACTCTGATTCAGCCGAGCTGATAAATCAGTCGGGCTCTTATTTTGACAGAAAAGTGATCCAAACTGTTTCCTGTTCATTAAAGGATAAGTTCGGTTTTTTGACACCTGGACCTTATTGTTAGGATTAAATACGCTCGTAGACTCACCCAGACAATTTTGGTGGAGCTCGGAGCCGTTTTTGAGCAATTTAGATCCATCCGACGGCGTTTTTTTCTCATGCCATAGTAGCGGACGGGGCCAGAAATCGAAGCCCCTAAATTAGACATTATCTGCTGCGAAACTCGCTCATTTCACCTACATGTTATAAATGAATGGCCAGTGTTATCACCATGTCAGCTCAACTTCGTTGTTATGGTCATCCGGGACTTTACAAGGATGGGTAACTTTTGGTGCGCCGCAGGACCGCAGCTGAGTAGAGACGCTGTTGTTGCTAGGCTACACGGCAACACGGCTATTTTTGTGCAGCATGGCGGAATATTTATCCGATGTAGAAGTGTCTGACGACGACTTTGAGTATAATGGATGCCCGTATCGTTTTGAGCCAGAATACACCGACGAGGAGCTATTTGAAAGGAGGATGCAGAGGGAAAGAGCCGAACAGCTGGCCAGAGAACGAGCAACCACTGCACGTCCACGAATGGGGGCTAACTGGTGGTGTTGTTGTGGACATTGCATGAGTTTCGCAGCAGATAATGTCTAATTTAGGGGCTTCGATTTCTGGCCCCGTCCGCTACTATGGCATGAGAAAAAACGCCGTCGGATGGATCTAAATTGCTCGAAAACGGCTCCGAGCTCCACCAAAATTGTCTGGGTGAGTCTACGAGCATATTTAATCCTAACAATAAGATCCAGGTGTCAAAAAACCGAACTTATCCTTTAAGGAGTTTGTTTGATTTGCTGCTCTGAAACTCAAAGATCTTAACAAGTTAATGCCGACTCACTCGTTACGGATGTCCTCCTCAGTGAACGGGACGTCCTCGATCAGCACGGCTGACTTTCGCACTGAAGAAGATTCCCAACATGGCCTGGAGGAAGACAGAGTGGCTCAATATGAGGCTCAGGGACATAACAGAGGCTGTTCAACTCACTTTTATTCTGACAAAGTTCTTCTACGGCTGCTTGTGTTGACTAGAGATCTTCTGAAACCTTTTTTTCATGTATGAAATCATGCAACTGATCATTAGTCGCATGCCCTGCAGCAAACAGATCCTTCATCAGTTAATTTTTTTTTTTTTCTAACACATCCTGCCAGTGGAACAACTGACTTCTGCTCTGAGATGTCACATGAGGCCAAAAATAAGAGTCACATGATTCACTCAAGTTCCTGAATTACAACACTTGAAAGAGTCATCTTGACATGGTGGAAACGGTTTATTTACAGAAAATTATTACATGTTCTTCAGGTTTTTCCCCCAAATTAAAACTCTTTTTGACACATCATCTGTAGAGGCGTCTGCCTTCTATCAAATATAATGAAACTAGATAAAACTCAGCTTCTGGTGTTCACAAAGTCAAAAAATACGCAAGCTAGATAAATGAATGAATAAATAGCGCTTTTGTAGTGAACTGTCCCTTTAATATGTCATCAGCTGACCAAATCATTCTGATTTACATGGTGCTGATCAATACCCTCAACATACATCAGAAATGAGCCACTCGTGTTAATAATGTTAAAGGCTGCTGTCAGTCCACAGAGGTGGAACCATTGATTTAAATGCAACATCAGACTTTAGACGCATCCATTGCGTTAATTACACAGACACAGATGTCGAATACAAGCTAATTAAACAAACTAGCTGTAATTGATTACTAATGCTGCCATATCCATGTAAAAGCTTGGCCTATTTGGGCTCCGTCTATCTACCGGAGACGAATTTACGTTCAAGAATTACTTTACGACTGACGGTTTATTTATTTTTTTAATTATTTTGAAGAATTACAGACTTTTAATAAACATGAAATCACAAAAACCTGCACTGAGAGATTCGATATTTATTTTAAATGAAAACGTCCCCATGAAGGTTCGCTAGATAATCAGTATGATTCCAGGAAATAGTCGGCTCCAGACGTCTTACCAGCATAATGACCCCCCAGATGCTGATCACGATCCCGCACGCGGCCATCTTCGGCCCGCAGAACAGAAGCGACGGCATGTTTGATCCGGAGTGATCGATGGATCAGAATCTGTTTTGTATTTCTGATCAACTAAACGGAGAACTGATCCATCGAAGTACACTGCCCGTCGGTCAGCTGATCCGCATCATTCGGTGTCACTCGGGGACGGTCGGTAACTCTCGTGACGCGTAGCAGTAGCGACCAATCAAAATGGTCGCGTTTACATAGAGAACCCTTCATTTACGGAACTCTCGCGACGTTTGCACGTGTTGTTTCTTCTTTGTGTACTTTAGATAAAATAATGATGTTTTATGACGTGAAAGCACTGTGGTTATGATCTGTTAAGGTTTCAGGGACTGAAGTAACGGGTTAGGTAGCGACCATGCTTTAGGTTAGAATTATCAATCTCGCGAGATCTTTCGCGGGCTTGGGCCCACCGGTTCTCGCGAGAGTGATAGTTTTAATCTAAAGCATGACTTTTTCTGACCTTTACAAGTGTTTCTTCACCATAAATATGATCACACTTTAACCACAGCGTTTCAAAAGACTTGTTCTGCATAAAGTGCGCGATGAAGCAAAAATACGAACAATTCTCGCGAGAGAAGGGTTCCCAGACATGACCAATGAACATGTCCAATGCGACACGCCCCGCCTTTTCCGCTAAGAATGACCAATGGCGTTCAGCTTCCAAAGTCGCGCAACATTTCCTTTATCCCGTCAGTCAGTCAACCTTTGTTGTTCCATACATACATTTTAGTTTCTGAATATGTAAAATCTAAATAATTCCACAGAGATTCACGGTCTCTTTTTGATTGAGGATCTTCTGAAGCGTTGGCGTTTAGAACTCTTTCTATGGAAGCCCGCTAACCACAGCGAGCTGGCTAACGTTACAGGAGCTAACAGTGGCTAACGTTAGCAGCTAGCTGTGTGTGTGTGTGGTGTGTGTGTTCGTGTTATTGTTTTGACTGAAGAATAAAGTTTAAAGTAAAGAGCTTCAACTCCTTCACCACGATGACGTCAGCCTCTGCGAAGGTAAGTTCATACGTGGTTACAGTAACCTCACCTGTAAGAGCGCGGACAGAGAGCAGGTCACACCGCTGCACACCAAACTCCATTCAGAAATCATAGTAATTATACGCCTCGACTCAAGGCACGAATTTACGCTTGAAGAAAAGTGCGTAACTTTTTTCTCCTAAATTAATCAAATCTAGTGAGAGATTCGGTGTATGTTAATGCACTAAACATGTCACCTTAAACAGAAATCCAAACGTTACTGATTAATGGTTAAGGTTTTGCACATGTTAACATCTTATCCAGGTTTCTGAACCATGTCATAGTGTCTGAGACGGTGAGAAATGAAAACACATCTGCAGGCAGGTGATCAGAGACCTGGACACTGTTATGATCATGTATTCATGTTCCATTCAGGCACCATATCCTGACTATAATCAAAAACAGATTGAGGCCCAAAACCAAAAACATACTGATGCAGGTATAAACACTCTTGATATCTAATAAATTGTCTTATGTTTGCACGATCCTCTTGTCTGCAGGTGGGGGAGATTTTCTCAGCAGCAGGAGCTGCCTTCACCAAGCTGGGAGAGCTGACCATGCAGCTGCACCCAGTGTCTGACTCCAGCCCTGCAGGGTGAGACACACACACACACACAGCAGGGTTCTTGTTTTTATTTTCTTTAATATTTATATACTTGACAGCATTGAACTCACTGGAATCATTCTCGTGAGGTAACATGAGGCTTTAGGGCCTCTGGAAACTCAAATCCACATGTCATTTAGGGTCTCATGTACAGAAAAGTGAGCAAAAACTTTTTGTTCCGTTTCCTGTATTGTGTTTGAACTGGGTGTGCAACAAAACTGTTGTGCTGCTGCTGGCTGCTGCTGCTCCTTGAGTGGAGCTCAAGCTGTTATATCACACAGACTCAAACAGTCATTTAGAGAAATCAGTGCTGGTTTACGTGAACGCTGTATTTGGAACATTTTTGCTGTCCAGACATGGGACATATGGACGTATGGGGCATACGCACACGCTTCACATGTTTGAACCTTTTTTTTTTACCTAAGTCTTTCCGGTAATGACTATTTTCATCATTAATAAATCTGTTCATAATTTTCTCCATTAATTAATTAGTTTAGTCCATAAAATGTCAGTAAATAGTAAAAAATGTTGATCAAAGTCCAAGATGACGTCCTCTAATGTCTTGTTTTGTCCACAAGTCAAATATCTTCAGTTTACTGTCAGAGAGGAGTAAAGAAACCAGAAAATATTCACATTTGAGAAGCTGAAATCAGAGAATTTTGAATTTTTTTAAATAAAAAAAAAAAAGACTCAAAACAATTAATCAAATAATTAATCCTGTCACAATCCTGTCATTTGAAAATAGGTCAAGAAATAGTCAATAAAGTTTTTTCATCATGTTCAGTGATGAATGAATTAATGAAGGGACATTAATCAACACAGACGACTGTGTTCAGTGGTCTCTGTGAGACGGGTGATGAAGACGTCCTCTCTGTGTGTCTTTGTCCTCAGAGCCAAGTGGACGGAGACGGAGATCGAGATGCTGCGATTGGCGGTGCGTCGGTTTGGAGACGACCTCAACAACATCAGCACGGTGATCAAGGAGCGCACTGTGTGAGTCATAAAGGAGCAGTTCGTCTATTATTCAGGAGCTCTTTACCTCTTTGTGTTCTGTCACATTTAACGATTCAACTTCGATCAAAGTGAAAATTCAGGATGGGTTTTAATTTGGTGCAAAAATAAAAGCATGAAATGAAGAGATTTAATAGTTCTTTTATTATTACTTTTTACTGAAATCAAGGTTAAATTCTTTGCTGAATTTTTGTATTTAGCTGCATTTTCATTAAATTCATTAAAGGGAGCCCAGACTTTAAACATTTTGTTCTGTCAGCTGCTCATTAATTACATAAATACCAATAATAGTATTGTTTTAATCAATATTATTATACTGACCAGCCAGGAAACAGTCGAGGTTCTAGATGTCCGTCCCAAGTTAGCAAGTATTAACACTGCCTTTGATTAAAATGAAGGTAGTTTTATGTTAGAATTCAAGGTGCTTTTAATGGTAATTTGTATATTTTGTGTTTTTTTCTCTAATTAACGTGTTTTATTAAATAACCCCAAACATGCAGACAACTCTGTAACGTTTGATCTTTAATAATGAAGTCATTTTATAGAGAAATTCAGAAGTTCACTGGTGATTTGAACAGTAATAAAGTTATTTTAACCCTTAAAAACATCTTAATCAATTCACAAAACCATTCATTTATTAATTATCTGCACATCTGGAGTCAAACCTTTAACATCTGTCAGTTTAGTGACTCACTGATTCTTCTTGGTTTATTCAGTACAAACACTGAAAATCACTGTTTCATAAGCGTTATGTGACCAGGACCTGTTGCCAGGCAACCAGTGGAGAGTCCAGGAAGTTACTGGTCCTGACAGAGAAAAAAATGTTTTCGGGCTGCTGGCAGGTGGATTTTGTTCCCTTTGGTCAGAGCCAGGCTAGCTGCTTCCCTCTGTTTCCAGTCTTTATGCTAAGCTAAGCTAACCAGCTAACTGCAGCTTCACATTTACAGATGATCTGACGTGTGACTCGGGTGTGTGTTTCTTCTTCTGCAGCGCTCAGATAAAGAGCACGGTGAAGAGGAAACTGTACGAGGACAGCAGAGTCCCCATTTCCTCTGAGTCCCCGAAGAAGACCGTCAAGAAAACCCCCGTTGCCATGGCGCCCACGCCGGCCCCCGCTGCTCCCGCCATGATCACCGTGCCACCTCGCAGGTTGTCGTGGCGACGGGCATGCAGAGCAGCCCCTCCCTGGCCCCGCCCATCAAGAAACAGAAGACGGCGGACGTGACGCTCAGCGCTCTGAACGACTCTGACGTGAACAGCGACCTGGTGGACATCGAAGGACTCGGCGACGGCTCGTCCAACAAGAAACTCAACTTTGACCAAGGTCAGTGTCGTCACATCATTGACACAGAGGAGGGAAGTAACTAAGTACAAATACTTAGTTACTTTACTTAAGTGCAGGAAAACTCTGTGAAGTGAAAAAATGAAGGAAAAAACATAAAAACTAAAAAGGAAAGAAGACAAATAAGAAAATAAACAGCTAGAATATCAATTCAGTGACATCTGTAATGAATATGCAGACGTGGCAAAAGTCCACACATTCTGTACTGCAGTACAAGTACAGATACTTGTGTAGAAAAATACTCTGATGAAAGTAAAAGTACTGATTCAACATGTTTACTGCAGTAAAAGTGAAGACGTTCAGGCTCTGAAATGTCCTCAGAGTATAAAAGTCTGTGCAAAGTTTTCACTGCGGTCCTTTATGACGATTTCGTCTCAAGTCCTTTATGACGATTTCATCTCAAGTCTTTTATGACGATTTTGTCTTAAGTCTTTTTATGACGTTTTCGTCTTTTATGACGTTTTCGTCTCAAGTCTTTTATGACGTTTTCGTCTTTTATGACGATTTCATCTCAAGTCTTTTATGACGATTTCATCTCAAGTCTTTTATGACGTTTTCGTCTCAAGTCTTTTATGACGTTTTCGTCTTTTATGACGATTTCATCTCAAGTCTTTTATGACGATTTCATCTTAAGTCTTTTATGACGTTTTCGTCTTAAGTCTTTTATGACGTTTTCGTCTCAAGTCTTTTATGACGATTTCGTCTCAAGTCCTTTATGACATTTTCGTCTCAAGTCTTTTATGACGTTTTCGTCTTTTATGACGATTTCATCTCAAGTCTTTTATGACGTTTTCGTCTCAAGTCTTTTATGACGTTTTCGTCTTTTATGACGATTTCATCTCAAGTCTTTTATGACGATTTCATCTCAAGTCTTTTATGACGTTTTCGTCTCAAGTCTTTTATGACGTTTTCGTCTTTTATGACGATTTCATCTCAAGTCTTTTATGACGATTTCATCTTAAGTCTTTTATGACGTTTTCGTCTTAAGTCTTTTATGACGTTTTCGTCTCAAGTCTTATGACACGATTTCAGTCTCAAAGTCCTTAGACGATTTCATCTCAGTACAGTTAACGATTCTGTCGTCAAATCTCTTAATGACGATTTCATCACAAGTTCTATAATGAAGATTCGTCTAAATGTCCTCAGGTTTAGTCTGCAACAGTTTTCATGCGTCTTTATGACGATTTCATCTCAAGTCTTTTATGACGTTTCGTCTCAAGTCTTTTATGACGTTTCGTCTCAAGTCTTTTATGACGTTTTCATCTTTTATGACGTTTTCATCTCAAGTCTTTTATGACGTTTTCGTCTCAAGTCTTTTATGACGTTTTCGTCTCAAGTCTTTTATGACGATTTCGTCTCAAGTCTTTTATGACGATTTCATCTTTTATGACGTTTCTCTCAAGTCTTTTATGACGTTTTCATCTTTTATGACGATTTTTCTCAAGTCTTTTATGACGTTTCATCTAAGTCTTTTATGACGTTTTCATCTTTTATGACGTTTTCATCTCAAGTCTTTTATGACGTTTTCATCTTTTATGCGTTTTCATCTCATCTTTTATGACGTTTTCATCTTTTATGACGTTTTCTCTAAGTCTTTTATGACGTTTTCATCCATTTTATGACGTTTTCATCTTTTATGACGTTTTCATCTTTTATGAGTTTTCATCTCAAGTCTTTTATGACGTTTTCATCTCAAGTCTTTTATGACGTTTTCTCTCAAGTCTTTTATGACGTTTTCATCTAATCTTTTATGACGTTTTCTCTTTAAGTTCTTTTATGACGTTTTCATCTTTTATGACGTTTTCCATCTTTAACGTTCTTTTATGACGTTTTCGTCTTAAATCTTTTACTGACGTCTTCGTCTCAGTCTTTTATGACATTTTTTGTCTTCTTATGTTTTCTGTTGTTTTTTTAACTTCTCACGTCTTTTACGTCATTGTCCCCGTATCTCGTCCGTCTGTCCTGTGTGATAAACTCTGATGGATCCACCAGTAAATCGTCTTTTCTTTGTGTTCGTCCGTTTAAGTTGAAATCAGTCTTGATGTTGGAAGGCAGGAAACAATGATGCAAAACAAAAATAATCAATAATTCACCTCTCATGAATTAAAACTAAAGTAACGAGCCTGTTGTGATCTTTGTGTTTAGTAGGGAGGAAAAGTAAAACGTACGTCATAAAAAATAAATAACATACTCGTCAGATTTTGAAAGCTCTACTTAAAGTTTGATGGTTTCAGCTCTCACAGGCTGTGATGGAGGTCACTTCTTCATAAACGCAGGGAGGCGCGCCACCTGACAAGCGACTAAAACAAAGAACAGAGACGCTCAGATTCTAACACAGCACTTCCTCACTGTGTCTTTACATAGTAAACATTCAGAATCATATAAAACCTTTTAAGAAGGAATTTCCAGATGATTCTGCAGGACTTTTACTTCCTCACAAAGTATTTTTACTCCACAATAAAAAGGTTAAACAGCTGCAGTAAAATCTCCCTCTGAGTGAGGACGAGCAGGACGTCTCCTGACTGTGTCTCTCATGTCTCCTCAGAGAGCCTGAACCTGGACTCCAGCCTCATCATGAACTCCAGTGACCTCCCCCTCCTGTCCCGCTGACCTCTGACCTCTGACCTCTCTGCTGGAAACATCCAGAAGCATCACGTTGAGTCAAACACGTACACTTTTCTTTTATTTTCACAGAGACTCTCCTGTGACCTGACGTTCGTCTCTTTAATATTTGTTCTCGTTTTTTAAGTTCAAGCTAACAAGAAAAAAGTTTTGGATTTAAAAGTCTTTACTTTGAGAAACAAGACACCAAACTGAAAACAATTTTATTTTTTTAAAGACATTTTGAGCGACGAACATCAGGTCAGGTTTTTGTTTGTGTAACAGAATTATGTTTCATCAGTGAGTTTTATTAGAAATCAGACAAAAAGTTGAGTTTTTACATCCTGTGTTGGCATCATGAAGAACAATGTGGAGCTACAGATCAGTGTTTCCATATCATCATCATCATCATCATCATCATCAGGTTTAAAGAGTGTAAAACTGTAGAGACGCTTTAACGTGAAGAAACGATGTCATAATCACTAATACAGATTCTCAAAAAATGTCCCAGACCGACCTGGACTGTAAAGAACAGCTCTGCTGTGACAAATCTCACGTTCAGACTCAAACCAACGTGTTCGTCCTCGCTCGGCACGGTCTCACTTCCTGATTGGTTCCTGCTGAACTGGGGTCACAGACATCAGTGTACAGAGCTGCATGATCCGGTTCTACAGACGTTTGGTTCAGATTCCTGCAAAAAAATCGAATAAGAACATCATGTAAAAATGATCATTTCCTCTTAACTCTGCAGATCATATCGCAGCTGCAGTAAAAGTCAAAATAATCTCAGTAGATATTTTTTCAAAATTGTTCAGACGTACTAATATAAAAAAAAAACACTTTAAACTTCACTTCCCTTAAAGGAAAAACACAAAAAGGATTTTTTTCTTTGTTAACAACCTGCACACAGTGCTGGTACAGAAAAACAGTAATAATAATAATAATAATAATAATAATAATAATGATCTTTATTTATCGAACACTTTCCACAGTTCACGTTACAAAGTGCTTACACAAAAGCAGCAAATAAAACAGTTTGGAACGTCCACTAAAAACAGATGAAATAATTCAGTGTAAAATGTTAAGAACAGGAAAATAAAACATTTTAAGAACTAAAACCAGTTAAAACTGGTAAAATCAGGAAAGGCTCTCTGATGAAAGTCTGTTTTCAGAAGGGATGTAAAAGAGATCAGCGACTCCTCGGGCAGAAAAAAAAACCGAACCCGTAGATCAGTTTTTAATAGTTCTGATTCTAATGTTAGTCTTGTGTTTTTTATAAATGTACTACAAACCTACAAAGTTTCAAACTCAAACAGGAGGAAGCAGCATCTGTTAGGGACTATTTTCAGCGGCGGATTAAAGCAGAACAGATATCAGGCTGCGACACACAAACATTCAGGCTGGTTTGAGTCTGAACGTGAAATCTGATGATGATAATAAATCTTGTAGATGATAATAAATCTGTAGATGATAATAAATCTGTAGATGATAATAAATCTGATGATGATAATAAATCTGTTGATGATAATAAATCTGTAGATGATAAATCTGATGATGATAATAAATCTGTGATGAATAAATCTGTTGATGATAAAATCTGATAGATGACACAAGGTCTGTATGAAGTGAAAATTCTCTTATGACTTAATAGATCAGGCTGTCACGATGTAATAAACTTTGTTTATGTTAATGAAAATCTAAGATGAACATTGCTTGTCTATAGTAAAATTCGTGTCTGTGATAATAAATCTGTAGATGAGCAGCAGGGTCGTCGATCATGACAGAGTTTTGGAAGAACTTTCTTCTCTTTGACTTTAATCGATCAGCGGCTGTCAACGATGTAAAAACACTTTGATTATGTTAAGTAAAGAAAAAACTACAGTCAGAACAGGTTGCTTGTCTTTTTTTTCATCACGTTTACAAGATTCCAGTTTTTGTCTTTTGTCATGGATCTGTCCGAGGTTTCTGCCTGTTAAAAGGAAGTTTTTCCTCGCCGCTGTTGCCAAAGTGCTTGCTTATGGGGGAATTGTTTCAATTGTCGGATGTAAACAAAATTATTGAGTGTGGTCTAGACCTACTCTATATGTAAAGTGTCTTGAGACAACTTTGTTGTGAATTGGCGCTATATAAATAAAATTTGATTTGATTGATTGATTCCAAAACAAGACATATTCCAAAATTAAAATGAATATTCTTGATTACATGCAGCTGTGCAGAGTCTGAGTAACATCATGACATCTGGATTTGTCTAAATTATAAATCGGTGGTTCCCAACCTTTTTACCTCTGAGCCCCCCCCCCCCCCCAACACACACCCACCAAAATAAAATCTGATTCATTCCAAAACTTTTCAGTCCAAAATAAACATCAGTTAACTTGTTTCCAGAACCTTCACCTTTAATTTAAATGTCTCTGTTTTAGTATTTTAACAACCCAACAGAGCAGCTGACTCACACTGATCCAAAAGATCAATAATGATTGATTATTTTTGGACGACTGAGTAACCTTCAGTTTTTAACTGACAACAAACACAGTTTGGTTTTCAGAC
This sequence comes from Lutjanus argentimaculatus, assembly GCA_034769285.1. Taxonomy (NCBI): domain Eukaryota; kingdom Metazoa; phylum Chordata; class Actinopteri; order Lutjaniformes; family Lutjanidae; genus Lutjanus; species Lutjanus argentimaculatus. The sequence goes on along the minus strand of JAWZSL010000004.1, from coordinate 201,734 downwards.
TTTTGTATAAATTTCAGCGTTCGTAACAGGAGCTGGAAATCCTTGAAAACACGTGAACTTTAATGTTTGTTTGAAAAGTTGTTGAAACTGCTTGAAATTGTAATCAGATTACTTTCATAATAAATCACTGCCTGACTGAATGAATGATTCATCATTAATCAATGAATTACCAATTCAGAATTTAACCAATTAAACATGTATTAACTGATAATTAATCAATAGTCTTGAAATAGTATGAATTTCATCTCATTTGACTGTTTTGTCTGGTGGAGCCGTTCATTGGAACAAAAAACTTAAAATTAAACCCAAAAAAAGGAAAGAAAAAAAGAAAAAACAAAAAATGAGAGAAAAATTATGAAAAATGTGTTGATGAGTCGCTTCGTTTCTGAAACGCTGAGCTGTAAACTGACTTTGGGCGAGAAGATTTCTGACCCACTTACCCGACCGGCCTCTTGTCAGTTTTTACTTTCCAATCAATCAATCAATCAAATTTTATTTATATAGCGCCAATTCACAACAAAGTTGTCTCAAGACACTTTACAATATAGAGTAGGTCTAGACCACACTCAATAATTTTGTTTACATCCGACAATTGAAACAACTCCCCCATAAGCAAGCACTTTGGCGACAGCGGCGAGGAAAAACTTCCTTTTAACAGGCAGAAACCTCGGCAGATCCATGACTCATGGTGGGCGGTGATCTGACGGCACCGGTCGGGTTGAGAGGGAAAGAGGAGAAAGGGGGGGAAAGAGGGGAGGTGGGGGGGTGGAAGAGAGAGAGAAAAGAACAGAGGACAGAGAGAACAGTAGTAACAGAACATCAATAGTAAAACTACAGTATGTGTACGGAAAAGTAGTACATATAAATATGTAAGCTGTATGTAAATAATAATACTAATACTAGATGTTACAATAATGATAATAAAATAATAATAATAATAGTAGCAAAAACAATGTGATGAATGTTTGATTGATTAGGTGACCCCCCCCCCCCCCCCCCAAACTGTTTTATTTATTTATCCAAACAAATTACAATTAAAGTAACTGTAACGTTTCATTTAAGGCTGCAGCGTCTATAAACAGAAATGTCCGTCCCAGATGACGTCTTCAGATGTCTCATTTATAAAAATATTCACTTTAATATGAGAACAAACAGACAAATCAGGAAATCTTCATATCAACGAGGCTTAAACAACATTTTCTACCATTTTATGACTTCTGTGATTGATCAGTGAATGTCTGAGCTTTGGACTGTTGGTCAGAACAAACAATGAAATAAAAATAATCACAGCTGCAACAATCTTAAATAATAAGTTATTTTCTCAGTTAATTGTTTCTGATTTTGAACAAAAACTGTTTCAAGATGAACCAACAGTCCAGAAACACTCAGTTTTCATGTAATAATAATAATAATGTTGATTATGATAATAGAAAATAATTTAGTGAAAACAAAGAGGACAAAATAAGAAAACAAAACCAAACTACAAAAATAAGACCCAAGTTGTAATAAGTCAGATGATCCTTTAGGAGAAATAAAACACATGTTCTGATATGATACAGACTTTGTTTTATTGATAGTTTTCATATACAATATAATATATATTTATAGTTTGTAGATGAATTGTTTCCACTAAAAACTAAAAAGTCATTCTGCGTCATTTTTACAGCCATGAGATCATCAGGAGGGAATGAACACTTGAATATAGAATTTTATTTTACAGTTGCATAAAAATACATCATCTCATTTGTCTTATGTAGAGAATTTGTCCAAAAGAAAAGAAAGAACAAACTATGTACAGGTTGAAAATACTTGTGTGAATGTTTTCATAGATGTGCTTTTAGTTCCCTTTTATCATCTCCAGTAAAACTCTAGCAGCCCTTTTTAAAGTCGTATCTCGCTCCGGCAGACCGCCGTCGTTTTTCAGCACCGTTTGACCCGAAAACGAAGGGTGCTGCTGTCGTTTAAACATCGAATCACATAATGTAGTTTAATAATCAGGTTTTACTGTCACATGACTGACTTTCTGTGTTTTAGGGAACGTGGGTTTTTGGGGTTTTTTGCGTCACATAGCGCGTAAATTTAAAGTGCCTAATTTTTTAAAGTTTTTACAGCCTGAAGGAGGAAAATGAAGCCAACACAAAACTTAAAAACATTTTATAAAAGGTGGCGTTTATTTGCTTTCTGGCGGCAAGTTAGATGAGATACCCGTCTCACAGCTGGTTAGCTTAGCTTAGCATAAAGACTGGAAACGGGAACAGCGAGAACTGTTTTTTCTTTTTTATTTAAAGAGTAAAGAAAGTTGAATTCTTAAGAGAGGCGTCTACATTTGGACGTTTTTTTCTCACGAAAAACGTACCAGTTCAGTCTTGACCTTGGAAATAAAACTTTTGACAAAATAATCTTTAACTAAAGGCCCAATTTTTTAGCTTTTTTTCCCCGAACTTCGTCATGTTGGAGCCACTGGACCAAAAACCTGTTTGACAGAAAACAAAAGCCCACTGCTCCGAAGGACTGTTGTTCAGAAAAAATACTCCCCCTGGACATTGCTGCGCTGAATATTTTGGTGTATTTTGATGTGCAAACATCAGATGACCTTCGTTGCCATGGTAACAATATTAAACACATGGTTAAAGTCATAACTGTCACAGTTTGGTTGGTTTTATACCAAGTGTACTGTTACCTGTTCTGTTCAACTGAATTATCTGTATCCATACTGAGTGGGCGGGGCTTAAACAAAAAGTGGGCGGGATCAGCCTTTGATGGGTTGATCAGAGGTTATGGAACAATTTTAAAAATAAATTTAAAAAGTACATTATCTGAACTGGATAAAATATTAGACATGAATTTGGCTTCAAGTTACACCAGATATATATTTTTTTTTTCTTTTTTTCGGAGCAGTGAAGCTTCAGCAGACAAATGGCCTTTTGGTCCAAAGGGGCATTTTTCAGACTGTCGGGGTTTACGTTACACATGTAACTTGAGTTGAAAGTTCTGGAAACAACTAAAACTGGACCTTGAGTTCAAATTATTTTGTCAAAACCTAACTGAAAATAAATCATGTGATGGAGAGAAACTACGGGTCACGGGAAGGGTCAGTTTTAGTGCTGAGAAATCACCACGTTCTGCCAGAGTGAAATATCACTTTAATACTGAAAAACGTTGTCTGTTACTCGCTACATGCTCAAACTTCTGTCTCCATGACGACAAACAGAAAAACACAAACAGGAAGAAGAAGAACGGCGCTCGACGCTCGCCTCGGCATCGATTCAAAAACCTTTTCAAGGACTAATGAAAGTAAACTGGCATCATGTGGAGAAGAAGTTCAGAATAAAACACACTTGAGAATGTCCAGAACAAAAAGCTTAAATCCACATGATGAAAAACTAAAACATGGCTGAAAATGTGTCACAGGGACAAAATCAGTTCAAAGACCAGATAGTTCCAGTGTGACTGGAGGTTCTTCTGTTGATATTTTGATGTCAAATCTCAGTCACAGTGGAAATGTACATTAATTTAAAAGAGAAAAGTTAATTGGACTTCAAACGATTTGACCCTGAGACACTTCTGCAAATCTGACGGGACATTTTAAACTTTTAAGGACAAAAAAATCCAGTGAGGATGAAGGTGAGGAAGATGAGACAAAAACACACTAATGAATACTCTTCTTCATGTAGTACAGATATTTGAAGTTTTCTCACACAACTGTTGCATTTTGATGAAGAATTTTTGGCTTAAAAACAACAACATTCTTTGAAGCAGAGATCTGTTGGATCTGCTGATGTTTGTGTCACATTTTGATGCGGCTACATAAAACCTGTTTGTCTCTTCATACTCGAGCTGTGCAGGATGGTGAGCGAGTGCAAAGTGAAACAGAACAAACAGAAAACGTGTCTTAAAGCTACAGTTTGTGTCTGTGCAGCGGGATGAATTTGGCAGCGTGTTGTTCCCTCTGAGAGAAATCTGTCCTGCTTCTCACCCGTTCAAACTCAAAACAAAAACGTTGCTCTTAAAGCTCGTCTAAACGGAGGCATGATCTGAAGCTTCTAATGTAAATTTAACCTGTAACTGGCTTTTTAGTGTATTACCATTAGAAAAATCTGGAGGCCTGATCACAAATATCCAAATGTAGGAGAGTGATGTTTCCTGCTGAAGCTTTGACTCCGCCCCTCAAAGTTCACCAAAGTTGAACTCGCAGCAAAGGACGGAGGCAAAGTCTCAGTCGCTCCCCTTTATCCCTGCATGTGTGAGCGGGCCTTTGAAGCTTCTTGACGGTTTGTTTAGAACCAAACTGTTTTTTGTATATTTAGTATTAAAAATTAGAGCTGCACCAAATGTTTTTTAAATATTCAGACTTGACGATTGATTGATTGATTAGCTTCAAACTATTCGGTGCAGCTCTGGTAATAAAGAAAAACAAATTGTTGTCAAATATTTTAAAGTTTTCTTCAGGCAGGTTTGAATCTCTAAATGTTGTTCCTGTGTAACCTACAGCGCATAACTTTCCAAACATCTGAAGACATGAAACCTGCTTTAGAGTTTTGTAGAGAACTAGATTTTTTTTTTAGTATCAGCTAAAATGTGTCTGAAACATTTGAGTATTAAAAATGCACCAAAACATCGATCAGATTCATCAAACTATGATTTATTCTTTCATCAGCTCGAGTCTGATTTCAATCAGAAGCGACATGATTCTTCAACAGTTTGTAGAAGACATTTTAACTGTCGACAGCTTTGGTTCTTTCCCTCAAAGTGAGGGTTGTTTTAACGGTCTGAAGCTGTTACCTGGAGATCACGTTAATTATCCTGTTTCTTTTAGATAACAAGATAAATTAATAGTTTTTTTTATCCCGAGATAAGATAATTACCTCACACGACAAAAAAAAAAAAATATCTGCAAGTACGGCTGTTCTTTCATAGTTTTTAATGCCGTTTTGGACGTTTTAAATGAAGATTTTCACCCTCGATGTCTGAAACCGAGCAGGACGTCCAAACAACAGCTGAACCAAACATGGAATTATTTTAAACATGAAGCAGGACAGATTCTCACAGACGGTAACAAGTAAAGAAATAAAGCAAGAAAAATAGAAAAAGCAGCAAAACTCAACAGCATTTCTTACATTAGGATATGTTACTCATCAGAAAAAAAAAGAATCAAATGGTCAAACTGTGCAAAGTCATGACGACAGAAAAAAAGTCAATCTGTCACTAAAACGATGGAATTGATTTGACTGAGCTCAGCAAGGGACACTTCTATAAAAACAGCTTATAGAGACTCTATGTACAAACAGACCTCACAGCTGACAGGTCGGGTAGAAGACCAGGTCGTTCTGACAAAAATAAAAAAAAATCAGATTCCTGACGGCGAGGGAAGTAAAATCTGTGATCTGACGAGAGGACAAACAAGCCGACCGTCGCTCCTCCTACATATGACGAAATGTTTAGGCACAATGATGAGTGATAATACAAAACTGTACAATACTGTGCAAGTGCAAACGCTGGAAGCAGAACTGCAGCTCATTTCTGAAGCCGTCACCTCCTCTGACCTCTGACCCCTGTAGAGGTGAGGCGGCGACGAGCATCACCGACTCCACAGAGTCAGTTTTGTGCACTCGTATCGAGTCATTACAATAATTTCAGACAAAGACAATAAAAAATTAAAATATCGCACATTAAAATAAAAACCCACACTGGTGAATAGTTGCTTATTAAAGTGTACGTAATATTTCTGAGGGATGAACGATGCTCGTGTGTGGCAGATAGCTGGAAGTCAGTTAACAAATATTCTGAACAGGGGAGGAGATAATTTTTTTTCCTGTTTTTCCCTCATAAATTGTCAATTTTAATCTCAGAATATATCCAATTTTCTCTGTGTACTGCCCCTTTACCGCTGTCTGACAGTGTATTAAGGCCATTGTAGGTGGAAAACAAAATGCAGAGCTGTGGGGGGGCAATCAGAGAAAAACCTTTTTTGTTTTGTTTTGTTTTTTTCCAAAAAGTTTACCATGTTAATCCAAGAGAATATCTCTCTACCCTTCCCTCAGCTCTGAAATTTTATTTCATTTTTTTATTTAATACCACAGTGACCCGAACACACTGTTGTACCATGACGGAGCTGTTTCTCACCGCTGTGTGCAGCAGCCCTCAGGTTACCGCTGCATGATGGCATATTAGGACCACTGTAGGTTAAAAAAAACAACCAGGGGAGGGGAACGTTCCAAGATTTAGAGTTTTATCTCAGTTACCATTTCAATCATAGAGAATATCTGAGGTTTTTTTCCTTGTAAATTTCCGATTTCAGCATCAGAATATCACCCCTTCCCTCCACTCCGCAAGAAAAAACTCCAAAATTTACACACAACAAAAAATCGATATTGTCTGAGATTAAAATGGCAAATCTTCAGAGAAAAACTTCTTTACTCTTTGACTCTATTCTGAGAATATTACCCTCCTTTCCTCCTGTATTTTCAAAAAAAAAAAAAACCCAAAACAAAGTTCCATAGTTAACGTGGTGATGAGTTCAATTTTACGGAGCAGCAGATAACTGGAAGTCAATAAATAAATATTTTGAATTATTGATCAGCACTGCACGACAACATATTTGGGCCAATGTAGGTAAAAAAAAATAAATATATATATATATATATATATATATATATATATATTTGTAATTGTAATGGCAGCTGGAGGGGATAATATTCTGAGAAAAAGACTGAGATTTTTGTTTTGTTTTTTCTCAAAAATGTTTGTTGTTTTATCTCGGGGGATATCCTTTTTTATTCTTGTAGATTTTGTTGATGGTGAGTTTTTCTCTGAATATTACCCGCTCCCCTGCTCTCCCTGGGTCCGGCCCCGGCTCTACTCGACTCCTGTGACTAACAGTGGCTAAGACGTTTTAATAACATGAGACTTGTTTACAACAGAGTTCTCAGATGAGCTATTCACACCTTTGTCTGCCATATCTAGTCGTCGCCCAGCTCTCAGATCACCACCGTACGACAGCGAATCAGGGCCACTGTTGATTAAAAAAAAAAAAAATTCAAATAAAATACAGACCAGGAGGAGGGAGGTAATATTCTGAGGAAACACTATAAGTTTATTCTCATAAATTTACCATTTTAATCTCAGAGAATATCTGAATTTTTCTCTTCTTGTAAATAGCATCGTACCATAAATAACGTGGCGATTATGTTGATTTTTACAGAATTTCTACGGGGACATGAGCTATTTTACTCCACCGTGGGCGGTGGATAATTGGAATTTGATAAATAAACACTTTGAATTATTGTCCAGCCTGTTACCTCAAATTTTTCTCTGGTAAATTTTCCCTTTCAGTCTCAGAGAATATCATTTTTTTCTCACAGATATATATTACCCCCCTCCTTTGGCCCCATCTTTTTTTTAAACCTACAATAACCCAAATACGACCGTCGTTCCATAACTAACATGGAGATTAATGTTGATTTTTACGGCGCCTCTATGGGACCTGTGAGATTTTGGACCATGGTGGGCGGCAGATAATTGGAATTCATTGACAATAATTGCTGAATTCTTAAATTGAAAGGATTTCTTTGAAGTGCAAAAATCGAGATTGACCGAGATTTGTCCCGGTCTGAAAAGAACAGACTGTTGTAACTCTGGTTATTAAAGATGAAGGCCGACAGACGTCTGAAAACCTTTTTCAGAACATGTTCACTCGATACGTCAGAGCGTGAAACCAGATGAACAGCGAGTAATAAAGCAGGAGGTTTTATGGGGATTTCTGAGATGACTGAAGTCGCTCAGAGAGAAAACTAAAAAAAGAAAAAGTATAAATGCACCTTTATGAGGGAAGAGCACAGCCGCTTCCTGCAGATTCAATATGTACAATCAAACACTGCAGGCTGAAGAAAACTGAGCACATATCAGCTGCTCCGACTGTCAATATTCACATATAGATACACTATTAACAAACAGACCACAAGTTCTTCACACTGCTGCTGACTGGGAGCCAGTTTGTAAAAATCATCATCCCAGGAGAAAACCGTCCTCCTGCGGTGAAACCGGCGGCCAAAGTTTAACAAACTGTCCACAAATAAATGACGTCTGTCAAGTTTCTTCTGGTAAAACCAGAGCGCTTCAGTCAGCTGTGACAGACTAAAACCTTTCGTTAAAACACAAAAATCTTCGGCTTCAATGACTGAAACTTTGTTCAGAGGCTGAATTTCACGTTTGTCAGGTTCAGCTGGTTTGGGCTCAGAAATACCTGACAGGAAATACTCAACTACCATATTTGGCCTTAAAAAAAAAAAAGCTATATCCCCTTCATTTTGTTTTTGGACAAAGATTGTTTTATCGTGTTTCATTGGATTATCAGGTTTTTCTATATTTAACAAGTTGTTAAATCTGTTGACTTTAGGGCCGTCCACACCAACGATAATTATAACGAGAATACCATAACGTTCTGTACGCTCCTTCTGTGTCGACAGCTCAGGAAAGTGGATACTGATGAACTGTTACTGCTGTAAATTACACAGAGAAACAAAAAGAAAACCAGAGTTCACAAAATTCTGTTAGGAGAGCTGCAATGATTAATTAATAGTTAAATTAATGGTCAGTTATTTTGATAATCCAATAATTTTGAGAAAAAAAGTCAAAAAGTAATTTCAGCTTCTTAAATGTGAATATTTTCTGGTTTCTTTACTTTTGACTAAATATCTTTGATTGTGTTACAACAACGTCACAGGAAAGACTTGAAAAATAGGTGACGTCTTTTGAAGACAAATTTTTTTCATACTTTTGTTCGAGGTGAGAATTATTTGATGGTTTCCTGGCGATTGTCAAAGAGAACACGAGTAAAGACCAAAGTCTCGGCTAAAATGACGGTTTCATGTGTCATGTGAAGCAGAGTTTTATGTTACAGAAACTTTAATACAAGTTGTAGACTATAACCTGTACATCAGGGTGAATGTTCACTGACATTTCTGTCGTTCATCAAGTCCCCTTGTTATAGCTGTGGACTCCACCATCCACCTGAGTGAGAATATTATTTATTTATAGTTTTTCTTATAGTTATCGTTGGTGGTGACGGCCCTTAAAGATGAAAAATTCATCATCTTCAGTCGATGTTCTGAATGTATATTTTATTGAATGTGACGGTGGAATTGACAGGATGCACAGTAAGTGCACAGACTTGATGAAGTGCTGGCAGAGTCCAGACGTTCGTACAGATCCATCAGTCATGAGCGCTCATAATGTGACTTCAAAACCGGATCAATACGTGTCGACTGGATCACTGACGGCGGAACCAAATGTTCCTGAAGTGCTTTGACTTGGTCCGGAAACATTTTGTCTCCTGTGACTTTGTCTTGATTACAACTCAAGACCTAATTAGAACTTCTTCAGAACCACCAAGAACTGATCAGAGAAGATCTGGAACTTCATGAACAGCAACGACTTGATTGATCAGATTGGACTGGAGCTGCGTCCTCCAAGGAGCAGCTCCAAGATTTTATCCAAGGATTCCCGACGATGCAGAACAAATTTGACAGAACCGTCCCACATTGTTTGTCCCATTCCATGTTCTCAGACAGGCCTTTCCCACCAGCATGGAACTGGCCCTGTTCCAGTGCACACAATTTTGAACCATTTGAAACATTTCCACTGAAGATAAATTGTTTTGGAGCCTGAAAAGTTGGTTCCCAGCAGGTTTTTCTGCAGGAAACAAAGTGGACGTGTCATTCTGCAGGTTGTTGTGCAGCGCCCTCTGTTGATGACATCCTTGATTACAATGGTTCCAATTAAAGCTGGTGGAAATGCTGGATGGTTCGCTGGATAGCACCGGGGTTCCAAGATTCTTGACCAGAACTACAACTAATTTGGTGAAAAAGGGTCTTGAGAAATGCATCCAAGGAATGAGACGTTCTCCAGGCTGTACGGGGGTTGTTCAGAGACGTTTGTGTGCTTCATTCTTCTGTCCATTTACCCTGTATCAGTACAACTTTACGTTGTATTACTCTCCATAACAAATCCAAATCAGCCACGGATGTTTAATTCCAGCCTTCTACCTGATGACACAACCCGTATGTCCTCAGTTCCCCAAAAGTTTTTCGTGATCTCGCGATGATGCTGATCAAGAATCCTCTGTAAACCGTAAGCAAATAAGAGAGTCCTTCTGCCCAAAAACAGTCGACATGGTGCGGTCTCTGAGGAGTTAACTGAAGAGTGAAGGAGCGGCTAATAACCAACAGAAGCAGTTGGTGTGAAGATCAGAAACTCAGCATCCAAGAGAGATAGTTTCCATGACAACAAAGCCACTCAGAGAGCAGAAAACCAGACGTTTGGACACATCTCAGCCTTCACATCTGTGATTCTTCTGTCCTTCCAATGTGGTCGCAGGCGGAGGCGGGTCTTACAGTGATACTGGCAGATGATTGGAACAGAAGTAAGGTGCGATGGGGTCGATGTTCCTGCTGGTGGTTGGTCTGCACCCACAGTGACAGGGTCATGACTCTGGGTGGGATTTAGTGTCCGGGGTGCTGGTGGGAGGTGAAGGGGGTGAAGGAGGGGGGAGGAGAGAGAGACAGAGGGCTGGACTGAGGACTGACACCTCCTGCAGGGGGGGAGTCTGCCGCCGACTGAGAGACGCTGAGGGGGGAGGGACAGAGGCAGAAAAAAAGAGCTTTATTCATGATGTTCATGCTAATAAGACTGACATGTGTTCGAGGTCATCCTCACCTGACTGTGTAGCTGCTGCGGTTGGCAGGATCTGTTACCCCAGCAACAAAAAGCTTCTTTGGGGGTCCGTCAGACTCCACTCCTCCTGAGACACAAAGAGGTTCACAAATTTATAAACACTGTAAATACTGCAGGTGGCGCCGTGGAGAGATGTGCTGCAGAAGAATGCAGCTGAACACTGTGTGTTTCCAGCAACATATTTTAAACACATTTTGAAGATTCACATCAGAAAAGGTTGATGCAATCGGCAACATTAGGAAAAAAAAAACTTCCTCAATCGCTTGTTTGCAATCACGTGATGCTGGTGATGCGCGAAATTCAGATGGAGGGCAGGAAGTCAACAGCAGCTATGGATGAGATGGAGGACAGTACAGAGGAGATGGGGGAAAGTCCAGATTGTGCTAGCTTAGACTGGAGATGTACTTGCTGTTTAATCATACGTTTGCGTTCGCATATGCGTAGCGCTAGGCTGGATCGCGTCCAACATATCTATTTGTTTTCTGTTTATATCTTCCTCTTGTAATAACGTCTAGGCTGGAAATATACTCGCTTTTAACTACGCGTCCCGTACGCACCCTACACATCCCTACATTTCATGGCTGCCTCACGTATCCTGCGTCATTTGAAGCGATGGTTGTGCATGTCCTCAGAAATTAAGGCCAGAGATATACTTGCTGTTTAACCATGCATTTGCGTTTGTGTATGCGTAGTGTTAATTTCTGAGGACACGCACAACCATCGCTTCAAATGGACGCAGGATACGTGAGGCAGCGATGAAACGTAGGGATGTGTAGGGGTGTGTATGCGTAGTTAAAAGCAAGTATATTTCCAGCATAGACGTTATTACAAGAGGAAGATATAAATAGAAAATAAGTAGATATGCCGGACGTGATCCTTATCTTATGAAAAAGACAGATTTTTCGACTGAATTGAAAGATTTGCTGGCAATCGAAGCAGTAGATATGAGCAACTACCTTGTTCTCCAGACCACTTTCTACTCAAAACAACAAATGAAAGCATACAAAAATATTTGAACAACCATAAATGATGCAAAACATTTGCATTTAACCGTTTGTTGGACTGCTTCTTCAGGAGAAAATTACTTCCTGCCCTCCATCAGCATTTCCTGCCACAGCGACGCAGCGCCGTGACGTCATGTGCAAACAAGCTATTTCGCAAAGAAGTTCACCTGAGTGGTTTTGCCGTTTGAAAGTGTGTTTAATACAGTGATGGAAACAACTTTTTCCAAATAAGTTCTGATGTGGTGAACATTTAGACATTTAGTTTTTTACCTTTTTTCTGATTTTCAGTGTATCCAGATCTCATAAATAAAAACAAAAGCTCTCAGAGGGAGAAGACTTTGTCTCCATGTGGATGGAGACCAAAACAAAAAGAAAAAGATGTCTGCTAAAATCACTTTTTAGGTAGTAATGGATCAAAAAGCTGCTTGTACGTATTTTGGTTTTACTGTGTGACTAAAAGTGTTTTTCTGAGAGACACGTTTCTCTCAAAGTTGGAGGAGACCAAAAACAGAACTAAAAGCAAAGTGAATATTCTTCCAAACAAACGATGTGTGAATAAACAGCTGTTGGCCGACAGTATAATATATCAGCGTTGTGTTTACAGTTTCTTTCTAAAAGTCGGTCACTGCAGGTTTAAATTCAGACGAATACACACACATGAAGTCACTACCTTTCCTCTTGAGTGGAGTTAAAGCAGGCCATCTGACGGTGGCGCTGACTGCTGGTCTGTGGGACGATGAACACGTGTAAGTCGACTGATTCAGACACTGAAGGCAGAATAAATAAAACCATAAAGAGGTTTGTGTGTGTTTGTTTACGTACCTGAACCTCCTGGTGGGACTCGGGGAGGAGTTGGGCGTGACGCCGCTGTCCTGTGACGGGAACCACTGAAGAAGAAGAAAAGGTGAAAACTTGGATCAATCAGAAACCTCCAGTCTGGATTCAGCCTAAACCTTCTGATCTCTAAACCAGTCTTTCCAAAACTGTTTTTCTGGCAACACAATTTTAAGAATTACAAACCCAGTTCACAACAGACCTTATCAATAAATCTTGTGAGTTAATCAGTGAATAAATGAACATTCCTCACTTTATATCATCCTGATGCAGGCAAATACACATTAAATACTTTATAAAGGAGAAATAAATATATTTAGTCTGAGTGAACAGGAACTTAAAGATGGACGTCTTCATACGATGTTGGGAGAGATGGGTGCAATATATCAAACCTCTGAGACCAGATTTTATTGAAATAATGAACCGAAGAAACTTATAATTCTTAATGATTTGTCATTTGTTGTCTCATTATCTGACAGTAACATTTATATAACAATGTGAGAACAAACTGCTACAAACACTTTCATTTATTTATTTCTCTCATTTATTGTTTCCTCTGGATGTCTGTTATGTTTCTGTGTTTATTCTTTGAAATTTTAAGGAAATAAATGACTCAAACTAGGATGGATGGCAGGATGACAGACTATATATTTGGTACAAGATATTATCTTATGGCTTTTTTTTTCTAGTTTGGACTTGATGAGATAACAATGTTTCTAAAATTGAAAAGAACATTAAAAAAGAAAATCGTAATTTTGAAATAAATTTTAGAATATTAATCATTAAGCACTTTTACTTTGAGTTTACTCACTAAATTATCTCAACAAAAGTATTAGTTGGTCAAACTTTTTTTTTAAAAACGTTTGAGTTGGGCTCAAAACTCAAAAATCTATTCAAGTAAGTTTCCTTGAAATGTTGAGTTTTTTAACTTTTTTGTTTTTACAGTGTAGTGACATTTCAGCCTCCTTCATAAAAAGTTCTGTCAGAATTTACTGGCTCCTGTTTTTTTTCCTTTCATCAGTAAAACAATAAACACATTTTAATGTTTTATAAAAGATGTCCTGCAGATATAAAACTTAAATTTGCAGCATTTCTTCCACAGTCTTTTATTTATTTGGGGACCAAATAAAATCTCCTGTGACCCATCTGAGGGTCACGACCCAGTGTTTGGGAACGACTCCTCTAAACTCTAAAACTATTAATAAAAAAAAAATCACCCAATTAATTAACTTTGAAAATACACACACACTACATACTACATACACTACATTACCCATGAGCCTCAGCATTACAGAAATGAACCTGGTCAGTAAAATGTCCTCACTGACAGGAACCACTACCACCAGAACCCTTCAAAATAAGAGCCAGAGAGACTGGAGATGCTCACAACTGATGCGTGGTCGTGCCACTGGCTGACTGGAGGAACTGGGATCAGACTGGAAGCACTGGGAGAGACAGAGAGAGGAGCCATGGGTTATATTTGGTGTAAACTTCAAACAGGTGAACAGAGTTTGTAGACGTGCTGCTGTACCTGAGTCTCTGCAGACTCCCTCTGAGCGTCATCTCCATATTCTCCTCCTGTATGAACACAGACAGTTATTAACCTCCATGTTGACCTGAGGGTCACACCTCTGCTGACCTTTGACCCTGTCCACCCGTCTGCACTGTTAAATTAATAACTCCTTCAAACAGAGATTTCTTTGAATAATATTTAAGACTTTTTTAAGGGAAAAGATTTGAAGTTTGTCTGAATTTAATGTTTAGCAACTCATTTAGGTAAGTCTAAATCCTCTGATCTGGATTCAGTCTAAACCCTGTAATCTGGATTTAGTTTTATGAGTCTGATCTGGATTCAGTGTGTACCCTCAGATCTGGATTTAGTCTGAACCTCTATCTGGATTTAGTTTTATGAGTCTGGATCCAGTCTGAACACCTCCTGGTTTGCTTTCAGTCTGTTCTGATGCTGTGAAAACACAGACTTTTGTTTTGTGTCTGTGTGATTTGTCCCACTGTGTGAAAAGAGACAAACAGGGAAGAAAAATGTAATACGTCTGAAGTCCTTCTGTCCTCACCTGTCTCTTCTGGTCCAGTCTGTCTCCGGTCAGAGAGAACGGAGAGAGGGGGACGAGCTAAAGGACGAGAAGAAAGACAAACGATGGATGAGAGTCGGCAGGTTGATGAGTGACTGGACCAGACAGTGAATGCATCATCACGGTTAAACACACTGACCTGTGAAGGACAGCTGGGGTTGATGGACACACTGCTGCGTCTGTACCGAGCCGAGGACACGGGACTAAAGACCGTCATCCCGTCACTGAGAGACAGACGTCAACAACAGATTTATACAAACACAGCAAAAGAGACAGAAACACAGAGAGTCCTTGAGGACATAAGACTAACATGACATGTTAACGTTTGAGATGTTTACAGTCTCTCTCTATTCAAAAAACACAGTGAACAGTGAATTCTGAATCATTTGTACCTTCTTGTAAATTCAGCATTAATTTAAAGACATTAGATTGTTTCTCTCCTTGTAAAAACACTGTCAGGTTGTCTCAGTGTCTCTGTGCTGCTGGAGACTCCACGTCTGAGGTGTATCTACCCGACAACATTTAGCAGCTGTTTGAACACAGTTTATCACTGACTTCACCATTTACATTTATGACAGAAAACAACAGTTTATTAATGATAATTTACAAATACAGTGAACAGTGATCAATATAAACTGTTTCCTTGTTGCCCCTGGAGAGAATTCCCAGACTTCCTTAAAAAAATCGTGCAATTTTGTGAGTTCTTGAGTTCAGAGAAACTTAATGAACTTTGTGAAGCACTGTTAATGACAAATTCTTAATTATTTGGGTCTTCTTGTAAATTCAGCAGATGTTATACATGAAGTTATTTCTTTCTTTTTGTAAAACACTGTCTGTTTGTCCCAGCGTGTTGGCTGCTACTGTTGGACTGCAGAATAAAAACAACACATTTGCTATGCTGCTGATTCAGGGTGTAAACAGGCTCTCTGGAAATTGGGATGATAACGATTAATCGATGATGGGTTAATCAGCCGTTTCTATCACTCTTCTCTGCTTCCATCACAGTTAGTTTTGTGGTTTGTGGTGATTCAGAGACTCGGTTTGTAAAGTTTACAGCCTGTCATGATGTTGCATTGATCTGTGTACAATGATGCAGATAAAAAACAAGAGCTGAAACTTGTTTACCAACCACTCGTTTATCTTCACACAACATGTTTTTAATAAGAGCTCCAGCTAATATAAAAACATATTTATGGTTCCCTTTAATTCCTCATGTAAATGTTGCATCTGGTTATTTCTGTAGTTTCTACCTGTTTTCTCCCGTAACTGATGTACGCTGACTGACAAAGGAAAAGAAAAACAAATAGTCGACTGAAAGAATCTCAGTCAACTGATGATTCAAATTGCTGACTCTCAGGGGGCAGCAGCAAAGTTTAATATTAGTTTTTGTAGCAAACAGTGTAGGAAGAGAAGAACCAGAACGAGATGTAGGCAGAATATTTGACATCAAATAAGATCAGAGTTTATCAGCCTATCAAAGTCCCTTATTAACCTGTTATCTGTTGCACATTTTCTTTTTCAGAACCAACAGGATTGTTTGAAAATTAAGAATAATTTGATATGAACAGTTGCATTCAGGCTGTATGGGTTATATTAGAGCTGCAACGATTAATCAATAAATTTGCAACTATCAAATTAATTGCCACCTATTTTGATAATCAATTAATCAGCCTGAGTCATTTACAATAAACTGAATATCTTTGGGTTGTGGACAAAACAAGACTTTTGAGGACGTCATCTTTAAATTTGGGAAACACTGATCAACACTTTTCACCGTTTTCTGACATTTTATGGACCAAACAACTTATCAGCAAATCAAGAAAATAATGGAAAGATTAACCAACAATGAAAATAATCATTAGTTGCAGCCATAGATTCTGTAAATATTGAAAATTAAAATTACAAAATGCATTTTACCAGATTTGTCAAGTTGTCAAATATGAGAGCTGATTATAGAACAGTAACACAACAAGCCTGATCACTGAGGTTTGTACTGACAACTATGAGCTCACAACAGGCTCATAATAATACACAGGAGAGAAGTGACAGAGTGAAACAACAGAGACGAAGAGATTAAAATCAAAACTTACTTCTGACTTCATAAGGGTCGATTACTGGAGTGTAAATTATGTACAAAAGCATCATAACTAATCAGTAACACCAGCGACTATTCAGTCAACACAGCCTCAACACCATGAAGCAGAGTGACACTAGGCCTGTAGCGAGGCGTCGATGACGTCGACGCCTCGATTCTAAAAAAAACGTCGACGTCAAATCCGGACGTCGACGCGTCGCCGCCTGCTCGCCGCACGCATGTGGGTGACCAAAACATTGCAGCATGGAGGACGAAACTCCGTCTCCAGCCACCTCACAGCAGCCTGCCCTCCCAAGCTCCCACTCTACTCAAAGAAACAGTCACCAAAAAACAACCCGCCCTAGAGGCCAAAACGCGCTAACGGCGTCTGACGCTCGCGTTTTGAATTTTCATTGTTCTAAATGGCAGAACGCGCACTGAACGCGTCTTAACGCGCGTCAAACTGCCTCGACGCTCGCAATCCCAACTTGTTCGATTTCGGAGCGTCACATGAGGACCAGGGCTTTTTTTTCTGCAGCTGCAGCTGGTGTTTGGGCCGAGTTCATGGGATGAAAAAGGTATGGACGTGAGGAGCGAGTGCTGCTGGAGCTTTAGCTCCACCTGAAACCACGTTTAATTAAAAAAAAGACAAAAAAACGACCCGCAGCAGAGAGAGAGAGAGGAGGGAGGGAGGGAGAGAGGACAGATGCGCCGACTTAATATAAAAACTTTTTATGATCATGAAACATAATATTACTGAACACTTTTGTGGAGTGTGATTTTTTTTTTTTCGTCCGATTTGTTTTTTAAATACTTAATTACTCCCTGCAGATTATTCATAACTACGAAGGAGGAGAGAGAGAGCAGAGAGGAGGGAGGGGAGCGTGTGTGAAGTGCCGACTGATAAAAACTTTTCTGATGATAAATCCTGATGTTACTGAACAGTTCCTTGACTGAAATATCTGTCTCAGTAACAGACAGACAGACGTTCGTCTCCTCCATGAGACATTTGTCACTGCGCTGCATTATTATAAATCATTATGAAGAGTCCAGACTCTGTCTCCCTCTTCATCTCCTCTCATCTCCTCTTCATCTCCTCTTCATCTCCTCGGTGTGTGTCTGTGTGCAGTTTGCTGTCTGCTGTGGTTTAAAACATCCTCTCTGATATAAACTGTCAGAGTGACACGTGTAAAAGATCCTGCTGCATTAATACAAAAACTGAATATCAGTCATTAAATAGACGGACCCGAAAAAAGGTGAGGATTTTTTTCCCCTCAGAGGACAATATTTTATTAAAGAAATAAACTGTTGTTAATAGTAATACTAAATAAATAAACAGATGCATGTAAAGAGCGACCTTTTCCTATACTGATGGAATGTTAAATCTGAAGCCTGCAGTGCGTTTTGGCCTATGGTACTGTAAAAGAGTAAACACTGACAGGCCTTTCATTTTGTATAACAGTACTTTTATTTTGTGTTAAGCAGAAGATGTTTGGCTGTGAAAAACCGTCGTATAATAAAGTAATTTATTAAGAATTTTTTGGTATTTATTTGAGATACATTATGGTTTTTATTAATCGTGCAACAGAAAAATAATCGTTAGATTAATCGTCCATTTAGTCGTTAGAATAGTCGACTATTCCATAAAATAATCACCTGAATAATCGTTTTAAAAATAATCGTTTACCCCCAGCCCTAAGTGACACACAACTAAACTCACATATTAAGTTGGATCATAATAACACACAAGAAGGACACACCATCACAAGCTCATTAAGACAACAAGACATCCTGTCTACTGGCACCCAGTTGCCAGAATATTAGATACAAGTTTTCTAAAACAAATGCAGTCTATAAAGTTTGTTATGTTCAGTTTATTCTGCCCTAGTTTATGTAAAATGATAGACAAAATATCAGACACTGCTCATTATCATCATTATACACAGTTTCAATTAAATCTGAACTCATTTAACAGTTCATAATTCTAGACATCATTGTATGACAGGGGAGACTATGGAAAAACAGACAGAACAATTTCTAAAGTTTAGATTTCATTTTACTCAGTAGATCTAGCTGTTGGTGCAGGTAGGCCGAATTGTAGAGTGGCTCCTGTGCATTAAGACAATGTCTCCAAATCATATTTAATGAGGTGTGAATGGCTCCCAATAAACAGAACAAATATAAATTCAATGTTTTTGAATGGAATTCGGTGTTGAACATCTGGATGTAATATGACTGACCTGACAGTGGACTGACTTAGTTTAAGACAGGTGGACGAAATAGACTGTAAACATTAAAAACACTGTTACATAAACGTGTAAAGAAGACAGCATTTTAATGTTGAAGCTGGATGACATAAGACTCCTAACAACTGTTAAATGTTAAGTAGTTTATTTTAGAACAAGTCATTAGATTTTATACACCAACATGTTTTTATGCAAAATCTGAATTAGTAAACTATCGTGTAGGCCTAACTGTAACCTAGTTGGTATATCTGCCTCTCAAATGTAGTATAAAAAGGAAACAGTCAAATATCTGGAATGCATACTTTAATTTTTACTTAAGGCTAACTTTTATAACAACAGACAGTTGTAATGTTTATTAATTCGAGCATTGATCGTAACATGGAGTTTTCTCTTTGTGCACATTTGACATGTACTGTTTTTTTTTTCTTTTATATTCAATAGATTTCTTGACATCGCAATGACTGCAAGCAATGCGAGAATACGAAAAAGAAAAGTGTCGTGAGTTTAGATTTTATTTCAGAGTTTGGTGTATTAAAAGTGTGCCGAATTAAAGAGTGCCTTCTGTGCATTAAGATAATTTCTTACGTCAGTTTACTGAGGTGTGAGTGGCTCCCTACAAACCATAAAAATATAAAGTGAATGTTTTTTTTAATGGAATTCGGTGTTGCACATTTGGATGTAATACCACTGACCTGACGCTGGTGATCATGGGGGCGCTGTTCGATCTCCGGAGTGCCCCGCCTCCTGCTCCGCCAGCTGCGCCTGCGCACTGGTCCACTTCCATCCGTTCCATACCTCGGTCCGCAGGCCCGGCGGAGGCAGCACCAACTGCGGGCCTCCGACCTCTCGACGGCGGCGTCGGGCTCTACTCGAGCCCGGTGGAAGCCCGACCAGCAGGCCTCACGAGCAGCAGACCCAGAGCCGCCGAGTCAGCGGGCTGAACACCGACGTTGCCTCGTCTCTACCGCATTTCCCTCCAAAAAAAAGCCGCTTATCCGAGTGTGACTGCGGGTCACACCGTCATTTATAACCCGCAGCTACGCTTCACTTGCTGCTGCCTCCAACGCAGATTTAACGGCTGCGTAAAAGCGAATTAAAACACGAACCCCGCGCAAAAACAACTCGACACAAAGTTTAGTCCGCTCATACGGGTCAGACTCCCGCGGCTGTGCGGCTCCGCGGGGAAACTTTTAATTCGAGTCCGCACAGGTGACGTGACTTTTCGGATTAGCTGTTGAGCTAACTTGGTTTGCAGTAAAACCTCCAGTCAGAGATCAGAAAACCGCTCAGCAGCTGTCCGAGAGAGTCGACCCCGGGCCGGCCACACGGTCCGCGGGAGGGTCGGTCACACGGTCCCCGAAAACACCGAGTAGAGCTCCACAAGTGTCCGAAAACTGGTGAAAATGAACAGTTTGAAAGATTTTTTACAACATAGTCCTTGACCAAATAGAGGTAGTTCACCAGCTGTGAAAACAGCGCCGCTGTCTGGTCACACGGAGAAGTGCAGCTCAGAGACAGAGCGACATGAAGAGAGAAAGTGAAGCAGCATCACGTTTACAGAAAATTAATAAAGTTTAATTTATGACTCTGGTTGAAGGATGTTAACAGGAATTTTACTTTTCACTTTTTAAAAATCATTTTAATATTAATTTCATTTATCTTTTATAAATAGTAATTCATGTTGAATGGATATTAAGCAGTGAAGTGCTCAGCATATCCAGTCACAATAAATACAAATAATTGCCTTTGTTCAACAATGTAAAATAAAAAAAAAAAAAAAATTCTCTGCAACTTTTGAAATACACTCTTTTTTTGTCACTAAAACTCATATTCAAAGATTGAATTTTTTTTAAAAGAAGAAAAGTAAATCACCTCAACAAAAGATTATAGGTCAGCAAAACTTATTTAGTTTATTTGAATAGTTTATTTTATTTTGAGTCTATTTTTTTTACAGCAAATATAATAAAATTATTATTTGGCATAAATGAATATGTTTCCCTGGGTAGAGGTTAGGGCTGCAGCTAATGATTAAATTATTTATCAGTTCATTAATTCAGTGATCATTTCAAATAAAAAATTAAGAATTTAATCCAAAAATCAAAAGAGATTCAGTTTACAGTTACAGAAAACAAGAAAAGTGGGAAATCCTCACATTAAGTATTTTTCTTTTCTTTTTTTTTTGGCTTAAAAAAAGACAAACAACAAACCAATTCTCAACATTGTTGCAGATTAATTTTATGGCAATTGACTAATCAATGAACTGACTTAATTTAGCTCTAAACGAGTTGAACACTTCTGTCATCCTAAAAACAAAACAAAGAAGTGCTAAAAACAAGTTCCTCAAAGTTTGGTTCACCATAAATAAAGCTACAAACTTAAAAACTATAAAACAGAATGTCAGAGTGAACATGATGTGGTTCTAAACTCCTGACAGACTGTGTGAAGGAACGTTGTTGGGATGTTTTGGTGTTTTCTTTGTTGTTGTGACATTAAACTCTCTGCTGTTCTCTCAGAATCCCAAAAATCCTCCATCTGCTTTGAGTCGTCATCTCCAAAAAATGGTGAAACAGGACACCAGGAGGCTCGGCCTTTAACCCCTTCACTGCCTCCCGGACACGACAGCTTCCCCAAACAAGACACAGAGCAGACTGAAGAAAAACAGAGAGAGATGTGACGAGTACATCTTAAAAATATGAAGTCATTTATGTTTTTAACTTTAAACTGTGAGCAGAGACCAGTTTGTACCAGGAAGCTTCAAAGAGCCACACTGCTCTGTGTGTGTGTGTGTGTGTGTGTGTGTGTGTGTGTGTGTGTGTGTGTGTGTGTGTGTGTGTGTGTGTTCCACAATAAAAAACACACCATGACCACTGATGGAATATAACTAAGTACATTTACTCAAGTACTGTGATTAAAAATAAGTGTTTCCATTTTATGCTACTTTATTCCACAATGAATCAGAGGCAAATATTAAACTGTTTTTCTCCACTACATTTATCTGACAGCTTTATTTACTTTGCATATTAAGATTTTACACACAAAACCATGAAAACATGAAATCACAAAAATGCTGCGTGCACACGTTTCAGTAATAATAATCTAATAATATAATTTATAATCAGGGTTTCTGCAGGTTGCAACAAGTTGAATTTAAGACCCTTTAAGACATTATGCATTTAATATAAGTCCTATTTCACATCCGTAGTGGCAAAAAAGTACATGCACAGTTTGCATTAATGGTTGTTGATTCAGTGTTTGTTTCATTCAGCTGTTACAGCGCGATCAATAGTTTTATAATGTAATATAACGTGATCATTCAAAAGATCTGTCAAATCATATTTAAGATATTTCAAAACAATTAAGGCCTAAAACTCAGACTTAAAGGACCTGCAGAAACCCCGATAATAATAAAACAGCCACAGAGGACATTTCTCTGCAGTACTTAACATTGTGTCCTGTGTGTTACTAAGATCTGAGTATCTCTTCCAGTCATGACAAACAATTACAATGCAGTCATAATAACTACAGATATAAATACAGGGTCAGGAGGGTTATTAACAATGTGTCAGTAAGCTAATCCAGGTATCACAATATTAAAGTAACGTAACTTGGTTACTTTTAGTTACTTTGAATTACCTTAATACCAACTTGATATGAATATGAATTAAAGTGAAATTATTCAACCAAATATAAGGTTTTATGATCATTGAGTAATTAATTGTTTGACCAGATATTTCTCACTTCATTATGATGCCAAAAATAAATGTATGTTTAGATTTATAACAGTAATAATGCACATTTAAATGTAAGTCCCAAAATACTTTTCAGGAGTAGTATTGACAGGTTAGCTAGCTAACTGGATTTCTGTGCAGCTAACGTTAGCAGTTGGTCTGTGTAGCTAATTTTAGCGGTTGGTTTCTGGAGCTAATGTTAGCGGTTGGTTTCGTAGCTAATTGGGTTGGTTTCTGTAGTAATGTTAGCGGTTGGTTTCTGTAGCTAATGTTAGCGGTTGGTTTCTGTAGCTAATGTAGCGGTTGGTCTGTGTAACTAATGTTAGCGGTTGGTTTCTGTAGCTAATGTTAGCGGTTGGTTTCTGTAGCTATGTTAGCGGTGTCTGTGTAAATGTTAGCGGTTGGTTTGCTGTAGCTAATGTTAGCGGTTGGTTTCTGTAGCTAATTTTAGCGGTTGGTTTCTGTAGCTAATGTTAGCGGTTGGTTTGTAAGCTAATGTTAGCGGTTGGTTTCTGTAGCTAATGTTAGCGGTTGGTTGGTCTATGTAGCGTTGGTTTCTGTAGCTAATGTTAGCGGTTGGTTCTGTAGCTAATGTTAGGGTTGGTTTCTGTAGCTAATGTTAGCGGTTGGTCTGTGTAACTAATGTTAGCGGTTGGTTTCTGTAGCTAATGTTAGCGGTTGGTTTCTGTAACTAATGTTAGCGGTTGGTCTGTGTAACTAATGTTAGCGGTTGGTTTCTGTAGCTAATGTTAGCGGTTGGTTTCTGTAACTAATGTTAGCGGTTGGTTTCTGTAGCTAATGTTAGCGGTTGGTTTCTGTAGCTAATGTTAGCGGTTGGTTTCTGTAACTAATGTTAGCGGTTGGTTTCTGTAGCTAATGTTAGCGGTTGGTTTCTGTAACTAATGTTAGCGGTTGGTTTCTGTAGCTAATGTTAGCGGTTGGTTTCTGTAACTAATGTTAGCGGTGTTCTGTAGTTGTTAGGGTTGTTTCTGTAACTAATGTTAGCGGTTGGTTCTGTACTATTAGCGGTTGGTTTGTAGCTAATGTTAGCGGTTGGTCTGTGTAACTAATGTTAGCGGTTGGTTTCTGTAGCTAATGTTAGCGGTTGGTTTCTGTACTAATGTTAGCGGTTGGTTTCTGAAAAGGCTTATAATGTTAGCGGTTGGTTTCTGTAGCTAATGTTAGCGGTTGGTTTCTGTAGCTAATGTTAGCGGTTGGTCTGTGTAACTAATGTTAGCGGTTGGTTTCTGTAACTAATGTTAGCGGTTGGTTTCTGTAGCTAATGTTAGCGGTTGGTTTCGTGTAGCTAATGTTAGCGGTTGGTCTGTGTAACTAATGTTAGGGTTGGTTTCTGGTAGCTAATGTTAGCGGTTGGTTTCTGTAGCTAATGTTAGCGGTTTTTGTGCTATGTTAGGGTTGGTCTGGTAACTAATGTTAGCGGTTGGTTTCTGTAGCTAATGTTAGCGGTTGGTTTCTGTAGCTAATGTTAGCGGTTGGTTGTGTAACTAATGTTAGCGGTTGGTTTCTGTAGCTAATGTTGCGTTGTTCTGTACTAATGTTAGCGGTTGGTTTCTGGAGCTAATGTTAGCGGTTGGGTTTCTGTAGCTAATGTTAGCGGTTGGTTTCTGTACATGTTAGGGTTCTTGTAACTATGTTAGCGGTTGGTTTCTGTAACTAATGTTAGCGGTTGGTTTCTGTAGCTAATGTTAGCGGTTGGTTTCTGTAGCTAATGTTAGCGGTTGGTCTTGTAACTAATGTTAGTGGTTGGTTTCTGTAGCTAATGTTAGCGGTTGGTTTCTGGAGCTAATGTTAGCGGTTGGTTTCTGTAGCTAATGTTAGCGGTTGGTTTTGTAGCTAATGTTAGCGGTTGGTTTCTGTAGCTAATGTTAGCGGTTGGTCTGGTTGTTAGCGATGTTTCGTAACAATGTTGCGTTTTCTGACAATTCATTTTTGAAATATTACAATGTTTGGGGCTTTTGAAAACTCAAAGATTCAAGTTTACCTGAAGAAGAAAAGTAAATTTTCTCAACAAAACATTGTTAGTTGGTTAAAAAAAAGTTTTTCAAAACTCACTCAAAAATCTATTGAACTAAGTTGCCTTGTAATTTTGATTTTTCTCAGCTTTTCTGTTTTTATAGTGTAGGACATTTAGCAATAAGGCATTAGGTGGAATTAACAGGCTCTTGTTGTTCCTCTCATCAGTAACATTTTAAACATTTTAAATAATAGTCTTTTATTTATTTGGACCAGTGTTTGGGAATAACAGATCTTTTTATTCATCACTTCATCAGAAACAGGCGCCTCCATGTTGGCCTCTGAGTCCTCCAACTTTATTTTTATTTCCTTTTTTGTGGCGGGAAATAAAATTCATAAACGACATGTTGTCACGTCAGTTCTGGGCTCTTATAACTAGTATTACTAACACTACAAGTACTTAAACTACTACTGTAGGTTGTTAATGAAGCAGGAATAAGAGCGAGGGCGAGGGGGTCTGGGTGGTGTGTAGACCGGGGTGAGGGAGGAAGGAGGTAGAGACGGGTGAGGACGGGGGGGGGAGGAGAGGGAGGGGGGGAGGAGGGGGGGAGGAGGGAGGGGGAGGGAGGAAGGAGGAAAAGGGAAGGTCCTGTCTTCCTCCAGACGGAGTTAAAACTACTTTTAGGCCACTTCTTCAACAGACTGTTCTTCAGTGTGTCAGTAAACCGTCCGTAGCTTCCCGCCGCGGTCAGCTGCACACAGCGAAGCCGGCGGACTGAAGGGGGCCGCGGGGAGACGGACAGCGACATGTCGGAGGGATCCGGAGCCGTGTGGATGTGACTGGTAGGCGGGTAAAACCTCCGAGGTCTCCCCGCTGCTGCTGGTAAACAACTGCGGGCAGAGCAGCGCGCATTGCGGGGACAGCCCAGCTCCATACAGCCGAGACTGAGTTTAAACAAGTTTTAATAGAGATTAAGATTATTGCATCAAACTTTAAACAAGTCTGTGATCAGGATAAAGTTGTAAACAGCTGATTACAGTTGATAGATGATACATTTTGATATCGTCTAGCCATAATTTATTACATTTTTTACTTTGAAAATGTACTAATCCACACTAATATCCCATTAAGATACTTTTAAACCTAATTTAAAGTCTATGTTGCGATACATTCTGAAACAAAAATACCACGATAAAAAGTCCCTGTACGATGTTTATCGCAGTGCTGAAAAACAAAAATAAAACCGTATTGAAAAAAATGTCCTTTATTAAGGTGCAATGTGTCAGATCTGGAGTGATTTATTGTCAGAATGGTATATAATATTCATCAGTACGTTTTTATTAATAACCTTAGAATGAGCCCTTTAAATCAGTCATTCTCAAACAAAGGCTCGTGACCCACAGGTGGGTCACAGGAGGTTTTATTTGGGTCACCACATAAATAAAACACTATGGAAGAAATTCTGCAAATTTAAGATTTGTATCCACAGTACACTGATAAAGTATTTAAAATGTTTTTACTGATGAGAAGAAAAAAAAACAAACAAAAAACAAGAGCTTGTTAATTCCACCTAAATGTACGTATGTAGTTAAAATGTTCTTGAGCAACTGAGCCCAACTCAACCTCTTAAGTTTTGAGAAAGTTTTACCAACTAACAATGTTTTGTTGAGATAATTTACTTTTCTTCTTTAGGTAAACTTGGATCTTTGAGTTTTAGAAACCGTTGAATATTGCATGTATTCTCAAAAATTATTGTGTCAACTCAAAGTGAAAGTGAATAATTTCATTTAAAACCATTTAATTTTCAAGCACCCAAGAATGACAAACTGGTTCACAGCTCACTGTGACCAAATTTTAAATACAATATTTTTGAATTTCTACACTTCAAAGATTCGAGTTTATTTAAAGAACTAAAGTAAATTATCTCAACACAAGATTATAGGTCGACAAAACTTTTTTTTAGTTTATTTCAAAACTCAAAAGTACAGTAAGTTGATATTTTGTGTCATCTCAACTTTTTAAAAAGTTTTGTTTCCTTGATGAGAGGAAATAAAAACACTAAGATAGTCTGAATGTATTTACTTCTCATTTATAAAGAAACGTGTGTGTATGCATGTGTCAGAATATAATGTGATGCTGAAGTGGCATAAAAATGGTCAGAAACGTTCTTTTATGCCCAATTTAATGCTTAACAAGATCTGTTGAAGAAGCTTATTGTGAACTGGGTCGTGATGGTTTGTCATTTTTTAAAAGTGGGAGAAAAAAATGTGGGAAACACTGGTTTCTATCTACAGAGCGAGTGGGTTGAACCGCCATGTTTCTACGGTGGCCCAGAACAGACAAACCAAACACTGATTCCAGATCTGGACTTTCACATGTTTCCCAAGTTTCACGGCCACCGTAGGTTCTCCTTCACTAGAGGTCTGCAACCTTTACTTTAAATAGAGTCATTATGGGCCAAAAAAAAATAAAAGATAAGAAAATCTCTTTTCTTCTCATCTCTCATCCATTTCTACGACGTCACAAAGTGGAGCTGCAACGATAAATTGATTATTATTATTAAATTAATCTCCAACTATTCTGATAATTGATTGCTTGGTTTGAGTAATTAAAAAAAGTCAAAATATTTAAAAATTCTTCTTAAATGTGAATATTTTCTGGTTTCTTTCCTCCTCTCTGACAGTAAACTGAATATTTTTGAGTTGTGGACAAAACGAGACATTTGAGGACGTCATCTTAGACTTTGGGAAACACTGATCAACGTTTTTCACTATTTTCTGACATTTTATAGGCAAACAACTATTAATCAATAAATCGAGAACTTAATCAACTGATTAATTGACTATGAAAATAATTGTTAGTTGCAGCCCCAAACAAAATATTAATCTTATAATTTAGAGTTTTTTGTTGTTGTTTTTTTCAAAAGCTGAAATCAAATCAAGCTGAAATTTTGACTTTTTTTCTTATAAAATAACTCAAACTGATAAATCAATGATCAAAATAGTTGTCAGTTGATTTAATAATTGATTAATTGTAACCAAGCTTGTTTTCTCAGTTAATTAAATTTAACTTATTAATTTAGTTCATTATTTCACAAACAAAAGGGCAGTTTCTTGAGATAGTTTATCATGTAGAGCAACAAGCTTCTGTTTTCTCATGATAACAGGTTGATTATCTCATCGTCACAAGATAACAAAGCTTGATTTTTCAAGACAACAAAATTATGAACTTAATTATTAATTACTTATTAACATAATTTTGTCCTGGACAGAAGTTGTTTTACTCGTTTATTTTCAGAGAGGAGGATGGAGGGAGAGAAAGAGACGGCCGAGGAGAAGGAGGAGGAGGAGGAGGAGGAGGAGGAGGAGAAAGAGCTTCATCTCATCGCAGCGGCATCCTCTGCAGACTACCCGGACTTTCCCATCATGCACTGGGAGGAGTTGAGCCAGCGGATCGCTGAGTTGGAGAAGCAGGAGCAGGAGAGGAGGGAGAGGTCAAAGGTGAAGACAAACTGGGGTTCAGTTGTCACATGGACGTATTAAACAGCTGGATACTGCAAACAAAGATGGCGTCTGTTCAGTCCAGCAAGTTACCTTTGATTTTTAATGGATTATACAAAAAAAACTACAACTTTCACTCGCTCTTGTAATTTCATTTCAAACCGCGCCTAAAAAACATCACAACATGTGTCACAGTTTTTGAGAAAAGCTGCCATGAAACCAGACGTTTCAGGCCTCAACAGTCCCAAAACAGCCCCCAAAATCCTGGTGGGACTGATTACGGGACATGTAGGATCCAGTGTGTTTGGACCCGTGTCTTTTTTAAACTCGTCTCTCGTCACTGGAGGACTCCTCTGAATGAGTTCGTACTTCTTCCTGCTGTTGTTATTTCTGTCTCGGTCTGATAACATTCCTGAAGGGATGAGAACATGTTTGTTGTGTCTGTAAATCCACCAAACACACGGCGTGTAATTGACGGTGTGGATGAGACGTTACACAGAAACTCTGTGGATCATCGCTGCTGCAGATTTCTACGTTCTCTGGTGGTTTAATGATAACCTTTACTGTGAAAACACCAGTTTCCTCTCTGCTGCAGCAGACGTCTTTGTGATGAATCTGGCTGCTGTTAAACTGCTTTTTATGCACGTTTCAGTTATTTGCTTTGCTGTGAAGAACAGCATCATTTTATTTACAGAAAAACATCACATTTGCTGGTTTGATGCACAATTTTAATTAACTTACAGTTTTGTAAAATCTTTTTTTTCCTACAGAAGCCTTCATAAATAACTGATGATTGTGTCTTCCTGTCTTCCTGCAGAGGGGGACGGGGGTGAGGATGGAGGACAGTCAGGGGGGAATGTGGAGAGACGTCTGGGAGGCAGAGGAGGAGGAAGACTTCAGGAGGTGTCGAGTAGCACAGAGGTAACGCAGAGTCACACAGTCTGTTCAGGTTCAGCTCATATTGTTCAGTTTTCCTCCACAGTGTCAGTGTCGGAGAAACATCAGCTCTGCACCAAAAAAAAAAACACTCCGGCTTGTTTGTATTTCTGCATCATTTCTGTTATCAAAATCACAATATGGTCTGTTTCTTCAGTATCATTCAGCCCCCAGACCCACGAAAGAGTTCAGAGTGATCATTTTAACCCAAGAGATGATCTTTCCCAAACCATAACCAAGTCCTAGTTCTTAAACCTGCTCAGACCTGAACCACAGTATCGTTACACTATAAAACATTAGTTTGTACAACGCGCATAACAAAGAAACAACACGTACAAATCTGGGTTCCCTTCTAGACTTGACCAAAGGTAACAGCTGCTAGCTTGTTGACACTTGTACCGTTAGCGACCAGGTTAGTTAGGCTACCGTTTTCAGCAGGTAGGTTTAGCTCAGAGGTTGTTGTTGTTGTGGTTCCTGTGGCAACTCAGGCTGAGGTCAGGGGTCAACCCTCTGATGTGAGCCAGCACTCAAAATGAAGGATCTCCTGTTGTCACCTGGGACACAGAGGTAGAGTGTCTGGTCGGCGTGCAACAGAGTCACCGATCGGATCGTAAATATTCTTTAAAGTGAAAGAATGCTCTGGTGGAGCCTCTTCAGTCACAACTATAGTGATTAGGGCTGAACGATTCTGAAAAAAAAAATTGATTATTTTGACTGATATTGCAATTGTGATATGATTTGTAATATTATAGATATTGATCATTTGAGTATGATGTGATTTTTTCAGGAATCTGAACCAAATGAAGATGTTTTTTTTTTTTTAAGTCTGTAGAAAACGTGTGTCTTCAGGACGTCTCTGTCTCACCACATTCATTTAAATGTTTAAAGACACATTTTGCCTTTTACAAATATTGCACCTCCTGTGATTTGAAAATTGCAGAGAACCATGTTGAGGTTTTGATAAATTTTTTGATGAATTGTGCAGCTCTGATGTGTGAGTGCAGAGAACCACAGTGAGTCAGCTGACGTGAAGGCTTCAGTGAGAATAAACAGCAGAACAACATGATGTAAACTGACCGTTTTGTTCTTGTAGTCGTGGACTCTGGTCCTGCTGATGTTTATTATCTGTTTACAGATTTCACAACCACAGAAACCTGCAGCTGTGCTTCATCAACAACAGCGACAGTGAAGACGAGGACGAAGGAAGCAACACAAAGGTCATTTTCTGTCTCTTCTCTAAGGAACGCACCAGCGTTGTGTGTTTTATGTAAGGACAGCAGGTCCACATGTCCTTAAAGACGTCACTGTCCAGACAAATGGACAAGTTCTAGTCAATTTATCTGTGTTTATTGAGCTTAAAAACTATTGATAAGCAGCCTGTAGAAACAGGTTCCCTCCAGGAAGTTGTGACTGCAACAATTCAACCGTTTCTCATGAATTCTGTGTGACGCTGCAGTTTTGTCCAAACTTGCCTAAAACTCTGTTTTAGTATTCACTGTTTCTTTGCATGTATATTTTTGTTTATTTTGTCACAGGTAGTGAAAAGAACACATTTGTCATTATTATAGACATTTATTAAAGCTCTGTGCACTGTTTTATTTTATAATTTTGTGCTGTTTTGACTGAGTTTGAGCTCCAAAAGATTCTGCTTCTTTGTAGAACCTCCCCACCCCAGTTTCACTGCCTAAAAGCATCGCAGCACACATTACAGTTTTGTTTTTTGTTTTTTTTTAGAAAAGTTGCAGTGAAATCAGGTTTTTCAGGCTGCAACAATCCCACAAAGGCCTGTGACGTCCTGGAGGGACAGAATAAAGAATGATGGCTTGTAGATTTATAATATTTTAGTCAAAAGTTGGCTACTTCTGCTCATTTGTTACATTCCAAATAAAATGAACACCTCATTCTGACAGTTAGACTGAAACATCAGGCTGATATTTGTGTTAAATCGGTTAAATCGGTCCGTGTCAGTATCAGAATGTAGCATGTCTGATATGAAAACTTTCTTTTTTAACAGAACATAAAGCAGATGGTGTTTATTTTTTAGCTTTATATGCAGAATTTGATTTATATTTGATTCTTTTTCTTAATTCAGGTTTAATATTTTGCTCTATTTGTGTTTTTTAATTCATAGTTATTTATAATTATTAAAGATATCAGGAAAGTTGACTGTTTCAGAGCCCTGATGTCATTTTGGACAATAAAATTTATTGTTAAACTGTAAAATATCCTCAAACCATCGCATATCTTTGTCACAAGTGTGAACCACTTCTGATGTTCTTTGTTCTGTTTATTATATTCTGTATAAAGAATATCAGCTGATGTATTGATATCAGGATTTTTCACCTCCTGATTTCGGTATCAGCCCCAAAAATCTAATATCGGTCGTGTCCTGATAGCACAGTTTTAAAAACGTCATGCCAGCCGACTTTTGTTGGAACAACACGTAAACACAAAGAGTTTCCTTCAATTTTAGGCCTCAAAATAAAACAGAATAAACACTTTTTACAACAAACAAAATCTACATGTTGTCCTGTTGGATCATAACATTTTAATGAGTTTAACTTTTTAATTTAGTTGAATTAAAAGAAAATAAAGTCATACCCGGTTAATGAAAACCCTGCTCCTGCTGCTGCAGTGTGTCAGTGTGACACTGGAACTTCAGTGCCTGAGAAAATACTGTATTCAGTTGAATTATTATGGTGAGAAATTAACTTTTATTCAGTGAAATCTGAGCAAATAAACTCTATAGTTTATTTTTGACCTCTGGGAAAAGTGATGCAGATGTTTCTTCTGACTTTCACAGAATTGGTTTGTCGTGATTTCAGACATTTAGACTTTAATCCTCCTTCATCCTGTCCTGTGATGTGACCTCTGACCTTACGTCTCCTTCAGGGAGCAGGTGGCAACTGTTGCCATGCCTCTGGGCTGAAACAGGAAGTGGTGACGGCTCTGAGGACGCTGAGAGACAAACTGCTGGCTGAGCAGAAGGAGAAGGAGGTTAGAGGAGGAGAGAGAGGGAAAGATTAACTTTAAAAGACTGAGAGAGAAAAATTATCAACAATCAAAGTGTGTGTGTGTGTTGCAGCATCTGGCCAGCAGCAGTGTTGTTGCCAAGCGGAAACATCTGGAGCGTTGGGAGCTGCAGGAGTGTTCAGTTCAGCAGCTCAGCAGCCTGAGAGCATCACTGCAACAGGACGTTCACGGTACACACACACACACACACACACACACACACACACACACACACCCAGACCCAGATGTTTTAAGAATCAGACACACCCTGTGCCGTCTTAAAGGTGTCTCGCTCGTTCATGGAGGACGACAGCTGTGTTCTAATGGATTCTAATGGAACCAATCAGAAGAAGAAAAAGCATCAAAATGTCCAGAGAGATTTATTTTGATCATTTCTTTAATGTCCCTCAGGACAGAGACACCTGGACTCTCCTGGGGGTCTGAACCGGACTGCAGATTTCTGTTTGAAGTATTTTAAACTTCAGCTCTAAATACGACAGTGAGCCTCGGCTATCGTGTCTGTGGAGTCTGCAGGTTGGAAGTCGTTCATAATTCAGAGTCGTATTCCCGACTTTGAATCCAAATGCGTCCCAGTGCATCTGCTCTGGAAAACATGAAGTCTGTTCGGTCTCTGAACTTCAAAAGCCTCCACAGCAGCTGATTCTGCAGATTAACACACCTTAAACGAGACGGGAGGAGGAAGGGAGTCACATGTTCTCAGAGAAATGTTAACTACAAAGAGCCCGACTCACAACACAAACACCACATATATCAGTCAGTCCCTCCATCATTTCACAGGCCTGTTCTGGGATCGTTGTGGCCTGAAATATCCGATTTCACAGCAGCGTTTCTAAAAAACTGCGATGCATGTCGCTGTGTTTTTACATGTGTTTTGCAATAAAAGTGCAGGAAAAGTTGAACTTTGTTTTTAGAATTAATTAAAAAAAAACAAAGGCAGCTTGTTGCAGGGAGAATATAACCGCTCCCTGTTCTCAGGGTTTGATTGGCTGAATTTGTGTGAATTGTTCCGGTCGCAACTTCGCAGCTTCCTGGAGGGACTGATAGAAACTGATGATGGATCCTGCCCATAGGGATGTCACCATACCATGATACCAATACCGGCGAATTTCCACGATTCTTGATACCCAATTCGACACCACGGTAAAAAACAAAAGCAATAATCAAATTCAGCCATTGTTGTTTTTCTTTGAATTAAAAACTCTTCTGAGCTTCAAGCACAGAAGCCTGATGATGAGATTTACTGAGCCAGACATGAATTGCTGTCAGAAGAGCATGTTTTCATGTCTGCAAAGTAATGCAAAGGTGTGAAAGTGATTTCTTCTTCCGCAAAAATATGCATTAATCAACGACCTGAACACAATCCAACCTGCAAATCACACCAACTTTAGACATTATTGCACAACTGTCAGGGTCGCAGTCGTGGAGCTGAGTGTCCTGTTTCTCACCCACATACAGTAATAGGAAGATTTAGGGCGCACTGAATGCGCTTCTGTGTGCACTGCTGCAGCCTGTGTGTGTGTGTGTGTGTGTGTGTTTGGTCTGACTCACTGGACACACACTGCTGGTGTAAGTCCCGCCATTGGTCGCTTGCTTCAAGCGGCATCGGTCGTCCACATCTGCATTTTCAAAGTCAGGAAACATTAAAAAACCTCTGAGCTGCAACCTACACAAACAACAGATTAGCGCCTGGGATGCTAATGGTACGAATGTAAACAAGCTAACAGCTGTTGCAAATGTTCCACCAGAACAAGTTCTCCCTCGACACTATTTTGCAGCAGCACCATCGCTGCATCCTGAACTTAGCTCGGCCCAAGAATTTTGCGATTGGTTTAAAGAAACGCAAACAAGGCGGGGTGTAATCATGTATGAAGCCAGACCTTTTTCCAGCGCTGAGTGCTGTGAGAGCTGTCTGGCTCTGCGAGACTAGTGTGTGTTTGACTGAGGGGGGGACAGAGGGGCAGAGGAAGGTGGAAGGAGGACTGTTGCACACAGTGTCTCGCCACGAGTCTGGACAGACATGGACGTAAACGGCAACTTGACTGAATATAACTAAGAGGCTGAAACTCCAGTTTGTTATGTAACATCTGTCTGGTGCTGGTTTCTTCAGTGTAGAAGACGATGAGAACATCACCCAACGTCCAGTGAATTTATAGTTCTAAACATTCATATTTCTGATAAAAAAGAGCGAAATATAAAATGTCCGTTTGCCCCGAGGTGGCGAGCTCTTTGCTTTTGTCAGCTGTGAGCAGCTTAAAGAAACTTTGCCTTGTGCAACAGATAAACTGTTAACCACAGCGGTGACACTTTTTTCTCTTTGCTTCTGTCTTGTTGTTTTGATTCCAGCTCTGAGCTCCGAGCTGGTGGCTCACCTGTTGGTACGAGACCAGCTGAGGACGAAGCAGGACGCCATGCTGCTGGACGTCCAGGACCTAACCTAACACCAGGACCACAGACCGGACAGTCCACACAAACAACGCCAACATTCGTCCAACTCTGGGACCAGGATGGGCTGCTCGTCCATGTCAGTCCAGGAGTCATTTACTTCAACGGAAGCTTAGCTGATCTGCTAATTGATCAAAACTGACAAAACACCAGCAGTCAGGACAAAGACGGAGATACGACTGGATGGTTTGGTTGAAAGGAAATGGAACCACTTGAAAACCCCCCAGACTTAGAGATCGACGGCAAATGACGAACTTAAAACTAATGGAAGTGACGTCGTGGACAGGAAGAGACTTCAACACGCGTCCAAAGGAAAGTTCAACCAGGAGCTGGTACACGACAGCTGATATGATATGAAACGATGAGAGGAAGAAACCTCCAACAGACAGAGAGACAAAGATTCAAATCAACAAAGGAGCACAGATTTTGGTTGGATTGTTTGGAAGACAAATCCAAACGTCTCCAACATTACATTTTCTTGTAAACTGCAGTCAGTCATTTAATTCACAGAGTGTTAGTGCTTCAGTCTTCCTATAAACGCCACTCAGGATCTGTTTTCATGTTTAAGTCCAGTTTCAGTTGTTTTGTTCCTGGAGGACCAGCAGGGAAGACGAGGTGGCCAGACATTAAACTGTCCGTGTTGAGAAACGATGGGTCAGTAGACTGGTGGCCAAGTTCTTACAATCATTTTTCATTTATGGATTATTATCAGGTGGTATTTAATGGTTGTGGATGCAGGTCATGCAGTGTAATACGTAGTGGCAACTGTTCGTCCACTAAAAGTGCTTGTTTGACCACTAACAGGCTCAGATTGTGTCTCTATGTCCAAGTAGCTCAAGCGGGCAGGAAGTCAGACAATGAAAAAGCGAAGAGATCTGGTCGGTTTTCAAAATAAAAGTCTCACAATCATAAAAACAGACAAAAAGAAACTATTTAACCCTTGTGTGCACCTTAATAAGTAGATCAGTATTTACACCCAGGAACAAAAATGTCCCTGAACTTACAAAATGTATAAAAATCATATATTGTTAATATTCTTTCCCACTTTTTTTGGTTAAATCTTTCTTTTCTGTACATTTTATTTCTGGAGGTGGTAGAATACTGTGCGATTCAAACTATGGGAGAACAGAAAAATGCAAACAAAGCCTGTCAATAAAATCTGTGCCAAACACGGTAAAATGGCGCCATCTGGTTAAAAAAGACAACAATTTGAAGTCTGCAGGATGAAAACAAAAAAACAACAACAAATGGCAGCAGAATCAAAAATGTCCTCTGGGTGTAAACTGAAGTATTTTGATCTCAGTGTTTATTAATCAGTCCCTGCAGGATTTCACCAGCCGTCTTTGGGATTGTTGCAGCCTAAAATGTCTGATTTCACAGCAGCTTTTCTAAAGAAAAGTGCAGCGCATGTCGCTGTCTCTTTAGGCTTTTTTTTTTTTTTGCAATTAAATTGCAAAAGAAAAGTTGCAATATTTTTTGTATAATATAGATATAAACCTCACCAAAATTCTCATGATTAAAAGAACTCAAACTAAATCTGCTTTATTTACAGATGATTAGCTGGAGCGTATTCCACAAAAAGGCTCAAACTCAGCTAAAATAACAAGCACAAGATTATAAAACAAAAGTGGGCGGAGCGTTGATGAACGTCAATAATGATGACAAACTTTGTGTCCATTTCAGTACCTGTAAAAAAAAAAAAAAATATATATATATATATATATATATATATATATATACATATATAAATGCAAAAAATAGTGAATAATGAAACAAAACACTGAGTCGGATCATTGAGACGTACGTGTGTGATGTTTACACAGAGGACTGCTGTGATTGGTAAAATTCACGTGGAGCAGCGGTGATTGGTTCAATTTGCAGAAAAGTTGGACAAAATTGCAAAGTCGTGCAGAATTCGCAGGGATTGGTTGAATTTGTGCGAATTGTTGTGATTGCAGCTTCCTGGAGGGACTGATTTTAGAGTTATTATAGGAGCAGAGGTTGAAATGTTGAAATTAACCAAAAAATACACAGCCTGACCTAAATGTGTGTCATATGCATTAACACAGCCAAAATGATTAAAAAAATCTAAATCCAACAGGACAAACAGCCTCCGAACTCCATCTATAGAATCATTTTATCGTATCGCAAAACACACGTCATTAAAACAAAATAAAACTGGCCAAAAAAGTCCTGGTTTGTCCTTCCGCTGCTCAAACAATCATCAAAATAAACCTGCTTCTCGCAGTCATCTGTGTGGTTTCACATCAAAACTGCCCCTCGTTAGATAAACGTCATCAGCGGCGCCACCAGATCCTGGTCAGCTGAAACATCCTGACAGATCTCAGAGGAGAGCAGCTGCTCCTTCACATCCAACAGATCCAGTCGTCGTCGATTATTTTACATGAGAGATTTACATCAGTGTTGTTTTCATGCACCGAGATGCTCTCAAACAAACAGTGATGAAATCCTGCTCAAAAGAGAAAACTTAAATAACTTGAGGCACTTCAGACATGAAGGAAGAGGAGCACGAATATTTGTAATAAAAACCCTTCATAAGCTACACAGCTTGTCCATGAGACAGTTTTAGAAAACGGCGTCAGCGGGTCTTCATGATCGACGTCATGACGTCCAAACAATGAAGTTTTAAGAATTCTGTCTGCGTCAAACGTTAATGTGGGACACGTGAATGTTGAGGTGAAGTTTTTAACATCAGAATATTTTGTCTCTGCTGACAGAAAAGCTCTGTGATTTTTCTCAGGTAGGACGACCAGCAGCAGCTTCACTCAGTCGAGCACTTTGAGCGTCACAGTACTTTCAGATTTGGAGGAAACGAAACTGATCGAAAAGTCTCTGGGATCAGATTTTCTGCAGAGCTCGTACTCTGATGTAACTGGTTGTGTTCTTTAAGCCATGTGACAAAACAGAAAGAGACGTATTTTAACACTCTCCTGATGTAACCTGCCTCCTCAGTGTTTCTGGTGCTTTAATGATTATTGAGGCAGAAGAACATCATTTCAACATTAATCAACATTATAATGAGCAGAATATAAAGTGCGCACGGCGCGTGCAGCCTGACTTTCACTGCAGTCGTGATGATGAAAGTTTATTGTCTGAGCAGCCTCATGGAAGTGATATATTACAAATCTTAATATTTTAAACTAACAAGATTCATTAAAACAAGTCAACGTCCATATTTTGTTGCTGTCTTACATTAATTCCCTGTAATTCAGTCTTTTTTTTGACAAAAGAAGTTATCAAAGAAGTTTCTTGGACTGCTGGTGTAAATCTAAACATTTATATGCAAATGCGGGATTCTAACTTATCTTATTTAAGTTTTATTGTGTTTACTTATTTGTTGTTATTATAACAAGGGAACATTACACTCATACAGCATGTGTAGCAAGAGGAGCTTAACTTAATGTGGTTGTTTTTTTTTTCTTATGAAACAAAAGGGGAATTTCACCAAAATCTGTCGCAAATAAAAGACAAACACACATTTCTAATTTTTATTTACAGAATAATTACTGAGCAAACGTCGTCCTCTGTGCCTTTGATTAAAAAAAGTAAAGAGTTGATGTTTGATATCAGGTACAGGAACACGAACGTCCGCTTCTTTTAAAGGTTTAAAAGCAGTTACAGTCGGGGAGTTGTGTTGTGCTAACGCTACCTAAAAGCATAAAAGTAACAGAGTTATTTTAATTTTTGGTGTAATCCCTCTTTAACTGATGCTGAACACTTCAGGTACAGTCCGTCATTACATTATTGTTTACTGGTAAGAAATGCAAGAGAACGACGGCAAAGAATCTGTATTAAAAGCATGAAATAGTTTAAACATTTTATTATTTTGTCGCCACCTAAACATCAAGCTGTTTTTTAACTTCCTGAACTTTTTTAAGGTTGTGAAGTTTTATTCTAAAGTAGCCGTGGATATTTAGATTTTTTTTTTTTAAATCAACCACTATCAATGTCCTGCAGTGCCTTAAGACAAAACTATATTTTGATATTGATTTATGGAACATTTCTCTCACATTGATCTGTGATGTCATATTCATGAAAGGAAAATTGTCTTTCTTACTTTTGTATTCACATATAGATGTTTAAAGTCACACTGAAATGTCATTTTAAGAGCGTCCGAGTGATGAAAGATGCTAAATGTGATGAGTTTCTTTGTGAAACATGATGTTGCTGCAGGATGTGACCGTGAAGGAGAATTAAAACATGTAGAACAGTAAAAATAATATTTTGTGCTCGATAATGAGCGAACAAGGTGAACAGATTGTTTTTCATTTCATTGTGACTTTAAGAGTATTAAGAGATGTATTTTAAAATGTAAATAAAATTAATTACAAATGCATTTTTAAATGTAAACATTAATTCTAAAATATATTTTGATGGTCTGCAACAGTTTTATTTGTTCTCCACTTTATTGCTTCAGTGTTTTGTTTTCTTATTATAAATCAGAAAAATGCTTCTTTTTGTGTGAAAGCGCTCTTTGTAACATCATCTTACCTGAAGTGTTTTCTCAGAGACTCTGGTTCTTTTACCAGCCGGGAGGAGACAGACCGAGTGAGATCCGTTACTCAAGTGACGACATCCTGGTACAGAAACACACAGACATCGTAGCTTCAGTGGCTAACGTTAGCTTTTCATCGTGTGTGACTTCTGATTGTGTCGTTCTTTCTAATTATGTGTCTACACAATCTGATACTTCAACAGTTTTATGACAAACAGACTCTTGACTTGTGAAATTATCTTTTAAAATGACAAACATACGTGATGTGTGACAAAATTTAAATGTGATCAAAAGACGACTGTTCATATTTTCTCTGATCACGCTCGTCCGCCGGCGACTCCGCCTCTCTACTGCTTGATGAACTTTTTGATGCTTTGATTGATTTATTTACCACCTACTGAAGCGTTAAACAAGAAGGAAAAGAACAAAACAATGGTTGCTTTTCAACAGTGCCGTATTTCAAATTTGCAAATGGATGTTTCCCCAACTACACTTTGACACTTTGAAGTCCCAGCTGTGAAATTTTAGATTTATTTATTCCTCCAATGATTCTTGATAAATATTTAGTGTTATTAGGCATCTTGACTAAAAATGACAAAAAAAAGACAACAAGATGAAAACAACATAATAAAATGAAAACAGAAAAAATGGGCAAAAATTACGTAGAAGTTGTAACAGAACAAATATTTAGATGTAACAGGACGAAAACGGCATAAAAAGACAACAAAATGACAACTGCATAAAAGACGCAACAGGATGAAAATGGCATAAAATGAAAATGTAAAAAATTTAACAAAATGGAAACAACGTAAAAAGTGTAACAAGACAAATATGATGTAACAAAAAAGATCTAACAAGATGACGATGATGTAACGATGAAAATGACGTCAACTGTCACAGTTCAAGATTTACAGATTTGGACCCAGATACAGACACTGGAGACAGACGGGAGCAGTTCAGCGAGATTTAATGAACAAAAATAAAACAATACAAAAGTCTTACGTGAATATAAGGCAGGGAGAGTCTTCAAACAAAGAAGAACCCAACAATTAATCCAAAATATGCAAACATCCAAAAAGAGTCGCAGAGAAAAGTGAGGAGACATCACAAACTAACAACCAGAGACAGAAAGACACAGGATTAAATACATCAGGGACGAGGAGGAGGACAACAAGACACAGGTGAGGGCAATCAGGAACAGGTGAAAATAATCAATCAAAAAGAGCAGGAAAACAGACAGAGACAGGAAGTTAAACCGACAAGGACACACAGAGGAAGACATACCAAAATAAAACAGGAAGTGACTGAAAAACCCAAACTGTTACAGTAACAAGACAAAAACAAGATAAGAGACGTAACAGGATGTGACAAGATTCAAACAATGTAACAAGATGAAACAGACAGAGACTCGACCAGAGAAAAACTGAGGCTCAGAATTTACTTTTATACTCTGAGGACACTTCAGAACCTGAACTTTGTCACTTTTACTGCAGTAAACAAGTAGAATCAGTACTTCTACTGTTTTCTACTGTGCTTCTGTCGCCGCCTCTGCAGTGAACATGTTCATGTAACTTTTAATGAAACAACATGTGAGCTGCAGGCGTCACTTCAGGAGCCTTTTTGTTTTTTGCAGCAGATATTTGATTTTTAATAAACGTCAGAGTGATTTGATGTCCTCGCCCTCGCTGTATTTATTCATACCTGTGCTACCTGCGCGCTGTGTGACCAACAATTGTGTTGCCGTGTTTGATCACAGTCACACACACCATCACATGTTCAAACACTCGGGCAGAGCTTTGTCACGACTGTGTGTTCACTGTCAGCGAGGACAAACTCACTATTTACAGTCTGAATCAGGGCTGATGATGGTGATGATGGAGTGAACGGAGGAGGAGGAGGAGGAGGAGGAGGAGGAGGAGGGGCTGCTCGTGTGTTCACTGTGTTCACTTTAATCTCTAATTAAAGCCTCAGATAACAGAGGCAGGGTGAGGAAGAGGAGGAGGAGGAGAAAGTGAGACATTCAGAGCCTCAGCAGAAGAAAAGGTGAGTGATTTATTACATTTAGAAAAACAGATTTTAGTTGAACCACATCTGTATCATACAGCTATTGATTAAAGGTACATGTCAGAAAAAAGATATAGGAATCAAAACCTTTATCAACTAAAATACTATTTATCATATTTGGTCATTTTTGCACAGCTCATATATTCATGTATATATTTGATTGTTTTTGATTCAGTGTGGTTTTGGAAGCTCTAATCTTGTTGGGTTTTTTTTTTATCGGTAATCTTTGTGTTTTATTTGTGTAAAAGTCCATGATTATTCTTTAAACATGTTAGTAGTTGAATTTATGGCTAATTTAACAGGGAGCGTGTGCAGAGCAGTTCAATGCAACAACAGCAGAGTTAGCATCAAGCTAATTTGCTTTTTGTGTTACAATCCGGACGTACAAACAACATGTCAAAAATAAATTATTTGCAATTAATTGAACAGGTCAATTTGACAAATATTGAACAGAAATGTAAATTAAATAGAAAAACCTTCAACTCTTTTTGGTGCATTTTTAAATTTTTTAGTCCTCAGTTGCTAAAAAGAGCCAGTGTGTCCTATTAAAAGCGAGCTGCACCTCCTCCTCCTCCTCCTCCTCCTCCTCTGCAGTCCCTGTATTGGGTTTCATTCCTGCAGTTCTGACTGAATGAACGCTGATCAATTATTTACAGAGAAGCTGAAGGTCAGAGGAGAAACCCCGAGAGACCCTTCGGCCCCGAAACAGACACTTCTGAGCCACAACGAGACCCGACAAGACGAGAAGAAGACGAGGACGATCAGGACGAGGAGGACAGCTGAAGGTAGGACCAAACTCCCTCTGATGTCCTGGGTGTGAAATACCGGCAGCTGATTGGCTGAAAAGCAGCAGTTTAGTCGAGTCTTTGCAGGTCAGACGCTTCAAGCTGGTGAAACTGGACAGATTTCCATCTGTAACGTCTTTAAATATGTGAAACTTGAGAATAATCGACTGTCTCATTTTGACTCTGTAGATTTAATCGACTCCATAATATTGTTGGGCAGCTTCCTCCACCTGCTGCTTGGACCCTGTTCCCACCACATCTTTAAAAAGTGCTCAGTATCTGAGGTATTAGAGATTATTAACTGCTCTCTGCAGTCACTCATATTTCCTTCAGCTGTCATATTAATACAACAGTCATTTGTAACTACAGACTCATCTCAAAGTCACTGCTCCTCAGTAAAATAAAACAGTTTATCTTCAGCTTCAAAACGATCTAAAATCAGCCTTCAAGATGTTTGTCAGTCAGGGTTTTGGTCAAAAGTTGTCAATAATCTGCGTATAAATACAGACTCGAATAAACGATCTGTTCTTGTACTTGTGGATCTCAGAGCTGCTTTTTATTTTGTCGACCACAATATTTTACTGGACAGATTAAAAAACTGGGTGAGACTTTCCGGCCCAGTTCTCAGCTGGTTTACAACCTATTTACAGGACAGGCTGGAATGTAAAGTCTGTGTTATGTGCGGAGAACCTCAAGGTTCAGTTCTTGGATCATTACTGTTTAATATCTGTGCTCCCAGTGGCACAGGTCATACAGGAAGACAACATAAACCAACAACATTACACAGATGACTCACAGCTGTACGTCTCTCTGTCCCCTGATAACTTCGATCACATCCGCTCTCTAAACGTGTCGCCGATATGAATCCATGTCCAAGAACTTTTTACACTTAACGATAAAACGGAAATGCTCATCTTTGGTGTGAAGGCTCAGAGACAGGAAGTCACAGCTCATCTCAGCTCTCTGTCAGGTTAGAAATCTGTGAGTGATCATAGACTGATTT
This sequence comes from Lutjanus argentimaculatus, assembly GCA_034769285.1. Taxonomy (NCBI): domain Eukaryota; kingdom Metazoa; phylum Chordata; class Actinopteri; order Lutjaniformes; family Lutjanidae; genus Lutjanus; species Lutjanus argentimaculatus. The sequence goes on along the minus strand of JAWZSL010000004.1, from coordinate 158,773 downwards.
AAGTTTCAATAATCTCACAAGATCAACTTTTTATCACCTAAAAAACAACTTTTAAGGAACTATCTCTCAAAATTTGGACTCTGAAAAACTAATTCATGCATTCATAACAAGCAGATTAGATTACTGTAACAGTCTGTACACATCACACCTGTTCTTAAATCTCTGCACCGGCTCCCAGTCAAAACCCCAACTGACTTTAAGATTCTGTTCCTGGTATATAAAGTTTTTAACAGCCGCGCTCCTCTGTACGTTAAAGACATGCTGATTCTCAGGTCTGCAGACCGCGGTGTTTTAACCTTTCCTCGTACAAACACTAAAGCAGGTGAGGCGGCCTTTAGTTTCCATGTTGTGAGGAGATGGAGCAGCGTCTCTCAGGACCTGACGGCCTCTGACACTGAGCACTTTAAAAACCAGGTTAACCAGGTTTACTCTTCAAAACGGCTTATGGCTGTTCTGAGTGCTGGTGTGTGTTTTATTTATGTTTGTATATTTTTGTCTATACTGACACTGCACACTTGTTGATGTGCAGATTTATCTTGCATTTTTTTGATTGTTGTGTGTGTTGTTGCTTAATGTAAAGCACACTGTGCTGCCCTGTGAATGAAATGTCTTAAGTCTATAAGTAAAGTCTGAGTTGAACTGAATTGAGACTAATCAGATATTGATCGTTCTCTAGTTTTGAGCTTCTCCAATGTGACAGTTTGCCTCTTAGCTCTTATCTTCTGTGATAATGACCTGAACATCTCTGGGTTTTGGACCGTTGATCGACAAAACAAGACACTCAAATACGTCAACTTTGGAACATTTTTCCCTTTTAGGCATGTCAAGCCAACTTTAATCTGAATAACAGTGTCAGGATCAGAATGTGCTTTAAAGGGGAAAGATAAAAATACAGCAAAGGTGAAAAATTTACAATTTAAACTTGCACAAGTGCAGGCAAGTGATAAAAAAGATTTCAGAGTGAATTAGTGCAGTTTAATCAGGTGACAGTACAAAGATAACACCGTAAATACTCCCATATTTAAGTGTACAATTAAATTAAATTCAAAACAACTTAAAGGCCATTTAAAGGGACAGTTCACCTCAAAATCAAAAATGCACATTTCTCCTCTTACCTGCTGTGTTGTTTATCCATCTAGAGAGTTTTGGTGTGAGGTGCAGTTTCATGTGTCTTTACAAACATCTAGACCTGGTTACTCAAGATAATCCACAGACCTTGTTGTGAGCTGTTTCATGGAGGATCTACTTTCTGAGAGTCAAACTTCAACTTTGGAAAAAAAAAATTACAGACTACAAAATACCTGATGAAAAATATGAATTCATATATATATATATTTATATATATCACACAGTACTTCATCACTTAAATGTGGAGGTGGTGGTTCATTTTTTCTCTTCTCCATCATCAGTCCACTGTTTAACGTCGTGAGTCCAGTTATTCATCAGGTCAGTGTCAGCAGGCAACAGCAGGCACAGAGTCTAGAAGGGAACCCCAGATCTGTGAGATCTCAGAGTCAACATTTTGACTGAAACTATGAAAAATCTCACAGACTCTGGGTTCCCCTCTAGACCCAACCAGCAGACCCACTGCAGTAATGGCAGAACACACAAAGCGGTCACCAGATTAATCTGTCGCCTGTCACTGAACCACAGCAGATTCTGAGTTTATGTTTCCGGCTGCTGATTCTGTCAGTTTGGACGGGAGCTTTGTGACGCCTGACGCCTGTTTTAATTGTCAGTATGTACATAAGTGACAATGCATCCTTAAGTCTGGCTTTGGTTTTATGGTGATGTGTCGTCTTTTCCTGGTGTTAAAGGCTGTATTACAGTAAAATGATGTCATTTTCTGATCTTATCAGAATGTTCTGTTATTTGTCTTTACCCACGTAGTCTTTATATCCACATCTACTGATGATTATTGATCAAAAATCTCATTGTGTTCATATTCTGTGAAAGCACAGTCATCACTTCAATATTGTCACAATATGGTTCCTGTTAGAACCTTTTATAAAGGTTCAAACAGGAACACTTTCACAGAGTTATACCTGGAATCTAAGATAAAGGGTTGTACCTAGAACCACCTGTGAAAGATTCACCCAGAACCCTCCACTGAGAACCTTTTTTATATTCCAAGGGTTTAATCAAGAACCTACCCAGGGTGTTCTACTGGGAACCCTTATATATTCCAATGGTTTTATCAAGAACACACGTGGGGGTTCTACCAAGAACCTTGTTATATTCCAAAGGTTTTATCTAGAACCCACCAGAGGGGTTCTACCAAGAACCCTTTTATTTTATGGTTCAAAGAACACTTGACAAAAGATTTCTTCAAGGATTCCAACAATCCTTGAAGAAATCTTCCATCAAAAAGGGTTCTTTGAATGAAAATAGTTCTTTTTGGAACTCTCAGTCTGACAAAGAACCCTTGAAAATCCCAAATGGCTCTGGGTTGAACCTCAGCCCCTCAAGGAAGAACCCTTTTGGGACCCTTATTGAACAGTTTGTAACCATTTTTGTTAGCGTGACTCAATCTCTCAGACGACACAAGAACCACAGTTTTGTCGAAGAACACATCAGCTGTTGTGACATTAATATTAATATTGACCGTTGATCCAAAACAGCTTCAGCAGCTGGAACAGACCAGCGACCTGCCGCACAGAAAGGCTACATGAATGGAGAGAGGTTTCCGGAAAGCTTCGTTAATGATTGAGGGGCTAATTGAGCGAAACACAGTCTTCATCAGCAAAACAGCAGCGGTACATTCTGAACGAGCTTTTACAAACTAATGACTGCGTGTTTTCTTTCCTCTCTGTCACAGAAACTCCTTCAACATGCCAGAGACACGGACCAGTCCATCGTGAAGAGACAGAGATCAGAGAGAGAGAGAGAGAGAGAGAGAGATAGATAGATAGATAGATAGATTAGATAGATAGATAGATGATAGAGATCAGACGAAGGACAAATGAAGGAAACCTCACTGACTGAGAAGACTTGACTCCGTTAAAGGAGCTGAGATGACGCCAGAGGAACCTGAACCGATCCTGCTCTGCCAGAAATAGCCTTCATCATGGGATTGAGCCAAGCCTCCAACATCACTCCAGACATCGGTCTGGTGGTGGCGGCGGCAGCAGTGGCGGCGAGCAACCACCCAAACACCTCTGGCACCACGTCGTCTCTTCCTCCGTCATCCTGCAGCATCGACGAATCCTACAAGTACGTCTTCCTGCCCGTCTGCTACTCGCTGACCTTCCTCTTCAGCCTCACCCTCAACTCAGTGGTGCTGCTGCGCTCCTGCCGCCACCATGGCGGCTGCTGCAGCGGCGGTGGTAGCAGTGGCGGCGGGCGACGCTGGAACACGTCGCTGATCTACATGGTGAACCTGGCCACCACTGACCTGATGTACGGTCTGTCGCTGCCATTCTTGGTGGCGAGCTACGTGCTGAGGGACCGCTGGGTGTTTGGAGACTTCATGTGCCGCCTCGTCCGTTTCCTCTTCTACTTCAACCTCTACTGCTCCATTTTCTTCCTCACCTGCATCTCCGTGCACAGGTAGGAAACACTGCAATTGCCCCCCCGCCTCTAACATAAAGGTGCCCTCTTGGTTGCTCCTATGGTAAATAAAACGTGATTTAGTGGGCAAAACATTGTGAGTGCCCTCAAATGTGCCCTTCTAATGGACCAAAAGGTGGTTAAGTGTTCTCTTGAGTCCCCTCCTAGTGGACAAAATGTGGCAAAGTGCCCTTTAAATCCCCTTCTGATGGACAAAACACGGTAAAGTGCCCTCGAATGTGCCCTTCTAATGGACCAAAGGTGGTTAAGTGCCCTCTCGGGTCTCCTTCTAGTGGACAAAATTTGGGAAAGTGGCCTCTAAAGTGCCCTTCTAGTAGTAGCTACAATTTGACAATCACTGTTTAGGTGAAGGGGTTTTCTATTTAAAGTTCTGTTGCTAAAAAAAAATCTCCTTATATCAAGCTCATAACCAAAAACATGTTTTCTGGGACATCACAATATGCCAAAAGTTACCAAATCTTACTAAAAGGTGAGGTCAAAGATGATCAATACTAAAAGGAGGTCTGACTGCAGATTGTATCACAACCTGTGGGGTCACCTCAGTGTCTCTGTGTTCATGTGTCTTCCTGTTAACGTTAATTTTTGACGGCTCCTTACGTGTGATCTTTAAACTTTGACTTGCTTCCAGGAAAGTAGCTCTATGACACAAGTTGCCAATGCTAATGTAGCAAGCTAGCTGACTCTCCTGACCTTTGAGCCAATCAGAGGCCGGTGAAACATTTGGAAAAGAGCCAAGTTGGCTGGTTTGACTTCAGAGATGAGTAATCCACGTCTAGGTTCCCACCCCCCAAGTCACCGACCTGTCTGCAGGACTGTTTCTTCTCTGTCACACAAACCTACAACGGCTATGGAAGCTCATCAGTGACAAAACAGTAATCAGTCTGAAAAAGTAAGTAAGGAACAGGTTTATGCAGCATCTTAGGATCTTTTCACACCTGAAAGTCTGACCTAAGGTTCACATTTTTGTTACATCATTTATATTTGATCCGGTTAGTTTCACTTTTCAATTAAGGGAGTGCACTCAAGAACTGCACATGATGTACCTACATCCTGTCATCATCACCTTCGTGAGCTGCATCTCCCATTATATTTTCAATGGAAAATAACTGAAAAGTGTCAGAAAAGTTCTGATTTTTTTCCAGCTCTTATAAAGTTGTCAGACCAAATGTCAAGTAAACATTCTGTCTCATGTGCAACCACAGCTCATTTTGTTGAGTTTTGTTAATTTTCTTTTGCCCGGTTCGCTGATAGGCTGACAGAACTTCCTGTGATTGATGCAAAAGTCTGAACCATCCAAAAAAAAAAATGTTTTCACACTAGAAACAAATTGAGCCATGGCTCAGTTTCACCACCTCTTTCAGTTGGACACCTACCTCATTTGTTGTGGATCCAGACAAAAATCTACAGGTGTGAAAGCTCTCCCTGGACTACAGGCTGGACTTTGGTCCAGTGAAAAGATGTGGTTTCGGTTCGGATCAAAGTGAACCATGGTTCACGGCAGTGAAGACTTTTCTTCATGGAAAAGATGTTTTCGCTCTTCTCTGAACCAGCTTCAGAAAGAGTTTGATCTGATTGGTTGAAGTTAGCCTGTGGTAGACATGGTAGACAGATGGTTCCATCCAATCACCTGCCAAGTGTTTGTTGAAAGTACCTGCCCTTTTCCAAACAGTTTGTAATGACGACTTCCCAGATGGTTCTGTGACACAAACCATCTGGCGTGTCATTTTACGTGAATACTGAGCAAGGAATCATCTCAAAAACCCTCAACTGAGCACCTGAGACTCAATTTAGTGTTTTTAAAACTACAACAAGAATGTCTGTGGAGATTTCTCAGTCATCATGGTTATCCAAGAAAGGTAAAATCAAGGCAACTGGAGTTGCCTGATTTAACCTTTTTTTGATTAAACAAGAATGAGATTGGAACTCATCCCTGGTTGTCCTGGTTGTCCGTCCACAGGTACCTGGGGATCTGCCATCCAATGAGGACCATCACTCTGGAGAGCAAGCGGGTGGTGAAGGGCACCTGTGCTTTGGTGTGGGTGGTGGTCTTCATCCTCACCTGTCCCATCTTCAGGTTCGCCCAGACAGGATACCTGCGTCGAGCAGGCGGCGGTGTTGTGGAGCCTGGAGGGCCGAGGGAAGGCGGGAACAGTACTGGATCTCAGGAGGAGTACATGAACTGCTGGGACGACGCCATCGATAAGGAGTTTGCTGACTATGTCCCGTACGGCATCGTCCTCCACCTGCTGGGCTTCTTTGTGCCCTTTGTCATCATTGCCTGGTGCTACTCTCAGGTGGTCAGGACGATATTTCAGACCCTGCGCTCCCCTCCCAGTTCCATAGAGGGCGGTGAGGACGGTCCGGTGGGAGACGGGGCGATAGAAGGAGTCCGAGAGCGGGAGAGAACCTCGGTGTCCATCTCTGGATCGCAGTACTCACACTATATCCGACGGCGACGGAAATCCATTAAAACCATCGTGACCATCACACTGCTTTTTCGCGCTCTGTTTCCTGCCATTCCACGTGACTCGAACGCTCTTCCTGCTGCTGCGGCGAGGGCAGCTCGGCGGCTGCAACGTCATGAAGACTGTCTCCATCTGCTACAAGGTCACCCGTCCGCTGGCCTCCTGCAACGCCTGGCTCAACGCCCTCCTCTACTTCCTGACAGGGGATAAGGGCGCCCCCTGCTGCTGGCCGGCAGAACACAGCGTCCGCAGAGACCGCCGTAGTGGCTCCCTCTGGTGGCCACTGAAGATCCTGAAAAAAGAGGGAGTGGGCGAGGACGACCAGGAGGCGGTGGAGAAGGTTGAAAGGGAGGTGCACTTGGAAAACGAGTCCAAGTCTTCAAGGGTCGTCTTCTAGAATGTTTTAATGTTGGTTTCTTTATTAAAGACTTAAAACGGCGCGTGATGAACCAGGAAAAGGTCCAGCAGTTCAACAGAGAGCTGCTCAGTGGATACAAGGCAAATTTTAAACCAATTTCCAGAAAATGAGCAAAAGAAAATGTGAATAAACGCATGTTTCCATCCACTGCTGTTGTGTGAATATCAGGAGTTGGTTGATGGTCCAGTCAAAGCTCAGACGATGGAAATCAGACACTTCTGGTTGTTTCATGTATTAATGTGAGGAAGGTCTCAGTCTCCTCATCGCTCCTCACACATCTGATCACATCAATGGTTTTCGTTGCATACGTCAGCTTTTCCACCTCAGCCAAACGTTACAGCTTTTTTGCAATATTTAGACTTTCTTGTAGGGCTGCAACAAACGATTATTTTCAGTGTTGATTAATCTGTCGATTATTTTCTTGATTAATTGATTAATTAATTGTGTAAGGATTATTTCCATTAGCGATCAATCTGTCAATCATTTTTTGCCCTAATCGATCAGTTGTTTGGTCCATAAAATTTCGGAAAATGTTGATCAGCGTTTCCAAAGAAGATGACGTCCTAAAATGTCTTGTTTCATCCACAACCCAAAGATATTTTCCTGTGATGATTATTTTCATTATCAATTAATCTGTCAATCATCTTGATTAACTGATTAATTATTTGGTCCTTAAAATGTCAAAAATATAAATGCAAAGACGACGACCTCAGAAACCAGAAAGAAATCAGAAAATTGAACATTTAAGAAACTGGAATCAGAGAAATTTTTTTTTCTTACAAAATTACTCAAACTGATTAATTGATTATTAGTTGATGAATAATTTAATAATTAAATGTTGCAGCTCTACTTGACAGTTTTCAGTACTTGGTTAAACAGACACAGTTCAGTTGGTACCAACAAAGTATTAAATATGCAGCACTACTGCTGAACCAGTCAGAAACACACAGTTGATCCAGAACACAAACTGTAGACGTGATGTTTAACGTTCTCACGTTCTCCTGCAGTGAATGTGAGATGGTTTGTAAAAAGAGGACGATGTCCTGAATCACAAATGTGTGGAGCCTGATGGAGGGGACGACGTTTCATTAAATCTGCTGCCCTCAAATGACTAAAGCACTAAATTACTCAAATGATGTTTTTTCTTCTCTTAATTTGGTGATTTTTACCTTGAATTACTCACTTCATGTCCTCACGATACTAAAATTGTACCCATGAAATTAAAAACATTATCAGCTTCATTTGTTCCTCTGAGACTCTCAGTGCAGAATACTTGGATCTAATGTGCTTTTATTTCCATTTTGGATTCAGATCCAGGGGATATACTCAAGGTTTTGGCTGTTTCAGGCCTAACATGTGGATTTCCGAGTGTCCTGTGATGGACACTGTCTCTCTGTCCCACTGGAAACAGAGGAGCTGCTCACAAAATAAACTGATAGAAAGAGGAAAATGAGATGGATTATTTTATTTTTACATTTCAAGAAGAAAGTTGAAATCTTGAGAATTAAGTTGTTGGTTTTTTTTTTATTTTAAATACCATTATGAGAATAAAGTCACAATGCAGCTTCATTTTGACATTTTGACTGAAGGCGTCTGTAGTGACTGTGTGGACCAGAGTCCTGAAAATCTTTACTCGAGTACAAGTACTGATACAACACTGAAATATTACTGGATTACAAGTAAAAGTACTGGTGTCAGAAAACTACTTAAGTAAAGGAGCAAAGTATTAGTTACTTTTAATCATTTATGTTTAATAAATCATCAATAGCAGCATTAAATTGAAGGCGGTTTGTCTCCTGCTCGGGCATCTACGTTAATCTGATATCATTTATTTGGGTCGCCAAATAAATTTAAAATTATGGAAGAAATTCTGCAAATTCAAGGTTTATATCTGCAGAACGTCTTTTAAAAAAACATTAAAATGTGTTTAATGAGAAAAAGGTGAGAAAACTCAAAGTTTCTGGGTCACTTACCTCAGTAGATTTTTTTTAGCTTTGAGTCCAACTTAAACTCTTAAGTTTGAAAAAGTTTTATCAACTAATAAAGTTTTGTCGACATAATTTCTTTTTCTGTATTTCAAAAATTATTGAATAAACTTAAAGTAAAAGTGAATAATTTAAAATTTTCAATTAAAACCTTTTGGTTTTCAAAGACCCAAATAAAGAAAGATCAGGTTCACGGCTCAATGTGAACAATTTTTGTGAACAATACATTTTTCTTTTGAGTTTCTAAACCTCAAAGATTCAAGTTAATCTAAAGAAGAAAATGAAATTATCTCAACTAAAGATAAGAGGCTGGTTTATTTCAGAACTTTAGAGTTTGAGTTGCTGCAACTTTTTTTTTAAAGGTTTGTTTTCTTAATGAGAGAAAATAAAAACATCAAGACGTCCTGTTAACTCTGCTTAAATACATTTATTTCTCTTTTATAAAGTATAAATGTGTAAATCAATGAGTCCAGATAATATAAGGTGATGCAGAAAAGGCAGTAAAAATGTTCAGGAACGTCTTTTATGCACAAATGAACTCTCCTTGATTGTTACTTGAGATATAAATTAAAAAACTGTCTCAGGATTAGGACTCGGTGAAACCTGAACTCAAGCTGCATTCAGCCTCGTCCTGCATCAGAAAAGCTCACAGTTAAATCAGTTCCTCCGGGAAGTTGTGATGTTGTGATCGTAACAATTCATGCAAACTCGACCAGCCCCTGTGAATTCTGCACGACCTCGTAATTTTGTCCAAACTCTGCAACTTTTCTGCTAATTAAACCAATCAGCTTCACTCCCCACGAGTTCTACCAATCACAGCAGTCAAACATCACACGTGAGTCTCAATGAACCGACTCACTGTTTTGTTTTATTCTTCACTATTGTTTTGCATTTATATTTTTTTTTACTTTTTCACAGGTACTGAAAAGAACACAAGGTTTGACATCGTACTGACATTTATCAAAGCCCCGCCCACTTTTATTTGATCATTTTGTGCTTGTTGTTTTAATTGAGTTTGAGGTTTTTGTAAAAATTCGCCCCAGGTGACCTTCTTCACCTGCAAATAAAGCAGATTTTGTTTGAGTTTTTGTCATCATGAGCCTCTTTGGTGACGTTACTTAGAACTTTTAATGAATTATACAAAAAAATCACAACTTTGTTTTGTAATTTTCGCTTGGTCAGCTGGTGAAATCCTAGAGGGACTGATTAAATAACCAAAGAGCTCATAGAATAAATCAAATTCAAAGTTCAATTGTAATAACTTAATAACACTGGAGAGAAGAAGGCTCTCAGGGTTTTACTGCTGCAGCCGGATTTGTTCTGGTCTGACCGGCAGCTTGTGATGGTTAATGTTAGCTAACACGCTACGTTAGCTAACAGCTCTCCAAACTTGTGCCTGCTGCAGTTTTTTTTTTTTTTTTCATCTGTATGTTCCTGATTCTCATTGGTCTGTTTGTGATCACATCACCTGATTGGCTACAAAAAAGCAGTTGAAAGGTTCAGATATTAATTCAAAATGTACTCAGTACTCAATTATCATTTTAAAAGTAACTAAGAGAGATTACATGGTGAAATGCATACTTAAGTATGAATAAAAGAACAAGTACACAAAAAACTACTTAATTACAATAATTGAATTATTTGTAATTAGTTACTTTCACTCCTCGTGTGGACTTTTCTCAGAATGCTAAATTAAAAAAAAAACTTGCTCCTCTGATTTATTTTCTTCTCTTGCCTGGAAAAATATTTGAGTCCCAGTATTTTGACTTTATTCTTGATATTTTTGAGGGATTTATTTTTTCGTATCCTCGACACTAAAGGCTCATTTATGAACTAAAATACATATGTCGACTTCAAATGGTGTAACTTTCCTTTATGTTGGCCTGGACGTCCACTAGAGGGCGCCGCTCAGAGCGAAACGTTACCCTAAAGAAGAAGAAGTCAACGTGAAGCATAAACGAGCCTTAATACTGAAAGTTTGACTTTATTCTCATTATAATAATTGAAATAATCTTCCTTCTCTCATTTTTCTCCTTCTAACGGATCCTGATACTCTTCTGTACAAAACAGCTCTCAGAAAACAAAGTAATGAATCTGAAGAAAAACTTATTGCCTCTCGTCTCTTTGTGAAGTTTAATTGGTGGAACAATTAATCTTTGATCAAAGACTTGATGACATGAAATTCTATTCTTATCTTTCATATAAAATAAAATGTTAAAAACTAAGTAATAATGTTCCAAGATGATGAGGTGACACAAAAACAGCCCAAAACCCGAAGATATTCACTTTGTAATGACAAGAAGACGAAAAGAAAAAGAGAAAATCGTTACATTTTAGAAGCTGGAAGCAGTTTGACGTCTTTTCAGCAGATTAAATGTCTGAAATGATCAGTCAGCAGGTTTTCAGCCATTCTTTACGTTTAACTTCCCTCCAGAAGACAGAAGGAGCAGAAAGGGAGGAAATTATGGTTTTTTGAGGCAAAAAAATATTTTGAGAGATCTTTTTTTTTTAAATTTCCACCCGACAGGCTCTGTAGCAAACGAACGAAGGCTCACTTCTGTCGTCTGAAAGGTTTAAAGGTGAATGACACCCATTTTAAAGACTCAGTCAGGACTTGTGAACACCATTAGCCACAAACTGGAACGCTGACCTTTGACCCTGTGATGTAAAACCTGACTGTTCTGTTGAGTATTAACAGGCTGCTGACTTTGTTGTTTTTGTCTCACATAGTGAAGCACCCATTCTTGAGAACCGGGACAAATCATGTCCAAAAAAACATTTTATCTTCTGGGATTTATAAATATGAAATATGTCATTTATTAAATGTCTTGGTTTGCTTTATTTTTTTTTGTCCCAGACAAGAATTCACAACTTCAAACATTTAAAAACTTTCAAAATTTCAAACTAACAATACCGACTGATAACAGAGGTGTAAAAATGTGCTGTTATAATCATCTTTGATTTAAAATATACTTTTTATGAAAATGTTGTCCCTTTAGAAGTTGTGTCCCAGATGATTTAATCAGGCATAAAAAGGGTCAGCTGTCTCCTGAGGACCCCTGTCTCACTTCCTGGTTTAAAAAAGGTGAGAATCCTGCTCAAACACTGGTAAACTTTATATTTTTAGACAAATTCATTTAATAATATTTACATGTCGACTCTGTAGTCCTTCTAAATCAAAGATCAATAAGAATTATGGTTTAAAAGTGTGTATTGATTTTCCATAAAGTTTTAATAAAAAATTAAATCATGAGCACGTTGGCCTGTTATAAGGTTTAACAGCCAAGAGTTTGATCTTTTAAAATATATTTTTAAATTATAACTGAAGAGTAAAAATCAAAAACTACAGTTTTGTCCCAGTTCTGAAGACTCGAGTGACGGTCGACAGAAATCAGTGGTGGAACATGATGAGTCATGAATGAGTCTGACTCATGTTGACGTCATGTTAAACTCTGACTGGCGGCCATGTTTCTGTCTGAATGTGTTTCCTTCACAGAGCTTCTCTCTGCACGCTCCTGCTTCATGCTGTTGCTGTTGATGTTGTTGTTGTTGTTGTTTCTGAGCTCAGGTCAGTCCGTGATGTCACACCTCGTATTTTTCACTCGTGTATTTTTGGCGTTTTGTGGCGTTTGATGTCTGGATTAAAGTCTGTTGTTGACTGTGTGTCCTCGGCCTCGTTCATGGTTAACGTGAGGATCCGTTCAGTCCCAGAAATGATTCGTCATCACATGACGATCAGACCGCTGAACGCTTAAAGAAACCGCACGTTTGATCTCACACTCATCCGGTCATTTATTCTTCTACCAAGTGACATTTGTCTCATCTGTCCAGATCCCAGGGCCGGGAAGTAACTAAGTACAAATACTTTCTTACTTTACATGAGTAGAGTTTTCAGGTATCTGTGAACCCTTTTCAACCAAAGATGGAAGAAAGCGTTCTCTAAGGATTACTGAGATCCTTGAAGAACTCTGTCATCCAAGGTTCTTTGTCCCATAATATAAAAGGGTTCTCGGTAGAACCCCCTCAGTGTTCTAGACAAAATCCTTGGAATCTAAAAAGGTCGAAGTCTCTTGGTGGGTTTTAGGTAAAACTCTTGCAATATAAAAAGGTTCTCAATAGAACCCCTTGGGTGGGTTCTTGTTTGCACCCTTAGAAAGTGGAACTGTTCTGGATAGAACCCTCAGAGAGGGTTCTGGGTGAAACGTTTCACAGTTCTAGTTATAACTGTTTATTCTGGCTTCTGGTTAAAACTCCCTGAAAGGTGAGTTTATTTATATGGCACCATTCAGACATGAGGCCATTCAAGGTTCCAAGTGGAACATTTCTAAAAGGTTCTACCAAGAACCACAGGGGGTTCTGCTATGCCCACGATCTACCTCAGCTTCCACATTTTAATCACGAATTTCAGACATCTGAAGGACCAATTAACTAATCAGTTAATCAAGAAAATATTGGACAGATCACAGGTCACATGATGAAAAATGAACTTTTTTGGCTGATTTCAGCTTCTTAAATGTGAATATGTTCTGGTTTCTTTCCTCCTCTCTGACAGTAAACTGAATATCTTTGAGTTGTGGACAAAACAAGACATTTGAGGACGTCATCTTGGACTGTGATCAAACATGTCTGGATACATTTTTTAACTGACAGGACTGTGACAGGATTAATTAATCGAGAAAATAATCGACAGTGAAAATAATCATTAGTTGCGGCTCTAATCCTCCACAAGAAACGATCAGCTACAAATGATCAAGTCAGCATGAGACTGTAAACAGTGTATCACAGCGACGCACGCTGCTCGGCAACAGCCACAGTCTCGTGATCGTTCACATGATCACGTATCGCTAAGAGCAGGTGTAGTTACGACTGTGCTGGAGTCTGGTTGGTGCAAACGACACAAAGTCACGTTTAAAGATTTATCAGTTAGAACCAGGCTCAGTAAAGACCAGCTGGAGCATCTCGCTCCTCCTGTTCAACCTTTCACCATCGTCTCATCCATCGATCAGCTCCCACTGGGTGTCGCTGATCAGCCTGTAGTTGAGCTGCCGGTAGTTTTCGGGGTGAACCCGTCGCTGTCGCCACACCTCCTCGTACAGGCTGCGTACGACCGGCGGCAGCGGCGGAAAGCCGGCGCTGCGAGCCAGCGTCTGGCAGTACTCCCACTGATCCTGCTCCATCACCAGCAGGTGGTGCTGCTCGACTCCCCGCTCCATCTTCTCCTGCAGCTCTCGCCGGACCTCCTCCTCCATCTGGGCCGGAGACGGTAAAGAGACGGAGCCGTCCAACACGGCCAACGCAAACTGGACCTGCAGAGACGAGACTGCATTTAAGAGCCGGACCTCGGTTCTTCTGTTAGATCACATCAGTCTGTGAGGTTCTCTTGTAATGGACCAACCTGCCCAAACATATCTACCACACAACCTCTGTAAGTTCTATAAGACTCATCTTCAGAATGCTTGGATCTTACATTTATTTTTATTTCACTAATTTTCCTGTTATCATTGTTACAACTTGATTTGGTTCTTGATGCTTGTTTTGATACGACTGATGTCCATTAATCAGAGACGCACTGATTCCAATTCACCTGGATGATTCTGATTTCTGATTTTTCAGGGTCTGACCTGCCCATTCCAACTTTGGCTGATTTTCAGTCTTTCTAAGAACTCTAATCGACAGCATTCAAAACTTTTCTTGTTAAATTAAATTGCATGTTCATAATAAAACACTGACTATTAAATAAGTTTTTCTCCAAAAGTGCTCCAGGTTACAGACCTCATTATATTCTAAAATTAAGATTATGTCCTAGAGGGAACATGATCTTGCAAGATCTCGCGGGACATGATTTCACGCGATCTGGAGGGAACAGATGTAAACAAACCGGAGACAAACCGGAGACTGACACGGTGCAACAGTTTGCTGCAGTAAAACTCTGAAGTGAGAAAAACAGAAGCAGAAGTTAAACAAGTCTGAATGAGAAAATGTTTGAGGAGACGTATCAACACAGGTTGTTTATTCTTCAGCCAGAACAGGAGGTGAGATTTTAATTGTCAGTCTGCTGCTGGCTAACATCAGCCTGAAGAGCTAGAAAGTTTACAACTGTTTGGTGACACCGTCGGTGACTGGAATCTGTCACTAGCACCGACTTCATGCCAGCATGTGTCTGAGTGTTTGTGTCTGTGATCAGAGCTGTTGTGGCTGTGACGTTACAGTCGGTGTGTCTGTTGCGCGCATGACGTGACCATCGTGTGGAACATGTGTGTCACTGTGACCGGCACAGAATCGGATATGTGATGCTGACTGGCTGCAACTGCTGCACCGCAACAGATGAATCATCAGAAAATCAGGACTCTGGTTGGTCCTGAACTCTGCAACAAGTCTTTTAACAACAACTAAACACAGATATCATGTGACTCCAGCTGCTCTCCATCGGCTCCCTGGAACTTATAGGACTGATTTTTAATTTTTTATTCTTGACAAACAAGCCTCACATCTGTCAAACATCACGTGGTCGGGCCCCTCTGTGTTTAAAGGAGCTGCTGCCCCAGGTCTTCAGGACGTCTGGCTGAATATTGAAGGTGATAAATCTTTTCCCGGTGATGCTCCTCGTCTCTGAAGCAGCCACTTATAGAATATCAAACCCCATTTCCAGCAGCTCCTGAGACCTGAATGATCGTCCCTCCCTCCACCTGCTGACCCTTCAGCTCACCTGGCAGTTGAAGTTGGGGAAGGGGCAGATGATCTTGCAGATGCCAATGAAGAAGAGCGATGGGAAGGCCGGCGGCAGCAGGAAGCGGTACAGCGGTGACACCACATGGTCCTGGATGTCCAGACCCAGCTGAGACGCGTCCAGGAACGGATACCTGAAGTTGTAGCCGGTGCAGAACATCAGGACGTCAGCAGCGCTCACAGAGCCGTCCTGGAACAGGAAGTTTTCAGTAAGAAGGTGCTCAAATGTGTCAAAAGAAAAGATCTCCTTGTGTGTAAAGTAAAATAGAAGGTGGACCTTGATGAACCTCATAGTGTTTTGATGTAAAACAACATTTTCAGTTTTGCTCTTTGAGTCACTCAAACTGACTCCAATCATTAATACGAAAAGTGCTAGAAAACTACTAGAATGACCATTAAGCCTTTATATTATCTCTCTTGATAAATACCACCTAAAATATTACTGCATTTATTCTGTTAGTTTATCTTTTTAAAAATGAAATAACAGTACTGGAAAACGCCTGCGATACAGCCTAAACTGCAGCATCAGATATCAGCAGCTACACGAGTCTGCACAGGTCTGATATCACCTAATTTATTTGCCCGAAACGGGACCCTGCTACTTCCCAGCAGCGATCCTGTACACCAAATGTTCTGGTTGGGGGAGGAGAGAACACACAGCAGTCGTACTAGAGTCTGTGAGTTTACTGTGATGCAGCTCGTGGTGAAGAGGACGTCTCTGCAGTCTGTGTTATTGTAGCAGCTCGTGGTGAAGAGGACGTCTCTGCAGTCTGTGTCAGCAGCAGGAACAGTCAGACTTCCTCAAGGAGTTGTTGGTGTTTTAGTGAAGCCAAGGCTGACGCTGCAAAACGGACCTGGTCCAAATAAATCCTTAATTCACGGTGTAAAGGAGGCGAGCGTGCAGTGCAGGTGATGCTGGACAGCAGCTGCAGCCTCGAGAGAGAAGCTCCGCAGGTCCACTGATTTTTTATCTGAACTATGGGAGGATGGACAGTCTTTGACTGTGAGAAAATCTGATGTTTTCACATTACAGATGATGAAGAAAGACATTAAAATGTGAGTCTAACTGGTAAAAACACTCATGGAGGATCATATAGGAGTTTAATGTGGCGCACTGCACTGTAAAAAAAAAAAAAAGAAAGAAAAGAAAAGAATATTCATGTAGGGCAGCCAAATCTGATTCAACAAAAGAAAATCTTAGTTGGGGACGGTCCTAATCCAGAGCAGCCTTTTTATAGGAATATCCTCAAAAAGGACGGAAGGAAAATTTGGGGAATTTTCAGGAATTACAAGTCAGCAAACTGTCCTCTGATACATTATGTTAGTTATGAATAATTGACTCATCTACAGAGGGAGGAGCCCTCTATGAGGACAGTTTTTTACTCACAGTGTTACTCGTTACAAAACTACAGCGAGCAGATGAGTTTGGTTGTAAAAGGGATGAGAATTATTGGTTGTCATGACAACAGTAAGCTCTTGCTTCATAACTTTAGATTCTGAGTGCTAAACTTTCACCAAAAAATTGAAAATGCTTTTATTTCATACTGTTGGTAAATGACCAGGGTATCAGAGATAATCAGTGAGGAGGCGTGCAGTAAACGTGATGAAGTGGAGCTGAAGAACCACCTGACGTGAAGCGGAGGCTGGTTGTCTCAGCAAAGTAACAACCTACACCTGCTCACTGATTATCCCTTAATGAGACTTCAGGTACCTGGAAGCGGATTCTGCCGTCCTCGTCGACCGCCACCACCGAACTGGACTGTTCAATCCCTGCTGGGAGAGGGAAGGTCAAACGAGGGCGACCGTGACTCAGAGTCACCTGCAGGGAGGGAGGGAGGGAGGAGAGAGAGAGAGAGAGAGAGAGAGAGAGAGAACAGAGAGAGCTGTAAAACAACAGGTCAGGTTGTTGTAAATGAAGCAGAGCTGCAGCCAGTCGTTTGTTACCTGAGCACCAACTTTGGCGAGTTCGATGGAGATGTCCAATCCTGAAGCTTTGGCTCCCAGAACCACCACAGACTGACCTGAGAACGGTTCTGCGTACCTGTACGAGTGACTGTGGAGCACCTGTCCTACACACAGAGAGGACGGACATCAGTTTCACCTCAGAAAATGTTAGCCTAGATTAGCACAAAGACTGGAAGCAGGGGGAAACTGTTAGCATGGCTGTAGAGAATAAATGTATGCTAAGCTAGGCTAAACCTGATGAAGGTTCAAATGTTATCAAACATTTTAAAATAGTTTACCATTTAAATTCATTTAAAATTGCTGTAACATCACCCAGCTTCAGTCAGTTGTTAGAATTTTACATGTTGTGTTTGTGTTTCCAGTTTGTATCAAAACCCTACGTGCTGATGTGAACTGTACCTTTAAAGTTCTCGATCCCCGGTATGTCTGGGATGTGAGGGTCGGAGTAGTGCCTTAAAATCAAAAATCAAACATCACAAACATCTTCATCTACAACATCAACATTTAAAGCTGGTGAATGCAGCAGTTTGGTGACAACAAGTGGCAGCAGGAGGAACTGATGAAAAAAACACATTTCAGCAAAGTTAAAGTGGGAAAATTTAAACATGAGACAAACAAGAGCTAATTAATTTATTAACTGTCACGTCTCACCCCGAGCAGACAAACACCGAGTCGAAGGTCTCTGTTTTCTGACAACCTGACAAGTCAGATGATGTCACTTCCCACGCTGTCCTCGCGTCCTCGCCCTGCGTTGTCACGACAATGGGTGCCACATTTTCCACCACTGTGTTGAACTGATGCACACAGAAAAAAGAAGAAAGAAAGAAAGAATAAGGCTGAAACGAAACATCATTTTCATTACTGGTTAATCTCCCTGGTCTTATACTTAAGAATCCCTAAAAGTTAGTTAGGACGCTGCACAGACGAACCTCAAACACAGGAGTGCTGATGTTTCCCTGCTCAAACACACCTGATTCAAGTGATCAGGTTGTTATCAGGCTTCTGCTGAGGATTGATGATGAGCTGATCATTTAAATCAGGTGTGTTGGAGCAGGGAAACATCTGGAACATGCAGGGCAGTGAGCCCAAAGCACCAGGACTGAGAAACCCTGGAATAAGGGGAACACTCTTATTAAGTCACTAAGTGTCATACTTCAGGAGAAAACTTAACGTGCTTTTTGCAACCCTGCCACAGGTTATTTTCTGGATCAATGGATTAAATGTAAATCGGTCACATGATGAGCAGCAGGTCACTCACCCTGATGTGAGGCTGGATGTTGTATCTCTGGCAGTACGACTCCAGGTACCTCTGGACTCCTGATGGGGCAGGAAGCTGCTCAGCTGGGGCTAAGGGAAGTCTAGGAGAAAACATAATGTTTCAACCTGCCGGTTTTCTGGATCATTGGTTATGTAAATCGGTCAGGAGGCACAGGGAATCACCTGAGTGAGCGGATGTGAAACTGCAGACACTCAAGTACCTGGACCCCCTGATGGCAGAAGCTGATCAGCTGGGGCTCGAAGGAAGGGGAACATCATCACCCCTTTGGCAAGTTGGTTCTGTAGAGGCAGAATCCTCAGAGGAGCAGAAAAGCCAACAAACTAATACTAACAAACTGAGTTCCCTTCACCCACATGAAGACACACACTTAAAACGAAGACGTAGAGTAAACATGCAAAAATCACGAATGCTTTACTCCACAATACAACACACCACAACCACGTGTTAGCGTGCACACCTGAGGTCTCTGTACATGCTGCTGTGTATCGGCCGTCTGTTGTCGTTCGTGCTGACGCGTTCATCGTAACACCAGGTGCCGCCGATGTTTTCCTGAGCTCGAACACCACCGGGGGGGCGAAGCTGTTCAGGCGGGACAGGATGTGTCGGGCTGCACAGAGTCCCGCCGCCCCGGCGCCGACCACCGCCACCCGCTGCAGCATCATTCACCACCTGATGGAGACACACAGACAGCTGCTGAGGTCTGTTTGTCCCGCCTCCTCCACACGACTCAACCTGTCAATCAACAGAGACAGACAGAAGACTGGAGGCTGAAGGAACATTTCCGAGATTTATTTTCTTACTTTCTAAAATCAGGCCAAGCCCCGCCCACCCAAACCAAAGTAATTACTTCTTACAGCTCACAGTGAGCTGATTGTCTTATTTTAGTGCCTAAAAATCAAATAGTTTTAATTGAAATTATTAAAGTTTTAACATTTACTTTCACTTCAATTATTATTATTTTTTTAAATACCATGTTTTGAGTTTCTAAAACTCAAAGCTTTAAGTTTATCTAAAGAAGAAAAGTTAATCACCTCAACAAAAGATCAGTAGTTGGTAAAAAATTTTTTCAAAATTTAAGGGTTTGAGTTGGGCTCAAAACTAAAAAATCTATTGCAGTACGCTGCCTTGAAATGTTGAGTTTTCTCAACTTTTTCATTTTTACAGTGTATGTGAAAACTTGCTTGGCAGTAATTCTACTTTGTGAGTCTGATGGAGTCTCTTTCAGGGACTTCACCGTCACTGTGGCTTTAATTATGACAAACATATCCTGACATACAGATAAATTTAAAGGAGAAATCGCTCCAGCTGCTGTGTCCCATTATTCAGAGTTTAAATTAATGCTGAATGTTCTCTGAATGAGCTTGTGTCTGTCTGAGCTGTAAGAAGTTTTTACTCATCTTTTAGAAGACGTACATGATTATTAACTGGTCTTGTGGAAGTTTACCAGGTGAACTAAACATCAGACAGGTTCTTTGGTGGAAGATGTACTCAGATCCTTTACATTCAAAAATCAAACTTTAAAAAGTATTAAAGTGTTATCAGCTAAATATACTTAAAGTATTAAAAGTAAAAGTACAAAAGCTCCAATCAGACACTTTAACAATTATTTTCAATGTTTAATAGCCTGATGATTATTTATATAATCAGTTAGTTGTTTGGTCCATAAAATGTCCGTCAGTGGTTCTCAAAATTTAAGATGACATCTGCAAATGTCTTGTTTTGTCCACAAGCCAAATAATTCAGTTTCCTGTCAGAGAGGAGCAAAGAAACCAGAAAATATTCACATTTAAAGAGCTGAAATCAGAGAATTTGGACTCTAGTTTACTTATACTTAATTAATTATCAAAACAGTTGGTGATTACTTTAATTATAGATCGATTAATTGTTGAAGCTGTAGTTGATTTAATCTTTAACAGTTGATTTTTTATATCGTGTAAAATATTAATTTAGGGAGAAATATTAACTAAAGATTTGAAATACATGTAGCTAGTGGAGTAAAAAGTACAATATTTTCCATGTGAGACGTGGAGAAGCAGATTGCACCATGAGAGGAAAATACTCAAGTAAGTACAAATACCTCATATTTGTACTTGGATCATTTTAGTCAGTGTGGAGAAAATGTGACCTGCTGAATCCTGTGAAGGACACACCTGTTCATTTAATGTGTCAGTTATGTTATAACGTCAGCTGTTAGCTTAGCTTTCATTTACAGTGTTTACAGGAACACAAACAAACATGACTCAGTTTGTTCTCAGTGTTTCAGGACAAACGAACACTCAGTGATTCAAACTGATGTTTATCTTGTTAATCAGCTAACAGGCTGATTTCAGTTCGATTCAAACATGTTTATCATGAACTTTAATGGGTGAAGTTCTGATTCCTGCCCGGAGGTGACAAACTGCGCATGTCCAACCCGCTAACTGTTTTTTTTTTTTATCTAGCTAAATCAGCTATATACGTAGCGCTAACCTGCTGTGGAGCTCGATTAAAAGCATCGCTGTTATGCACATAAATACTCGCATTAATCATTACTGTTACTGCCATGAATGTGTAAAGATTACCGTGGTCTCCGTTAGTCTTTATCCGCTCCGGTGAGTCGACAGTTCGCTGAGGAAATCACCGAAACATCGCTGAAATATGAAACGAGCCGGTGAGCTACGACGATTCACTTTACAACACCGTTCCAGTTACAAAACGATGACAGAGGTGTAGCGACAAGAACAGTTCAGAGGTCCAGACTGTTCCACTTCCGACCGGAACCCTTCACAATAAAAGCGATTTGAGTAAAAATAAACTTAAAACTTGCACAAAATACGAGCAAAAGCACACCTGTTAGTCTGCATTTTACCCTAACACTAATATTTAATTTTCTGCGGCCAAAGAGAATAACTCTTCTGAAATAAAGTCTATGGAGGACAAAAAAAAAAAAAGATTAAAGTACGTAAAGAAATAGTGCAATAAATCTAATGAATAAATACAATAATAAATACAGAAATAATGACTGAAATAAATGAGTAAATTAAGTACAGAAATACATCAATGTTGGTAATTAATCAGCAGATAGATAAATATATGTCTTTAGTTTATTTCTACAAATCTACATTTGTTTCTAAAGTTTTCTCAGCATATGGGTTAATAAAATTAGATTAAAAAAAAGAAAAACAACAGAAAATATGTGAACCACTATTAGTCTGATACTATGAATAGATTTTTCTAAATAGTACAGATTTTTTTAAACCATAAAATACTTACCATAACGACTGCTGACACCAATCCTGAGGACAGTTTCTGTTTTAACTCGCTGCAAACATTAAATGTCATTACATCAGTGGAAACAATAGAAATGTAAAGACTTCAAATTTAAAATATTTTATTAAAAATAAAAGGTAAAGTAGAAGTAGGCAAGAGGAAGAAATGTAAATACAATATTCACTGTATTTTTCTTGATAATGAAGTTTTTCCTGAACTAGCGACTTCAAATCTGTCACAATATATTTTCTCACTGTAGTTTGTGTTTGAAGCATCTGATCCAACTAAAAATGTTTGATCGTCTCTTTACAACTTCACAGATTACAGTCTGATATTCAACAGCTGTTTTCAAACAGTAGCTGCAGACTCGGGACTTTCAGTCACAGAGAAGAAAGTTGTGATGAAAATTGTGATGAAAAGTGAAATAAAGATCATGTGAGTCATTCTACTGAGACACTTTCTCAAAATTATGATTTACTTATTTGTAATCACGTTGCCAGAAACGGGACTTCTGTAGAAAATAAGAATTCAGCAGACTGCGGGAAATCTAAAAGGAACAGTTCACCCCAAAACAGTGCTTACTGTGGTCTGCAGCAGCACTGTGAGTGAGGAAGAGGTCCATCTTTGATTTTATTTTGAATTTCATGTTTGTTGCTGTCTTACAGACACATTTTTAGCCTTGTCAGCTGATCTGAATTTAAATTTTGGTTTAATCGATGAGGAAATTAGTCATTACATTACACTGTCGCTTTTTCTCATAAGTCACTAAAAAGATATGCAATTTTAAGGTGAGTTTGTTCAATAGGGAAGATAATTAATTAATAATCTATTAATTATTGTTAGGAATTTAATGAATCATGTAAAATTTAATCGATCTACTATCAAATAAATAAATATGTAAATATGTTTCAGAGGCTACACTCTTAGAAATAAGGGTTCCTAAAGGGTTCTTCCTGAAGGGCTGTGGTTCTACCCAGAACAATTTGCCTCTGGAGAACTCTTTTTGGAGGAAAGGGTTTGTTAAGGGTTCTTTGTAAGACTAAGGGTTCCATTAAGAAAAAGAGCCAAAGAACTTTTTTTAGAAGAAAGTGTTCTTCAAAGCTTGTTGAAATCCTTGAAGAACTCTTTTATCAAAGGTTTGTCAGGGGTTCTTTGTACCATAATATGAAACAGTTCTCAGTAGAACCCCTGGTTGACTTCTTGTTGGCACTCTTAAAAGGTAGAAAAGTTCTGGATAGAACCTCCAGAGAGGGTTCTAGGTGGAACCATTGCACCATAAATGGGTTCTCTGTAGAACCTCTCAAAGGGGGTTTTGGTGAAACCTTTCACAGATGGTTCTTGGTATTACCCTTTATGCTGGGTTCTTGATAGAACTCTTTGAAAGGGTTCCACGTGACTCTAACAGGAACGAAAAATGGTTCTCCTGTGGGAACAAGCTGAAGAACCCTATATGGTTCTAGTTAGCACCTTTATTTCTCAGGGTGTATGTAACGCTGTCAGAGAACATGTTGGAAATAAAACCTTGAAGGGAAAAAATACATTTGGTTTTGTTTGGTAAAGATCGAGTTTAGAACCTGTAACACTAATTTTCAACTTTCTTCACATTTCAGATTTTATGAGCAGATCTGTGACTGAAACTGTTTTAAGTTTAAAGAGACGGTTCCACCTGCTGATGTCGTGTTGATTCAGGAGCCTGATGAGAGAACAGATGTTCAGCAGCAGCGCGTCAGTTCTAAACTCAGCTGCTGTTTTATTATTTGTTTATTAAATCTGAAGTGTGAGGATCCAGACTGCAGCTTCACTGATAAACTGTCCTGAATCTCATCAGATGCATCAGTACATGTCAGCTGATCTGTGTTGACACTGTCAAATGTCCCACTCAGGACATGTCCTGATCACATTTAATGAATCCTTATCAAAAATGTATGTTCATGTTAAAAAAAACAAAACTAAATAACATGGCTGATGTGTCAGTCTCAGTTTTTTTTAAACTCTCAAACATCCATGTCAGCCTCAAAAATCCAGAATCAGTTGATCTATAATCCACTGACTTTCACACACAGTCCTCATCCCACCTCCAGTGACATCATCACTTGGTGGTGGCGTTCCCGTGTGGCGGCGGCTGCTGCTGTGGTTGCTGCTGCTCGGCGAGCGCCTGCTGCAGCCGGGTGCGTTTCCTGGAGTAATGCTGCCAGTGCAGCAGCTGCTGCTCGTCGATGAACTTGGCGCACTGAGCGTTGACCAGCTCCTTCCTGAAGTGTTCGTACTGCAGCAGCTCCAACATGTGGAGACAGTGAGGATACCTGAGGAGACAGGAGGACAGGAGGGGAGACAGGAGGGGAGACAGGAGGACAGACAGGAGACAGGAGGAGACAGAGGGGAGACAGAGGAGAGACAGGGACGAGACAGAGGAGGAGACAGGAGGAGGAGACAGGAGGAGAGGACAGGAGGAGGAGGAGACAGGAGTCATGTCTCTGCACTGAGAGAAGCACATCTGTGACTGAAGATGTGCTGATTTTTGTGTAAAAATGTCCCTTATTAATTTATGCTTCTTATTTTGCAGTACTCACTTTCATCTTTCTTTATATTTCAACATTTAATATGTTTGTTTATTGTTGTGCAGCAAATCATCGAGGCAAATTCCTCACATGTGTAAAACTTCTTGGCAATAAACTGAAAACAGTTCTGAAAAAGATCGTCACAATTAAATGATCACTGCAAGATATCTGACGTGGTTTAATGGTCTGAATCTAATTCTACAAAAAGCCTCATGTTTATTATCTGTTGTACCTAATATAAACTAGCACTGCACACTATCCAGAAGTTTAGGTACCTTTTTATTAAAACCATTCAATATTAGAATTTCCCAACTTTCAGTACTTCTTGTGGATCAATACTGGTGTGTTTTCACAGAAGGTGAAGCACTTTTCTTCCTCACACAGGCACTGAGGGTGTGTGTTTGTGTTCAGTTCAGCCTCAGACTGAACTCTGGAGGCTCTGCAGGGCTCAGCAGTGTCTGTCTGCTGTCTGTCTGTCTGTCTGTCTCTGTCTGTCTCTGTCTGTCTGTCTGTCTTCTGCTGTCTGTCTGTCTCTGTCGTCCGTCCGTCGTCCTGCCTGCTCCTCCCAACCTGACACTCTGAAAAGCCGTGCGATACATCAAAGTTTTCTCTGAAGTTGAACATTTTCAAGGTGTGCATCATACAAAGTCGGAGACATCTTATTAGGTTACAGGTATTTCATCTCGTTCTGGTGGTTTTTGAAATATTTAATGACTAAACAGCACAGTGGCTACGGTGGCTGTGCAGGGTCAGAAAGAACAGCCAGTAAAAAAAACAAACTGACTCCTACTGTAAAATATATCTTTGCCTCAACTGTGTTACTGCAGGAATGTTTTAGTGTAAATGTCCTGTCGGTAAAATCACTGGACCTATTCATAGAATAATACATGGAGACTGAGCAGGGCAGACCTGACAAACCTCAACCAGGCCTTTAAAACAATTCCAAATAAAATATAAATTATGTAAATTATAATATATATATATATATATATATATATATATGAAATTGCAGCCAGTCATGTGAAGCAGTTTGTCTTACTTGAGGAACTTGGCGTACTCGGGCTCCTTCCAGTACAGCAGGTACTTCAGGTAGTTAATGAACGGTCTCTCCCTCAGGACGCCTCTCTGAGCCAAAACTGGACACACAAACACACAGGAAGTCAGGTTTATCTGTCAGCATGTTTGGCCAAAAGTATGTGGACAGCATCCTGTATTCTGGTTGCAGTCTTTCATCCAGATGTTGAACCTGATACAGGATTTTAATCCCATTCAGAGGGATTCCATCAAGGCTGATAAATAAGTCTGAGCTCGAGAGTCAAAGCCTGGTTTGAATTAACTTCAACTTCCACTCAAGGCTGAAACTGTTCCACTGACACAGTTTAGCCTGGTGGAGTCAACTGGACACATGATGAGTAGCTTTGAGGCTGATTCTGGTATTTTTACAGGCAGTAGATTTAAACTTGACCCCTTCTCTGGACTCACAGTTGAGGTAGTTCGGGTTGGCCAAACACTGGACGAACTCCAGCTCCGACTGGAACCGGTTCCTGGCCTGCTCCTCTGGACCACCAACACACAACAACAGTTAAACAGGAAAAGAGATGTGAGATTCAGATTTAAAGAAACAATCCTGACAGCATTTTTAAAAACTTTACAATCTTAATGTGTCAGTAAAATCTGGTTCTGTTCCACTTGTGCAAAGATTTATTTGTTTTTCACTTTGATAAAAGGAGATTAGAAAATGTGGAGGTGCCTTATTTAACGGTAACTTTGGTATTTTTCGACCATAAACAGGATATCATGTAAACAGAGCTGAATGATATTACAATACTGACTATGATTTATGATATTAGAGGTAATGATCATTTTATATTGAGGGGAAAATTTTGGCATTGTTTGGTGAATGCAAAATTCTTAAGATTCCGTAAGTATGATTAATCAATTAATTGATTGTTAATTTTACCGATGAACAATTAAAGGGATAGTTCACCCAAAAATGAAACAAACAGTGGAAGTGAACACTGCACCACCGCTGCAATCAAAGAACGCAGTCCCTTTAAAATACCACCAGATACCATTCAAATATGAGGCAATTTGTTGTTTATCAGATCAATACTAGAAGTCAGTTCAACTATTGACTGAATTTACTGGAGAATTAAATGTGTGCTGATTTGTACAGTCTCAGATATTCAGAAAATGTCTGAATTTCTGCTCAAACAAATACAGAATATTGTACATAAATAAATCTGTTGTTAACATGATCATTTCTAATGTAGTTCAGAATACGTAAAGCCGCACAGCTGGTCACTACAATAACAATAACTAACATCACTGTAATAATGTCTCATGTTGATCATGTTTATGACGTGTTAGCTAGTTAACGTTAATTAATAAAGAACGCACCAAACTCCATTCAAATTTCTGTCAGTTTAGTGAACACTGTTCTTCAGCGGGACACTGGTAACTCGTCCTCAGTACGTCACGTTGATTCACAATAAGACCTTCAGGTCACGTGGTCCCGTACGTCTGAAATAACGTCAGTGTTATTAAAAAGCTGCTGCTTGTTCAGTGCGGGTTCAACAGTGAGTCTCATTAACACAGAAAACACACGTCTACTGTTCAAACATACACAAATCTATCGACGGGCTTTCGTCAGCTACATGTAGCACTTATGCTAACGAGCTAACATGAAGAAATCAAGTACCGCCAGCTACAGACCTGTTTCCATGACGACGACGCTGTGGACAGATCTGGTCTGGAGACCTGAGACAGCAGAAATGTTCACCTAAAACACCAACTGATAAACTCCTGAACGCTGCTCTTTGTTTCGGGTGATCATCGACATCAACACTGTGGAGACATATTTACCGGAAATCAATAGTTACTTTACGACTATTTACGTCCGTTTACGACAGCTGCAGTTCATATTCTGACCGCCAGAGGGAGACATTTCATAATAAGAGCCTCACTTCACATACACCGTCATTTTATAACTTTATATATATATGTTTATATAATGTGTTATGTATTGCATGTTTATTAATATATTATTTATCTACATATTTTATAAATATTTATCCTCAATAGACTTTATTATAAATATGACCAAAATATCCAAAAGTTAGTGCTCATGTCTGTACTGTTAATGTGAACCTTGTCAGGATCATGTCATTTGATACATAAATTATTATTATTAATATTACTGAAATGTAAAGCTGGTGAATTTGAATTCTCCTTTTCTTTTCTCTTTTTTTGTGGTCAGATATTTATTGAAGTTCACATTATACATTGATAAATAGTGACGTACATTACAGTGATAATGAGCATATAATAAACTGAACTAAACCAAAACAAAAAGACGACGCCCATTCCCCAAAATAGATATTCATATAATTCATTGGTGTTTGAATGATAGAAAAACTTAACTCACTTAACTAAAAGTGATATGTGGAGGAGCATTTATTGAAATATGATCGAAATGATCAAAGGCAAAATGTGTCACAACCTACCATTCTAAAGAATTATGGATATTTGTATAAATAAATTTCCAATCAAAGTGTGCAGTGGTGACGTGTTTGGATATTTCCTTTCTCCACTAAAGGCAAATCATTTACGTCCCTGAGGGATCATGATGGATTTATTTATCTTAAAAACATTTGTGTAATCCTGCAATATGTTTGCATTCTGCCTGATCCATGGAAGAGTCCGTTTACGCCGACAGCTTGACTTTAACTTTAGTCTGCATTCAACACCACTGACCATGACATCTTATTACTGAGACTCAAACATTTGATCACAATTAATGATGTCACACTAAACTGGCTCAAGCTCTACTTATTGAGTTGGAGATGCATCTTGGTTGCTTAGCAACTATCATCGTCTCTGTCAATAAAACTTCACAAGTGGTCTCAATTTCCAATTTCCCAACGTCAAAATACAAATAATTAATTAATTAGACTCAATTTAAAAGTAAAGTAGGGGAGACCAGGGACAGTTGTAACACTTTTTGTCTCAGCATCACTGAATTTTTGTGTTAAAGCTCTTAAATGCTGAAACAAAGAATCCTTACTTATTACACACAGCATTTTTTTTTTTTTTTTTTTTTGGTTTTATTGTTTCCAGTCTTTTCCCATCGACTGTGATTATTTTCTGTGATGGTTCGAGGAGGAAATTTGTCTTTTATTAATGCTAAAATAACATGTTTATAATCTTATAAAATACATTTAACTGTTTCTGGCTCTGAGTGATTCTAGATGAATCTAGAATATAAATCTGATCACTGATTATTATCCTGCAGAAACATACAGCTGTGAATATATGAAATCATTTCAGTTTACTACACGTGACAGCTGCATGTTGCTTATTATATAAACACTTTTTACAACATTTACATGAGAGAAAATAGAGTCAAAGGTCAAAATGATGTTTATGGACGTTCTAGTAGTTGTGGAGTTGTGGCACTTCTGTGTAAAGTACGACCGTACACAGATGATATAGATCAATATAAAAGTCTTATGTTACTCACAGTATCACTGCTTCAACGATACAATCAAAGGTTTGTTGTCACATGTTTTTTTAAAGATCAGTTTTTATTAACATCAAATAAAACTGTTAGTAACAAGATGGTACAAAACTCTGGAGGTTACATATGTACAGTTCACATTCACTCACTTACACACGCTACTGAATAAAAACTTGTTTAAATAGGCAACAATACAAAACATACAGTTTATTATCTAACAACTTAAAATAATTCTTCTTCTCACATCACATGAGCTGTTGTGTGTCCTTCTTGTATCTCGTCAGGACAGAAAAAGTCAAGTCTGATAGAATTAGATGGAATCTATGCTGAGGAAGTGGACGTTATACTGACTTTATCATGGAAGACATTTTGGTCCTCTATCGTGCTGGTGATGGGTTTTATTTAAGTCATGGCAGCTGATGTCTTAAAGGACCAGTGTGTAGGATTTAGTGGCACCTAGTGGTGAGTTTTCAGATTACAAACACATCACAGTGAAGAGTCAGTGTTTGGTTTGTCCGTTCTGGGCTACTGTAGAAACATGGTGGCCTCTGTGAGGACGAGCCGCTCCCTCTGTAGATATAAAGGCCTCATTTTAAGGTGACAAAAACACAGTGATTCTTATTTTCAGGTGATTAAAGAAAACAGATGGTCCTGAGCCAATATCTAAAAACATCACAACATGTCATTTTTTAATAAAAGCTGCCATGAAATCAGGCATTTTTGGCTGCAATGTTCTCACAAAAAGGCCAGCAAAATCACATAATCACATTTCTGGTGATTTGGTCATATAATAGTCCACATGTTTCAATACACTGCATGAGGGAAAATAATTATATTTAATTTATTATATGCAACATTAGATGTATCTGGACACAATATTCAATATGAGGTGAATGCTGGCTTAGTATTTGACCTGCTATAAAGGTAAAAAATATAATATGCTCCACATATATAACAACTGTCATTAAAGAGTTGATGGTATGTTTCTGGCTGCAGTTCTGGAGGTTTAAGCTACCACCCCAGGATATTACCATCGACAGGTCCTTCAGTGGAGCTTACAGCCAGAGTCTGATGGCAAAACCTTTGGGACACACACTCGACATCAGCAGTGAGAAGGTCCAAACATCAAGACGATGTTCTCAGTGGCTCAGAACCAGCAAACACGAGACCAAAAAATACCTAAAAACAAATTCCCTGCTGGTAAATTTCACCCAGACGCTCGGACGAGTCCGTTGATGAAGCCTGAAGATACAGACGAGGCAGCAGCTGGCTGCTCCTACACAGGTGTGGTGGCGTTAGCCCACGAGGGGAAAGAGTCCAGGTCAAACATGACGCGACCCCAACTGTTGATGGCCAGAGTGATACAGCCGATCCCAATGATGTTCATCACCACGCCAGCTCTGGCCTGCAGGGGGCGCACAGGAGGAACAGGTTATTATGATTCATGGGTGGTGAATAGTTTCCTGTCCTAACAGCCCCTTTCTTCTTTCTTCTTCTCCTCCTTTGTTTGTTATCTAATATTTTACTGGAGACGTTCCATGTTTGCAGGTATCAGTTTTTCTAATCTACATATTTTCCAGGTGTTGAACCCGGGCGTCGAGGAGCGCGGTCAACCGCTAATGCGTATGTATACAGGTTTGGAAGAGTTACTTTAAAAATGTATTCTAATACAGTTACTGATCACCTGTTAAAAATGTAGTCAGTAATGTAATCCAACTATTGTTTGTTCAAGTTGTTTGTTCAACTACTTTGTCTTCTGTTATGTGTGAATGCATGTTCAGCTGCAAGTATGCAAATTTAAATGTACCTCTGTGTAGCTAATGTTAGCAGTTAGTCTGTGTAGCTAATGTTAGCAGTTAGTCTGTGTAAGTAATGTTAGCAGTTAGTAGGTGTAGCTAATGTTAGCAGTTAGTCTGTGTAGTAATGTTAGCAGTTAGTCTGTGTAGCTAATGTTAACAGTTAGTCTGTGTAGCTAATGTTAGCAGTTAGTCTGTGTAGCTAATGTTAGCAGTTAGTTGTGTAGCTAATATTAGCAGTTAGTCTGTGTAAGTAATGTTAGCAGTTAGTCTGTGTAGCTAATGTTAGCAGTTAGTCTGTGTAGCTAATGTTAGCAGTTAGTCTGTGTAAGTAATGTTAGCAGTTAGTCTGTGTAGCTAATGTTAGCAGTTAGTCTGTGTAGCTAATGTTAGCAGTTAGTCTGTGTAGCTAATGTTAGCAGTTAGTCTGTGTAAGTAATGTTAGCATGTTAGTAGAGGTGTAGCTAATGTTAGCAGTTAGTCTGTGTAGCTAATGTTAGCAGTTAGTCTGTGTAGCTAATGTTAGCAGTTAGTCTGTGTAAGTAATGTTAGCAGTTAGTCTGTGTAGCTAATGTTAGCAGTTAGTCTGTGTAGACTAATATTAGCAGTTAGTCTGTGTAAGTAATGTTAGCAGTTAGTCTGTGTAGCTAATGTTAGCAGTTAGTCTGTGTAGCTAATGTTAGCAGTTAGTCTGTGTAAGTAATGTTAGCAGTTAGTAGGTGTAGCTAATGTTAGCAGTTAGTCTGTGTAGCTAATGTTAGCAGTTAGTCTGTGTAAGTAATGTTAGCAGTTAGTCTGTGTAGCTAATGTTAGCAGTTAGTCTGTGTAGCTAATGTTAGCAGTTAATCTGAGTAGCTAATGTTAGCAGTTAATCTGTGTAAGTAATGTTAGCAGTTAGTCTGTGTAGCTAATGTTAGCAGTTAGTCTGTGTAGCTAATGTTAACAGTTAGTCTGTGTAAGTAATGTTAGCAGTTAGTCTGTGTAGCTAATGTTAGCAGTTAGTCTGTGTAGCTAATGTTAGCAGTTTTGAGTACTGAGTAGCTTAATGTTAGCAGTTAGTCTGTGTAAGTATTTAGCAGTTAGTCTGTGTAAGTAATGTTAGCAGTTAGTCTGTGTTAGCTAACGTTAGCAGTTAGTCTGAGTAGCTAATGTTAGCAGTTAGTCTGTGTAGCTAATGTTAGCAGTTAGTCTGTGTAAGTAATGTTAGCAGTTTAGGTCTGTGTAGCTAATGTTAGCAGTTAGTCTGTGTAAGTAATGTTAGCAGTTTAGTCTGTGTAGCTAATGTTAGCAGTTAGTCTGTGTAGGTAAAGGCAGTGGCAGTGAACATAGTCTAACATTCTTTTTTAATAATGTATTATAAAACTGTAATCTTGCTAATAATCCCCATTTTTACCGAAGTTACCTGAAGGAGAAGTTTAATCTTTGAATATTTTTTGCTCGCCCCTGACCTAACAGGAGCAGGACTCACCATGTCGGACACTTTGAGGACACCGTGGGAGAAGACGATGGCGTTGGGGGGCGTGGCCACCGGCAGCATGAAGGCGAAGGAGGCACTGAGGGTGCAGGGAATCATCACATACAGCGGGTTCAAGCTGACGGACTGAGACTGAGTCAGGACACAGAAAAAATAGTCAACAATCAGATGCAAAACAGGATTTCATGACCAGAGACAAAAACCACAGGAAAAGAAATCAGAAGAACCAAGATATAAGCGCTAATAATGAGTTAGAACCCAGATATCAGCACTGAAAATAGTTGTGTGTTGATACCATGGAGGCCAGGATAGGCAGGAAAAGCGTTGCCGTGGCGACGTTGCTGGCACACTCGGTGAAGGTGGCGATGAGGAGACAGAGGATGACGGCGATGGCCCAGGGAGGGATGGAGTGGAGCGGCGTCATCTGAGTGCCAAGCCAGCGGGACAGACCAGACTCCTGACAACACACACACACACACACACACGTTAGTATGAAGAATTAAAATTCACAAGGCCAAGGCCTGGCACAAAACTGGAGCATTTCTGGAGTTTTCCAGTGTTTTATTTTGCACATACAATTTCATAATAAATTAAAGATTAGTTACAAGAAAAGTTACAAAAAAGTTTGTGTTTTCTGTCAGTTACTGTTCTTAGAGAGACAGAAAATTGGAATCGGCTGGTCAGACTTAAAATTAAAAAAAAAACTAAAAAAAAAAAACTGAAGATCGGAATCGGCCAAGAAAATTGCAATCTGTGCATCTTGAGAACCTTGAGACTTCAAAAATAGGGAGGATTTTGAAACCAAAAAGTTTCAGACACAAAGTTTCAGACACTTGACTTCCTGCATTCTGGTGACTTAGAAATATATATATATATATATATATATATATATATATATATATATGTATATACTATATATATATATATATATACACACACATATATATATATGTGTATATATATATATATATATATATATACAACAGCATTTTTATGTTAAATACTTCAAACTTTACTTTTAATTCTCTGTAAATTATACAGAATAATTTGCTGCCCTGGTGTGAACTTGAGTAAACCTCTGGCATAAACTAATATTCATCCATTTTCTGCAATTTCATTTCATTTTTATTCATTTATTTTTTGCTTGCCCTTTTCCTTCAAAACTTTCCTCAAGAAATGTAAATTCTTCTGTGCAGGATGTGTGGTTTGGTGTGTGACAGTGAAAAGGACTAAAAAGGAGTGAAACTTGTCATAAATCAGGAGATTTACAGGAGAATTGTGATGAAATAGGGAGAGGACAGGAGTCTCCAGAGAAACCTGTGTGTTTCTGGCCTCTGGTTTCATTCACTTTCCCAGAAAAGTTTATTCTTTCAAAAAATGTTCCTTCCTTCTAAAAAGTTTCCACTTTACATAAACATGCTCGTTATTTCAAAATTGTACCAACTTTCCAAAAAGTTTCCAAACTTTCCTCAGAGGGGTGAAATCCTCTCTCAGACTTTGGGCAGGAAAGAGACGCGAATGTGTGTGTGTGTGTGGACAACACACACGAGATAAGGAGTTCGGCTGATCGCCAAATTCTACAAACCTTTTTCCCGTCACTGGACAAACTATGAAATAATGAAGTTCAACAGTTGGACCTGCTGCTGTCTTGGGTCGACCTCGAACCTGCAGCTTATCAGACCACTTTCTGTCCAACTGTTTTTATCTTTGCTGTCTCCTTTTACTGTAAGAGTTGCTCACACATATTTATGCACATGCACACACACACCACTATCAGTGGTGAACCAGAACTTCAGTTCAGCCAAAACTCGGCCAGAAACACCGAAAATGCAGCAAAATGTAAAAATATTCATCAGGCAGCAGGTAACTTGTGACGTGTGTTTGTAGTGTGTAGTTGTCACATATAAAACACCCACTAGAGGGCAGCAAACACCACACAATGACAGCAGAATAAATAAGTTTTCTGTATTGAATCTTGTATCAAACAGTAGATATTTGTCATTTACTCTGTTTCTATTGTTTGGATAAGTTATAATGAAGTTAGTGTTTGATATTAAGAGCTGTAATAATCTATATGAATCCTTCTGAGTTTCTTATTTCTCTGTTTCAGTCCCACACACACAGTTACATGCAGCTGAGAATCTCCAGTTCTACAGAACTCAGCTCTGTCTGCTGAGCTGCTCTGTTGGAAGGAGCTTTAATAAAGAAGATTCAAGTGTCTGAGAATCGTTTTCTAACAGACTCGAGGACGAGCGACATTTTAGTCTTCTAAATAACTCAGTCCTTTACAGATCTGCTGCTATGCAGTGAAAGTCCACCTTGAAAAAGGCAGTGCTATCAAGTTAGCCACCTAGCAACAGCATCGGTCTCGACTGCTTCGTCTCGTTCAGGATATTTCTGTCCTTCAGGAATACTACTACTACTACTACTAATAATAATAATAATAACACAGCCCAAACTCAACATAAGCCCATGAAATATGTGAGAAATATGGCCTGACCCGACCCAAACCTGTCAGGTCCTGTCGGGTTCAGGCACAGATCTCAAGCTCTTCCTCTTCCTCTTCTTAGAACATTATATTTTCTTTCTTTTTTAAGATTAACTCCTGTATTTATAGGACAGATCTACAGAGAGAGAGAGGAGGGACGACATGCAGCAAAGGGACGCATGCTGGATTCAAACACACACACACACACACACACACACACACACACACACCACACACCTCGCTGCCTTTGGCCAGAGCGAAGCCTCCTCCCAGCAGCAGGACGATGTTCCAGGGCATCTTCTTCTGAGTCACCTGCCAGGTGAGCAGAGGAGGGGCGGGGCCTCGAGACACCTGGGACTCTGATTGGACAAAGAACAATTAAATCACACAGACACACACACAAAACAGTGTCACCTGTCTGCTCTGTGTGTGTGTGTGTGTTACCTGCGTTGTGTCTCCTCCAGAAGCAGAGGAAGTGCGGCGGCTCAGACGGAAGAACAAACAACAGAACAGCGACAAACAGAGAGACGGTCGCATCGGTGACGAACCTGCAGAGAAGAAAAATCAAATCATCATCCTGCAGAAACTAAATTCATGTCTTCATGTCTCCACGTCGCTCATTATAATATATTTAAAATAAAAAATAACAAACCTTTACTGTTCTTTTAATTCTCTATTTGATTTTTGAAAACGTGTACGAGCCCTGAAACTGTGAGAACCTCAGAGCAGACAGAGTCTTGTGGACCCCCTGTGACTTCTGGCGGCCCCCTAAGGGGGACCTAGGCCCCAGGTTGGGAACCAGCGCTTTAACATGCTGACAAATCAAAGACTCCACCTCTGGTGCTCTGTAAGGATTCAGACATCATTGGCTCAGATCTCCACTGTCAGTCCATGAATGGGGATTTCACCACAAACTGTTTGCTCACTCTCTGCGACCAAAAGTCCTGGAACGTTTCCAGATTCTCCCCTCCTGCTTTTATCTGATTTTTTAAAACCCTCTGAGGCCTTTCATTTAAAAAAAAAAAGGTTTCAGGGATTTTTCACCTGCAGTCAGCAGATAA
Organism: Lutjanus argentimaculatus; assembly: GCA_034769285.1. NCBI lineage: Eukaryota > Metazoa > Chordata > Actinopteri > Lutjaniformes > Lutjanidae > Lutjanus > Lutjanus argentimaculatus. Next base: position 123,220 of record JAWZSL010000004.1, on the reverse strand, counting down.
AATTAAGAATAAACGTTGTTAAAGCTCAGATTAGATCAGATTAGAGCTTCACAAAGAAGATCCATCATCAGTCTGCCTTCATGTATCTGCAGACACGTGTTTCACTGCTGCTTCGCTCTGTCAGACTGACTCATGTTTTATATTCTGTACATGATTTACATGTTTTAGTGTCGAACAGTGCAGCATGATGCTGTCTTCAGTCCATGTTTCTATTAACATTAATATTCTCTCCTCTTTTTATTCTTCTTCTTCCTGCTTATAAATGATAAATGATGAAAAACTTTATAATTTTAATAAAACTCTGGTTCATTTACAGCAAAATTAATTAAGATGCATCGTACCTGTTAAATAAACCAATAAATGAATAAATAATTAAAATCTGTGAGGTAGTTAGGGCCGAACGATTCTGATAAAATATCTAATTATGATTATTCTGACAGATATTATAAATGTGATATGATTTGTGATATTAGAGGTTATGATCATTTTTACATCATTATTTTTTATTTTGATTGAAAAACGTGTTAAAATGATCATGATGTGATTTTTTTTGCAGGAATCTGAACCAAATGAAGATGTCTCTCTCTCCACACTTCATTCATTTAAACATTTAAAGATACATTTTCTCTTTAACACATATTGTACCACCTGTGATCTGAAAATTGCACAAAGCTATATTGTGATTTCAATAAAGTTTTGATGAATTGTGCAGCACTAATGGTAGTTTTTCTATTTCCTGACATTTTGTAGACTTGCAGCTCTACTAAAGTCCAAATGAAGCTCTCACAGCTGATTTCTTCTTTTTTAACTTCTGTTTTTGTCAAATTTGTCACACAGACAACTCACATCTGCTTTAATTCACTTTTTAAAAATGCACTGTTTTCCACAAAAGATAAAACGTTAATTATAAAAATAAAAATACAGATTTTAAATTCTAATTTTCACTCCATGACATCTTTAAAGATTCTTCTAAGTCTGAAGTTATTAGTTTTTCTCTCCACTTGTTTTCAGCAGAAACAAACAGTGAACTCAACATCGACAGCTGCAACGATTGGTCGATTAGTTGAGCGACAGAAAATTAATAAACAACAGTTTTGCTGACAGATCATTCAGAATCATTTCAGGTATTTTGTTTATGTAAATATGTCAGATGTTTCTTAAATGTGAAGGTTTGCTTTTGCCTTTTTGTGAAACTGAATCTCTTTTGGTTTGTTGCAGCGTGAAGCCAGTGTTTTCTCTCTTTTAACTCTGTTTTTGGTCTCCACCACCTCCACCTGTCTCCTTAGCTGCTAAGTGCTCAGCAGTGTCCACCAGCTCGTCTCTCACTGTGTCCGTCTGCTGTCTGCATGTTAGTTTGGATCCAAACTAACCTGTTAAAACACTGAAGTCACACAATAACACAACTGATTGAGACGACAACTCAAACCTGCATCTCTGGTGTTCTCTGAGGTAAAATGACTGATTTTGTCAAAGGCGTCTGGGAGCTTTGAAGCGACTGACGTCACAGCTTCAGTGAGCGACGCAGAGCGCTGCCTGAACAGCTCGACCTCTGCAGGGATCCTTTCCAAAACGTTGTCGCCTTTAGTGGAATCTACGTTTGCCCCAGTGATTTTGTTGCAGCCTGTTTCTTGACTTCCAGCTGAGGCGATCGACGGGACCAGTTCCAAAACTTTTTATTCTTATTAATCATTTAGATGCCAAAGGTTTAAAAACATGTTTAAAGACAGTTTTTAAGTCATTATGTCTTGCGTTGTCTCAGTTGACGTGTTAGCTGCAGGTTGTAGAAGTTGAATCGGCAGCTGTTCAGCTGCATGTCTGAGCTTCACTATCAAGCTGTGTCATCAGGAAACATGTTGAAATCATCCGTTTGCACAAACCGCAGGTCCAAGGTGACCGAACCCATCGCACCCTCAACCCCCCCCCCCCCCCCCCCCCCCCCCCAACCCACCCCTTCAAAACCAGGACACAAGAGTCCTGCTGCCTCGAACCTCTTGTTTTTTTTAGAAGCATCACACTCAGCTGCAGCTCAGACTCTGCCTGCTGTCAGTCTACACAAGGCAAAAAAAATCTTTTTTTTAAATGCCAATAAATATCAGTAAATATCCATCAGTTTGCAAAATCGATTTATGTTTGTTCTGCACTTCACACAAACTGTGATCATGATGTGCTCATGTTTTGCAGGAAACAGGTTACACGGCTTATTTTTATGTTATAAATCAAGTCTCATAAGGCCTGTTGTGAACTGGGTCATAAATCTTAAAAAGTGGGTCACATCTCGCCTGTGTTTTTCTGTGTGACACGTGTGGTGAAAATGATCAACTGACAGTCACATCGACATCATATCAGCAACATCACATCACAGTTTCAGTGTCAATCTGTTGAATATGTCACAGACATGAAAAAATCAGGTTTCTCTTCTGCAAACTCAGTGTAGAGACGTACAGGAGCTGGCAGCAGCAGCAGCAGCGCACAGAAAGCTGCAGTGAGGCCTGGTGCTTTTACTTTGAAATCTGAGCTGAAAAAAAATGACTTATTAATGTCCATATACATAAATCTATAGATTTCATGAACTGCTGTGATACTGAGCTGCTTATTCATGTTAAAGTATCAGACAATTTATGTCTGAAAGAGGCTTTAAATTATTTTACAACAGATCAGAGACCATTTCTGTCTGAGTTCCTTCAGAATAAAATCAGTTTAATGATTCTGACTGCTGTAAAATGTAAAAGTCTTGCTCTTGATTAAATTAGACTAAAAGAATTATGTCAACTAATTTATCGGTGAATAAAACTAGATTCAAATGTCTGTGGTTTTCTTTGTTTTAAGACAAAACCAAAATGTTTTTGTCGACTGTAAATAAGAAGGACTATTGACTACGATTTGATCTCAGGACTAAATCTGAGAGGAGCTGAAAAAATCAATTCTACAAATATTTCATGTGAATTCTGTTTACATAATTTAACGAGTCTGTATCTGCAGGTCACAAACTCTTCAGTTTTATAATCTTTCATGAGTTCAGAGTTCAGAGGTCGTATCAGGAGAGTAAATTATTTATTTTTCTCTCTTCTGAGAGTCTTGTTTTTTATTCCCAGATTTCTGCTGAAGGGCCGACCTGATGAGATGAGAACACAACAGCCAACAGGACAAAAACATCTGTGAGGACAAACAGATCGATGGACGATGTCCTCCTCCAGTCATGCGACCCAGCTGGCAGTGCATGAATGAGTGTGTATGGAGAGAAAGCAGGTGAGAGGTGAGGGGGCGGAGCCAGGTGAGAGGATGAGGAGTTAATACGTTCAGTCAGACGCCGATGACGTCAGGATGATGGTTGATTTGGAGCCGATCTCAGACCGTCTTCAGGTGAACTTCAGGTGTCTGAAGCGTCGACTCTTTCTGCTGGTCTGAAAATCAGTCTTGAGATTTGGGGGGCCGGGGGGGGGGGGGCATTTTCTATGAAAAAGCTAAATCTTTTTGAAGCTCAAACTCAGATAAAACAACGAGAACAAAGTTATAAAATAAAAGTGGACGGCATGTTGATATGGAAAAATTAAAAAACAAATGCAAGAAAACTAGTGAATAATAAAACAAAACATTGAGTTGCACGGGGGAGTGCTGTGATTGGTGGAACTCGATGGTTGGTTCAATTTGTGTAAAAGTTGCAGTTTGGACAAAATTGCAAAGTCGTGCAGAATTCACAGGAGTTGGTTGAATTTGCATGAATTGTTGCAGTGACTGAGTGATAGAATGAACTGAAAACTGTAAAAACCGGAAACAATCAGATGCAGCATCTCAAGTCTTGTACTTCTGTACTTACACGTCCTGTTTTGGGTGCATTCACATCGACATTTATGGCAAAACAAAGTGCACCGCGAGTACCTGGATGTCGTTCTCAAAACAGCCAGAAAGTTAAGTGGAACGCTGGACACTTCTCAGCTTTAACGGTTGCCATCTTGTCTGCGTAGTGGAACCATAACACTGTGTGGAAAAACAGGCCACTCAGGCCGACCTTGACCTATTTGATTCTGCTCTGATTCTGGGATGTATTGCTTCCTTTTCTGACCAAACAAATCAAACCTAAATGACAAAAAAGTGACAGTGATTCAGAGATAAGCTGTGCGAGCTGCAGCCTGTTGAAGCGTGCTCTTCATGCAGCCTCAGAGTGCAGCTCAGTACCACAGGTCAGAGATCAGCTGTTGACGTGACACTGAAGTTTACAGTTTGTACTCAGGACACGTTTCCTCTGTTTGTTCTTCACCTCTGATTCCTGTGTGTTCAGGGATTTTGCCCCGAGGCGACGGTTCATTCAGCCCTCTGAGCTGAACCTTTTTCCACTTTACATTAATGCACACACGCGCACACACACACACACACACACACACACACACACACACACACACACACACACACACACACACACACACACTCTCACACACACACACACACACACACACAGATATGTGACAGATTTATTCCGGGCAGCATTTCAGTTAAACAACTGCAGACTGTGAGACTGTTGATATAAATACAGATGAGATGTGTTTACAGATCTCAGATCTGATGAGCGCAAAATTTATACATATATATATATATATGTATGTATATATATGTGTATAAAAACATTAAAATTTTAAATCTGAAAATTTTCTGTTTTCAGTTTTTGGCATTGATTCATGAGTGAAGATGGTGAAGCACCTACTGCAATGTCATTACAACTGCTGATGCAAGAGATTTGTTTAGTTTTTTTTTTTACAGTACAGTCACATTTTTTTATGATATGTATATATATAGATTAGATATTATAGATTATTTTTATAGATTATAGAATTTCATAATGATATTAAACCAACAGTCCTGAGTTCAACTTACTGTTTAAACTTAATGAGGAAACAATAACAGATGATGAGTTTAAACTTCTTCATTTGATCTGAACCTTTCATTTGTTTTCTAGCTTGAATGCTCCAGTATGACCACAGACACATGGAGCTGACATACAGCCACAGCCAAGCAGGTAAAACGTGCCAAACTTTTGTGGGTCATAACATGAACAACTGGTATGAAGTGAATCTGCAGATGCTCCAGTTTAAAATGAGATCAAACTTTTCTGTTAGTTTTTGTGCCAGAATGTGGATGAGGTGAGCCTTGTTTTTAGCCTAGCAGTTGTTGATGACTAGTGGGGAGCCAACAGTCACTAAAGTAAAACAGGTTTTTCAAGGTTTTAAAAAACTGTCGACCACCAAGAGAGGCCCTTCAGCATAAATAATATCATCATAACACCATAAATGTGCATAACAAATGTGATGCTGATGGGTCCAGTAGTGTGACAGATTAGCTGTCAACAGAACCGACATGGCGGCGATGACAACATAAACTCGTTCATTATTTTTGGGTACTCACTCGGCCTTGGCGTTGAAGACGTTGGTGGCCCAGCCGTCCATGAAGCGTGGATCTCGTGTGAACCACAGCACCACCATGAGGCTGAAGAGCGCCAGGACGCTGACCTCCGCGTAACTCATGGGTCCAAGACGTCGATGCTCCTCCCTGATCACTTCGTACGCCGCTCGCTCCTTCTCCGACTGCGCCGCCCCGCAACCCCACGTCCTCCGCAGGCTGCAGCAAATCAAAATCAAACATTTAATTTAATATGAAAATTTAAGAACAGCTGGACAGTTTTTGAAATGTGGTCTTAATGTGAAAACCACCAACAATAACAAGCTCAGCTGTGAGACAGAGGCAGCCAATCATCTGCACTTAAACATTTACATTTCAGGAAGTAATCAGTAACTTCTGAGGACCTCGACACACACGCAGCAGGAAGCTCAAAGTAAAATGTTTTGTTTGTGAAGCGACTCACTTGCAGCCGATGTAGAGGAACTGCAGCCAGAACCAGGCCAGGGTCAGCGTCAGAACCATGGTGGGGAAGGCGAACGCAAACCAGGACGCAAAGTTGATCACGTCACCGTTCTGAGGGAAGAGTCTACGAGACAGGAAGTCAGGAGATATGATGGATCTGAACTTCACAGTAAGAGGAGAGGAAACTGATGTCCTGACTGTTACTGTTGCTGCAAAATAATTCAGTTCTGTTTCCAGAAAACATCAAATCAAAGGTTTGACCTATAAAATACAGAATTTCTCTTAAATTTAAAAGTGTAGGAGTGTTGAAACCAGTACTTCATTTTAAGAAACATAAATCTGTTTTTCTACAGTGAACAAAAGTGTTTTAAATGTTGAATGTTGTCTGAACTCTGGCAGGACATCAAAAGTCTAAAAATGTCCAAATTCTGCTTCGAATCAGGAATGTTGTTAATGTTAATTTTCTAGAATGTTTTGTTCTTTATTTTTTTAACATTTTGTTCATTATTCAGAACATTTCTGTGAAGATCAGTTTTGTTGGTTTGTGGAGGAGTTTGTGTTCTTGTCTGTGTTTGTATGTGAGAACTTACTGGCTCATCTGTCCGATCAGAACCAGGTTGGGTCCGGTTCCGGTCAGAGTAGCGATGCCTCCGATGCTGGCAGCATAGCACACACACAGCAGGAGTCCTTTACTCATCCTCCTCCTCTCCTCGTCCTCATCGCTCAGCTCCTCCAGCTCCATCTGACAGACGGACACGACCACTGCAGACAGTTCGTAGAGTCATTTAAAGGACCAACATTTACATTCTGATCATTTTCCCATCATGCATCTTTAGTTCCCACTCCTCTGTGGACTCACCAGGCCCACTGCTGGTGCAGTCTGATGGAGGTTTGTCCTGTGGTGCAGGTTTGACGATCTCCTGTCGACCCTCTGACAACACTTTGTGTTCAGCAGACATGTTGTCTTGTAGGTTGTTGACTTTGGTGACCGTGTTCAGACCTGAGGGGGAAACGTCCACGAGTTCAGTGTCAGACATCAGAAAATGTTGGACTGTAAAACCAAATGCTCACATGAATTCATTGTAATAAGAAGTTAACACTTTAAATATTAAATTTAAGCTTCACTTTGAGAAATTTGTGAAACTTTGAAAGTTTTGAAATAAACTAAACAAAGTTTTTCCGACCAATAATCCTTAGCTGAGATAATTTACTTTTCTTCTTTAGATAAAATTGAATCTTGTGAATTTTAGAAACCACCAAAAAAATTGGTCTGAATTTTTTTTACAGTGTTTAAACTTGAATTTACTGACAATATTTTAGTATTTAATTTAACTGCAATCAAAGAGTACATGTAACATGATAGATACAACAAACATGATAGATGACAGAAATACGCTCATTAATGTGGGAAAAGGAAGCGCAGGGACTCGATTAGTGTAGTGGAATTAAGGACAGTCACCCAGCCAGAACAGCCGGACCATGACAGCTGTATAACCCGGCTTAGACCTGAGACAGCGAGTTAGAGAGAGACGCATCATCGTCGACCCACTTTGATTCTGCCTCAGCTCACATCCTCCTCCTCAAACCCCCACAGAACAAATGCAGATGTAAACACAGAATAAGCCATGAGTTTGACAAATGCAGCGGTGTTGAACACAAGTCTGTCTTACTGTCTCCTCACTGTCCTCCTCTCTACATGAAGGACTCTACTTTCTGCATCACTACTGGTCAGATCATGTTCTATCAGGATGTCTTGTCGTTCCTCTGCTGGGCCGAATATTCTGACCCGTGTGGGTCTACAGTGCATCGATCGTACCATTCTCCAGGATGTTCGGAGGACCAGTTTGCAGGATGGTTTTCTCTTCATGTTCCTGGTGTAGAGCGACGCTCCTCCTCTGGCTCTCGGAGGACGGTTCAGCGTCTGCGTTGCAGTTGAGCTGGTCCAGGATGGCCTGGACGATCGGGACCATCATGGCCGTGGTGGCCGTGTTGCTGATCCACATGGACAAGAAGGCCGTCACTCCCATGAAGCCCAGCATCAACCTGGGAGACGAAGGAAGAGGAGATCATCAAGAGACAAGAACCTCAACAACAAATGAGAACCAGAAACAGGCCCAGAGGATTTAAAAACATGTTGTAGTTTTATTATTGATGTGAATATTTGTATCATTAGTCCTGTTTTTGTAGCTCAAACATTCATCATGGTACAGCAGAGAACAGGAGACTCACAGGGCGGGTCGAACCCCGACCATCAGCAGGACTCTGAGCGCGATGCGTTTGTGGAGGTTCCAGTGCTCGACGGCCACGGCCACCATCAGCCCCCCAACAAACAGCATGTTGGTGTCCTTCAGGTACTGCATACACACCTGAGCAACAACACAAACATTTACAGCTCAAATAATGTCAAAATTAAATGTACTCAAAGTATAAAAGTAAAAAGTAGCCGTCTTTTACGTGTTTTTTTCATCTTGTTACATGCTTTTTGTCTTGTCACATCTTTTACGTTGTTTTTGTCTTGTTACGGTGTTTTTAGTCTTCTTATGTCTTTTACGTCTTGATATGTTATTTTCGTCTCGTCATGTCTGTCCTGTGTGATAAACTGATGGATCCACCAGTGGATCGTCTTTTCTGTTTTATTGTTTCATCCATGGAAGGCGGCGCACAATGACATGAAATAAAAATAATCAATAATTCACTTACAAAGCATTAAAACTAAAGTAACAAGGTTGTTTTGAAAATGAGAAGAAGAGAAATACAGATATTTGTGTTCAAATCTAGAGAGTAAAAGTAAAAAGTTGTCAGAAAGTAAAGTACTAATACATGAAAAATCTACTGAAGTCATGTTTCTTTTTTCCCCAAGTCTGTTCAGCCACAGTCCGCCTTCTGTGCTCTGATTGGCTGTGAGCGTGAGCAGTGACAGTTTGGTGAATTTTTTTGCAGATCTTGTGCATCCTCGCTGGAGTCAAATAAAAATGTACATACATTTAAAATGAGCCTCTTTGATTTTCTTACTATAATGTTGTTTAAACTTGAAGTTGAAGTTCTTTTTCACAGATTTTTAACAAGAAGACAACAGAAGAGGTTCAGTTAGATGATTCTTTAAGTTTATCTTTGATTGACTAATAACATATAATTCCAATAACACAAGCAGTACATTCAATAATTGCCACTTTTTGTGTAGTTTCATGTTGTCTTGTTACAGCTGACATATACATTAAACGTGATGAGATGAAGTAAAGTCAGAATTAAAGGCCTTTATCAGGTTCATTTGTCCTCCTAATATACAATATATTTACAGTGTTTGTACTACAAAGACTGTCTCATTGTACCGTGTGTGTGTGTGTGTGTGTGTGTGTGTGTGTGTGTGTGTGTGTGTGTCCAGTCTTACGTCTTTGGACTCCATGATACCGAGGACGGGGAACAGGATGGTCGGCAGCAGCGCCGTCACCGCCAGTGGCAACACCTCAGTGCACCAGTACACCGCCATGAGGGCTATGACATACGCACAGGCCGCCTCCTGCACACGCACATTATTATTGTTTTAGAAAAACATTTAACATTTCAGGTTAATGATTCTTAAACTCATCCATCTGAATGTAAAATAATCTTTAATTGAATTTCCAGAAATCCTCAAAATAAAAGCATGAATGAATGTTTCCATCTACTCTTGTTGTGTGAAAATGACTTGATTGGCTGATGAAGATAAACAGATGAAGCATAAAAAATACTTCACTTTCTTTTTAAGGGTTAAATAATTCAGTCACTAACAGATTAAAACTGCTAAAAAGGCTCCAAAATGCTTCAATCATCTGATAAGATCCCAAAATAAAAAAAACCCTTTAAATGTCATAATTTAAGAATTAAAGTTTCCACTAATTTGACAGCCTGCTTAAATAAACTTGAATTTAGTTAATAAATTCTGAGAGCGGTTGTGACATTTACAGTTGATCAGATTCAGCTGTCATGTGGTTTAATGAAGATTCCACTTCAATCTGAATATGTTTTAGGGGACTTTATGAAAGTATAAAGGTTTGACGTCAACATTAGTTCTTCTTCTGTGGTTTCAGTCAGTCCGAATGTTTTTAAAAAATAAAGGCTCATCTGAATTCAAAGCACAGCCTCGTTATGTAATTTATCATCCTGCAGAAACAAGAGCTGTTATTGTAGGAAATAGAGGACGTGTTGATACAGACTCCTGCTGTGAACTCTGAGCTTAAATCTCGCTGTCTGTCTGTCTGTCTGTCTGTCTGTCTCTCTGTCTCTCTGTCTGTTGGACGTGTGCACGAGGATTTACAACCTGTCTGGTCACCTGACTGTTTCTGTTCATTCACCTGCTGGATGCCAGAATCCAGCTGTGGCGGTGGAGAGTCAAAGTTCTCATGATAACAACAGGACAGATGGACAAAATACTAAAACATAAAAAGAGCTGAAACACCTCTGCATGTGGGACCTTTAAAAAATCAAATAAAACATCTACAGCAGTAAAATGTGTAAAATACACAATAATGCAGCAGTTAATTAATCCAAAAACATCATGAAACACGGACAGGGAACATTTTACTGGACAATAAGTAAAACTGTGGGTTTTGATCTTTTACTTAAAGGTTCTATCTGAAGAAAATTATTATTTAATTTATTAATGACACCTGGAGGACACTTAGTGAATTGCAGTCCTGCTGCCCACTCTCCATAGGTGATGAGCGAACATCATCCTGGACTTTGACTAAAACAGTGACGTGACATAGCCTACACGAGACTGAATACTATCTTAGCTTAGCTTATGCTACAGTTAGCTGTTTGGCTACCCTTGCCTTGCATCGCTCTTGACTAGTAGAAAGCAGCTGTTAGTTACACACCTTTGCTTTGTAGTGTTACATCATTTATTGTTACTAAAATCAACATTTGTCCAAATATGTAAGTTCATATCATGGATCATGTTAGCTGGTGAAGTCATTTGGCAGTTAGCTGAGTAACATATCTACTGAGATTGCATTTTGCTAATGATAACATTAGCGAGCAAGCAAGATGAGGTTAGCCAGCTGTAACTCAACAATCCTGCATGAATCCTGCGTTAGCCGCCCTGCAACGCCAGCCAACAAAGTGACAAGCTAGCCAATCAGATCAGCGCAGGGAGCCTGGATGAATTAGCTGATGTTCTCTAATCAATTCAGTATTTTGCTATGTTAGCTAGCTAGCAATTCCTTCATATTATGTTAGCTAACATTAGCCATCTTAAACCTCCAAGCTAATGTTAGCTAGTGTCACACAGTTGCTACTATAGGGGAGCAGAAGAGAAGTGAGACACTCTGGAGCATAATTAAATTTATATTATTATGAATTAAAATGATAAATTGGGGACAGTTATTTCAGTGCTGAGCACACAGGCCCAGACAGAACAAGATGACGCACAATTCATCTGAGATTAATGGGGGTGAAAATGACATTTAATGTGATTAAAGCAGGAAAGTCAGTTAATCAGTCTGCACTGGTCTATGAATCACTGTGTGTGTGTGATTTTTACAGTATTTATTGTCCACAGCTATTTTACACTGTACAAGTTCAGTTCAAGAAATTCCTGCAGCACCTGAAGGCAGCACTGATATGTTAACACAGTGATTCCCAAACTTTTTCCAGTATGCTCCCCTTTCGGAAGCCAACAAAAGTTCAAGCCCCCCACCACAAAATTTTAAATCAATTGTTAACAATAATTGGGGATGGAACTGATAAAAAAAGGTCAGTTGGATAGAAACAGCAAACTCATTTGTTTATTCCCCCTACATAGATCATATTCATTCAGCTTTGTTTCACTCTTTATTTTTCCCCTGGTCTTTTGCGCCCCCCTTGCAGTGGCTCCACGCCCCCCCAGGGGGGCCCGCCCCCCAGTTTGGGAACCACTGTGTTAACAAATCCACAGCCTCTGAGAAGAGCTGCACCAGAGTGCAGTGCTGTTCTGTACATGATTCACTGTGTTTACTGTCATTAAATCACCTGAAAGCAACACCAAATCAAGTTCTTCTACTGCTGAGCTGTTGTTACCACGTATAACTGTGATTGGCTCAGCTGTTTCAGAATGATGAGACCAGTGATGTGACTGGTTGAGAGAGTAATTAGTGATCACCACACCTGCTGATCTATACTGACCTTTACTCAGACCTTTTGCACATTGCGCTGCTGTGCACACATAAATCAAAGCAGTTCGTGCACCAGATTTACAACCTTGTGCTTTGCATTTATTATTCAAATTTCAACTGAGGCTGCAAAATATCAAACTGAGGCTGCAGACAAGCATTCATTTGCTTGTAGTCTGTTTGTTTGTGGTGAAAACTGGGACAATTTGATAGTGAATGTTGAAAGCTGGGACATTATATTGTTTTACCATCTGTACAACCTCTCTATGGTATAAGAACAGAACACTTCCTGGACATTAAAAAGTTTTAATGTCCTCAGACTGGACATCATCCAGGTACCAACACTTCCTCCAAAGTCTTTTGTTGTATTTAAAGTTTAGTTTTAAGTGGAGAACACGTGTGAAGCTGTGTGTGAGAACACAGGAGAGGAGAACTGCATAACAATGAGGTGAAATGAGGCGTTACAGGGAGAGGAGGCTGCTGGGAGGCTGCTGAGCCGAAGACAGGAACTGAATCTGTCCAAACACTCTGACTCTGTTTATCTTAACTTTCATTCACGTAAATACAAAGACACCTGTAGAGAGTTACACACACACACCTGCTGTGAGGATGAAGTGTAGATTTCTGGGAAAAGTTAGTTGAGGCCCTTTAGGAACAGAAGCTGAAGCAGAGGAGGAGTAGTGTCATGTGTTGCAGCAGTGGATCGTGCACGTGGTTACTGTAAGTTGTGGCTTGTTTTGAAGGTGAACACATTTCCTTCAGTGTTTACGTGCATTAATCAACTATAACTGACCACATGATGCTGAAAATATTACGCAGCAGTCGGTCAAACATCTCGCTCAGTATATTAGACTCCATGGATGTAGTAGGTTGTGTTAGTGTGGAATTAAAGGAACAGTTTGGATTATTTTTGATTGTATGAGGTTCTTCTCCACAGTCAGTGTGGGTCAGCAGCAGCATGTATTTTCAACACCTAAAAAAAATCACTGTCAGTTAAAGTGTACACTGTGTTTAGAATATTTTCACCTCCTTGTTGATGAAAGGACAAATTCTTGCTCTCTCCAAAGCCACCAAACAAGTAATTTTACCTCACAGAACGCAGGATGTGTTGGTCTACCACTGCCTCGATCAGCCAGCTTGTTTGTGTTATTGTGTGACTTCGGTGTTTGAAAAGGACAATTCAGAGTCACCAAAATCACACAACGACACAAACAAACTGGAGAAATAAACTGTTTCTGAAGAAACTGCGGGTGTGAACGCTAAACTGAACTGCTGGATTTAAAGGTTAAAAAATATATTGCTTTAGTGATGTGGAATATTTGAAGGTTTGTTGAAAGGCTGATGCTAAACTAAATTGTTGCCTTTATAATATAATGTTTAAATAATGTAGAATATTGAAAAGTTGAATAATATGATGTCATATATTTTGAGGTTTGTTGAAGAGCAGTCTCTGGTGAATGATACCAGTAATAAGAATGATGTGAAATATTTGAATGTTTTTTGAAAAGCTGATGCCAAACTGAATAGTTTCAGGATATTGCCATGCTTGTAGCTTTCACACTGAACTAAGCGTTCGAGGTGGTGGCAGGCTAACAGCTCCAGTGTTCTTGAGGTAAAATGAAAGGAGTCTGGTGTCTTTGGAGACGGTGATATTTGGCTTATAATGACAGTTTGCTGTCTCACAACAAGGTAAAGTGGTGAAAATGTTCTAAATAGCGTACACAGTAATTAAAACCAGCTGCAACATTAAAGTAATGAAATGTTCCACAGTGTCACTGTGTCAGAAAGTGAAAAATGTCACTAAAGTAGGTTAAAGTCTCTCTGGACTCTGACGTGTTCACTGTTGTGATGTTTTCTCAGTAACTTTTGACAGTGAACTTTTAAACCGTGTTTGTCAATCAGTGACAGAAGCTGTGAATGTAACCTGCTGACTGTCAAAACAACTGCAGAGAAATCAGAAAGAACCACAAGGTCCAAACTGGAAATTATTAGTCTGAGTTTAATGAACCAGCTGAGCAGTAAAATGGAAAATCAAACTGGTCAGACAATGTGCAGCTGGTAGTGGTAGATTTAACTAAGTACATTTACTCAAGTACTGTATTCAGTATAACTTTTTTTTTTATATTACTACACTACAATTCAGAGGGAAATATTGTACTTTTTACTGTTTTACTACATTTCTTTTATCTAATTTGATAAAACGTACGTCCTGTTAGGTCTGGTTAGTGTACCGGTGTATCATGTCTAATTAGTTGCGTTTATTTACTGTCTAATTTAAAAAAATAATAATTATCATCTAGGTTTTGTAATGAGATACAAAGTAAGGCTTGTTATGTCTTATTAGTGTTCTGTAAAATAAAGTGCGACCAAAATATATGTAAGGTTAAACACATTAATGTATTAATGTGTTTATTATATGTGTATGAAATGTGCTATATAAATAAAGCTGAGTTGAGCTGAGTATTACTTTAATGTTGCAGCTGGTAAAAGTGGAGCAGATTTTTGTGACTTTATAGACTGCTGAGTAGTTTAATCTGTAATAATACATAAGAATTTTATTAGTTGATCATATGGTTAAGAACCCAGATATTAACTGTAAAAAAGGTGAAGAATATTTTCTCTATTAGACAGTATGAGACCCTTTATTATAGGCTTATTAGAGGGTGATGTGAGACACATTTTAACAGAATTGTTCTGTAAACTAAAGTATTTCCAGCTGTTAGATCCCAACTAGACTCTGTAGTCACTCACAGACAAACTATAAATGGAGAAGAAGCAGATGTGTGATTTCACTTTAGTTTACAGTACAGTTCAGTTGTTCTGTCTCCTTCTTGTTACCAGTATTACTACTTTTATTGAAGTACAAGCTGTGAATATATCTTCCACCACAGTCAGTGGGTTAGGGCCCTATTTTAGTGCAAAGCCGTTGTGCTGGTGGCGCAGGTGGATTTACTATCTTACATGGGCACAGTTGCCACATTTGGCAACGTCTGCAAGATATCAAATGAACTTGTGCCTGGACTGTGTGGCCAGGAGGTCTAAAAATGAAGGCGAAATGAAGGCGTGGCCCAGTGCGTTTGATATCTTGTGCTCGGCATACTGGAGTAAAAAACACTTGCGCCTTCGACCAGCTAAAACCTGGTCGAAGAACAAAGTCTGTGGGCGCAATCGGTCTGAATGCACAAGATTGCAACTGGTGTGTTTGGCCGAAGCACACACACACGTCTGCACAATCACAAAACACCTTCATTTATGTTCAGTATTTTCCCCTCACAGGAGTCTGGATTAGTAAAGTGTCTTCTGAACATATTTTTTATCAGCATTAAAGTGTAAATCTTGAAGTTAATAGCGTGCAGGTGTGTGTCTCGCCCTTGTTTGAGACAAATCTCAACAGACCTGCAAAGTGCTCACGAGACGGGATCACAGCTGTCAGATCATCTTTAAGAGATCAGTCACGTGGCAGCTCGAACAGCTGGAGTGTTTGTGTCTGCGTGTCTATTGGGATCCAGAAAAACAATTATGATCTATAACATACAAAATGAAGAAGACGTTATATCTGAGCATGAGACCAGTCCGACCTGGGGAGAAAACAATCTGTGTTCTTCTGTCAGACCTGATGCTGGGTGGATAACCTGTGTGTAATTAACGGGCTGAAGCTGCACCTCAATCCGGCTCAGATAGGTGTTCAGCCAGATTGAGGTGCAGCTTCATGGCCAGTCTCTCCTCTCCCCCACACCTCACTCATCCTATCGTCTCCATATATTTTGCGCTCTTACACTTTCACTTTTCGAACCTGGAGATCTGTCTCCTCTCTTTAAAAATCTTTCTCTTTCCTCCGGTAAATCCGCTGTCATGTTGCTGCCACTTGTGCTCCTGGCAGACCTTTCTGGTTGGTTTATTGCATGTTCGGCCTAAACTCACCCATGAATTAATCAGAGCACTTGGGCACAGCTGATAGGGGAATCCCACTGTGTACTGCTGGTGCAAGGGGCGGGACAGGACAGGATACCCCTGCGCCCCTTGTACAAGACGGCAAAGGTGGATTTGGACACACCTTGAATAAATTAAATCCATTGTGCATCACACTTTAGATCAGCCCACTGTGTTACTAGTTAGTTAGTCATAAACTGGTTCAGTTGTTGTTACCAGTAAACTGGTTATTCATCAGTAGACTGGTTGCTTTAAGTTTACAGGAAAGTGGTTTGTCTGACTGGTTACTCACAATCTGGTAAATTTAACTGGTTTGTGTTTAATCTACATACTTAGTTGTTCAGTAAACTGGCTACTGAGACCAGTTAGTCCTCTGCAAACCACTAACTTCACCTGGTCAGTTTTCAGTCAGCAGGTCACTTGGACTGGTTAGTGTAAACTGATAATTTTAACTGGTTATTGTTCAGCAAACTGGTTATTTAATCTGATCAGTGTTAAGTAAACCTGTAAACTGGTCAATAGCTTGTAAAATGTTATATTAAACTAGTCAGAGTTGAATAAACTGGTCTGTTAGCTGGTTATTGTTCAGGAAACTGGTTATTTAAACTGGTTAGAGCTCTTTAAACTGGCAACCTTAACTTATTATTTAGTGAACTGCTCATTTACACTGGTCAGTGTCAAGCAAACTCTTAACTTCAACTGGTGTACAAATGGTCAGCGGTCAGTATACTGGTTTTTCAGTAAATTGGTAGGTTCTTATTAAACTGACTATTTAAACTGATCAGTGAAGTGGTCTGTCAACTGGCTATTTATTTAAACTGGTCAATAAACTGGTAAATTGAACTGGTCAGTGAAGTGCTCTCACCGTGGTGCTGACGGCAAGCGGCAGCAGGATGAACGGGCTGCAGACGAGGACGACGAGACCTTTCAACCTCCAGACCTGCCGCAACATTTTCACCCGCAGAGGAAGAACCGACATGGCTGATGATGATGATGGTGGTGAAAGAGAAAAAGATGAAGAAAATGAAGATGAAGAAGATGATGAGTGAGTCTGACTGACAGAGAACAGCTGTATGGATGAGACTCCTCTCTCTCTTTACTGCTCTCACCCTGTCTGCAGCTCGTTCTCTCTCTCTCACTCTCTCTCTCTCTCTCTCTCTCTCTCTCTCTCTCTCTCTCTCTCTCCTCTCTCTCTTAACACGTTTGTGATGCATTTCACAGTCGACAAAATAAATATTAACTTAATGTGAGTTACACACACACACACACACACACACACTCACACAC
The DNA here is from genome assembly GCA_034769285.1 of Lutjanus argentimaculatus. NCBI lineage: Eukaryota > Metazoa > Chordata > Actinopteri > Lutjaniformes > Lutjanidae > Lutjanus > Lutjanus argentimaculatus. The sequence goes on along the minus strand of JAWZSL010000004.1, from coordinate 106,025 downwards.
ACACACACACACACACAACACACACACACACACACACAGATCTGCTGTCAGACGTCAGACTGAACTCACCTTTTATCTTATGCACAAATTCAACCAATCAGCTGCAGTTCAGTTTGAACTGAGGCAGAAAAACATCTGCAGTGAGATCACCATCATCATCATCATCTTCATCATCAGTGTAACAAACTGCAGCCTGAAACACTGAGTTCAACATGAAGTCTGATTTTCAAAATAAACTAACATTTTCTGTAACCTCTCGTCCGTGAGTAGATGCTTCTTTCTGAGCAGTGATACAGCTGGCAGGTGTAGTTTGGTAGAAAGAAAGTAGTTCCTACATGAACCTGCTCACATTAAAGTCTGTGGATTATTTTGAGTAACCGTGTCATGATTTCTGGAAACAGATGCTACTGTTGAGTTTTTCAAATTTATTTTTTGGCTGTTTGAGCACCACAAAGCAAGTGACATCTACAACCCCAATTCCAAAAAAAGTGAGATGTTGCGTAAAATGTAAATAAAAACAGAATGCAATGATTTGCACAAACATTTAATGTTCAAACTGATAAACTTTATAGTTTGTTGTAAATATCCAGTCATTGTGTTGTGGCAGCAGTATGTTTCCCACTGTGATACATCAGCTGTTCTTTTAACACTCAGTCAGTGTTTGTGAACTGAGACACTAATTGTTGAAGTTTTAAAGTGAAATTCTTTCTCATTCTTGGTTGATATACAACTTCAGCTGCTCAACAGTCCGGGGTCTCAAAATATACTCAATTACAAGTAAAAGTAGTGGTGTTAGAAAACTACTTAAGTAAAAGTACAAAATATTCTTCTCAGAAACTACTCAGAGTATTAGTTACTTTATGACTCACGCTATCAAAGAAAGTTCTTCTCTTTTTCTTCTTCTTTCTGACAGTTGATGTTTGATGCATCATCAAAGCAGCGTTCAGTCACAGAGGTTTCTGTTTCTTCAGTCCAAAGTGAAACTTCACTAAGCCCCGCCCTCCTTAGTTACTGTTGCTACGCCTGCCAAGCTATCCAATCTTGCACTGCATTTATGCAGTTTACAGTGATGACGGTGGCAGATTTAAAATCGAATTTGGAAGTAAGTGTTGAAACACGAGGTCTGTGATTCCTCAGAGACATAAACAAAAACAGATTCTCATTTTTAGCTGATTCTGTCGGCTAAAATAAAGACTCATAAGCAGATTTTAGCTAATGCTAACTCGACTTGAGTCGGCTGAAAAGTCTCCAGCTGACATTTTAATGATAGCCTATAATGTTAATGCTAACAGACTGAGGCTAAAGCTAGCTTACATCTCAGCAAACAGTGGTCGGATGGTGAAATACAGCAGGTATATCTACATGATAGATGACAGACACTCATTAACGTGGGAAAAGGAAGCAGTGGGATCTAACAAGTTTGGCAGAAGGTAAAGTTAAAGCTACCATGAGTTAGCCTGACCTGGTAAGTGAACACAATACTGCTCCCGCTGCTCCGATTCCTCAGCCCATCTCATGCTCCATTGTCCCCTCACTCGAGAACAAGACCCCGAGATACTTGAACTCCCTCACTTGGGGTAAGGACTCATTCCCTACTACCAGACAATCCACCGATTTCCTGCTGAGAACCACGGCCTCAGACTTAGAGGTGCTGATCTTCATCCCAGCTGCTGGTCCAACAAGGGAGGTGACAAACAAATGATGCCATCAGAACCACATCATCTGCAAAAAGCAGCTTTGCAATCCTCAGCCCACCGAACTGCACGCCCTCCCTTCCATGACTACGCCTCGATACCCTGTCCATGAATGTCACAAACAGCCTGCTTCAGATAGCTTCAGATTCAGTTGCCAAAAAAAGTACCTTGTGCTTCAGTATCAGATGCCGAGGAGCAGTTACAAGTTGTCATATGTGGTGAGTTTGGATGAGAACATGCTGCCAAACATGTGTCTGCTGCAGCATTTTGGGCTGTTTTTTGTCCATATGTTCTGGTTTTCATTGGCCCATTTGTGATCAGGTTCCTGATTGGCTATAAAAATGCAGATGAAAGATTTGAATATTAATTCAGATTGTACTGAAATATGATTTTAAAAGTAACTAGATTGTTGTAGATTAAAATCATCTTGTAAATCATACTTAAGTACGTGTAAAAGTACAGAATTAAAAATATTCTCAAAAAAGTGCAAGTATCCCCCCATAAAACTACTTAATTACAGAGTATTTGTAATTAGTTCCTTCCATTTTCAATGGGAGACAGGTCTGGACTGCAGGCAGGTCAGTCTAGTACCTGAACTCTTTTACTATGAAGCCACGCTGTTGGAACACATGCACAGTTACCCTTGATGCCCTGGGCACTATTATCCTGCACACTTTTATCCTGCCTCCAGTGTTCTCTCTTTTATGATCGTGTTTCCTCCTTCCTGTTAATTGATTTTTTTTTATGCCTAAGAGGATTTAAAACATTTAGGAAAAAGATGACGTTGTCATAATTCATGTATGAAAGGGTCAATTTATTCTGCTCATGTTTTTTGATGAAAATAATAATAATTAAATGAAAATGTGGAGAAAGAGACACACAGGAAACTCACCGTCCTGTCAGAGTTTATTATCTTCACAGCAAAAAGCAGTTTAATCTTTGATGATCTCTTCTGTGACTCTGACAGTAAAAATCAGTAAATGATTTCTTCAGTTCTTGTCAGTGCTCTGTGTAGAAGTTTGAATGTTTAAACTGATAAAATGACAAGTTCTGTTGAGACTTCAGTTTATCCTCTGCTGCCACCCAGTGGACACATGTGGACGTGCATTTCATTTAATTCATTCATTCATTTTCTGTAACCGCTTATCCGTGAGGGTCGCGGGTGGCTGGAGCCTATCCCAGCTGACATTGGGCGAGAGGCGGGGTACACCCTGGACAAGCCGCCAGTTCATCGCAGGGCCGACACATAGAGACAAACAACCACTCACTCTCACATTCACACCTACGGGCAATTTAGAGTCACCAATTAACCTGCTGCATGTCTTTGGACTGTGGGAGGAAGCCGGAGTACCCGGAGAGAACCCACGCGGGCACGAGGAGAACATGCAAACTCCACACAGAAAGGCCCTGCCGGGGATTCGAACCCAGGACCTTCTTGCTGTGCGGCGGCAGCGCTAACCACTGCGCCATCGTGCCGCCCGTGCATTTCATTTAAGTTCTTTATTTAGAAGGATGGCTCACATTAACCCTCAACCCTGATCAATGGATTTAGATTTTTTAATCATTTTGGTTGTGTTAATGCATATGAAGGACATTTAGGGCCAGGTTTTGTATTATTATTATTATTTTATTTTATTTTTTCTTTGTATTTTTTGTATTTCAACCTCAGCTCCTATAATAAATCTATAATACACCGTGTGAATCAGAATACTCCACAGTTTACACCCAGAGGACATTTCTGTCCCATTGGCTACCAGCAAAAGTTCAAGTTTTGATTCCACTGCCATTAGAGCAAAAACATCTTTGCTGTAATTATAGTTGTTTTTGTTTTTTGTTTGTTTGTTTTTTTCACCAGATGGCATCACTTTAACACTTTTGTGTCAGGTTTCAGTGACACACTCTGTCTCCGGTTTCTGTTCTCCTGTAAAAACACTGTAGACCAGGTGTTTATGAGCAGCCAAATCCTTATGAAGCATCAAGAACATGGAAAATAATTCATTCTTTCATGGAAAATGAAAGTCATGATCAGGACTGAAGCTGGTTAAAAGATTGAACCAAAAAAAAAAAAAAGTAGGAAATAATTAATTATATTAATGCATAATATTTTTATGGCAGTTTTAGGAAGGGGACATTTTCAAACAAACAAACAAACAAACAAACAAATGAATCCTGAAAACAGGCAGATACGGGGGGGACTTGTCACCAGCGTTACTTTAAAAATGTATTCTGATACAGTTACTAATTACTTGCTAAAATGTAGTTAGTGACATGATCCAAGTATCACAATGAGATAAAAAGTCAAAGCTGAGATAAAAAAAAATTGAATTTTTCATCAACAGTAGAATTTATCATATAAAGATTTAAACGGAAATCATTTAAGAGCTGGTCAGACAGTATTATCATTCTCTTACAGTCAAAACAGGGACATCTGGTGGTTAATCTGTGGTATTGAATTTGTGTGGAAAGACTAATGAAAGGCCACATGAGTTAATATAAACAGTATGTGAACTAAAGGGGAGATTGTGTGTCTGTACGAGACACAGAGGGGTATCAGAAGATGCTGGTATTGATGACCTGAGACTGACAATGTTTTTGTTTGTGTGTGTGTGCGTGTGTGTGTGTGCAGCTGGCAGATGTGTCTGTTATTACTGGAAGTCAGGTATCAGAGTGTGTGGGAGGAGCTGGATGGGTTTTCTTGTATTAACACACCCCTCACTTTGACTCGAACCTTTAACCTGGACACACTCTGAATTACACCACCAGGCCAAAAGTATGTGGACGGCTCAACTTCCAGACACATGTGTCCAAACAGCCTCCTCTCCTCTGGGTTCGAACTTTCCACCAGATGTTGGAAGCTGAAGAAAAGACTTCGCCCAAACTCTTGTCATAAAGTTGGACGAACAGGATTTTATAAAATATTACTGTATGATCATCTGGTGAAAAGCTTTCCAAGCAACTGAACTTCCAAGAGTTCAGTCCAGCAGTCTGAGACTCTGAACTCTGAGCTGTTTCAAATGTGTTCAGTTCAGCTCAGTCTTTATGGTCGGCAGCGTGGCACAAACAGGGACATCACTCCCTGCATAAACAGACTGTTGAATCACCCTGATGGTGACATATACCGTATAATATGGAGACTGAGGTATTTAGAAACAAACCTCCAGATTTCAGACCGACATGATTCACAGAGAGACTCAGAGACTGTTGAGGTTCTGTGGTGACAAACCAGGAGAATCAGATCAGGTGAAGTGAGGCAAAGAAGGACCTGTTTGTTACAGAGCTGCATTGTGTGGGCGTTCAGCTGGAACCAGGCGGTCAGAACAAGATAAATACACGCCCACTCTCTCTGCTGAATGTATGTGTGGAGCGCCACAAAGGCCCAAAGGACGATTCACTGACAAAACACTTTGAGACTGAGAGTCAATCTTCAGTTGTTTAGTTTAGTTTAGTTTATCTTAGTTGTCAGGTTTCATTTTAGATTTGTTTATTTTCAGCTTAGACGTGTGACAACCAGTAAACTGAGGTGGCAAAAGTCCACACATTCATTACTCAAGTAGAAGAACAGATACGTGTGTGAAAACAGTAAAATTACTGATTCAACTTGTTTACTGCAGTAAAAGTGAAGAAGTTCAGGCTCTGAAATGTCCTCAGAGTATAAAAGTAAAAAGTCGTCCTCTGAAGGACGTCTGACTGTTTCTGTTCAAAGCTGAAAGTGAACCTCAGCTTCTCTCCACCACAGTCTCTGTCTCTGTCCTTTACCACGTTCCTGTTATGTCTTTTATTTTGTTTTTGTCTTGTTGCATCATTTCCATATTATTATGTCTTGTTACATCATTTTTGTTACCTTACATATTCTCACAATTTTCATCTTGTAATGTCTTTCATGTCATTTTTCATCTTGTTACATGTGGTATGACTTTTTGGTCTTGTTTTGTATTGTTACATTGTTTTCACTTCATTACATCATCTCATCATGATCCAGAACACGGCGGCACATCAGGTTTTCAATCAGCCCAAAACCGCACATGTTCAGATCGCTCCACTGGCTCCCACTCGCTGCCTGCAGCAAATTCAAAACCCTGACAGTCTAAACTAAACTAAAACTGCTCCCACCTCCCTGAACTCCTTCATCCAGGTCTACGCTCCCTCCCGCTCACTGCGCTCTGCCAATGAAAGATGTCTGATTCAACCATCACACAAGAGGCCAAAGCCACTAGCTGGACTCCGGTCTGTGGTTCCCCAGTGGTGGAACGAGCCACCAAACCATGTCCCTCTCAGTCTTTAAGAGAAGACTGAAGACCAGCTCTTCACTAGACACCTTTGCACTTGACTGACTGCACAAGATATATAAATTTAAAAAAAACCAAACAAATCCAAATCCAATGCATCTTATGCACTTTGCCATCGGCACTGCCTGGGGACACCTCATGGTGAACAACCTGCGGCTGGATGTAGGCCTGCAGTTAGATCCTGACCAGTTTGTATCTAAACACCAGAGAGACACTGATGATGCAGCCAACAGCATGTTGTACCTCATGACTGAACACCTGGAGAACCCTGAGGCCTGTGCTAGACTGCTGCTGGCCGGCTGCTGGCTGTTCACTTCACTTCAGCCTTTAATCCCCTTCAGCAGGTAGATGTTCATCCCTTCATCACCAAGTGGCTCCATCAGCACCGGTGCAAATTTGCAAAAAAAAAAGTTGCTTTGACTGGAAAAAATTGTAAGGTTGTGCAGAATTCATTGGTTGAATTTGTGATAACTGCTGCCATCACAACTTCCTGGAGGGACTGAATAATGAAAGCACATGCAGCACTGTTAACAACTACATGATAACATTCTCAGATACTGCAGCCATTCAGTGTCTCATGTCTAATACATCAGACACAACTTCATTCAAACAGAAGATTCAAAACTTTGTCCAGTGGTATAACAAACACTTCCTCATTTTCATTGTCAAGAAAACACAAGAAATTGTATTTGACACTCATCAGTGTTAATCTACAACCAGAATATTGCTCAGGTCGACTCCTACAGATACCTGGGAATACAGACTGACAATAACTGGCATCTCAGCCGGGTTTGGTAACCTGACTGTGTTAGCCGAATGATCTGGGCCTTCAGCCGGACAAAGAGCAGTGAAGATGATGGGAGTCAGGCAGCACCGGACTCCAGAATATCTTTGAGGAAACAATCATCAGACAGGCCCAGAAAAATAAGAAAATAATAATAATAAGAAAATAATTTCAGACCCCACACGTCCTTCACTCTGAGTAGCAGCTCCTCCCCTCTGGCAGACGTCTCACCGTTTGACTCCACCAAGCTTGGCACGTCTGTGCCACGGTTCTGATCCGTCCTTCACACAGCTGCAAGTCCCACCAGCAGCGTTTCAGAAGCATTTGAGCAGCAAAGCATTCTGCCCGCTTGATCATGTTTACTTGCTCAGATTTTGTTGATTAGGTCCTCTTTCTTTCTTTCTCTTTCTTTGCTCTTTGTGCTTCTACCATGGATAAGCAGCCTATGTGGTTAAATAGTTTCTTTTCTGTCTGTCTTTGTGATCATGAGTCTGCACAGGGTCTTTTATTTTGAAAATTAACTGGATTCTCCCTGCCTTTTCTATGTCTGACTTCCTGCCCGTTCGATCTGCTCTGTGCTAACTGACGCTTCTGGGACGCGTCGAGGAGCTGCTGGTGGAATCACAAACATTGTGTAGAATCGCTGTGATCGACTCCAGCTGTAACGTAACGCAGCCGCGCCTGATGGAATTTAGCCGTTAGAGTCCGCAAGTGCTCAACCGTTTCAGCTCTCAGTGTTTTATGTTTGTTGTTAGGTTTATTAGTTTATTAGTTTGACTTTAAAATGGCTTCTAGAAATATAAAAACTCCATGGATCAAAAATTTATAATAGAGAGTCATCACTGAGCTTGTTTGCAGTTCGAGGTGTCCTGTCAACAGTTTTCTACACGTCTCTTTTATAATAGTGGCCTGTGAGGGAAAATACTTGTTTTTGCTGCCACTTTGTGGCCACTGGGAAAAATTGGTGGCAATGCCCTGTCTAATTCTATTATAAATCTATGACCGGGTTTATCTCCTCAGAATTGTTGCCTAAGTTCAGTTTTTGACATGTGGGAGAGAAAATAAATAGAAGCTGTTGCTGCTGCTCATCGCACCATGTTTCCACGTCCTGTTTATCATTTTCTTTTTAAACATAACAAAGTTACAGACGTGGTGCTGAGATTAAGACCCAAACTATAACTATAACACAATTATAACTATTATCTTGATTAATGCCTTATTATGAATGTGATATTGTGTTTATAAATCTAATCAACAACTCTGATTCTGTACTTTATATTTCTGAGCCTATATAGAGTTCAACTTTTTGAACAGCTCCTGAATTTTCCCCAGGAAATCCTTACATAAAAAGTTTTAATCCTGGTACCAAGTCATCCAGCTACAAGATGTGACCATAAAACAAAACTTTTTTGTAAAATGGCAAAAAAGGCAAAGATGCACATGCATAATTATTTTAAGAGTGAAGAAACTACCCATCCCACAGTCCACTGCGGATGATGCTGCTTGTGGTAGAGTAAGTGACTGAGGCTTGACAGGTCCTTTAAGGACAGGGACTCCGGTCAGAGAGTAGGATACAGAGAGTTCAGTCCAAATAAACTTCAGTGACCACTGGTTGGACAATTACAGGTCAGGGATGAGCATGTTTAGGAGAGTATGTAGGTACGGAGGTGTGTGTGTGGTTCTAAAGAAAACAGAAGAAATTAAATTACAGTATTAGTCGTCATAGATGCATTTGCAACATGCTAACAATATATTAATATTTGTCTGGAATAATTAAATAAAACAGACTGTCTGAATTACACTTAAACAATCTGGTTCAAACATGACAGAAATGTGTTTTATTTATTTGTTAAAGTCACTGGAAATACACAAAATCTCAGTTACTGGCCAGAATGAACAGTTCAGAGCCTCTTGTGGCAAAAAAAGCACAGGATGTAAATAAATTATAAAAATACAAGGCCAGCAGGCTGTATTAGCAAGGAATAATGTCCACATGTTCTGGACCACAACGAGGTCATCTTGTCTTGTATGGATCACAAACAGGAAGCACTCAGACGTACGATTTCCTGACCAACAAGAAACCAGATAATATTTATATTAACGTGAATTAGTCCAACATTAGCTACGATGGAGTTTGACTCACGTTTGTGCATGAACGCACACAGCTGGTATCCACTACTGCTCACCCATGAACCGTACGCAGAATGAACGCATCTTACATTCAGGAAGTTATGACATCATCAACAACCTTAAAGCGCGCTGGGATCAAACGCAGAAAAAACTCACAGTCCTAAATGGGCCAGTGGAATTTCCTGTTCATGGGGGGGCGGTGAACATTCCCATGGTAACAGAGAGCTCTGCCAGTCATAGACCTCGTTGTTACACTTTAGGATTTTGGGTAGTGTAGTGCTTTTCCATGATGGTGGAAATAAAACGTGTTTTTCTGAAAACAAGGTTGATGCACAGACTTGTGTCGTCTACAGGAACCTTTACTACTGTTTTATGTCCTGAATATGAAGAGGATGATGTTCACCTCTGGAGCCTCACGGCTGAGCTCTTTGCATGTGTCATGTACACAGAGGGTGACCTGCAAAAACATTGTGTAACAGGTAAAAAATATTTAAATTCACAAGTGCAGGCAAAAGTACAAAAATGTAATAACTGCAGGTGGGCAGCAGGCGAGAATAATAATATAAACACAATACAATAATATGCTTTACTTCATATTATGTCAATAATATGTCATATTTAGTTTTACAGGATGAAAAAAATCATAATTTTTAATATAAAAATACAAAGAAATGTAATTTTTGGGGCATATATTGTAAAATAGGTGCTCTGTCTGACTGGGGATTTGACCTAAAAAGGTTAAAGAAGCCTTTTTCATTTCTTCTGGACTTAAAGTGAAATATTTTGGAGTAAATAACCAGGCTACAGACAGTTTACTGTGTCATCCTCCAAGATGGATTCACAGACAAACACTGAGATTACTGGAACAAAGTCTGAACAACAGTCAGTCTCTTTATTTTTACATTCTGTTGTGACCACAGAAACAGTCATGATCAGTCCAGGGTTGATTATTAACCAGCCAATAGGGGGGCAGCAGTTGTTGAGTCCAGCCACTACGCTGTCCAGCCTGGAGAAGGTTGATCTGTCTTTACTCTTATTTTATTCACCTCATCTTTTAACCCCTCTGGTTTCTCTTCTTCTGCCTCCACAGCACACACAGGACAGGTGAGTTCAGACCATCGTCCGTTTCATGGAAACCTTTTTTTTTTTTTTTTTGCTGCCTCTGTTCTGAAATCTTCAGTTCAGAGCTTCTAAAATAATCTGTAGTTCACACACATGTAATGAGTGTTAATGAGGGAGCGGTTTGAATTGCAGTCAGATAGAGACAATGTAATGCCATAATTCCACACGTACAGATTGTGTATGTGCGCGTATATGATCACGTATTCGGTGTTTGTAGGTTCTTACAGTTCATGTAGTTCAGTGTGTTCTGTGTTGTGTATTCAGTGTTTCGCAGCTCAGCCAAAAAAAGGTTCTGAAACAGTAACCTTTAGTCTGCTGGTAAACACAGCAGCTGCATCTGAAACCTCAAGTGACTCTAATCCTACTGATCAGTTAGACGATGGATACGTTGATAGATAATGAAAAACTATAATTTACATTTCAGTTGACCAGCTCTCAGCTGTGTGATGTAGCTCTATGTACCTCAGTGTTTGTCTCCTGATCAAACACTAAAATATCTTGGCAACAACTGGACAGATTATCATGAAATTTAGTAGAGACACTCTCGGTCCCAAGAGGTCAGATCCTAGAAACTAATCCCTGGATTTTTCCTCTACTAGCACCAACAGTCAGAATGTAATACCACTGTACCACCAGTTTTTTTCAATTGTTTTAAACTTTGAGATTAATACTAACCTACCGTGCTAACATATATGCTAATATTAGCATGCTAGGATGTTTCTCAAGTACATGTTTAGTATAGTGTTGTGTTACTTTTTACACCTGAAAGTCCAAACCATGGTTCATGCTTTTGCTACATTGGATACATTTGATCCAGTTATTTTTGGTTTCACAATGCAATTGAACCTTTGCTAAGCCCCGCCTTCAAACAGCAACTGTCCAATCATAGGTGAGCAACTGCAACTAGTGCTGTCAAGTATTTCTCTCCATATTGAAAGTGTGCAGGAGGTCTGGCTGGTCTGGCTTGGTGACCCGTCTCAAGGTCCACTTCACTAATCGAGTCCCTGTGCTTCCTTTTCCCTCTCTATTTCATCCTCCTGGAAAATAACTGAAATAACTGTTGGAATTGAGGTTTTTCCATTTGAATAAAGTTGTTGGACCAGATGTTGTTTTGTTGCATTGTTTTTTCCATGTTCTGGTTCTGATGATCCCCTGACAGAATGTCTTGTAATTGGTCTGAAAGTCGAGCCTGGTACCACACTGAATTGTCAACTGGTTACACTTCATTTCCCATATTTCATTCTGATGTTGTCTCCACTCTAAACGATTTCTCTAGGGAAAACCAGAGACCAGCATCATTTTTAGTTGATGCTGGTGCGTTGCCATGACAGCATACTTTATTTTTGTCCCCACAGTCTGTGGATTGAGAGTGAGAGTGTGATAGCTGGTGTGTAGATCAGCTGTGTGTTGTGTTTGTCCCTGTAATGTTACTACATGTTACTCTTCATGAACTCACAGACTGTGAGAAGCTAGTCTGACTCACTGGCTGCACACTGCAGGTATAAGTCCTGCCACTGGTCGCTTGCTTCAAGCAGCATTGCAGCGTCTGCTATCTACGTTTCCAAAGTCCCTGTGAAGAAACACCCTCTGAGCTGCAACATACACGCTGAAAATGGCAAATTAGCATCTGGGACGCTAATGGTACGAATGTGAACAAGCTAACAGCTGTTAGCTTTTCTTCTGATTTAGTCAGTTTAATACCAGAGCTCGCCTCCTGACATGCAAATGTTCCATCAAAACAAGTTCCCCCTCGACACTATTTTGCAGCAGTGCCATTGCTGCATCCTGGGCTTAGCTCTGCCCCAAGAGATTTGTGATTGGTTTAAAGAAAAGCAAACAAGGCAGGGTGTTTTTCCTTCTATAGCAGAATGTGCATGTGTGGAGCCGGACCTGTCTCCAGCACTGAAGTCTGTAGAGAGAGGGTCTGGCTATGTGAGACTAGTAAGAAGCTAACTAGCTAGCAGCTATGAGTTAGGCTAATGACAGGAAATCAGAGGTTTCCCAAATATGCTTTGTAGCTGCGGAGCTATCTCATCTGTAGTACACCCCTCTGGAAACCACAGGTAGAGAAACAAATGTGATGAGCTGATCGAAGGTGCCAGGCCAGTTAGCGAATGGTCACGCAGCTGTATTAGTGTGTTACATATGTCCTGACCAAACTGGAAGTATGTCTGGGAGGACTTCTGCAACCATAGAGACGGACCGGAGAGATCCCACTGGTGCCACCAATGTAGCATCCAATGGGGTATCAACTTGAAATACACTCTTCATGTACAAAAATTCAGGAACTTGTACTGCTGGAGCACCAAGAACAACACCTCTGTTTATTTCTTCACACACACATAACAGAACAACAACAACATGTCCCAATGATGTCATCAAACTGCGACTGCTCTCGCCAAGCATTATCAACTACTGCTTAATCTGATGCTTACAGTTACATTATGGTCATCATGATTTCAGGTGGTCATCAGTTCCTGAAAAGATTTGTCTTCTACATGTTATAATTTGAGTATAAAAATCTGAGATGCATCACCTCATTTTGCTCTTTGGTTCCTGATCCCTGAAGAAAAATCTCCATTTCAAGCCATGTAGTGGACATAAGAGATTAATCTCATCAGCATCATTAGATAAAAACATATAATGTGTGTCATGGTGATTATCTGTAGTGATTTTGATGATGTCTCCGTGTTTTTCAGGCTGGTTGTTTGGACATGAAGCTGTGTCTTCTTCTTTTCTTGCTTTGTCTCTGCTCTCTGGGACTGACTGTAAGAACCACGTACTTCTTTAAGTCCTAAACAGAAATTGTTTATCAGCTGATTATTTGACTTGATGTAACTGTATGAACCCTGTCTGTCCTCCTGTCTTCAGGAGGAGCCCACTCCAGGAACTCCTGATGTCTCTGGTCCTGTCATTGAAGAGGAGGAGACAGAGGAGGAGGTCCACAGCTGTGGAGGAAGGCAGCTGTTTAACCTTGAGGAACACAGATTGATAGGGGGTGCCATAGAGCGACTAGGTTTACAGCTCCTGGAAAATCTTCCCATTGGTCCACAGCAGCCGAATGTCGTCTTATCACCTCTGAGCCTGGCCTTGGCCCTCGCTCAGCTCACCTTAGGTCAGTCTGAGTCTCATTTTGTTTTGTTTTTTTCCACAAGAACCAAGAGATCAATATTTAGCAGAACAGAAAGATTGTTCATGAATCACAAGCTGCTACTTCATTCAATCAAGTCAGCAGCTGTCATTTCTGATTCCAAATGAGTCTGAGACACACTTTGTGAATAAAGGCCTAACGTTTTATCAATCACCGACCATGGATCAAAATTTCTTCTTGTTAATTCATTCATCTATACCAAGTGCCGTGCTTTCAGATTAATGCTTTGATTGCATGTTCAAACACCCGAGGCAAGTCTAAGGGCGAGTTCACACCTAAAGGTCTGTTTCTTGAATCAAACCAATACCTGGTCTGGTTTGTGTTTACAAAGGCAAAACCCAAACAGTCCAGAAAGTGTAAACACAAGTCACGTGGTGTAAATGTTGAACAAATGGCCCAGTTTCCACCTGGATGTTGTTCATCATGGAGCAACATTAGGTTCAAATTGGTGCTGATCTGGATCATATCAGCAGACTTCAAAGGATCACACATGTGACTGTCTCATGAGATCACAGGTATTAAATAATTTAACAGGAAAACATCTTGTAACCAATGAAATGACACATATGGTGGTATGCTTCTGTGATTGGTTCGAATTGTGTTTACATTAGAAATGAAATCAACAGTCTGAGACCGCCCCTTTGAGGTGAACCAGAGATCCAAACCAGAGTACAAGTACAGCTTCACACCAACTCAAACAAACCACACCAGAGGGGCGTGTTGCTGTGAACCAGCTGTGAGGCTGATTTCACACCTCTTCTGGTCCAGACTTTCAGACTTTCTAATTTGATCTGATCCAGAAATTACAGATGTAAAACCAGACTTTCAGACCAGTCACAGGAAGTTCTGACAGGCTATTGTCAGAACCAAAAAAATGGAAAAAAAGAACAACATCGATAACAAAATGAGCCGCAGTTGCACAAGAGGCGACGAGGAGACAAAATGTTTAATTGACATTTGGTCTGATGACATAAAGAGTCAGTTGGAAAAAACTCACAAAAATTCTGACAGAGGATGACAGAGAGACCCTTCACTAAGCCCTCCTTAGTTACTGTTGCTACAGCTGCCAAACTTTCCATTCTTGCACTGCATTTATGAAGTTTGCAGTGATAACGGTGGCAGATTTAACATTGAAACTGGGAGTGATTGTTGAAACATGAGGTCTGTGATTCTTTAGAGACGTAAACAAAAGCAATTCTCATTTCTAGCTGACGACGGTGGATTTTGTCACTAAAATAATGACTCATAAGCAGGTTTCATACGTGTATCTGGCTGATGTAAGCTAATGCTAATGCTAACTCAACTTGAGTCAGCTGAGAAGTCTCCAGCTGATGTTTTAATGTTTCCACCTGACACGTTTTAAAACAAGAACCCTGTGAAAGTGTTCAATTAGTGCAGCGGACCTTGAGACGGGTCACCCAGCCAGACCAGCTGGACCACGATCGCTACAGGAAGAGAGCCGGGATAAGAGCTAAGCTAACTTGTCTTAGACCTGAGACAGCGAGCCAAAGAGAGATGCATCATCATCAACCCACTTTGATTCTGCATCAGCCCACATCCTCCTCCTCAAACCCCCACAGAATAAATGCGGATGCAGTGGATCTAACAAGTTTGTCTGGAGGTAAAGTTAAAGCTAGCATTAGTTAGCCAGACATGCTAACATTCACAGCTTATGTTAGAGCAGATGAAGACAGAGTTTAATCCATTCACCACGTGTGCTCTTGTGTTTCACGTTTTTGAGAGACGACAAAAAAAAAAAACGCCACCGTCCAGACTCATGAAACACAGAGTATCTCTCTTCTCTGAACCTCCTGCACACCTTCAACATGGAGAGAAATGGAAAGATTGACAGCCCTTGTTAAGGTTGCTAACCTATGCTTGGACAGTTGCTGTTTGGAGGCAGGACTTAGCAAAGGGTCAATTGCACCTGGGTTCAGACTACATATTTATATTTTTGTCTGGTGTCATATTAGAAAACCTTTATACCAGCTCTGACTCAAGACATGTCAGCACACGTAAAGTCAGTTGAAGGGGCTCATCATATTGTGTAGGTCGTTCTACTAACTGTTCCACAGAAACAATTTGGTCAGATTGATTTTTTGTGTCTTAGGTGCTCGCAATGAGACAGAGAGACTGCTGCTGCAGAGCCTCCATGCCCACAATCTGTCGTGTTACCATCATGTACTGGGAGGACTTCTACCTCATTTCAGAAACACATCGTTGGAGGTGGCAACGCGCATGTACCTGAGACCAGGTGTGTGGTGATGATAAGTGTTGAACTGGTGATGGTTTAAAGAAGTTTGTCTGAGATTCATCTGCTCCATTTCCCCTCCTTTCTTTTATCTCTCAGGATTTGAGGTGAAGTTGTCTTTTGTTGAGGACTCTCTGGCCAGGTATCAACTACATCAGGCTGCATACACATACACTGGTTGAATGATTTTCATTAAAAGGCTCAGTTTTGAACATCCTGCCAACATTTGAGCTCAGACTGAACTGGTTGATTCAGTGAGTCATGTTTAGCATGACTCCATGAATGATAAACAGTCTTTACTCAAACAAAAGGTTGGCAACTAGAGATCAGCAAAGGCAGAAGCATGCAGGCTAAAGCTTAAGGGCAGGAAACTGATCAAACACGCAGAGAACATTAAAGTTTGGTAAGCAAAGACAAACGTGCAAGTGAAGAGCACTGAATGAGAGCTACTTATACTGGGGAGATAATGGGTAAATGGGGACCAGCTGTGGGGATGAGGTGGTCATGTGATGGCTCCCATAGTGACGACTGCTGGTCATGTGGAGAAAGGCATGATCTGAAAAGATAGGAAATGGCTTAAATTACTGAGGCTGGAGATTTGAGGGGAAAGTAGTAGGGGGTGTACATCAACAGTCAAGAATAAGAGAATCTACCACACGCTTTAAGGTAATGGCAGCAAGTAAACTCTTGTATTTCTTAAATGTATACCAAGTGATAGATTCTTTCATTTTTTGCTGTCTAAAATGTTAAAGTACCATGCTTGCTGTGGAAGTAAAAAGAATATGTTTTTCCTTCCTCTTCAGGTACCAGTCACAGCCCGTCCCTCTGGTGTCTGTGGAGGAGGTCAACCAGTGGGTGGAGAACGCCACCAACGGTCACATCCCAAACTTCCTGGAAAGTATTCCACATGACGTGGTGCTCATGCTCATGAACGCTGTGTACTTCAAAGGTGAACCATTCCACCCAAGATCTCTCAGTACAGGGATTTAAGTGCATAAATCAAATCAGATGTTTCAGCAGTAATGTTAGTGCCCAGAATTCAAAAGAGGCACAATGGGTCAGTTATTTTGAATTAAATCTGAATTGTCCACCCGCTTAGTGGATCAGCTGGCGTTATCTCTGTATTGGAGAATACAAAGATAAGCCAGCTGTGGCTGGCTGTGGATCAGAAGGTAGAGTAGGTCATCTATTGATCACATCCCCACCTCCTCCTGTCCTCCTGTCCTCCTGTCCACTGGCTCTTGCCCAAGGACACTTAGGAAGAGGTGGGTCCAAGTCATTGTTTTGCAAGTCTTAAGTCTCTGTATTCTACTTCTAATTCAAGTCCCAGGCCAAGTCTCAAGTCCTAAACTTTGACTTTTGAGTCCCAAACAAGTCATAATGCACTTTTAACCCAGTGCAATTCCATTTTGATAACAGACCCTCGACTTAATGTTCTTTGTGCAACTTAAAATGTTGAATGAACTTGAATGTTGCATCTCAGTCTGTAATTTTTTACCAGTGCGTTTCACATACTTTTACATACATTTTGTTTTCATTGACCACTGCATAGTTAGGGAATTTTCTGTCATGTTTTTTTTACTAACATGCGCTCCATAACGTAACGTTAGTTTGTCATGGTTCTCTGCTGTCGGATTATTTCAAACAAAGTGGATCTGGTGAATTAAATGTTGACTTGCTCAGAATGAAAAGCGTTAATGTTGTTGATTCAGGAAATGAAGGGAAATAATTTAATTCCTTGATTACCACTTTTTTTTATGATAGATGTTATAATCTTTGGGCTTTTGGGAAATGTCAAGTATTTTCAAGTCAAAAGGCTGAAGTTGAGTCTAAAGTAATCAAATTTGCGGCTCGAGTCTGGCCTCTTGATCTTGTGATCTTTCTTGCTTTCTCCACTGTCCTTTGGTCAAAGAGCTGCTGGAGGGTTGAGCACTGCTCCCTGCACCCCAAGGTGTTAAACCTCCACAGTTTGGCCTTGATGGTTTCTAAGAACCCCCATACAAAGCCAGATAAGAAAAGGTCTACTGCTCGCACTTTTTTGTATGTTGTTGTTGAAGGTCAGCCTGCTGTCGATGGTGGTCTTGAGGTACTTGTGGCTGCAGACCCTCTCCAATCATCTGTGGGACAGAGTCAGCCTTACCCCAGAAGTCTTTAAAGAACTTCTTTGTCTTCTTCACATTTATGTGGAGAAAGTGCTCCTTGCACCGCTAGTACAGCTTCTGCAATATTTCCTCAAAATGGGCAAACTTCACAGCCATCCTCACGCTGTCTGAGCGAAAACAAGACTGGGGAAATTATTGTCCCTGTGGATGTGAGCATGACAAGCAAAGTTGAGCTATTGATCCTGACAAGCTGCTTCCTTTTGAGAAGAAAATTCAGTACCCAGAGGATCATGTGGGGATCCAACGGGAGCTCTGGCAGTTTGGTGCAAAGGACAGGGTGCTGTTGAAGGCCAAGGGGAAATGCACAAACTGTGGTATGCGCTTAAACATTATGCTATTGGGGCAGTCCAACACTTTATTATTGTGGCTGCAAATTGCTTCATTGCACGTTGGAGATTATGGACCCATGCAAAACTGTCAACATCATCATCAGCAAATGTACATACCTGCCACCCAATATCACCAGACCAGACCCAATTCAGACCAGGGCAGCTCCTAGATATCGTGTCCATGATTATCACTGCCTATGATGAAGTGCTACTTTAATTCTAAAAATGCAGTCAGATTCAGGTGGTTCATGAGTTCAGGTTGTCAAAAACAGACTTTTCTAATCTTGCTAATGATTCCTTCTTGCTCCCCCTCTCTGTTTTGCAGGTGAATGGCAGACACGATTTGACCCCCAAGGCACCTCTAAGGGAGTCTTCTACCTGGACAACCAGAACTCTGTCTCGGTGGACATGATGAAGTCTGCCCAGTACCCTCTCCGCCTGCTGGACGATCCAGAACTGGAAGCACAGGTAACACTTGGCATGGGTACACCTGTGGTGGCGCTGTTGATACTGCCCATCATCACAGGTGGAGCAAAGACCTCTCTCAGGTTTTTTAGACATCAACGCATGATACTGTTTTTTTCCAAAGTAGTTTGCTTGCATTAGAAAACGTGAGTAGCCTGAATCCCTTTCTGCCATTTATTGGGTGACCAGATGTCCCAGTTAAATCAGGACAGTCTGGATTTCCAGCCCTGGGGTCCTAACAGGAATGTTCCTTACAGTGTCTACTGCAGTGATTGTACCAGAGACTGATTTAGATTTTGTTCAATATTGTGGAAAATTAAAAGCGATATTTTTCAAATTTGTGGATGTGGCAGAGTTAGGGCTACATTAAGACTGTTGACACCCAACTTTGGATCCCATCTTGGGATCCCCCAGGGCGAGCTGAAGGATGTGACTGGGGAGCAGGATGTTTGACCTACCTTGCTTAGCCTGCTGCCAGCAGTGGTTAAACTGTTGACCTGAACTTAAGTTGAGAGTTAGTCTATAGGAAATAAGAGAAATAAAAAGACAGTCCTTCTCTCTCTTCCAGGTTGCCAGTTTTCCCTTCAAGGGAAACACCAGCTTCTTGATTGTCATGCCCATGCTGGGCAGAGGAAACGTGTCATCAGTGCTGCCTAGACTGAACATCTCCGACCTTTACAGACGTCTACCTCAGGAGAAAACAATGCAGGTCAACTTACCCAAAGTGAAGCTACAGTACCGCCAGGAGCTCCAGGAAGCACTGACCAGCATGGGTGAGAGCATCAGTGTCACTAAGACAAAGCACATATATGGAAGAAACAACACAGATACCATTGTAGTGGTGGTGATTAGGGTTGTGTCCTGTTCACGTTTGACCCTGTACATTGCTGATACATAGAATTCAATACTGGTACCCAAAATCCCAAGAATGTCTTGAGGGAATTTCTTCAAACTTGGCACAAACATCCACTTGGACTCAAGGATAAACTTAGAATTTAGTCTTAACCACCTACATTATATGAGTCTGGACAGACGTGTAAATAAACTGCAACTTGACTGGTTGGCGGAGGCGTACGTAATTCCAGTTATTCATTTCATTTCCCCTCTCAAACTTTTTCCGACCACCTGCAGCCCATTTGAGGGGCATAGCGTGTGTCACAGGAACATGTGATATTGTTCCTGTTATGTTGTTGTCATCCCTGCATGAGTGCTCGCATATGGTAATATTTCCCTGTGAATAAAATCCAATTCAATATTGTATATATATGATGCTGTTAAAAACATATTGGATGCAACCAGTGGCTAAGTGTTGGTTAGTAGAAATGCTGAGCTACGTCAACAGTGACAAAAGCTCAGGTATCTCCAACAAAACTTATCCAACAAGCTAATTAATCACCTCAAGATATTAATGAAGTTGTTGATGTGCTCATGTAATGTTTTGTCTTCAATGGAGGGTTCATCTTAGGCGCTGGCTGCAGGTGTGCTAACGTCTGCTGCAAGGAGACTTGGCACTTGGAACTTGGTACTCTTCAGCTTTTAGATATATTTTGTATCTTGTGTTACAGATATTGTATGCAAGGTACTGAAATTTGGCACCGATTAATTTATTGTGGATTGATATTTGGTACTACCAACACAATTCAATCAGGACCCTTAAAAGTACAGAGTTTGATAGCCAACCCTCGTGGTGATGTCACTTCCAAACAGCTAAAGGGCAACACAGTGGACATGTTGACTATAAATACTGGACAACCCTGTCCAACACACTGGACACATCATGCAGAAATAATAAGTGGTCCGTTTACAGGAGCCTGAATGTGCCAGTCCAGGGAGTCAATGTGATCACATTTATACTTTTTTGATGAGTCAAAACACTGTGAAATGCTGATGCTTTGAAATATGACTGAGCCATTAATATTTACAGAGGGTGCAGGTCCTGTTCCGTGGAAGCAGCCATTTTGAACCCCCATGTTTCTACAGTAAACCAGACGCCTTTCATGTTTTTGTTTTTGTTTTGTTTTTTTCACAGCCACCATAGTATCCTCTACACACCTGCTCAGGGATGTTGAGATTATCAGTATTCAGTTGGTTGTAATGTACAACCTCTAGATGCCACTAAACCCCACACACTGGCCCTTTAAACCACACCCCTTTGATAAAGTACCAACACTTGTCCTTCTTCCTTTTTGTTTAAGTGTAAATTATACTTCATGTGTCTGCATAGCTGCTAGTGTCTGATGAAGTAAATTTTGTTGTGTGTAGACTTGTTGCCGTACACACGACTGCACATGTGTGAACGTGTCTTTCTGGCCTCTCAGTCTGTAACTCTGCCCTCTTTTTCTCTCTCTATCAGGTCTTGGCTCTCTGTTTTCAGCTCCTGATCTTTCTGGGATTTCCGACCATCCTCTGAGGGTGTCCGGCGTCCGCCATGCCAGCACCGTAGAACTCAGTGAGGAAGGCGTGGAGGCATCCGCCACCACTGTGATAACCTCCATGCGCTCCGTCTCCCTCTTCTCCGTCAACTCTCCCTTCCTCTTTGCCCTCGTCGATGACACCTCTCTGACCCCCCTCTTCATGGGCATTGTCACAAACCCCGCCCCTGACAACAACCCCATGCTCAACGACGATCCCCTCGGCAACAGCACCATGAGCGACCAACCTGGGCCGAAGAATAGTGCACACAGCAACAGATCGTGCAGCGACGACAGAGCCAGCAGAGGGCAGCAGTATGCAGTCATGTAGCGCCTCCACTGGTGTGAGGGAGCAGCTGCAGCCTGTAAATGAACTGGAGGGCGGCGACGGGCAGAAGAAGAAGTAACTCGGAGACGGAATCTGCTCCAAAGCAGATGACTCTGTACCTGCTTCAGATCTTACTGGGAGAGGAAAAGTTTGACATGTTTGGAGATTCGCCTGTTGGCTTTGTTGCAGAGAGTTAGATGAGAACATTGATACCACTCGAATGTCTGTCAATCAGCAACCTGGTAGCTTAGTCCAAACCAAAATCTGCTTTCCAGCACTAAAGCTCAACAATCACCACTGTTCATCTGGTCGGTTTAATCTGTATAAAAACCAAAATCATCATGAGGTTGTGATGAAGTAGCAGACAGACATGAGAGTGGTTCTTTTCTTTGTCTATAACTCTGCAAGACAGTCAACGAGCATATTTCCCACAGTGTCAAACTTTTCCTTTAAAGTAGATTCAGATGTGCAGCAGAGGATGAACAACTTGGTCATGTGTTGCTCAAAAAGCAACATGGAAAAATACAAATACACTGTAATTATAGTGGTCACTATTGAGTTTTATATCACAGTCAACAATTTCTGGACAATAATAATAAATAATATTTGTATATGTTAATCTCACTTCATAGGTTTATCAGATTGATTATGTTTTATCAAACAGTGCTCACTGACTTTATAACACACTCATTAGGCCTCACAATGCATCGTACGACAGCTTTTAAAACTGCTGGAAGCACATAGGACACACACAGACTGTTTCATATCAGAAAAACAAAAACCTGTTCTTTCCAACAAGTTTTGCATTTTAATATTCAAAGTCTTTTTTCTTTGCAGATGTTTTATCTACAATGTGATGATTTTAATTTGGTATTCACTCACAGAAAATAAAATGTTGACAAAAAGTGAGAAATTGTGTTTTTTAAACTTTTCTAAGTTAAAATTTGTTTTGAAGAAATTTCAGGTAGATTCTAGCTTTTCTCAAAATATCAGCTGTTTTCCAGACTGATGTGAGCCAGTGTTTCAGTTCTTCATCTTTAATGTCTTAAATAATTGCTGAATAAATAGATATGATAAATATTACCGTGAGTCTAGAAAGAGCAACACACTGAACACTCAACAGAAAACAAAGGAAAACTCTGAAGTGTGTTAACTAACAAAGAACAGCGTTGTTCTTCTGGTAACATGGAATCTTTTGCTCTAAGTCACGTGTCGGTAACATTTACTCTCCAAAGAGACATTTGTGGCCAAAAGTCCAGACTGGGGATGTCAACCACCGTCTACTGCAGGTGATCTGAGGGCAGTTTACAAAGAATTTTGATGAAACTGATAAAACTGAGAAAAAATCATAAAAGTTGACATTTTTAAAGCAGAAGACTAATTGAGTAAAGATGCAGATAAATTGAAGGATTAAACTGGTGAAAGAATCTTTAGTCTACACCAAGTCCTTTTCAAGATAATTGTAAAAACACAAACTTGATTGTTACAGCGCCACCTTGAGGTCAGTTTGGGTTGAATTTGCAAACCACCTGACAATTTTGGTGAATTTTCATCTTACAGTTTTTGCTGCATGAATACTTTTAATGGAAAAATTAAGAAAGAAAGACAAAGAAGAATCAGAACAAAAATAATCAGTTTCACAGAACTTGAGGCTATTTTCACTTGCTGGTTCTTACAGGTGCTGGAAATCCTTGAAAAGACTTGAATTTTAATGTTTTAAGGTCTGGATTTTGGATAAAGTTCTTGAAAATGCTTGAAATTGTAATCAGATTACTTTCATGTTAAATTACTGCCTGACTGAATTAGTTATTTCACTTTTTAGACAAAGAAATAAAATAAGTCAGATATTTGCTGAGGCAGATTGTACAGGAAGTTAATGATTAATCATTGATCGATTAATTGTAAAATAAGAATTTAACCTAGTAAACATATACAAACAAATAAATTGATAGATAATAATACAATAATCTAGAAATAGCATTAATTGCACCTCCATTGTTTTGTCTGGCAGAGCTGTTCATTGCATAAAGAAACTTAAGATTAAACTTAAATTTAAAAAAATGATTATGAATGTTAATCAATTGTTAGTATTTTCAACTATCTGTTCAGAAAAATGCACTAACAGAAAGTCAAGGCTCCTACAGACACGTGACACATTAGAAAATGAACTTGTCTGTTTCCCTTTAATTCGTTCGGTTGATAATAAAAATAAATAAAACATGTTATTTACACCAATGACCTGGATTATCTTAGTAACAAATAATATCTTAAGATTAAAAGAGTAAACAGTGTCAACAGGATCAAACAAGTCAGACTCCTCGTCTTCAGTCTTTGGCTACAAACTTTCTCTCATCTGAATCATCACCTCTTGTCTGTCCTGCGCGCTCCCGCCGCTCTGTTGGCAGCAGCGGGGACGCGCAGAGGCGGGAGGCGTCAGCGGGCTGAAGACTCCTCTCATCAGCAGAGATGACAGAGACAGTCTGAGCGCCGTGGACCGTCAGGGAGGAGAGGTGAGTGAGCTTTTTGCGTTTTTACGCACGAATTCTGACTTCGATGTCACAATAAATGGACCTGAAATCACCGTTAGTTCAGTGCTGCAGGATGAGGAGCTGCTGTTCAGACTGAAGCTCTGAGGGAATGAACCTGCAGAGAATTCACAGCTCCTCGTCTAACAGCGATTCAGTCGTTTAACATTAAGAAAAAACAGTTTCACTGTTTCCTGACTCCATAGTTCTTCTCAATACGGTGAAAAAATGTTCTCACGATTCGTGGGAATGATCCTTTTTGCATCACAGTTTTAATTTTCACTTAGAGAAAACTTAAAATCCTGATAATGTGACATTTGTTGGGTTTTCTTAACATCTGGAGCAGAAGGTTTGTGGGTCAGGACGTCTCTGCAGCTCTGCAGGACTTCATTATCACGCTCTTTGTCACATTTTTACTTTATCAAAACCTTCTGTGATTTGGATGTTGCTCTTTGCCATGTTGAGATTTTGATAATATTTCGATCACTTGTGCAGGCCTACAGTTTTCTAATAATTTTAACATCAGGAACATGCACATGAACTTTCTCCAGTTCAGTTCAACGTTTCCATCTGAGCTCTGCCAGCAGACACAGTCAGACACTCACAGCTGGAGTTTTTCCACCCGACAGTTTATATAAGAGTTCTGATTTGAGTGCAGGGTCAGTGGAACAGAGGCAGGTCAGTCCAAACATTAAACTGACTGTAATCAGTAGAGTCCAAATGTCATGAAACAAATGAGAGATACATGAGTGTGTGGTGTATCTTTGAAGGTGTTATGAAACATAAATAACTTTCTTATTTAAAAGGTTCTTCATGAGGACACTGAGGTTATTTGGGGTTATAAAGACTTTGGTGCCAGGAACACGTCTGCAGGTCTGTGTTTAAAAACTGTTTGAAACAGTTGACAGGCAGCCAATCAGAAAACATTCCTGTGACAAGTTCCTGCAGGACACACGTGTCTGCTGAGTCAGCTGTTCATCTTCAGTCTGCTGCAGGACTCTGCAGGTCTCCACCAACCACAGCCAACAATACACACTTAGAATGATACGAGCTGAACCTTTAATGATGCTTGTTGTGGACTCACTGATGCGTCCACGTGTCCTCTGACATCAGTCAGTAGTTTAATGTGTTACATTATTTAAAGGGGACCTGTTATGCTGTTCTGATATACAGTATATGAGGTTTGGGTGGTGTCTACTTTTTCATACCTTCATTCCCATCAGACATTACACCGGGGTATTCACTGTTACACGGATATTTGTGCAAAACCTGTGTAAAACAGCTCAACTGACTGTACTCCACTGAGCTGTAGTACTGCCTCTAGGTAGGCGGAGCTCATCGTCATAGCAACACTATTCCCACAGCTGCTAACAACAAACTGTTCCAGCCCAATAACTGTTCAAAATCTGCCCAAACTGATAAATAAAACACCTGAATATTATCTATAATAAAATGAATTAGTAAACAATAGCAACAATATTGTGGTTCATCACAAATTTTCAATATAACATAAAGATTAAATGTTTACGAGTGAGCTAGAATGCAGACAAGAGGTCAAACTGTACAATACAACTTTACAAATATTTTCCATTTCTGCCCTCTGCCTTTAAGAGACGGCTCAGATAATGAAAATAACAGGTTTTATCTGAAACAAACCTCTATAGTTGGGATGTAAACATGCCAAAAATTCAAGGTATGATAACCACAATAAAATCCAGGATATATTTACTGTCATATTAAAAAACAAAGAAAAATGACGACTTGAATAAATAATAATAAATCTGATGTGTACAGCATTCATCTAAAATTATTTTTCCTTTTAACTCATATCTTCTCCCAGCAGAAAGAATAAAACTGCTGTGTGACTGGATGTGTTCACATAACGAAGGAAAACAATTATGGATTTGCATTTTTAAGATACTGTATTCTTTATGTGTTTAAAAACCAGACCAACTCATTGGTCAACCAGCCTGACTGATGCTCAGCTGAAAACCGGCGTCTGGCAGCTGTTTCAGACAGAAACAACAGGGGCTGCATGAAGGGCCAGGACAGGATAAATAAAGATGTTTTTGAACTGTGAAGAGCTGGAAATGAACAGAAAACGTCCTCTTGAATGACTTTGTTTGGCCTCAGTGTGGAAAGTGTTGAACTAAAATAATAATAAAATAAAAGGATTTTTCTATATTATCCACTGAAATCAAACTCAGCTTTCAAAAGTTTAAAAAAAATGATTTGAGAATATTTGAGAAGTTGAAAGAAAAGTGAAAGTCAGGAGGAAGAAACTGGGCTGGTTGGGCGACACCATCTGGATTTCCCATCAGGCACGGTGTGCGTGTGTGTGTGTGTGTGCGTGCGTGCGTGTGTGTGGTCTGAGGTCTGAGGTTCAGATGACAGACTTTTGTTTTCCTGAAACCACGACAACCAGGTCCAGATGTGAGGAGGAGCAGAGGAACAAAAGACACATTGTGTGTGTGTGTGTGTGTGTGTGTGTTGTGTGTGTTACTCATTATGTGTGTTTAAGTGTGTTCAGCTGCAGTTTCACCAAAATGATGATGAGAGTGTTTAACTTCTGTTTGACTCGTCGAGCTGCTGCACAATCTTAGAATCTCAGAATTAAGATTATAATTTTCTCACATAATGACTATGGACACGGTGTTTAAGAGAAATATTGGTTTGGTTTTTCTGAAGTTGTGGATGTTTGTGCGCTCAGACTGCAGAGACGATCGGCTCTTTCTCGTGCTCCTGACATCAGTTTGTATTTTGTGGTGACTGGTTATATAATTCTGTGGCGTCTTCTGTAATTATACAAAACAGTGTTTTGAGACTTTGTGGCTCTGAACGTCATCATTGTCTTTGAAAAGGTTCCACTAACAGACGATGACTTTTCTCTTATTATGTAACTGTTTTGGATAATTTCATTTCTTCATTTTTTTCCTTCTTTTTCTGCACTGTTTATTTGTGTCGCTGCAGTTTGTCTTAAGGAGAAATTAGGAGCACTTGGTTTAATGCAGCAGGTATATTAATCTTAATATTAAGGCTTTTTGGGGATTGTTTCAGTCTAAAATACCTGATTTCATGGCAGCTTTTTAAAAAAATTGCAATGCATGTTGCAGTGTTTTTAGGTGTTTTTTTTGCAAAGAAATTGCAGGAATAAGTGAAAGTTTTGAAATAAAAGTTGCCCTTAATTCTTTTAATCATTTTTGTGTAATTCATTAAAAATCAAAATCAACTTGTTCCATGAGGAATGAAACCACTCTGCTCTGAGTGTTCTATCTAAGCTTAACCAAAAAAGCTCAAGATTACTAAATTCCTAACAAAACACACTTGAAATGTAAATGAAGAAGTTCACTTGGGGGGTATTTCACAAAGAAGCTAAATCTTTTTGGAACTCCAAATCAGAACCGCACAAAATTATAAAAATGCATTGATAAATGTCAATAACCATGATAAATCTCTCCAGTACCTGTGAAAAAAATAACGTAAATAATAAAACATTGAGTTGGTTCATTGAGACGTTCATGTGGGGTTTTAGTGTCAGGGACTGTTATGATTGCCAGAACTTGCAGGAAACCACAATTATTGGTGAAATTTGGGGAAAGGTGTGGTGATTGGACAAAATTGCAGGTCATGCAGAATTCATGGGGATTGGCTGAATTTGCGTCAGTTGTTGTGATCATGTGAATAATGAAACAATAGTCGTGTTTTCATCCAAATTTATTTAACTTAATTTTGAGTAAATTGGCAAAAGAAAATGTGAATGAATGCTTGTTTTCATCCGATACCGTTATGTGATTGTGCCGATAGGCATCGGTTCATCAAGATAAGCAGTAGGTTGCGCCAGTTCTCAGAAAACCATGACACCGTTACAGCAGAAGAGGGTGAAACAAGCTGGCGTAATTACAAGAGTGTCAGTGGAACCTCAAACAGTGAAAAAAGTAGAAAACAGGACGGGAATCAGATATTTGTGTTAGTTTCACATGTTAATGTGAGGAAGGTTCCATCAAATCTGTGTGGAGAACATCATGGATGTGTTATAGAGCCACGAGAACCGTGAGGAAACAGCTGATCAATCACATGTCTTCATCTTTGCTCTGCTGGTGGTGAATGAATGAAATCTCTCTTTTTATGTTTGTCTTCCAGGATGAAGGGAACAACTTTCTTGCTGGTGTTTGGAGTCGTCCTGAGCTTCTGTCAGGCTCAGGTACCCACACTGCATCACAGCACCAATTCTTCCTGGGGCACCATAACAATGTGCATCAGAACACACTTTTGAATTTAACTCTTTTGACTGTTGTCTTCATTGATCTGTTCCAGTCGGAGACGGGAGGCGAGGAGACGGGTGGGGAGGAGGAACATGTGGAGCTTTTCACCACACCCACGACTAAGATGGGCGCCGCCACCTCGGATTTCGGGTACAACCTGTTTCGCGCCCTGGCGAGCCGCGAACCTGCGACCAACATCTTCCTGGCCCCCATCAGTGTGTCTGCAGTGCTGACGCAGCTCTCCATGGGTGAAGACACAAAGACACTACAAATTAAATCCAAACTCATTCTTTGTTTTGACTGCCATGGTGTGTACGAGCCTGTCAGTTTATGTCAGTTTTGTTTGCTGCTGCAGAAAAACACCATCATCAGGAGGTCAGATCAGAGCAGCTAGATTTGGTGCGAATTCAAAAGAAATTTTAAAGTCAGTCACTGTCTAATATGTTTCATGTAGGTAAGGAAACCTTAAACCTCCAGCGCCGAGCGGACCGTCAATACAGACTCATTCAGTGCCACTTAGAAGCTAACAAACAACGTAAACAAATCAAAGATGCTAATGACACTTAGCATTCTGATCTGTCTGCACAACAGAGTCCTCATCTGAGTCTGGGTCTGACTGAGGCTCAAACATGTCTATCTGAACTTCTTCATGTTTCCTCTAACCCCGTGTCTCGACCACAAGAGAGTCTGACGTGTTTTTCTCTTGCATGTCTCACACAACAGAAACGCTCTCATTTTTATTTATTTATTTTTTTTTATTATTTATTTATTTATTTATTTTTTTAAGTTATTTTTTTTGGCATTTTTGCCTTTATTAGATAGGACAGCCAGAGGTTAGACAGGAAACAGGGCAGAGAGAGAGGGGATGACATGCAGCAAAGTGCCGAAGGCGGGAGTCGAACCAGCGGCCACTGCAGAGGACTAACAGCCTCCATACATGGTTGACGCTCTACCCAACTGAGCTAAACGTCCGCGCCCACGCTCTCATTTTTATCAGTGTAGCTGTCTGCATCAGTGGTGTCTCATGTCACAGCTGCGTCTGATGGGCATAAATGCGACCTGAAGTGTTTATTTAGACCTCAAGTCTATTTATTTTGTCAATATGTGTGTAAATGAGAGGCTGGTGCCCAGTAAAAACACCCTGAAAATGTATTTTATTCACATTTTGTAACCTAGAGCAGTGCAGAGTAGAGTTGTTCCGATTCCAATACCAGTATCAGAAATTGCTCCGATATTGCCGAAAATGCTGGCATCGTATCGGCGAGTACTGGAGTCCAGGCACCGATCCGATACAACATATATTCCTAGATTTATTTATTTAAGTTGCCGTTGCACTACTGTTTTATACTGTTCTGTTTAAATTCCCTTTTTATTTAAAAATATTGTGGCTGCACTTTAATTTTTTTAAAATAATTATTCCTAGATTTATTTAGTTAAATTGCATTTGCACTACTGTTTTTATACTGTTCTATTTAAAAATAAATTTAAAAATAAATGGCTTGAATTTGCTGTATTTATTCGTGTTTTACAAAGGGTTTAACCTGAGCCAGGCCTTACCACAATGATAATCATATCACAGTCATGCAGGCGTGGTATGATATTTTTTTATAACATACTGGTATCGGATGGTACTCGGTATTGGCCGATACCCACAGCACAAGTATCGGAATTGGTATCGGGAGGGAAAAAATGGTATCGGAACATCTCTAGTGCAGAGTGTGCTCCACAGTCAGAAAGCGGCTTCTGTGGTTTAATTCGACAGACACTCTCCTTCACTTTACCAAGCAGGTAGGAAACAAGACATGGGATCTTCTTGGACGACTGCTGTGGTGTTTTTCATGAGTAAACTGTACGTTTACAGCCACGGTCACTCTTTTCTTCCTCTTCTTAGCTTCTTCTGTCAGCATCCACTTTACCTCTGCCAGGATGTCCACACTGAAGCTAGCTTCTTTTTATAGCTAGCTTAAGACCTGTGTTACAAAGTCCCTTAAAGCATCACACACTCCTCGGGGGATATTGTACCCACTCAAACCAAGTTACATAGTGTAAGAACAGGGACTATTAGAAGTCAGTGTAGCATCAAAATAATTTTCAAGGTCTTACTTTAAGGTAAAATAGTTGCATAATGTTGCTTTAACATGATCCCTTCTCTCCCTCAGGTGGGTCTGAGCGTGCTCAAAGGCAGCTGTTCAGGGCTCTGAGGTACCACACCCTGCAGGACCCACAGCTCCACAACACCCTGAAAGACCTCTTGGCCTCAGTCAAGGCTCCCGGCAAAGGCCTGAGCACTGCAGCACGCATCTACCTGGCCCGACGTGAGTTCATTGGGTCGGGGGCATTTGTCAAACAAAGACATGGTTTACTGAAGACATTATAGGTGTTTTGTTTAGGCTCTGAAACATGTTTGTTTTGGCAAAATGAGACGTGTGATACTGTTAAAGAGGACACCCTGAGGATTAGGACATTTTAGATTCTGTAGAGCAGCAATCAGTTTTTTATAGCATTGTTAATGAGAGGCCAACATTTACAGATACAGTGGAAACAGGTCGCTAACAGAGTTGCAGCTGCTCAATACTCACTTGGCAAAACTTATCTTGGCTTGAGGCAACACAAATCTTTTATGGTCAAATAGATAAAATGAATTATTATTTACATGTGCACTTCATCTTGTAACATGGCTGATGTAGAGTGATGATGTTTATGGTAATGACAGAGTCAGACTTTGTCTCTTGAAGATGATGATTAATGTTCTAATTAGCTGATAATCTCATCTGAACCCCAGCACTAATATTCTTTTTGTGAGAGCTGCTCCAGCTCAAAAAAGACCTGAGGGCTTAAGAGTGTAAGGACTTAAGTTAGTTTGTGTTCAGCTTTTGTCAGGGGACAAAATATTATTTTGCAGGCCAAATGTGGAGGACAGATTTGATGTTAATTCTTGAAGATAGCAGATGCTCTCATTGGAACTCCAGATCTGATATTCTCTGTGTGGGAGCTGCTCCAGCTCAAAACACCTGAGGGCTCAGGTCGGACTTTGTTTGAAACAAATCAATAATGGTTTAAATGATGCATACTTTAAGATAGTCTCTCCTCATAGACATCCTTGTCTCCATGTCTAAACACCTGGCCAGGCTTGGCATGATTGTCAGATTATATGTTTTGGAACAGCACAAAAATTATCTGATACAGTCCTCTAGATTTTGACATGGGAAAGTTATTGGAAAGGGCGATTCAGGTGTGGTTAGGAGTTGACAAGTATTTTGTTTGAAGCATACTGAGGCTGTAAAACACTGGTTTTGGGAAAGATGCTCAGTTTGAATCCTAAATGTATGACTTGCATCCTTTAATCTCTATTTTTTCTCCAGTATTCCTTAAAGAACAATAAGAAGAATTTCTACAACAGTATCAAAACAAGCGATTTTAGATCCCATGTTTCCATGATGGCATGCTGTTGTAATGACTGACAAACTGAAATTGTACTTTCTTTGTTTGTACCCTTGTTCCTGGGGTCCCTAAATATATATCACAACTGAAATATCTAAAAATATATATCAAGTCTTTAGTCATTATGTCTTGTTGAAAATAATCTTAAGTCAACTGAATCTTTATAGGGTCCTGATTTTCCCTGCAAAATCAACATTTTTATCCCATTAGAACTTTTAACTGACAGATTTAATCGTCTGTTCTCAGGAATTCCGTCTGAAGCAGGACTTCTTCACGCTTGTGGAGCAGCAGTATGGAGTTCGTCCAAAGGGACTACAGGGAGGAAACAAAGATATGAAAGACATCAACGACTGGGTGTCTCAGCAGACGGGTGGAAAGGTACAGCGTTTCCTGGCCACGGCCACATCCATACCCCGAAACTCTGCAGTGAACACTGTGAGTGCCGCCTACTTTAAAGGTATGTCACATTTACCAAAGTCTTCTGATTATTGTTGATTTGAAGAAAAAATTTGCCAGCTGGTGCACAGAGTGCTGCAGGGATGACGTCGTTTTGGAGGCCACACCAGAAGTTAGCATCAGTCTGGCTCCTCCAAAATAATCCAACGTTTATGATACTGAAATGTTTTGATCAGCAAGATAATCTTCACAAATAAACACCACTTTTATGTCTGAAGTGTAAATGCAATCACCAGAGGTAAAAAGCTAATGTTAGCATATAAACCAACTACACCACGGTCATATGACGCAGCATCATCACTACTAAGTGACTAGTGTTCGGCGTGAAGATGTTTAATGTCCCCAACAACCTCTGTGGTCTCATTTAGCTACTTGTTAGCAGTCGCCTTTAAAAGACACATAAAAGTTTCAAAATTCGAGAGAGGAGTATTTACTGTCACATTTTATGTTGTAATGCAAAACATGAAAATCTCTTCAGCTTGTGTTAATCACAGACCTTATTTCAGACATTAAACCAAAAACACATTCAAAAAACTCCAGTTGAGGGAACCCTGCAGTACTCTGAATGTAAGTGATGGACAGTTTGATGTTTCTGCTTGGATTTATACTGCATTTTTTCCAGTCTTCCATCTTGTTGCGCCCTCTTCTTCTACAGTGGTGTAATGGTTTTCTGACCAGAGAATTTGGCGCCACCTACTGCTTATCTCAACAAACCAGCCTCTAATAATCACATAATGGTGGTTGATGGAAACAAACTTTAACCTACGTTTTCTTTTGGCGATTTTGTCAAAAATTCATTTAAAATTTGCAACACATTTGGATGGAAATCTGACTAATTTTACTCAGTTCAGTGTCCAGCTGAGGATGAACATCTGTAATGATAAAGTTGTGTGTTTGTGAACAGGGAAGTGGGTGACTCGATTCGGTCAGAACGGAGTGATGGAGAACTTCCAAGTGGATGGTGCAGCACCTGTCCGGATTCCCATGATGCAACAGGATAACTACCCTGTGAAGATGGGTGCTGACTCAGATTTGAGCTGTGTGGTGAGTATGTTCTACTTTCAGCCAAATTACCTGTATGTTACCTTTAAACTACAGCAAAATATGCCTTATATAGTGTAAACTTCACCACCCAGAGTGATGAACTCCAGCTCACATGCCTCCTCCTCCTCCTCCTCCAGATCGCTCAGATCCAGATGCAGAACGACATCAGCATGTTCATCTTCCTGCCCGATGATGTGACCTCCAACATGACGCTGCTGGAGGAGAGTTTGACTGCAGAGTTTGTTCAGGACCTCTCCATGACGCTCCTTCCTGCCCAGGTGTCCCTCACTCTGCCCACCCTGAGGCTCAGTCACTCCACAGACCTGCTGCCGCTGCTCAGCGACCTGGGTGAGTCCAAGTCTGACATGCAAAAACACTAACTGAGGCCCTAAGAAAGACCCCAAAAACCCAAACCAACAGTGAATGTTCGATCCATTGTTGTCCAAAACCTTTAAAAAATAACATTTATTATCTCAAGATGAACCTCTTGAGATATATCATCTCATTTTCAAAGGCATCCCAAACAAGCCCAGAACAGAACAAGACAAAATATACAGCACAACAATAACAAAAGCAAACAGCAAACAACCACAGACAATCAGACAACAAACTAAAACACAAAGAAGAAAAAAAACACAAAGCAAAACAAAACGTAAAACTAACTACAACAAAAAAATAGAGAAACAGTGAAGCTTTACTGGACACAAGCACTTTGTCTTATAATAAGAAAACAATACATTTTTAAGTTACGCAAAACTGATGACAAAACACAAATATAAATATTTACAGGGAAATATTCAACTCAAAAAGATCCCATGTCTTGTGTCCCACCTGAAACATAAAAGTTCTTTTTTTTTTACCAAATTCCTTAAATAGACGGGGGGCACAAAAAGGAAACAATCAGAGCTTCTTAGTGAATAATTTGATGTTTAAGGAACAAAAAAAATGTTACAGGAGAGTTCAATTTAATGCTTTTGAAAATAAACTGATACCAGTTAGTTGATTCAGGAAATGAAGAGAAATTAATTGATTTGTGGATCAATTTTTATATATCAGACTTTTTAATCTGTAGGTTTTGGGGGAAGGTGTCAAGTATTTAAGTCCAAGTCAAGTCAGGAGTCACTGGTCGTTTAAGTCCAAGTGGAGCATTAAATCTTGATCTCTCTTTGATTTGTCGAGTCTAAAGTCGTCATATTTGTTAGTCTCACTCAAGTCCAAGTCACGTGACTCGAGTCCACACCTCTGGTGTTTAACTAATGCCGACCTTACTGGACACCTAACGACTTTTGAAGGGATCTCACTGATGCAGACAAACTACCAACATCGTGGTAAAATCACGAGAGTCTTACTCGAGTCGAGTTCATGTCGTCCCGATTGTTTGGTGAGAGGTCGTCCTTAAACTCAGTCCAAGCTATCTTTTGTCAGTTTTTTTCCCATCTTGATGTTCCACTGAAATCAAACGTGTTTAATATTTTTTATTTTTGCAAGTGTTCACTCATGTAAGAGTGAAGTTTACTTCTCCCTCACTGTGCACAGACACTATCTGTGCATAGGGAATTATCATAGGGAAGTGAAAATTCATAATCAACATATTGGAAAATAAATGTACAGACATCTACCCAAAAACATTCAAGAGTGAAGACAAAGACCAAATAATCCTGTTGTTGTCTTGTAGCAAAATATTAGTCTGTGACTAGAAACTCTGTGACTTCTGACAAATTGTCTTTAGATGTGAGAGGAAAACAAAGTCTTTTCAAAGTCCTCTGGTATATAGTATTTTTTATTTATTAATTTAATCAGGTGAATTCCATTGAGATAGAACCTCATTTTCAAGAGAGACCTGAATGTACATAAAATTAAAACATAACAAAAAAGAATTTCTGAGCAGATAATCTAAAATCAAGTCATGAATAAATACAATAAAAATGTGATAAAATAGTATGTAAAAGAATTTAAAAACATATAAAAATGCTAAATGAACACAACCATGCATTTAGGAATAAGTTGACCTGAATGAGGAGCATTTTAGTTATCAATTAATCCAGCAGTTTTTTTGAATAATTGATTAATCACTTAATCTCTGTAATGTCAAAAAATAGTTACAAAAAAGCTCATCGCAGTTTGTCGTCACTCAAACTGACATTTTCAAATATCCTCTTTTTGTTTGACGAACAGCATTACTTAGATATGAAATTTACAATAATATGAAACTGAGAAAAGCAACAAATCTTCAAAGTATAAAAAATCTTTGAAAAATACATGCTTGAAAAAATATCTGAAACAGATTATTATGATATGGTTAAATTTCATTAATCGTTTGACTCTTTGCTGCACCGTTAAGAGATAGTAAAGAATCATCTGCAAACAAGTTTATATCAGATCCAACGCTTGTTCACTGTCGTCTCTCTGCTTTCTGTTTCTCTTCTTCCTCCTCCTTTTCTTCATATTGCTTCTCTTCTTCACCCTTTTCATGGTCCTTCCTCCCTCCTCCTCCTCCTCCTCCTCCCTCCTCCTCCTCCTTCCCTCCCTACAGGTCTCTCTGAGTGGCTTGCGGACCCGGACATGGAGAAGATCTCGGCTTTGCCCGCCACACTCAGCAGCGTCAATCACAAGGTTGTCATGGAGACAGCGCCCGAGGGGAACCAGTACCCCAGCACCATGTCAACGGCGAGCCACCTGACGTACCGAGTGGACCGGCCCTTCCTCTACCTGATCCGAGACGAAACGTCGGGGGCGCTGCTCTTCATTGGCAGAGTGGTCAACCCCAAGACCCTGTCGATATAATGAACACACACACACACACACACACACCACACACCACACACACACACACACACACACACACACACACACACTCTTAGCAGGTCCTAGGAGGGATGTCAGGTGTTTGCTCTGCGTTTGTGGCAGCAGATATCTGTGAGGATATTTGAATTGATTGATTGATGATTCTTTACTTTTCATGTTGAAACATTTTAATCTGACAGGACACACAAACACAGTAACAGTTTACCAAAGATTGTTTTTTTAAGTAATCAAATATTGTCATGTGTGTGAAACCAAATAAACACGACAATGAAACAAAACATGCCTCTTTTTTGTGTTGAAAAAGAAAAGTTCCCATGTTTTAATCAAACAAAACATTCTGCTTCAGTCCAAGTTAGAGATGAAGATGCCCTTCAACTCTATTTGGCAGGTTAATGTTCCTTTAGCAACTATTTAGCTAACGTTAAGTTAGTTAACAGCGTGTTACAAAGTTGGCAGCAAATGAGACTCAGCTCTTTTCTACGGCTCTTAGTGTCCATTGTACACATTTATGACTGAGAGGGAAAAGAATATGATGTGGTTATCTCAACTGTGATTGGTCAAAAGACTTGTGACGTCACAAAGATGTTTTAATGAGAAGAAGATCGCGACATGACAGCAGCTACCTGAAACGGTCTCTGGTCTCACTCCAGTCTGTGGGAAACTGTCCTGGCCCCTTGACACTCCCTCCCCCCAAAAATAACATTTCGGGTCTACACAGTTCATGTGAGTGACATAAACTGATTCAAAACATTGAATTTCACTGAAAAACGATTAGTATGCAGGTGTAATAAACCTCACAGACAGCAGAGGGCAGTATCTGTTCCAAGTGGGATTTTGAGTCTTTCTCCTGCAACATGTCTCAACGATGAAGGAGAGTGTCAACGAGGACAGAACCCAAACGCAGCAGCAGGATGACTTCAGTGATTCACTGGTCATGTAGCTCAGTGGTTCCCAACCCTGGTCCTCAAGTACCCCTGCCCTGCATGTTTTAGCTGTTTCACTGCTGCAACACACCTGATTCAAATGATCAGCTCGTCATCAAGCCTCTGCAGAAGCCTGATAACAACCTGATCATTTGAATCAGGTGTGTTGCAG
Source organism: Lutjanus argentimaculatus (assembly GCA_034769285.1). Lineage (NCBI taxonomy): Eukaryota > Metazoa > Chordata > Actinopteri > Lutjaniformes > Lutjanidae > Lutjanus > Lutjanus argentimaculatus. The sequence continues at coordinate 69,284 of JAWZSL010000004.1, read as the reverse complement.
CAGGGAAACATCTAAAACATGCAGAGCAGGGGTACTTGAGGACCAGGGTTGGGAACCACTGATGTAGCTTACAGGTGTGTGCAGGTAACAGGCAGGTCAGCAGGTACAGAGTCAGGAAAGCAAAGACCATTAAGACACCTGACTGGCTGAGTGAGAGTGAATGGGCTGGTCAAATATCTGCAGAGCTGATGAAAAACTGAGATGGTAGGTGAGGGGTGGGAACAGGTGTGTAAAAGGATGTGGCGGTCAGGTGACGTGGAAAGGAGAGGACGTCTGAGGACATCTGGTGGACAGATGGAGAACAGCAGTGAAAGGGGAACTGGGGAACCTGGAAAGTGTGTGAATCGGCTGCTACATGGAGTCACTTGGGCTGAGTATCATTAATAAAATTACAATATGAGAAGCAGTACTAGTAACTTTTAAAGTGATACTGACACCAGTGCAGTACTCTCTTCAGTACAGTAGTTTTTCACACGGTGCAGCTGTCCACACTGCAGTTAGTCAGTCATATTCAGGTCCTTATTTTACCTGACGCTGCAGGTGTGTGATACAAACACACATTAGAACATTTTGGTGGCACCATTTTGATCTGGGTACAGAAAGGATTGAATGCTTTATTGTTTGACTGTGATACTGCTCGGTACTGGGTTACTTCAGTCAGTACATTAAAGGGTCAGTGATGTAGCGTACAGCATGAAGTACTCTGATTACTGACTCTGCAATGCTGTGTGGCTAGCTCCTGGAAGCTGCACTGCACTGTTTCAACGAGGGGTTTGATGGGGTTGTATCCCTTTAAGAAGCTTTGTAATCCAGCTGTAACTTTTTCAGAGTCTTTGTTCATTAAATCCAGAATGACATTAAACGTTTACACTGTTAGTGAAGAAAAATAAGAATAGAACAGTGTATATCTAATAAATAATAATATGTGCATTCTCATTTGTGCGTTTGGATAGCATGGATAGGTGCATGAAATATTATCATTATTTTTTATATTTTTGCACATTGTATTGGCCTTCAAGAACAGGAAGTGATGTCAGACAAAAGTCACTGCTCAAGCGTCGCTTCGCTCAGACATGAACTGCTTTGAGGCATGGCACTCATAACTCGATGGACAAAAAATCATGGAAAATAATAATTAATAATTTAGAAATCAAAATATTCTGTTTTCTGTTGGAAATAGAAACTTGACAGTAAATCAATGAAAATATCCTTCATTCCCCTGAAGAGAATAATCTGAGTGCATTAAATCAGTGACAGATTAAAGTAGACGAGACCTTTTTAACTAACAGTGAAGTTCAAGTTCAAACTTAAAAAGAGCAAAGTAAAAGTTCAGTTCACAGAGATTAAATTAAATAATTTTTTGTTTAAAAATTTACTTTGAAATAAAACTTTAAAAATTTCCCCCGGGGATTAATAAAGTATTTCTGATTCTGATTCTGATTCCTCCTGCCAGGGACACTGGAGTCTACACAATGACATCATATACATGGAATATATAACAGAATATAACATAATATTCATGATTTTGTATTTATTTTGTTGATAAATGTAAAATTACTTTTACCTGAGTTCGAGTAATTAAAATCTTAAAATAGCAGCTCATTCTTCTACAAAAATAGAAACAGATTTTTGCTTTGAATGCAGACGATGTTTACGATACAAAACAACAACAAAAGATTTATAACATTTATAAATTTAAAACATATTTTACATGATCAGATACTACAGCAGTCATGTGATTATTCTGAGGTGTGCCTTGACCCCACCAGGAGGGCCTTATCAGGCCGGGCACTTAAGAATGAAATCAGTAGAAAACCACATTAGAATCAGAAAAGATGCAAGTTCTGACCAGCAGGGGGAGCAAATAACACACTGCCAATAAAGTACTGAGGTCTGAGAAGCAGCTCTAATCCTCGACACGGAATGATCCCAAAAACTGCTTGTTGTGGTTTATTTTGGGGTAAATGTGAAGAATAAACTGATTCTTCAGATTATAACTCTGTTAAACTTCACTGTCTCAAACTGAAGTGACTCTGCAGACTCAGACTCAGCTGCTCCGATCACTTTCTGATCATTTCTCCACATGTGAAACTGATCACATGACTCTGCTCCAACATTTCTGCAGGAGAAAATGTTGGAATGATGTCTGATGCCAGAAGGGGGTTTCCAGACCTCTTCTTCTTCTTCTTCTACACATAATAAAGAAGACTACTCAAACACGTGTTGTGTGTGTGTGTGTGTGTGTGTGTGTGTGTGTGTGTGTGTGTGTGTGTTGTGTGTGTGTGTGTGTGTGTGTGTGTGTGTGTGTGTGTGTGTGTTGTGTGTGTGTGTGTGTGTGTGTGTGTGTGTGTGTGTGTGCTGCACACATGTGGTCTTGATTTTCCACACAGTCAGAGATTCCTGAGGTTTCTGAATCGTTGCCCAGAGGAAAGTGAGCTGACAGGGAGGAAAAAAAAAGACAGAGGAAGAGTTGGACTGTTGATGAAGCAGGAGACTCTGTGTCCTCCTGTCAGCTCCTCCTCAACACATTAATGCATCAGTAATTATAATCCAATCAGAGCTGGAAGTTGTCAGTTCTCCTTAATCGATCATTGGTAAAATTAACGATTAATTGATTAATTGTTCTTGCAAAATCTTACAAATTTTGCATTTACCGAACAACCCCTCAGTCAAAGATTTATTCCATGGTAACATGTTCTCTGACAGCGGTACATACAGCCTAAGAAATAAAAAGAAAGGCACTAACAAGGGTTCTTCAGCTTGTCCCTACAGGAGAACCATTTTTGGTTCCTGTTAGAGCCTTTTACAAAAGTTCACTTTGAACCCTTTTAAAGAGTTCTACTGAGAACATCAACTGAGAAGGGTTATACCTAGAACCATCTGTGAAAGGTTTCACCTAGAACCCATTTACGGTGCAAGAGCTCCACCTACTACCCTCTCAGTAGGTTCTATCCAGAATTTTTCTATCTTTCTAAGGGTGCTAACAAGAATCCAACCAGGGTTTTCAACCAAGAACCTTTTTATGTTCCAATGGTTTTGATCTAGAATCAACCCAGGGGGTTCTGCTGAGAACTGTTGGTACAAAGAACCCTTGACAAACCCTTGATGAAAGAGTTTTTTAGGATTTCAACAATCTTTGGTTCTTCTTCTTAATGGAACCATTAGTCTTACAAAGAACCCTTGACAAACCTTTTCCTCCAAAAAGGGTTCTTCAGAACAAAAGTTCTGGGTAGAAGACAGTTCCTCAGGAAGAACCCTTCTGGAACCCTTATTCTAAGAGTGTAGCCTCTGAAACATATAAAGAGCTTCATGTTTCACATGTTTATCTGATAGTAGATGGATTAAATCTTAACGACCAATTAATTGATCATTGATTAATAGTTATCATCCCTAAATCTAATGTTTTATATTATTCTGAAATGGTCTTTTCAGACCTGGATTATAACAACAGACAGACAGGAAGTGAGAGAGGAAGATGTAAAACATCTGTTTCTACGTTCTTTGATAGCTCATGTAAAGTCAACGTGTGATGTGGGCTCTGATTCATGAAGACGTGTGTGTGTCTGTGAAAAGCAGAAAAACATCACTGTGCCCACTTTTTGTTCTGAATAATAAATGTCGCCTGTTCTTTTATTTTGAAACTGTATCTTTATTATCTTCTTATTTAGCCTCTATGGACGGTTATTAACTGTCTGTAGTTGTCACAAAAAATGTTTTTCATATTAACCTACCAACCAACCACGCTGCTGTGAAAACCTGTGTGTGTGTGTGTGTGGTGGCATGTGACAGTGCGCACTGAAAAACAGAGCTCCCTGAAAACCACCATGTAATTCAAACCTTAACTTTTTCCCCACCAGCTTTTTTTAACAGAGCAGATCTTCTAGTTTCAGACACAAAAAACGTTTTGTTTGAGCTTCATTCATTCTTTTTTTATAAACACCTGAATGTCGGTTTGTTTCATCAAAAAATCCAGAGAAAAAACAGAGGAAACAGCGTTTTTGTGAAATAGACATTTTTAAGCAGAATATCGACTTCACATTTTTATTTTGTTTTTTTTATCACTTGATAACATTAGTGTCCCCCCCCCCGCTGTGTGCCCCCCCCCCCCCCCCCAGCTGTGTATTTTGGGATCTGCTGAACAACATGGATTCAGTTTTGTCTGCATTAAGAGCTGCTTTGTGATTGTTGAGATCAGAGAAGTGTTGGAGGGAATTAACAGCAGATTTGAGGACACAAAGTTTGTCAGTCGGCTGAGAACAGACCCTGAGATGTCAACATATTTACTGAGACGATCACCTCAGTGATCAGTGGTGTTGAAAGTGGCTGTTGGGTCCAGCAGGATGAGGACAGAGTCTTCACCACTGTCCGTCTGCATGAGGATGTTTGTCGCTCTGTGTAAAGCTGTTTCTTTTCTGAGTCACTGAGTAAAACCAGACTGAAATTTACTGAAACTATTCGGTTCTTGTAGGAGCTTCTGTTTTTTTCAGGTTGGTCTGTGGTTATTTGGTTGGGATGGATCAAGGGCAGTTTTTTTTTTAAATAAGATGGACGCTCACCTTCTTAAAACGGAGCTTGATAATGGAGAGCAGACTCAGACCCGGGGTCAGCAGAACCTCTTTGGACTTTGCTTTTTCAGTCCATCTACAACTCAAAGTGATTTCCACTGGTCACATTCACCTGGTCACTCACTCAGTCACTCAATCAGGGGCAATTTAGGGTTCAGTATGTCGCCAAGGGGCAAAATGCTGAAGGAGTCAGAGAGTGAAGCACCGATCATCTGATCAGAGGATGACCTGCTTTACCTCCTGAACCACAGCCGCCTCCGAAAACTCCTCACAGTGTGACAGGGAGGAGGCACACACAGCCTGACGTTTGCTGTCACATTTTGATGTTTTGGTTGAACATCAACATCAATTCTCTCAGAAAAAAAAACAGGCAGAGCAGCAGACTGCTGAGCTGGAAATGTGGCACACAACAAGCCAGCAGGGAGCAGCCGCTGGTGCAGGGTTTCTGTAGTCGGACAGGTGTGCTGATTGCTGATCACAAGCAGGTGAGCAGAGGGAACCGAGCTGGGAACCAGAGAAGTGATGCAGGAACCACACCCACAAACAGACCAAACCAACCAAATCACACCAAGAACACCACGCTCATATGAAACAGGCTGGAAATAACAAAAACACAGTCGCTCCCATCAGACTGTATATGTACTTATTTCTTCTTTTCATGATGAGGTTTCTGTTCATCCAGCACTCGTCAGTCTGCAGCAGAGGGAGACAAACTCTCAGTAACAAGCAACAGAAACCAGATTCATTAATGAAAACATCAAGTTTTCAAAAAGAGTCACTCTGAGCAGCCTGATGAATCCAGTTTGAACAGTTTCACAGAGTCACAGAGGGACAAAAGACTTTTCTTTTTATGTTTGGACTGCAGTGAAATGATTTCTGCCTTTTGACATATTTTCAGTACTTAAAGGGACAGTTCACCCCCAAATCAAAAATACATATTACATATTTGAGTTCAGGTCTTTTTTTTGCCATTTAAAATCAGCGTTCTTTAACAATCTCCTCCCTCACAACGACTCAGATCAACTTCAAAAATCGTGGCGTGCTGTCTTGATGATCGATTAATCAGGTTGAGTCATTCCTTTAGGGGATGTTTGTCACTGATTTTACGTCAAAGTGTCAGACAGATCAAGCTCTTGAAATTGGTGAATGTGAAGATGTCAACAGAGGACAATCAGAAAAGAGAGGAACAGAACATCTGCATAAACAAAAAAATATTTTTCCCATTTATGACAATGTGATTAACTGTGCGGCTGAAATTCAGGGGAAATCCAAAAGATCAAGATGATGCTGGACGCTGCCAGGAGATCTCTGAACGTCACAGGCTTTTTATTTGGACAGAATAAACTAAAGGAGGGGTTTGCACTGACTCAGACCATCAGACCATCAGATCTGGGTTACAGGCTGGATGATATTGTGAAAGAGATCAGTGTCAATAGTTTGTAAAGCTTTTCAGATAAAGAAGGTGATGATGATGCAACAGATATGGAGGCCGACTGACTTCCTGCAAACTGTCCTTTACTGTTTTTTACACATGTGACATTCAGTTTTTATACTGTTCAGCTTGTCTCCCTCTGTTATCTTCTGTACAGGCTGTTTTTATTCTGCTTCATCCTGAACGTACTGCCACCGAGTCTGCTTCAGTCATCATGCTCTTGTTTCTTTTATCTTTCTTTGTTGTTCTCTTTTTTATCAGAGGTCGCTCGCTGCAGACCCTCTTTGTTCTGATTATTCTTTCTTTCTTATTATTATTTTTCTCCACTAAAAGTGTTTGTGCAGCAAAAACTGAAGGTCAAATTTCACCAAAATCAGCTGGTGGGTTATAAATTCCACCCACTACTCAGGCAACAAAAATAACACTCACTGACCTCAAGGTGGCGCTGTAACAATCAAGTTTACATTTTGTCTTGAAAACAGCTCAGACTCGACTCAAAATTCTTTCAACATTTTAATCGTTCAGTTCATCTGCATCTTCTATTTATTAGTCTTCTGCTTTAAAAAACTTTTGTGATTTTTTTCTCAGTTTTCAGATCGTCCTGAAAATGAGTCAGAATCATCTACAGACTTTATTGATCTAAAGGTATCAAAGGAAATTTGATTCATTGATCGGTTTGGACTTTATGAGCCAATCAGAGCCAATTTTCTCAAATCGAAGTAAGTCATGAGCGTATTATTGAGATATCAGTGTGAAAATTTAGACTCGTGTTCATTATTCGTTATTATTCGTTAAGATGACAAATTAAAGTGCATTGTGTTTCACCTCTAGGGGGCGCCACAAATGCAAAAAGTTGATATCTCATGAATTTATATGAAAATTGATTTACATGATCTCAGGTTATGACTCAGTTGATGTATGAATTTTGGTAATAACCGATCAAAGTTACAAAGTGTGTAGACATCTGACAATCCAAACATCCTGCAGAGCTGAAATTTCTTCAACACATCTGCTGAACTGCGACTAAAGTCAGTTAACTTCTGCGTCTCCACAAGTCTTCATTCAAACGTGACCAAAATCAACACAGACGTTCTCTAAATGGTCGAGTTTCAAAGTTCATTGTCTCAGTTCAGGTTGCTCAGATCAGTCAAACAGTGAGTCTGCAGTCATATTTAATATCTGGCTGTAATTTGTACTGTACCACAACATTTTCTTTCTGGCTCAGTGTTTGTTGAAACTCACCAAAATATTTGAGAAAACACCTGAAAGCAGCAGAATGATATGAGATTTATTTCAGAATTTTTCACAAACATTTTGATTTTTGTAAGAGTTTTAAATTCAAACAGATAAAAATGTTCCAGTTTTGTTCATCTGATGTGTCTCATCTTGTCTGAAGGTGTGCAGAAACCACGTCTCCTCAGTGCTGCAGTCTGTACGTCCACTTCTCTGAGGATCCAAAGGTCAAAGGTTCGAACCCACACGTGACCAACGATGTGACAACATCTGCAGGACTGTGTTGTGTCTCTTATTAATACTCGTCTCTTACAAGCATCTAAATCATCACGATCTGCTACTAAACTTCAGTTTCTAGTATATTTGTAAAGAGAATAATTGACGGCAGCAGGTGGAGAGACGTCGTGAACTAAGAATTTGTTTGTTATGTTTTGTTTTGCATATGGCAATAAAGTTTTGAATCCTTTGAATCCTTTTATGTTTGCCAAATTTTCACGACAGGACAAATAATGAAGAACTTGTTGTTGGCAGCGTTTCATAAAGTTTAGGAAGTTTCCCCAAATCAACAACTCACAAAACTGTGGATACAGATCCCATTTTTATACCAGCTGTGTCCAGGTGTCAGTCTCATTATTCTGTATTTTTGTCATTAAGTCTCCTTTTTCTCGCTCATCTTTTATCACGACGTCACTGATTCTATGAGACAAATAAAAGCAGGAGCAAAGTCACTTCCTCCTGTTTTTCGTTGTTGTGGCAGCAGACTGCTTGTGTCTTTGTGATGAAACAGACCTTTAGACTGAAACACTGTTTCCTGTCTGTCTGTCTGTCTGTCTGTTCTGACCTCTTGTCCAATCACAGTTATTTATATCGATGATGATCCGTGTCTGTCAGCTCAAACTTCTCGTCACAGTCATGAAGACGACCTGCACAGACATAAATGTCAGAGTACCGATACATTAAAATGTGGATTATTAGTAGGATTATAATTTTTAAATAAATAACGATATACCACCATGAACAGAGCACACAGCTGCCAGTTCATTACCATGACCTCCATTGAAAAAATGCTTCAGTGGAAGTTTCAACATTTTCTGTCAATAAATTGAACACAACAAAGGAAGGAACAGCTGGACAAACTAATAAACCAAACAACAAACATAAAACACTTAGAACTGCAACGATTAATCTATTACTAGTCCACTATGAAAATAATATGCTTTTATTTTATTTTATTTTCCATTTTGATGGTTGATTCATTATTTTGAGACATTTTTTGATTTTAAAAAAGTCCAAATTCTCTGATTTCAGCTTCAGTCAAGACATTTGAGGACGTCAACTTGAGCTTTGATCAACATTTTCTGTCATTTTATGGGCCAAACAACTAATTGATTATTCTGAAAATAATCAACTGATTAATTGAGGATAAATGATGTAAAAAAAAAAAAAAAAACATAAGACAAAAAACACGTACCAAGACGAAAAATTATTATGTAACATAAGACAAAGACACAACAGAACAAAAAAACAAGGTAAAAAACAAGACGCAAAAAAGTAATGAGATGAAAAAGAAGAAACATGATGAAAAAGTCACAAAAAGATGAAAAATGATGTAAAAAACATGATGAGAGAAAGACGCAGCAAGACAACAAAACTTCCCGGACAAATCGTCTGATTCTAACTTTAAGAATCGTCTGTCTTCAGCTGAGATGGACACTGGCTTCTTATTGACAAAGACTTTAAGAAATCAGGTGACTGCAGAAAGACAAGTGTCCTCCTAACGTGTCATCACGTATCTGTCCTATCAGAGACCTTGAATGTTTCATATCAGGCAGATTGTGTAACGTTGTTCGAGGACGTTCTGTTCTGAGTGTGTTGTGTCACTGAAGTGTCACAGTTTCTGTTCAGACTGAACCAACTGTTGTTGTGGTTGGACTGACTGACTGACTGACTGACTGACTGATGATCTCTGCAGCACAGCAGCACCTCACCTGTTTGAACCTGTTCAGATGATTGAGATCCAACCGTCACACAGACGACATCATTCCTCCATCAATAACAACCAGAGGCTGCTGCCTGGACACGTCTGTGTGTGTCTGTGTGTGTGTGTGTCTATCATCCCCTCTCAGGAATGTTTGATAGAAACACTGTCCTGATGAAGATCATTGTTATCTTTCTTTGTGACTCTTCGCGTTTGTCTCCTGTTCATCATGTGTTTCTGTCCAGCTGCATTTTGTTCAACTGTTGCTGAGGTCTTCAAAACTGACCAATCACAGAGGAGCAAGAGTTTGTCGAGTTTGTCTCTGCAGCTGTGAACGGTGACATGAACCAGGTTCAAATGGGGCGTAGAAATACTCCTGATGACTCTGTTTAATATAGAATAACTCTAAAATAACTGTCAATAGCAGGCATCTGTACTTTAATTGCGTATTTATTTTTCAGACACTTTTTTAACATTTTTACTTTAGTTTTAATACATTTGAGGTAAATTATTGATTGTTTTCATGTCGCATTATTGTGCGCCACCTTCCAAGTTGCTTTTTTTGTACAGTTTATTGAAAAATCAAAGGCAATAAATCGGGACTCTGTTCTGTTCTGAATGTTCTCAGAAACCTCAGGAAGTCTGAGGATTACAAACAATTAAAATAAATCATTGATATCATTGATAAATGCCCTGTGACCAAACAAAACCATATCAATACACTGCTCGGGGGACTGCTGTGATTGGTAGAACTCACAGGAAGCAACAATGATTGGTCAAATTTGAGGAAAAGTTGAAAAAGAGTTTGGACAAAACTGCAAAGTCATGAGAATTCATGGTAGTTGAACTTCCTGCAGCTTCCTGGAGGACCTGCTTTATTTTGTACACTGTGTGTGTTTGAGAACTTCAGGGCCGAGCTGCTCCTTTGATTCTGTAAATTTCATACAACATTGAAAAATATACCATCATTTTTCATGAAGGATCAACAGAAAATATTTTAAAACAAAAAAATAGTGGATATTTTACAAAATGAAGGAACGAAAACAAGAAACATTTAACAAAGTGGCTCCAGTGTGTCTTTTGATTAAACTGAAAACTTAAAAATGAGGAGTGAAAGGCTCCCAGTAAAAAATTAAAAATGCTAAACTGCTTCAAAAACACTCAGAGGCTCCGAGGTCGGTACAAAAACAAAATACCTTTATTTTATACAACAAAAAGAGTTCAAAATGACCAACACAGGTCTTCACCTTCAGTCAGGACCAACTCGCTCACCTGTGTGACACTAATGAGCTCAGTGGGCGGGTCATTCTCTGTCAGGGTGCAAGCCTATTGGTCAGATCCCAGGAAGAGATACATCATCAAAATAAAAGAAAAGAAAAAAGACAAAAAGAAGAAAACACAATTAAAAAAATAATAAAAATAAAAATGATGCAGAAAAAGAGAAAGAGGAGGAAGAAACAGGGAAGGAAGGAAGGAAGGAAGGAAGGAAGGAAGGAAGGAAGGAAGGAAGTGAATGAAAGAAAAAAGAGATGAGAGTGGAGGTAAATCCAAATGATTAAAAACAGATGTGATGTGGTTCTGAGGTGAAGATGAACACATGATCAGTTCTTCACAATAACACATCAACACCTCCACATTTTATTATTTACAGACATTTTAAAAGGACAAAAGTCTGTTTTTCGTTTTTGAGGCCGGGGGATTTTGTTGCTTTTAGTTGTGCAGCCCGAAAGGTTTCACGTTTCAGGAGCCTTTTTTGTGTTGCCATTTTGTGTGTGCTTCTCCATAAAGTCATAACAGAATCAAGATTTCTTCTGCGTTGGCGTTTTTAAGCTCTGTAACTCCGTCTTTTAGATTCTTTTTGTTTGTGCGACATCAAAACAACCACAGAAGAAAAGAGGAAATACAACATTATATGAAAAACTGAAGTGAGAGACAGAAGCAGGTGTGAATATTTCTGAAGATGACTGGTCTATGACATCATCACGTACTTGGAGATAATTGAATCAGATTCTTTATTACAACCAAAATTAAGAGCACATTCGTGTCTGTAGCTCAGCCATGTTGGAGACAATGGGGAGCAGTAAACTCATGTCCTCTGGTTCTGTCCTGAAATTATACAGTTTTGTATATTTGATTATTGTCAGAATTCTTGGCTATTATATACCAGAGATCAAATCAAATCAAATCAAATCAAATCAAATTTTATTTATATAGCGCCAATTCACAACAAAGTTGTCTCAAGACACTTTACATATAGAGTAGGTTTAGACCACACTCAATAATTTTGTTTACATCCGACAATTGAAACAACTCCCCCATAAGCAAGCACTTTGGCGACAGCGGCGAGGAAAAACTTCCTTTTAACAGGCAGAAACCTCGGACAGATCCATGACTCATGGTGGGCGGTGATCTGACGGCACCGGTCAGATGTGTATGATACTTAATTTTGGCTGGAAATATAGAGAAGACAGATATTTGATGAAAATCTTGTCAGCAGCTTGTAAAAAGAGATGAAAACCAGAATGACCAACACAAGATGAGTGAAATAACTGTTATGGAACAGCTGATTCATGGGATCTCAAGAGGAACCACGTGGAGAGAAATGAGAGAAACGGACGATGTTCCTGTAAACGAGAGGACGAGGACTGGAAAAACGGATTATGTTACAGGAACAAACTGGAGACGAGACAATCCAGACTGTTTTCTTTGTTTATTTGTTTCATTTTGTGGGTTTTTTTCTGTATGTGATTTTTAAAAGCAACAAAAATAAAGTATCAAAAAAACCAACAACACATGGGCAAAGATGTGTTTGATTTTAAAATGTTTTTGTACATTTTGTTTGATTAAAAATATTCATGACTAATTTTCAAAGTAAAATCTTTTGTACAAAATAAAAGAGCGGCGTCACCACTGCAGAGCAGGTGATGAACAAACACTCAAGAGTCAAATTAACACACAACCATTCATGTTTGTGGGTTTTTATGTCATCTGATTGTCCACTCAGCTCCCAGGAAAAGAAACAAAACATCATTTTTCAGAAATACATTTGTTGACAATAAATTCACCGGCCGACACGTTGGAGCTCTCTCATTTATCATTGTTGAAGGCCTGAAGTAATTCTTACATTCTCTAACTGTAAAAATGTGTGGCCTTCACACCAAATGAATCTTTAAAGAAATATTTCATCAACTAAAATGTGCGTCACAGCCTACGTCAGCGTCTTTTCCTCTGAATTTTGCAGGTGTCTTCTGTCTCCACACACTCACTCTGGATGCCAAATCCCCCCCTCCCCAGACTTCCCCTGCAGAAACCTGCACCAGATGAATCAGATCAGTCCCTGCAGGATTTCACAGACTCTCTTTTAAGGGTGGTTGCAGCCTGAGATGCCTGATTTGACGGCAGCTTCTCTAAAAAAGAAAAAAAAATAGTGATATGTGTTGCGATTTTTTCAGTTTGTTTTCTTGCAATGAACTTGCAGGAGCAGTAATGATGTGTGCCAGAGTGTGTGTGGATCTCTGTGCTCTCCTGTGCTGAGGTAACGCCCCTCCCCCTCCATGCAGCTGCAGTGATTGGCTGCAGCCGCAGTCATTCTGTAATCAGAGAGTTTGCAGCAGTGCCGGAGGGACATTTAGCAGACTTTGGTCTGCAGTCTGGTCCCATAGAGGCAGGTGGGACCAGTCGATGTAGAATTAATGTTAGTGTTTGTTCGTGTGTGTTTTCATCACCTCCCTGACCAGCAAACACACTCGTTGTCTCTTTTGTCTTCAGTGTATTAATGTGCAGTCTGCTAGTTGCCTGGTTTAGTGTTTGAAGAATTCCTTTGTCATTGTTTCACATTCATTTAATTTGAACTTAATGTAATAAAAAGAACCATTGTTTGCACATTTGTCTCAGTTTTCTCTTTTTCCTTTTTCACCAGTTACTTTGAACTATTGTTAACCCTTCACCCCCGAGCCCAAACTTTGGGATCGTAACATGTAAAAATTGCCAAAAAAAAGTTGCAATTTCTTTCTATAATTCATTAAAAATCAAATGCAAATTTTTGACTTTACCAAAAAGTTTCAGGATTACAAAAAATCTAACAAAATCTGCTTTATTTGCAGATGTTCTGGGGTATTCTACAAAGAAGTCAAATCTTTTTGTAGCTCAAACTCAGTAAAAACAGAATTATACAAAATTATAAAATATAAAAGTGCACAGAGCATTAATAAATGTCAATAACACTGACAAAGCAAAAATAATAAAACATTGAATCGGTTCACTGAGACTCACATTTAAGACGTTTGTGTCGGGGACAGAGAAGTTACAGTGATCAGACAGAACTGGAAGGTTGTGCAGAATTCACAGAATTTGTGTTAATTCTTGCATCACAATTTCAGGATTGACTGAATAATGGATGAAATAGATAAACAGACAGACGGACAGACGGACAGACGTTCTGTCCAGATTAAAGTGGTGGACTGACCAACATTACTCTCTCCAGAATCACACTGCTACAATAATCTGAATAGTTGGAATCACCCCCACAGATCACAGTGTTCATAAACTCAGTAAAGCTTATTAATCATCAGCACCAGATTTATCTTATAAAAAATGTAGGTGGTTGTTTTGGCTCTTTGTGTCGTATAAAAGCAGCGTATGTGTATCATGTATTCTCAGTATATTGATCAGCTTATGTACAAACCAGCTCGTTCTCACTTGCGACTTGTCGATTACGGCAGCCTGGTCGGCGCGCTGATGCGTGTATGTTGGTCGGGAGTGTGAGCGGCTTATTCTCACAAGTATGTTTGTTTATTGCTTGGCGGCGCCCCCTAGTGGACGTAGTGAACCTGACAGGAGAAGTGTGCAGAAAGTCCACACGTGGAGGCGGAGCACGAATGGATCAAACAAACACAACCAGGAGGCCGCGTGAAACCAAAGTAAAGTGAAGAGTTATTTAAAGTTTTGAGTCCATCGCATCACTTCCATCATGACGCATATATAACATACTTATTCCAATCAAAACCAAGATCTTTTCCTAAACCTAACACAGTAGTTTTTGTGCCTTTATTTTGAAAGTCTACGACGCCATCGAGCCCTGCTCGTGTCAAACTGTTGGTCAGTTACACGCTGCCGTATTTGACGAATTAGTAGTGAGATGTGTTGGTACGAACACACCAGAAATCCCTGTGGAAATGTTCAGTGGTGGAAAGTAACTAAGTACATTTACTCAAGTACTGCACTTGAGCACAATTTGAGATACTTGTACTTTATTTCTATTTTATGTCACTCTACTTCTACTCACATTTCAGAGGGAATTATTGTGCTTTTTTTTAGTTACTTTACACGTTCAGATCAGGTTTTGTATTATAATGATGATTATGATGATTATTATAAAGCCAGCAGTATATAAAGCAGTTTACATGAGCTCCACCTTCACCAGCTGCAACAATAAAGTGATTAAAACTCAGTAATGATCTTAATTGAATTATATTATATTCATTATTTTGAAATGTGCCATTCAGCACAATGTGTACTTTTACTTTTGGCACTTTATGTACATTTGAATTCCAACACTGTATGTTTTGAGGTGTGGTTGTATGAGGTTCTTCTCCACCATCAGTGTATTAACCTACAGTAGATGGAGGTCGACGCGTCCCCAGTTTGGCGAAGCAGCAGGAGAACCAGTGTAGGGAGCTAAATGTCCTGCTGTGGACAGGGTCACAGCAACACAGATTTTTAGACACATACAAAAAAAAAACAACAAAAAACCAAAAAAATCAGTTTTATTTCCACCACTTGACCTTGTTGTCAGACAGACTTATATGAGCCAAATATCACTCTGCAAACCAACCAAACTCCATTAAAAAAAACCCAGACATTTTAACTCACAGAACACAGGAGTTGTTGGTCTGCTGTTGTCTCCATCTGTAGCTTGTTTGTGTTACTGTGTGACTTTAGTGTTTTAGAGGGTTAGTTCAGATTCACAGTTAGAAAAATAACACAAACAAACTAACATACGGAGGCTTCAGTAGACCAACAACCCTGCTGATCTGTGAGGTAAAATTACTGATTTTATCAATGAAGTTTGGTTGGGTTGTAGAGAGTGATATTTGTCTGGCTTCTTTGTTTCTTCAAACTGACCTCCATCTACTGTAGGTGTTACACTGACTGTGGAGAAGAACCTCATACAAACACACTTCAGATAATCCAAACTGTCCCTTTAAGTAAAATTTTGAGCCGAATATTATTATTCTGTGATATTTATACTTTTACTTCAGACTTCTTCCACCACTGGAAATGTTAGTACAGTGCGTTCTGGTTATTGGTTGTAAAAAACAAAACAAAACAAAAACAAAACAGTATAATACTTCAGCTCATTATGCAGCTGACGTGTCCTTTAAATGACAGGAAGCAGAAACACTCGACACACAGCGAGTAACTCGCAGCACTGGGAGCCGAGCAGCTTCCAAACTTTCTGAACTCTTTCTCTTCCTTCTCCTCGTCCAGCCTCTCTGCATCTTTCTGTCCCTTTGTCCTCTCGTTGTGTCTCAGTTTCAGGTCTTCATTCCGTTCGGTTCTTTCTCTTTAGACGAAACATTCTCCTGCGGTTTCTGTCCGTTCACCAGCTCGTAGCCTCCTTTACTCTGCGCCTGTGGCTCCTGACGTCTGGCCCTCCTGCGCAGGACCACCATCGTCAGCAGGAAGCAGAGCAGACCTCCGCACACAAACACCACCTGCACGCCCAGAAACCTGCAACACACACACACACACACACACACACACACACACACACACACACACACACACACACACAGAGGTGGTTAATGGAGCTGGTCCAGGCTAACTTCTGGGGATAACTCAGGACTTTCCAGGGTCAGAACCACAACAAGCTGTTCATTCTGTGTGTTATCACCATGACAACACACTCTGAATCAGCAGGTCTCCGTGCCAACAGCTACATTTTTACAGACATACCACAAAATCTCTGAGGTGAAGTGAAACAGTCGCTGCTGGAGCAGATTTCTCATGAGACGACGGGAACTTTAAAATGTTTCAGTCCCTCCAGGCTTCTGTGAGCTTTTCGGGGATTGTTGTGGCCTAAAACACCAGATTTCATGATGCAGTTTGCAACATTTGTGATGTTTTTACATGTTTTTTTTGCAATGTAATTGCAGAGGCAAGTGAAAATTGCATAATTTCATTTTTTAAATTATTATTTGTACAACTCATTAAAAATCAACTCGTCAACTTGGTTCAGGAAGAAAAAAACCCAAACTTTTTTCTGCTTGTTCTATGCCAAGCCAAGCTAAGCTAAGCTAAAATAAGCTAAAATAAGCTAAAATACTAAATAGCTGAGTTAAGCCAAGCTAAGCTAAGTAAAGTGAAACCTTCATTAGTCCTACAATGTGGAAATTAGTGTTACAGCAACAAAGTGGATCACAAAGATGGAGCCATCAATAAAAATCATAAATAATTTAACTAAAGAAGTGATTTAAACAAGAGGGGAAATAAAAAAATATAAAATAATAGAACAATATTAACTGGAGGAAACAATAAACAGACTCAACAGATGACGTTAAATAACCTCAAAACAGGCTCAGGATGACATCATTTCTGACAAAATCGGCTTTATTTGTAAATGAAGAATTGCAGCTGGGGGGATTCAACAAGAAGCAAAATCTTTTTGGAGCTCAAACTCAGTCAAATCAGCACAAAATGATCAAATATCAAAGTGTTGATAAATGTCAGTAATGACAAAGCTTGTGTTCTTTTTGGTGCCTGTGACAAAATTAAAAAAAAGTAAATAATAAATTATTGAGTCGGTTTATTGAGATGTAGCTGAAGCTACAATGATCGGTCGAATTTGCAAAAAAGCTGCAGTGATTCAACAAAATAACAAGATTGTGTAGAATTCGGAGGGACTGGTTGACTTGGTCTAAACTGCTGTGAGCTTCCTGGAGGGACTGGTTTTTTTGGGCCTCATGCAAGAACCCTCGTACGAACAGATTTGTTCTCCAAACTTGTCGCATTCAATAATTTTCTTGTGTTTTGAATTTTCTTTCAGATACAAACACAGTTTAGGAGGTGCAGTAAAGTTTTTCACTAATGACTGAAGATCTCATGAATCTAGAGGTTTTGAGTTTGAAACATAAATGACTCTTTATGATCATGTCGACTTTATTCTGTCTGACAGCATTTCAAATTTTATTTAATTGTAAATTTACAGATAAAAATATTTTCTGGTTTCTTTCCTCCTCTCTTTCAGTAAACTGATCTTTGAGACATTTGAGGACGTCATATTTTCCTCTAATGATTTTTCAGCTTACAAAATTGTAACAAAGGAGCACTTCACACATCTATTAGATGAGACAGTGTTAGACTCTCTCACACTGTCTGATGTACAATATAACATTTATTTTGGGATGTTTCAGTGCCACACTTGATGAAGGTCTAATACTCAAACGTCCTTTTGCAACTTACAAAACTGTGACAGGATAATTAATCGATTAATGGTTTTAGTCATATTTTTATTTTAAAAAATCCTCTGATGTCAGATTAAATGTGGATGTTTTCTGGTTTCTTGAGTTTTTTCTGACAGTAAACTGAATATCAAACATTTTTCACCATTTAAATAAATAACTCATCAAATAATCAGGAAAATAACAGCTTGACAACATATCAACAAATATGTGATCACAGAGCAGCGCAGGTGAACTTACATGTTCCACCTGTTCACAGGTGGAGGTGGAGGACTCACCTGTGTCTGAACCCATCCAGGTTGTAGTAGAGACAGGACATCTGCTTGCCGCACTTTTTACCCCACAGGATGCAGGTGGTGTCGATGACGCTGCCGTACAACACGGGGCCTGGCATGAACGCTACACACACACACACACACACACACACACACACACAGATTTATGATGAAAGAGTTGAAGTGAAGGACAGCTGATGGAGGGGGAACACGGGTGCTGAGGGGAACATGACTCACCGAGGACTCTGAACAGCATGTACTGAACTCCCACTGCAAAAGACTTGTCCTCTGTGGGCACCGTCCTGCAGCAGAGACACAAACAGGCTCAGTTTATCCTCAGAGGTCCACCATCAACACGGATTAAAGAAAAGCCTGGCTTATTTTGACAAGTCTGACTAAGTGAAGTGAGAGATCTGTTCCTTGACTGTGGTTTAAATCAGTGTTTCCTGTACTTTTTCATTTTAAAAATGACAAACCATCATGATCAGTAAAGCCTGGGAGAGACGGAGAGCTCATGTGACTGACAGCTGCAGAAGAATCTCAAGTTCAACTTGATGAAACTCTTCATGCAGTCAGTCTCACATTTGACTGTGTGCTCAGTTATAGTTGACTAATATAACTGATTTAAACTTGTGAACAGTTAAATTACCTGAAAAGCAGTCACATGATCAGCGTCTGTCTGCATGTGTCACTCTGGTAATTTAACAAACAGTTTTACAGCACAAATACCCACTTAACTTCACTATGGTTCTTGCTGTAATCTTCAGATAACATTAAATATTACACAAACTTTATTTAAAGATTTTGACTGTGACAAAGGAGGGACTGGATCCTATTAAATATGTGCTGGAGCTCCCTGATCCTGTTCTGGCAGGATCCAGCAAAAAAAAAAAAAAGTTCTGGAAAGGCGGATTTAATTCTGGCATGTTCGATCAGAACTGAACCTTTTGTTCTGTTGTGTTTGTTATCACATCACCTGTGTGTCTGTGTGAGGAGAGGAAAAGGCCTGCAAGTGAAAATATCACTCTCAAAATATAATAAAAATATTCCTGTTAATGTGTTGAAGTCACAGTTCCTAAAGAGTTTTATTAAGGTTCCTATTATTTCATAAATGTTACTTCAATATCTGTAAAAAAAAAAATATAACTTCAGTCTAAGTCCGCTTTTTCATAAATCAATCCCCCCCCCCCATCATTAACTCTATCATCTCTCTATTATCAGTATTATTCTCTGTTATCATCGAGCTCCGTTGGTGTGTGTTGTGCCGACGTGCTGAAACAGAGCCGAGCAGCAGGGTGATGATGGTGATGATGGTGATGATGGATGATGGTGGATGATGGTGGATGATGGTGGATGATGGTGGATGATGGTGGATGATGACAGCAGTGACAGTTATGGCTTTCTGATTTTTCATTGTATTATTTCAGGTCCCTGTTTGTGTTGTTGTTCTGCCTCAGAGGTTTTCTGAACTCTGCGGGCAGGTGTGGGAGCAGGTGTGGGAGCAGAGAGAAAATAAACTACTCCACATTCCAATTCAAAGACTCACCGACATGAACGCACCTGAAATCACAGCAGGTGGTGCAGATCAGGGAGCAGAGAGAACTTCTCCTCCACTTTTATTCTCTGAGGTGTTTGTGTTGTGAAATGTTCTGTAAAAACTTTCTGTTTGATTTGTGTTTATCCCTCACACACCCGGAGGACATTTTGTCCTTTTGCTCTGTATTTTCTTCGTGTTTCTTTGTTGATAATTTTGGCGGACCCTATACATTTTGGCCTGGGAGAATTTTAAAAAAAATCTAAAATTAGAATTTGAACTCCTTTAAGTAAAGGATAAAGTACAGTGAGCAGGTCATTATTGTGAAATAAATCCTGACAGGATGATGCAGGAGCTGATCCTCTGCTGTCTTTAAATTTATCTTCATCTCCATCTTCAACTTCTTCATTTTTAGATTTTTCTCCTCCATGTTCAGTTTCTTCTTCACAGTTTATTTGACTAATGGTTTATTTTATATCAGATAGAGATATGAGGGGAGATTTTTAATAAAAACACTAACTGAGAGCTTGAGAAGAGAAAAGAAATGACAGCTGGAGCATCAAATGAGGATGAGGTGGAGCAGGTGGGGTGAGATGACACAGTCCTGAAGGTTTCTGATGAGAATTTAACTATTTTTTCCAATAAACCTGGAATCAAATCTGATCTGAGAATTTAAGCCTCTCCTCTGCTCTCCCTAAAAACTCAGACTACATTCTCTCATTCTCTTAAGACAGAAGGAAAATCACAAACCCCGCCCCTTTCTGACCTGCCCTCATTTTCATACAATCCCAAATGAAGCTTCTTTACAACATCTGGAATCGATGATGATGTTTTGCAGAGAGCAGCTCATCTGTTCTACTTTGTGCAGCAACAGCAGAACAAAACAACTGTTTGTTTGTTTGTTTGTTTATTTGTTTGTTTGTTGACAGAGTCTGAGGAGGAGGAGATGATGAAGGAGACCTCCAGGGTTCAGAGCTGAACCAAATGTGTCCGAATACTCACTGCTTTCTGTGGGCCCAGGCAGAGGAGGGAGGTAATCAAGTACAAATACTTAGTTACTGTACTTAAGTAGAGTTTTCAGGTATCTAAGCTTCACTTGAACATCTATTTTTCTAATGATTTTTTACTTTTACTGCCCACAACTGATCACAAATATCTGAACTTTCTCAGACTCGTTACTTTAGTTTTAATGACTTTGAGGTGAATTATTGATTATTATTATTTTGCATCATTGTGCGCCACCTTCCAACATCAAGACTGATTTCAACCTGAGTGGACGAAACAATAAGACAAAGAAAAGATGATTCACTGGTGTATCCATCAGAGTTTATCACACAGGACAGACGGGACGAGACGGAAAACGACATAAGACGAAAATGATGCAAAAAGATGAAAAACAATGTTAAAGACGTAACAAGACAAAAAAGATATAACCGGACAAAAACATGACATAAAAGACATAAGACAAAAACAACGTAAAGATGTAACAAGGTAAAAAAGATGTGAGAAGAAAAAGATATAACAAGACAAAAACAACGTAAAAGACAAGAAATGAAGACGTAAGACGACAAAAACATGATGTAAATGACATGAGACAAAAAAAAAAAAAAGACGTAACAAGATAAAAAAGATAACAAGACAAAACAGACATATCAAGACAAAAAATGACGTAAAAGACATAAGACAAAACGCAACATACAAGACAAGACAAAAAAAGAACATGATGAAAAAGACGTAAGATAAAAAGGTTTCGTGTCATTCCGTCCCGTATGTATCCGTCATATCTTGGTCACACGTGTCAGTATTTTCCCAAGCCCTCTAAAACCTCTTTCCCATGTGACCTGATGCATGTTTCTCCACGATATAACTACAGATGTTAAATATAAACCCCCTCGGGTTGAGGGAGGGGACAGGAGGACATCAACACAACAGCTGAGTGAGAAGATGGTGTCGCTCTCTGAGCTGCAGTCTGTTGAAGGCCACAGTTTAATACAGATGAAAACATCCTTTTGTTTTTGTTTCGGCGCCATGGAAACGCTGAAGTTCAGTGTTTGGTTACACCAAACATCACGCATGAACATGTCATGTCCCACTGAGACGGATGGTCCACCAGGGGCCAATCATTCAAAACTCATCATTTACCATATTTTGTGATTCTGTCACGTTCTGGTACCTGAGGATCATGATGTAGGACGGCGTCTGTGAGAAGGAGGCGATGAAGCTCGTCACACCCAGCAGGGCCATGAAGGGGAGGAGGAGGTGGGAGCAGCCGCTGCCGCAGGTCCCAGGGGAGGCGTAGCCGAGGCCGCTGACGCACCGACACTGAGTGTAGTTCTACACAAACACACACAAACACACACTGTCAGGATACAGACGCAGAGAGCGCCTCCTACAGGCTGCACAAACAACGACAAGCTAAAGATGTAAAGTTTGTCCTGATGGACAGAGAGGAGACAAAAGTCCACAGTCTTTACTGCAGTAGAAGTACAGATAAAACAACTCTGAAATGTCCTCAAAGTTTAAAAGTAAAAAGTGGCCGTGTTTTACATTGTTTTTCATCTTGTTACATCTTTTCTTATTTTGTTGCTTCTTTTACATGATTTTATATCTTGTTATAACTTTTTCGTGTAGTTTCGTCTCTTTTGTCTTGCTACGTTCATCATCTTGTTATGTATTTTTTGTCTTGTTACATTTGTTGTCTTGTTCTGTCTTTTTCGTCTTATTACGTCTATTAGTTTGTCCAACTGTTCCTTCCTTGTTTGTTTAAAGACAAAGAAAAATCAACATTTCCACCCAGTGAAGCACTTCTTCACTGGAGGTCATGATAATAAAGTGGCAGCTGTGTGCTCACCGTGCATGGTGGGACATCGTTTTTTATTTTAAAATTATAATCCTACTAATAATCCCCATCTTCACTAAATGTATCTGTAATCTGATAACATCTTTTTTTTATCTGTAACTGTAATGGGATACAGTTACTCTTTTAAATATCCAGATTACGTAATCCCACTACATGTAATCAGTTACTCCCCGGTCCTGAGTGTGAGGAGTCATTTCTCAGATCTGTTTTTCATCTGCCTTCAGTTACTCAAACATCAGTCTGGGAGGTTCGTGTTTCCTGGAATCCACCCGGAGCGACACGGAGCATCAGTTACTTTCAGTTACAGGGAACATGTTGGAGGACAGAGTGAAAGTCAATGTTCATCCAGCTGAGACGTCAGAGACACTTCTTTAGAAAAACATCGTCCTCTTCCTCAGCGTGATAACTGAATGTTGTCACAGACATGACAAATCTACAGAAAACTTTCACTTTCCCCCTGAGGTTTTAGATCACAATCAATCACAAACATCTGGAGCTGCTGCAAACATCTGGACATGATGTCACCCCCTGCACATCTGGGCAGTTGGTCAGAGTCTGAAAAACAGTTTGTACTTTCATTTTCATGTTAAAAAAATACAGAATTCCTGCTAAAATTAAATGTAAAGCCGATGACAAATAATTCAATCATGAAAAAAAAAGAGATAAAGTGAGCTTTCAGTTTCACTTTCACATCGACAGAAAGACTTTGGAAAACACTGATCAACATTTTTCACCCTTTGCTTTCATTTTATGGACCAAACCAGGGCTGGAAATTAGCTCCAACTTTTTGGTCTTGTTACGTTGATTTTCTCTTGTTATGTCATTTTCGTCTTAATACGTCTTTTTTTTTTTTTTTTTTTTCATATCAGAACTGGAGATTTTTCTTTTCAAAGGACGACACTGGAGGCTTTTCTCCCAACCGGCTTTGGGAAGAGTCTGATCTGATTGGTTGAAGTCAGCCTATGTTTTTTGAAAGTACCTGCCCTTTTCCAAACTGTTTCTGAGGATGACGTCCCGTGTAGTTCTGTGTAACAAATCTTGTGGTGTGTCAGGTTGTTCTCTTAGGCCTCGTTTGTGAAATCTGTCAATCATCAAAACTACAGGACAGAATTAAGGAGCTAAAATGCACCAATCAGAGGACAGTTCTCTGGCCTCTGGTTCTCTGGCCCCTGGTTCTCTGGCCTCTGGTTCTCTGGCCTCTGGTTCTCTGGCCTCTGGTTCTCTGGCCTCTGGTTAGGGTTCTCATGTCTGCTTTGTTACCTAAAAGTAAAAGTCTGATGGTCCGTGTGTTACTCTCAACATTAGAGCTACACAATGTTTTCACTGCTTCCCAGAGGATATGACCTCAATATTTAAAGGGACAGTTCACCACAAAATCAAACAGACTTATCATATTTTCCTCTAATGATATTTATTTCTAGATTTATTGGTGTGAGCCGCAGAGTTTTGGGAGATGTCTGCCTTCTCTCTAATAGGGTGGAACCAGATGGCACATTTGAAAAACTCCGCATCAGTTTGTGCAGAAATCATGACCCGCTTACTCAAGATAATCCACCACCTTGTTGTGAGCAATTTTATACAGAAACTAACTTCTACTGAACTACACCCACCAACCATGTCACCGTGCAGAAGGAAGCATCTTTCTTTCTTCTTCTTATTTTTCTCTGCTTAAGGCATTCGTGCAGCAAAAACTGTAAGACGTGCGTCTGTGAGAGTGTCCGTGTCATGTGACCCTGTAATTAAGTGTCTCTGCTGTAAATCCTGTATTTTCTATAATTCTGTGTAATTTTGAATGTCTTACTTACTTCTGTTCACTCTGTCTCTCTGTGAACTTCACCCCAGCCTCCAGCAGCTTTTCTGTCCCTCGACTAACTGAGAGTTTTGTTTGGCTTCGACTTTTGTTTCATTGTGCATATTAATGTTGTCTGTTCCACTTGAGACCACCTCCACACAAACAGCTGTTGGTGGGATGAATACAAAAAAAATTAAAATCAGGTGTGACTGTGGGAGAGACAGATTATAGTTTATATGTGAGAGAGCCGCAGCATTAGAGAGGATGAACAGAGTCCCTGCAGCTCTGAATAAAAAAAAAGAGCTTTCACTAAAAGACAAAATGTGATGTCATCCACTTTAACGAGAGCCTCGAGCTCTCAGAGAGTAAATGAAAACTGGCAGCATACTAATACAGAGCTGACTGCTCCTCTGCTACTGAACACCATCCGAATTTAAATCCAAACAAGAGTTAATCTGGAAAATCATTTTTACTGTTCTGTACAAGTCGGACTGCGTGATTCCAGGATGATTCAAAGGACAAAATGTGTGTGACAGTTGTAAAGTAAAATAACCAAACTGTTCTTACTGTGGCTTTATTGTTGATATCTGTTTCCATGGTGACACAGCCGGCATGGCACGGAGACTTGAACTCCACGCCATCTGAACCACAAACTGGGTTAAATGCCTCCGGAGGACAACGACAGCCAGCGCTGCATGCCAATGAATCAAGCCTACACACACACACACACACACACACACACACACACACACACACACACACACATTACATGTGGATTGTTTATATTTTTAAAGAATCAACATGGTGCATTAATATATTAAGTTTATTTTAACTTTTTAAATCTTATCGATTCTTGTGCCTTTTTCTGTTTTTTTTTTTCTTCTTCTGGTATCAGAGTGTTAAAACCAGTTTTAATCAAACGCCTCATTGGCCAAAGAGGGAAAAGCTCCCCTCAAACAAATGTCAGGAACTAAATGTTTATCCTTCATCAGTGAAATTAGTTCCCTGTTAGTGGTAAATCTAGTCCCATGTCAGTGGATACATCGGGCCCCTGTTGGTGATGAAATTAGTTCCCTGTTTGTGGTGAAATGAGTTCCCTGACAATGGCAAATTAGTTCCACATCAACATGTACATTAGTTCCCTGTTAATGTTAAAATTGGTTGTCTGTTAGTGGTGAAATTAGTTCCCTGCTGGTGGTAAAATTTGATCCCTGTTAGTGGTCACATTAATATTCTGTTGATGGTCACATTAGTTCCCTGTTGGTGGTGAAATTAGTTCCCGGATAGTCGTGAAATCAGTTCCCCAGGCCTCTGCTTTCTGTGTGCCTGGTGCATGTAAACTGACGGTGTAGGTACCTGGAAGAAAAGACCCCAGCAACCTCCTGGGTTGGGCAGCCAATGAACAACAGCGGCGTGGAGGAGAAAAAGCCGAGCAGGATGGCGGCTGTGCACAACTTGCTGGCACCGCTGACTGAGAGATTCAACCTCCGCATCAGAAGTCCACCCAGGACAGTGCCCAGCACTGCCAGCGGGATACAAACTCCTCCTGAGAGAAAGAAGTCAGGAAGACAGAAATTACAATTTAATCTGATCCCTGAACTATCCTGTGTTAACCTAATATAACTTCATTTACACGTGTAATAAATCCATGCACATTCCAGGACATGAGCTCCACAGACCCGCGTCCACCCTCACCTATCATCATGGTGGAGAAGGACACAGTCTGGCTGAACTGTCTCTCAATGAACTTGGCCATGAAGGTGGCGAGGCCAGCCAGCAGCGCTGCCAGGTTGACCTGCGCCAGAACCACCAGCAGGTAGATGGGGCTCCGCAGGGTTCTCAGAGCGATTCGAGGAAAACCTGAGGGACAGTGGTGGACAGTGAGACGGATGAGGGCTGATGGATTCAGACACTGTCCCTTAAAGGGTCAGTTCACCCCAAATTTCACGGCACAATATCCAGAATTTTGGGATAATCTCACCACAATGCAAAGATGAAAAGCTTTGAAGATAAATTTGTTGCAATTTGGACGCACAACATTTTCAAAAAAACACAAACAAACTTTGAATAAACAGATGAACAGCGCTCCGGGCAGCATATCAAGAAAACCATCCATACGACCAGGGTCACATCACAAGCAGCAATACTAGAAACCAAGCAATCGGTCCGAATGAAAACTGTGGAATGAGCTCCCCATCAGTGGTAAAACTGGTTCCATCTTAGTGGTGAAATTAGCTCCGTGTCAATGTTAGAACTAGTTCCACATCAGGGGGACATTAGTTCCCTGTTAGTGGTGACGAATTGCTACTGCATGCATTCGCTCCACATCAAGCTCTGAACTAGTAGAATTCAAATTTTATGAAATAATTTTGATCATGGTGCTTAAATATTTTCAAAAACTACACAAAACATAAAAGCATGTCTTTTCACAAAAAACCATCCAGTTACCCTAGACTATCTACAGATCTCGTTGTGGATGGTTGATTCAATTAAATGATGCTTCTTTTTTTGACGTTGACATTGACGCCCATTATTAGCAGAAATGTTAGGGCACAGATGTCAAAGCCAAAGCTGCTGTCAGGGTTCCTCCACCTGTTCTAAAGTCCCGGTGATGTGGACTCTTTGATTCTGCGCTGTGACCTGTGTTCTCTGTCGATGGCCTGTAGTTGCCTCCGCTGCTCAGACAGCAATCAGAAGAGGAAATAGGGACTCTTACTTTTGAGGAACTGAAGGAGGGAGACTTCCTGTGGCGGGGTCGTCTCCTGCTGCTGCTTACAGTCTGTCGGACTCGACTCGACATCGTCTGCGCCGTCCTGGACAAATATGGAAGCAGAACATCACATGCTGGACTGCAGATTTCAAAACCACTCAGTCTGGAGCTCAGATGCTTTTAGGGAGTCTGCTGGGGCCCCGCAGGCCGCAGAGGTTTACATACACGGGTCTGTGAGACACTTTAGATAAACATGTCCTCTGAATGTTGAAACAGCAGTCACCGATCACTGCAGATCTTTATGGGAAACACATTACTCATGAAGTAAAGATTTATTTACACTAAAGTCATTTTTTTTAGCTTTAACCTGAGACAGGAGATAAAACTGATCACAGGAAGATAAGTGAACTGTTCATCACATGGTCAGAGGTCCTGACATGGTGGTCTGAGCCAAACAATATAATCAGACTTCTCTTTTGTTTATGTCACAGATTACATCCTGTGATAGATGACGATCAGCCTGGAGTCATGCTGGGAGGTTCAGTTCTGGGTTTATCAGATGATCTACGTTCCAATCCTGCCTGAGGGCTACAGCTGAAAATTGTTTTCTTGGCAGCATGTTTGGGCTCTCCCTTATGGTCCATGTACAGCAGATACACTTTCGTTTCGGCCGCCAGAGATCCCCACCACCACAACCCCTCTATTTATTGTGCCTGGACTCAAAATTATTATGATTTTTAATTTGTTCCTGACAGCTTCGTTCTGTAGATGGTAAAGAGAGGAGAGAGGGAGGAGGACGACCTCTGAGATCACGATTGATTGATTGTTTTTTAACGGAGCTAAATGAACCACATGACAAGTCCCTGCAAGTCTCTTCAGTTTGTACTGTGCTTAGAAGAGTTAGAAGAGAACGACCTGGAATTCTTTACAAAGCACCTTAAAATAGTTTGGTGCCCAAGATGAGTGTAAAGGGAGAGTTCACCCAAAAATGAAAATTCAGTCATTATCTACTCACCCTCATGCTGATTGAAGGTCAGATTTAGTTTTTCAGTCCACAAAACACTTTTCAAAACTTTTTGTTTCACAGAAAAACTGTGTTACAGAATCTCCCAAACTATGTAAGTGAATTGTGGCCAATTTTCAAATGTAAAAGCATAAAATGTCTCCATGCTGCTCATCTGCCGTAATCCAAGTCTCCTAAAGCCCCAACATGTCAAGTTGATTAAAAAATGTTATTTTCACCATGTTTTTATCCTGAATCTTCACTGTTGATCTTTAACTTGGAGCCACGTTCACGTGCACACTGTCTGAACTGTGTGTGTGTGTGTGACGGTGTGCAAACAGCATGTTGGGACTTTGCAATTCTGCAGCACTGTTTTCCTGTCGAACTTCAGCAGTGTTTTGTCGACTACAAAAACTAAACCCAACCTTCAATCAGCATGAGGGTGAGCAGATAATGACTGAATTTTCATTTTTGGGTGAACTATTCCTTTAAGGTGCAGCTTCTGATGCATGTAGCACTGAGGAAGCTCTGGGAAACGAGGCCCTGAGCTGTAACTGATAAATACTCGTGGCTTCTGCAGAGTCATCTGACCTGAGAGTGAATGCTGATTGTTCCCTTTCACACTGAACACAAAAGCCACATGTTAAATGGAGTCAGTGGGTTTTTTGTTCAGAGTAAAACAGGCTTAAGTGGATAAAATGATGGCATCTTATATCAACAGGTCAAAGGTCAGCTTCACTGTGACATCATAATGTTCAACTCTCTATCAGTCCTGTGAAAGTCGGATCGAGGGGATGAGGGGTTGTAACAATAAGTTAAAGTAAGCAGGGAAAAAGGAAGAGGGGAAAACTGAAAACAAAACAAGTTAACTTCAAATTAAGTGAAGCAAACATGACAGCAATAAATGTTACAATACTAAAACAGATGACATATAACCAACAAGTACTGTTACATTACTAAAATATTACTCATTACAAGTAAAAGTACTGATGTTAGAAAAATATTCTTGTCAAAAACTACTCAGAGTATTAGTTACTTTTTAACTGTTGATGTTTGAAGCATCATCAACAGCAGACTTTCAATCAAAGGAGCTTTTGTTTCTCTGAATCTCACATTTTGTGCGTTTTTCTTAACTGATAGTTGAAAATGCTAACAATCAATTAATCAATTAATCAATTAATTAAACATTTATAAGATACAAAATTCAAATTTCAATTTGTTTACAGGGTTTTTGGCTTTTTCCCTAATTTTAAGTTTAGGTTTCTAGACTTTGCTGCCATTTTTAGACTATTGATTAAAAATTGATCAATACATTTTTAATTGATTATATTCTTAGCAGCGATTAATTGATTCATGATTAATCACTGACCATTAACATCCCTATTCCAGACCTGTGCTGCTGCACTGTTTAGTTTTTCATCCATATGATCTGATTTTCATTGGCTTGTTTGTGATCAGATCACCTGATTGGCTACTAAAATTCAGATGAACGGTTTGAATATTAATTCAACTTGTACTCAGTACTCAGTAATTATAATTTTAAGAGTAAGTAACTAAGTAGATTACATAGCATAACGCATACTTAAGTACAAGTAAAAGCATAGACTTAAAAATCTACTCATAAAAGTACAAGTTCCCCAAAAAACTACTTAATTACAGTAATTTGAGTATTTGTAATTAGTTACTTCCACCCCTGCATATAAAACAAAAGACAACGAGCAGTCCAGCCTGCCACTGCAGGACGAGACTGCAGACCAAAGTGTGCCGACTGGCCCGCTGGTCCTGTTCTGCTGCAGACTCTCTGCTTTTAAACACTCTGCAGCAGCCAGGAGGGGGAGGTGCAGAACCTGAGCACAGGAGAGCGCAGCAAACAACACACTCTGTGACACGTAACATCGTCTCTCACTGAAGACAGCATGTCACATTAAACAAAGAACACATAATAAGACATCAGATGGTTTGTGTGTTGTTGAGCCGTGCAGTGAAATCAGTTTCAGTTTGTGGAGGAGTGTTGGCTCCGTCACAAAAACTCATCAACTGCTGATGTTTTTCTAACAGAGATAAGTGTTCGGTGCCAAAGAGTTGCTCAACACATTGATATGAAACACACACACACACACACACACACACACACACAACAACAGCAGCCAAAGTTCAGCTGCACGGAGCCAAACATCAGAGTTACTTTCGATTTTAAAATCATGTCACAAGACTTCAGTAAAGACCTCAAACCTGAAAACTGCTTTAAGATCAAAATAATGGTTTTAGGCGGCCATCTTGGACATTTTACAGACTAAACAACTGATCGATTAGTGGAAAAAATATTGCCAGATTGATCACTAGTTGAAAAATAGGTCCAAACATGTGAAAACAGGTGAAGCACACGGACGTACGAACTATCCCTTTAACACTGTGTCCTTACTAACACAAGATGTGATTGAAGCTTTATTTTAACTATTTAATATTGTTTTTATTTGCAAACATTATTTGAACACGTCAGAAGAGATGATTTACAGGTCAGAACACCTGTCATATTTTTTTCTGTGTATATGAACACAGTTAACATCTGAGTCTAAATTTTCTATTAATTAGAGAAAATTATGAAATCCCTTTTCTCTTTTGTTTCAGTATTTACAAAACTGCTCAAAGCATGCTGACTTACTGACTAAATTATACAAAAATTACATTATAATAAACATTTTCCAGATTAAAAACGTCTATATGCAATTTTGGGTGCCTGTTTATTTTTTATCACAGCCTCTGATGGTTAAAATCAAACTTCACTGAGGCTGATTTTTACTTATTCTCAGAGGTGAACAGTAACAAAGTACATTTACTTGAGTATCTGTACTTTACTTGAGTATTTGTTTTTTTTTATAAACCTCTGACTTTGACTCCACTACATTTCTAGGAAGGTTGTCGTTACTTGTTACTTTTAAGCGACGCAGAGCTTTAAGTCAGCTGTTGATGTTTTTTCTTTTCTAAAATGCGATGGGCCACAAGCTGTTTCTCACAGAGGCAAGATCTCCCTCTTTCATTCAAACTAAACTCAGTAATGGTGACGGCAGGAGAAAGACTATTATAATTAGAAAAAGAGAAATAATTCCAGGTAGGCTTTTAATGTTGGTTTGTTTTTATCGGGGTGAAAAATACCACATTATTAATGTATGTATGTATGTATATATATATACATATATATGTGTACATATATGTATATATATACATATATATATTATATATATGTATATATATATATATTAAATATATATATATGTGTGTGTATATATATATATACTGCCTCTGAAGACAAAGAAATCCTTTTTGTTTTTGACTGCATTTCTATACTGAAGTTTTTTGTAGGTGTTTCTACAGTCAGTGCATTCATCATGTGGTTTCAGAGAGTTACAAGGTTCTGAAAATACACCATGAGAATACAGCAATGTATTGATATCAGAAGATGTACTCTGTAATTTGTACTTTTGAATACTTTAGTATTTTTAAAAGCAAGTGCTCTAGTACTTTAACTCAAGTTAAATTTTGATTGAGTAACTTTCACTTGTAGTTAAGTAATATTTGACCAGGAGTAACTTTACTTTGACTCAAGTACTCGGGTTGAAAACTTTGTCCACCACTGATAATTTTGGAGGTTGTAAAACACTCATAGCTGCAGAAACACCCTCAAATACTTTCACTGTTTTCAGGCTACACACACACACACACACACACACACACACACAGAAAAAACAGAAAAACTCCAAAGTTGGATTTTTGGAGTTGAGGCCAGGTGAATCAAGGCAACACAACACGACAAGACACACACACCGTCTGCACGCACACAGAGACGAACCATTAGCTCATATTTCAACTGTTGTTTCATCACTCGGAGTCGTTTCAGATGAAATTCTGAGCAACTGCTGGATAAATCACCTCATTCATCTCAACTCTCTTTAATTTCCTCTAAATCTTCCTGTCAGAGCCGCTGAGCTGACGGAGATTCAGTTTACAAGCTTTTTTTACATTTTCCATCCTGTTCACAGGAATGATTTGAAAAAAAATATCCCCATGGTAAATTATAATTATTAGATAAAAGTCAAAATTATGAGATAAAAAGTAATAAGTATGACATGTAATTCGAAATTATTATTATATTAACTGTGGCTTTCATCTCATAATTTTGACATTTTTTTTACATTATGACTTTTTAATCATTATTTCAACTTTTATCTCATAATTTAGCCTTTTATTTCATAATTATGACTTTCTGTCTCGCAATTTAGACCTTCTATCATAATTATGACATTTTTATCTCATAATTTAGAGTTTTTATCTCATATTACCATGGGGATAATCTTTTCTTTCACTGGCAGTAAGAGGTTTCCATACATAGCTTTTGTTACTAACAAACTCACGAGGCCTATTTTTTCTGCCTTCTGTCCGAAATGACTTACCCAAAATAAATGGAGGATATTCTCACAACTACAAGGGCTATATGTATAATCTTGGTGTCAAAATAACGGTAATAAATGTGAGATTACTATAGAAGTGTCAGAATCAAGATATGTGTTACTGTGTCAGAGGAAATTCACCTGGAACACAGAAACAAATGTGAATTTTTATCTATTTATTTAAAAAAAAAATGTTTCGAGTGAAAAACACTTTTGAATCATAGATAGTAGCCCGATTCATCTAGGAATTAGTAAAGTGATATCTGATGAGTTAACTGTGCAAAACTCGATGCTAAAAAAGTGAACCTGAACAGTTTTACAGATGTTTTAACACAGACATATCCAGGCGAAACTGCACCAAATGTGCCATTTGGGCATCAGTCACACTGACGTTTGGCACTGTGTTGTTAGTATGTTAGCACCGCTATCTGATTCAAACAGTCAGAGAACCTCCTCTGCTGTATATTTCTCCCGTTTTATCCTCATCCGGGTGTCTGCTACGCTCTGCTCACAGCGTCTAAGTGTCAACAAGCTGCGTCCTGTGCGCATGTGCCTCAACTCACAAGGGACTTTCTCTGCAACCCATTGGTCAATTTTCATGATCGACACCTCTATAAACCAATCAGAGTCAGGGGATTCTATTGCTACCACCCAAATTGACCATAGCAACACCAATGACGATACAGAAGGACGTGCAGCCAAAGATAAAGTATTGTAGTGAAGATGCGTTACTCCGCTCGTAAAAAGCCCTGGCTCTTTATGAAAACAACCAGGACCATCGCGATTCATTTCAGACTCCTGAAGAGTCATAGGAGTAGACATTAGCAGTGTTTTTTCAAGCTGGAATATAACTTTAGGCCACAAAACAGCTAAAGTAAGACATATTTTATGATTCTGTGAAGGTTTTTTTGCGACTATTTGGCGTCTTACCCCTAAAATATACACAAAATACACTGCATGCGGAACGGCTCCGCCACGGCGTCGGAGCCGTTACGTTTCAATTTAGTCTGTGTGTCAGCTCACACAGTCCCGGTTCCGCTGCGAAATGGCTCCGGAACAACTGCGGCGTCCGACAGCCCTCCGCAACACATACGCAGAGCTTCTATTTTTGGCTGGAGCACGGCGCATCAAGCAGCACAGGGCAGATTGTGCCGGGAGGGAAGTCGGCTACAAAATACAAAATAAAACCCCGGTTGATTTTCAAAATAA
Organism: Lutjanus argentimaculatus; assembly: GCA_034769285.1. Classification (NCBI taxonomy): domain Eukaryota; kingdom Metazoa; phylum Chordata; class Actinopteri; order Lutjaniformes; family Lutjanidae; genus Lutjanus; species Lutjanus argentimaculatus. The sequence goes on along the minus strand of JAWZSL010000004.1, from coordinate 35,786 downwards.
AATACTCCGTGTTCACCGCGGATCGGGTTTCATTACAAGAACACGTCATAATGGGCGGGGCCGACCTGAAGTCAACAGGTCAGAGGTTTTCAGGCGTCTTTTCACCCCGTCGACACCATGGATGAGGAGAAGTTGATTCTGGAGATCCAAAATCAACCAATCATTTATGAGACCTCACACCCTTTTTATAAGGACACCAACAAAAAAGATGTGGCGTGGAATGTCATTGCAGGAGCAATGGGAGTGGAAGGTAAGTTTGTAATTTGGTTCAGTAATGTTGTTTGAAAACAAATAGTTTGCTTATGTGCATTAAAAGAGATGCGCGATTATGCGTGAATTTGCGAGATCTCGTGCGTTCTCGCGACGCTCGGTGTCCGGCGGAGCCGCACCAAACAGATCACAAACGAATCATGTGTGAGTTGGCGGACGGCGGAGTACGCTGTCGTTCGGAGCGGAGCCGTTCCGGAGTCGTTCAGCATGCAGTGTATTTTAGGGGTCAGAGTTTTTGTCGCACAGTGACGAGTGAGACCTCGTATGAAAACAGAGATCGTACTGATTACAACAACACCTTACATGTCTGGTTTGCTTGAAGTGGTGAGAGTAATAAAGGCATTCCATTGAACGTGGGCTGTTTTCACGTTTTTGTTAAATGCCCATGTTATTGCCTGTGGTTTTAATTGTGTTTCGTTTAGGTGGTAATACTTGATAGAGGCTTTTAGCTGAGTTTCTCCCCGTCATTTTGGGATGCTACATGTTAGGATTGGTGCTTCCTAGCGTGCCCATAGACCGTCTCCTACGTCACGCATCTGACGCTGCCCCCTGTACAGGGGGCGCTCGTGATGAAGAGGTTAATTGAGTATTTCCAACTTATGTTAATAAAAAATACCAATATGGAAACAGCATGTGTGTCTATCACACTGGCCAAACATACAAGTTGTTCTCAACAGTTGCTCCTGTAAAAATGTTGATTTTGGTCACTTTAACCTTTTAAACTTTTACTTTTTATTTTGTTTAAAAGTTGTTCCTCCTTGTTCTCTTGTGCTACAGTGAGAAGAATTTTCTCCTTCTGGGGATTAATAAAGTCTTATCATGTCTCTCCCATTATTTTCTGTCATGTTCTGCATTTTGATGCAGATTAAAAACATTTTCTGTCATAAAAATAAGGACCGGCTGCTTTAATATTTTCCATCACTGTAATGTTGATGTTTGCCATCAGTGTCACCATTTCCTGGAATGCATTTCAAAACTCGTCCTCCTGTTTCTGCTGCCTGAACCGTCAGAGTGTCATTAAATCGTCTGTGTGTTGCAGTTTGACCCCGGCTGATCGTTATCACATCAGTGGACGTGATGTTGATAACCAATAAACACATCAACACATCAGCAGAGTTCACTGCTTCTAATGATCGGCCGCTCTGCTGTGAGTCGAGCAGGAACATCTGTTGTCATACTGGAGTCACCGCAACTTCCAGTTTATTGTTCACGTTAACGTCTGAGTCATAATTACATCTAAGAAACTGTGGAGCCAAATTGTCAGATGTATTTATAAGATTTAACAACTGAAACCAGATAAATAAGTGAAATAATCTTTCTTTGGATGTTTAGATGAAGTGAGATTGATGTTGTTGTTTTACTGTTTTATCACGTCTGCAGGAGGCCTGGACAGCTTTTCACTTCTCTCCATGTTGAAGCGCTGCACATGTGGCTCTAGGAGGACTGATACTACTAGTCTTTTTTGTCGTCTTTTCAAAAAACGTAATGAATAAAAATGTTGTCTGCTCTAACGTAAGCTGCATACATGTGCAGCTAACTAGCTTACTGGCTGCTGTAATGTTAGCTCCAGACAAACTTGTGTTAGACATCAAATGTTAGCATGTATGGCTAACTAGCTTACTAGCTGCAGAAGCGTTAGCTCCAGATGAACTTGTATTGAAGAGACACAGCTGCAGAGTTTCGATCAGGTCGGACTGTTTGTGCTCACCTCTTTGGGCATGTTTCTGGGGAAGAACAGGTACGGTAACGCAGCGAGGAAGAGGAGGCAGGACGCCACCAGGAAGCCGAGCCACCAAGCTCCCACCCAGCGCAGATCCTTATGGTTCAACTCGATCTTATCTGGAGACACAAGAGAGTGCGAGTCAGTCATGAAACACAGACCAAACTCTGCAGGAACAACAAAACTGTTTAGATCAATCAACAGTTAAACTCAGGTGTGCGTCATCGCATGTTTCATACATAGAATTAAATTCAGAATCAGAAAAACAAGGAAACGACATGTGGCCAGTGATCATAATGGTTCATCTGTGTGCACGGTGCGATCCGTCTGCTGTGCCAAGCTGCAGCCTCTGAACGCAAACAGAATATGGAATCTGTCTCAGCTCAGTATCACGATGTTTAAAACATTATGAATGACGGATCATTGCTGTTTCATGGGCACTGTCTTGTTATGTCTTTTATGTTAATTTTCATCCTGTGTCACTTTATATTGTTTTTGTTGTTGTTGTCGATGTCTTGTTACGTCTTGTTCCTCCTATTAGTCTTTTATGTAGTTTTTCATGTTGTTGCATCTTTTTCGTCTTGATATGTGAATGTTTGACTTGATATATGTCTCACAATGATATGAGTATCAAAATATTTGGTAATTATTATTTTTCAATTGCCTAAAAACTTAATTGATTAATTGTATCAACTTTAAACATTTCACTCTTGTTCTGTTTTTTTCTGTGGACAATAATGTCTTAGAAAACTATTTGCAAAGTGCAAACAGAATATTTTATTTAAAGCTACTATGAAGAGTTTAGTTTCAGTTTCATAATGATGCTTCTCTGTGACCTACTTAAGTTAATGAGACCATCCACGAGAGGTTTTTCTGTATAGTTATTCTAAATTTCTGCCACCGTGTCACATTCAGATGAAACCAGCCTGTGTTTACATCTTCGCAGACACTGAGTTGTGTTAGCCAGTTTAAAAGAAGCAGGAGGAGAGTTTTTGACATTATATTTAGTGGTTGTTACAGTGGAAACACTACCATTTTTGTCCACCGGCGCTCCAAAATCAACAAAATATGAAAATTAATAAAATCTGAATGGCTGTAAAGAAATAAATCAAATGAATCTGCTTCAGTGAAGATGAGACCGTCTTCTGTGAATATATTTCAGTTCTTGCCAAACTGGACATCTGCCATCTGTACTGGAACTGTACTGTAACTATACTTTGGGTTATTTAAATAGGCGGATTTCATTTCGTTTTACCTTTATCTGATGAGTTTCTGTATGCAGACGTTACATTGTCCTTTGGTGCCACCTTGTGGTTTTTTTTGTTATATGCCTGGGGGGCGTTGCATCAGATTAATTGCTTCAGTCGGGAGATCGCTAGTGCAGTTCAACTCCTCGTTCATGGCGATGTTGGGACACTATATGTCTGTGAGTACATGCCGACATGTTTGCGTGATGTTTAAGAGTAGCAGAATGATATGTATATGTTCATGTTTTCTAGAGATTCGATTCCTTTACACAGTTATCACAGTTGCTAAGGAGTTAGCTTGTTAAGCAGTATGTGTATGTGGAGTGTGTACACAGCTAACTACTAAAGTGTTGCTAATCGAACAAGTGTAGCGTATCTACGTTTTCTCGAGTGTGTTTATGTGTGTGTATATTATGTTTAATTAATATGTGAATCATATATGAATACTTTAAAGAGCTGAACAGTGATCAGATTTTATTTTGTATGTTTATTGCAGTTTTACAAAGAATGTTGAGAGTGGTTTCAATCACGCTGTTCAAGGATGGAAATATAAGTAAAGACCTTAAACTTCCACACCTCAGTCTTTCATTGGACCACCTCAAGTGTTAACTATCTGTCTAGTTTGACAGCAACGTATCAGACGAGGACAGAATAGTAAAAAGACATTACAGCCAAGTCTTGCTGTACGAATAGGATTACAACTGGACGCTTTGCATCTCCCCTTTTGATTGTCAATACATAAGAGATGGATACCCGAGAGAAAACAGAAGATGTCCACTCACTTGGAGCACGGTCACTGTCTGCAGCCAGCAGAGCATCACAACGTAGCAGTCGGTCATCAGCCAGTATAGCAGCTGCGCGAGCACGCGCAAAGGCTGAAGCTGCACGCATAGAGCTGTCTTATGCTGGAAAAGAAGCAAATGTGATGAAAGAAAAGGCACGGCTCACTGCAGATACAGCATACAAAGAAGCGGACCTGCAGGCACAGCTACACATCTTAAAGCTAGAGAGGGCAGCAGCTACAGCCTCGGCGGAAGCGAAGGTTTTAGAGGCTGCCGCAGAAGAGGAAATGCAATCCCACCAGGGAAATGACATTCCAGTACCCTCTCTCACTCCCGCCCAGCGAACCAGAGACTATGTGCAAAAACACTCCATGTCCAATGCCAGTGAAAACCAACTGGAAACCGGACGACTAGATTCGGAGCAGTCAAGGAAGACAAGTCCGATTCAGCCTAACGCTGCAGATGAAGCTCTTAGCTCTATCGACCGGCACCAGCTAGAAGAGACAAACTTCCAGCCACTGCCAACCAGCCACACATTTAGAGCATACACGCCACAGCCAAAGTTGGATGTGGGCGAGCGACCCATGCCGGCTCTGAAGAGATATGAGGGGTCACCTCAAACGTATTCTCAAAATACTCCCATCAATGAGTCAGCTGCCATCCCGGACGTGGTCAAATTCCTAATCCGTCGGGAAGTGGTGACTTCAGGCTTCCAGAAGTTTGATGACTGTCCGCAGAACTACTGGGGGTGGAAATCTTCCTTTATCAGCCTCACTAAAGACCTGGGACTGTCGTCGAGAGAGGAACTGGATCTCTTGGTGAAGTGGCTGGGGCCTCAGTCGTCTGAGCAGGCGAGGAGGATCAGTTCTATACATGTGCAGAACGCAGCTGCAGGCCTGCGTATGGTATGGAGACGTCTGGAGGAAACCTATGGTGCCCCAGAGGCAATTGAGAAAGCCCTTTTTAAGAAGATTGATGATTTCCCCAGAATCTCCAACAAAGACAATTTAAAACTACAAGAGCTAGGAGATCTACTTCTGGAGTTGGAGCTTGCAATGGAGGAAAGCTATTTGCCCGGACTCACATATCTAGACACAGCCAGAGGGATAAACCCAATCGTTGAGAAGCTGCCATATGGATTACAAGAGAAGTGGATCAATGCAGGCTCCCAGTACAAAGACCAATACAGAGTCGCCTTTCCACCCTTCGCCTTCTTTTCACAATTTGTACGCAACCACGCCAGGACAAGAAATGACCCTAGCTTCACCTTCTCCTCCTGTGGCCCCTCACAGCTCACCAAGAAAGAACCGAAAAGCAGAATTCAGGTGTCAGTGAGGAAGACTGAGGTGGGCAGTGGATTTACTGAAAACAATGACCAGGAGAAACACTGCCCTCTCCATAAAAAACCTCATCCCCTCAGCAAGTGCCGCAGCTTCAGAAATAAGCCACTTGAAGAACGCAGGGCTTTCCTCAAGGAACATCGCTACTGCTTTAACTGTTGTGCTTCAACAAAGCACATGGCAAACGACTGTAAAGCGGTGAGAACGTGTACAGAGTGCGGCAGTGACAGGCACGTCTCCGCTCTGCACCCTGGGCCTGCTCCAGTAAAAACCCTGCCAAAGGTGGTACAGCAAGGCGGGGAGGCAGGCACAGAGGAATCTACGGAGCAAGGGATTGATGAATCAACAGAGGTGACATCGAAGTGTACTGAGATCTGTGGAGGAGCAAACAGTCCAAGGTCGTGTTCAAAAATATGTCTTGTGAAAATCTATCCAAAAGATCATCCAGAGAAAGCAGTCAGAATGTACGTGGTTATGGACGACCAAAGCAACCGATCCTTAGCACGGTCAGATTTCTTCAATCTTTTCGACATCAGAGGAGAAGCTGTGACCTACACGCTAAAGACATGCTCGGGTGTAATGGAAACCACAGGAAGGAGAGCACGCGGCTATATGGTGGAATCTCTCGATGGAAGCACTAAAGTACCTCTTCCTACTCTTTTGGAGTGCGACTTAATTCCTGATGATAGGTCTGAGATTCCTTCTCCAGACGTGGCACGACATCACTCCCACCTGAAAGCAGTAGCTGAACAAATCCCACCGCTCGAACCCCCAGGCACACATCCTCCTACTCTTAGGAAGAGACATTCTGAGACTTCACAAGGTGAGGGCACAGTACAATGGACCTCACGACGCGCCATACGCACAACGTCTCGACCTAGGGTGGGTTGTGATTGGAGACGTGTGTCTGGGACGCGTTCACAAGCCTGCCAATGTAACAGTCTACAAGACAAACCTGCTGAATAACGGGAGGTCATCATTCCTCACACCCTGCTCAAACGCCATCCATGTCAAGGAATCCTTGCCTGGCCGTACAACGCAGCCAAGCCATCTTCGCCAGCATTCTACTGACAGCCCTGTACAAACGGAGGCCACAGACAGGCTCGGCTCAACAGTCTTCGACAGGACCAAGGATGATGATCGGCCTGCTTTATCTGTAGAAGATGAAATGTTTCTTGACATTATGGATAAGGAAGTTGTCAGGGATAGTTCTAACACATGGACTGCTCCCTTGCCCTTTCGTACACCACGCTGCCGCCCTTCCAAATAACAGGAGCCAAGCACTCAAACGTCTCAACACTCTCAGACGCACACTGGACAAGAAGCCGGATATGAAGGAGCACTTCATCGGTTTTTATGCAAAAGATGCTTGACAACCAGCATGCAGAACAAGCTCCAACTCTGCAGAGTGATCAGGAATGTTGGTACTTACCCATTTTCGGGGTGTACCACCCACAAAAACCAGAACAAATCAGGGTTGTCTTCGACTCGAGTGCAAAACATGAAGGTGTTTCCTTGAATGACGTCCTACTGAGTGGTCCTGACCTCAATAACACGCTGGTAGGAGTACTTATGCGCTTCCGAAAAGAGGCCATAGCTATAACGGCAGATGTGCAACAGATGTTTTACTCCTTCAACGTCCGCGAAGACCATCGAGATTATCTGAGATTCCTTTGGTACCAAGATAATGATCTCCAGAAGGACATCACCGAATATAGGATGAACGTCCATGTATTCGGAAACAGTCCCTCACCGGCTGTAGCGATATACGCGCTGCGGAGAGCTGCCCAGGCAGGAGAGGAAGAACATGGCATGGACGCAAAGGAATTTGTCGACAGAAACTTTTACGTCGATGATAGGGTTAACCTCTGTTCCCACAGAAGAAGAGGCAGTCGACCTTCTAAAGAGAACAAAGAACATGTTGGCAGAGTCCAGCATACTTCTTCACAAGATAGCGTCCAACAGCTACACAGTCATGGGATCCTTTTCTCCAGAAGACCTTGCGAAAGATCTCAAAGATTTGGATCTCGGAGGAGAGCCGTTACCCGTCCAAAGGAGTCTAGGACTGTCTTGGAACCTTGAGTCGGATAGTTTCATCTTCAAGGTGTCCAAAGAAGAGAGGCCATACACCAAAAGAGGCGTGCTGTCCACAGTTAACAGCCTCTATGACCCTCTAGGATTTGTTGCTCCCATTACTGTACAGGGAAAGGCTCTGATCCGGGAGCTATCTTCTGAGCTATGTGAGTGGGATGACCCCCTTCCTCCTGAAAAGGAGCAGTACTGGCGAGCTTGGAAGGATTTCTCTATGTGATTTGGAACAGCTATCCATCCCAAGGCCCTATGTCACAGTACCCCTATGCTCAGCACATCAGAGAGAGATCTGCGTCTTCTCCGATGCATCTACTGTCGCCATAGCAGCAGTGGCCTACCTACGGGTAGTGGATTCTTCAGGACAGTGTCACCTTGGATTTTTGATGGGAAAGGCCAAATTGGCACCACGACCAGCTCACACCATCCCACGGCTGGAGTTATGTGCTGCTGTCCTCGCTGTTGAAATAGCAGAGCTGATATCCCAGGAGCTGGACCTCGACATCCAAGCTGTGAAATTTTATACCGACAGCAACATCGTCCTGGGCTACATCAATAACACCTCCCGACGATTCTACGTCTACGTTGCTAAACCGAGTCATAAGGATAAGAAAGTCCACGCACCCAGATCAGTGGCATCATGTGACCACTGACCACAATCCAGCAGACCACGCCACTAGACCTATTCCAGCAGGTCTTTTGGAGCACACCACTTGGTTCTGTGGTCCTGCATTCCTCAAGCAAGTTGAAACAGGAGAATCCACAGTCGAGACACCAAGGAAGTTCGAGCTTGTGGATCCTGAGACAGATGGAGAGATACGGCCACAGGTCACCGCCCTTTCAACCAAAGCTGAGGGAGAATGTCTCAGCACACAACGCTTTGGGCGTTTTTCAGTTTGGAGATCGATGATTCGAGGCATATCAAGGCTCATCCACCTCGCCAGAGCCTACTCCAAATCTCCCAAACAGAACACTCAAGATGTACAATCACAAGCAAAAGTCATGGTCATCAGGTGTGTTCAGAGAGAAGTCTTCAAGGAGGACATTGGCAGATTAGAGAAACAACAGAGGGTCTCCAAGAACAGCCCGTTGCACAAGATGAACCCCATCCTTGACCAGGAAGGTCTCTTAAGGGTTGGGGGCCGTCTGTCTTCAGCTGACCTGCCAGAAGATGAGAAGCATCCATACATCCTCCCAAAGAGACACCACGTATCGGCTCTACTGGTGCGTCATTATCATGAAGGGGTCGCTCACCAAGGTCGTCACCTCACGGAAGGGGCCCTTCGTTCTGCAGGAGTATGGATCATCGGAGGTAAGAAGCTGGTCTCCAGTGTGATACATGGATGTGTCATCTGTCGTAAGCTGAGAGGAAAGACAGAAGAACAAATTCTGGCAGACCTACCAGCAGATCGACTCACCACAGAACCACCTTTCACCCGGGTGGGGTTAGACGTCTTTGGACCATGGAGCGTCACTACACGCCGCACCAGGGGAGGAAGTGCTGACAGCAAGAGATGGGCTGTGCTGTTTACCTGTCTGGGGACCAGAGCTGTCCATATAGAGGTAATAGAGAGCATGTCTACATCAAGCTTTATCAATGCCTTGAGAAGATTTTTTGCTGTCCGAGGTCCCTCTAAGCTACTCAGGTCCGACCGCGGGACTAACTTTATCGGCGCTTGCAGGGAACTGAAGATCCAGACAGACGACCCTGAGATAAAAAACTATCTCTTAGGTGAGGGATGCACCTGGACCTTCAATCCTCCTCATTCATCACACATGGGCGGATGCTGGGAGAGGCTGATTGGGGTCGCACGACGCATCTTGGACGGTATGTTGATACAAGTAGGGCCTACTCGTCTGACCCATGAGGCCCTTACTACCCTGATGGCGGAGGTAATGGCAATTATGAATGCCAGGCCGCTGGTTCCTCTGTCGTATGATTCGGAGTCACCCACTATCCTGACACCAGCTATGCTCCTAACCGGAAAGATGGATCCAACGTCAGCTCCACACGGGGAATTCGATCTCTCAGACCTCTACAAACGACAGTGGAAGCATGTTCAGTGTCTTGCCGACACATTCTGGAAGCGCTGGAGGGAAGAGTACCTGGCGACTCTTCAACCCCGCAGGAAATGGACTGAAGAGAAACGCAATATCCAAGTGGGGGATGTTGTGTTACTTAAGGATAGCCAAACCAAACGAAATGAATGGCCCACTGGACTGATCATAAATACCATCTCAAGTCAGGACAATAAAGTTAGAAAGGTAGAAGTGAAAGTGGTGAAGCAGGGAACTGTCAAGGTTTACTTACGGCCAGTTTCAGAACTCATCCTTCTTCTTCCAAAGAAATCCTGAAGAAATGGACTTATCTTTGAGTAGCATAGTGGTGATGTTTATACCAGGCGGGGAGTGTACTGGAACTGTACTGTAACTATACTTTGGGTTATTTAAATAGGCGGATTTCATTTCGTTTTACCTTTATCTGATGAGTTTCTGTATGCAGACGTTACATTGTCCTTTGGTGCCACCTTGTGGTTTTTTTTGTTATATGCCTGGGGGGCGTTGCATCAGATTAATTGCTTCAGTCGGGAGATCGCTAGTGCAGTTCAACTCCTCGTTCATGGCGATGTTGGGACACTATATGTCTGTGAGTACATGCCGACATGTTTGCGTGATGTTTAAGAGTAGCAGAATGATATGTATATGTTCATGTTTTCTAGAGATTCGATTCCTTTACACAGTTATCACAGTTGCTAAGGAGTTAGCTTGTTAAGCAGTATGTGTATGTGGAGTGTGTACACAGCTAACTACTAAAGTGTTGCTAATCGAACAAGTGTAGCGTATCTACGTTTTCTCGAGTGTGTTTATGGTGTGTATATTATGTTTAATTAATATGTGAATCATATATGAATACTTTAAAGAGCTGAACAGTGATCAGATTTTATTTTGTATGTTTATTGCAGTTTTACAAAGAATGTTGAGAGTGGTTTCAATCACGCTGTTCAAGGATGGAAATATAAGTAAAGACCTTAAACTTCCACACCTCAGTCTTTCATTGGACCACCTCAAGTGTTAACTATCTGTCTAGTTTGACAGCAACGTATCAGACGAGGACAGAATACCATCAATGAATAACACGCTGACTGTTCATGAGTCACAAACTGTCAGCATCGATGAGTGACCTGCTTAGCAATAAAATCCAGGTTTATATCCAGAACAAAGATCAGCTGAGTCACACAATGATCCTCAATCCTTTATGGACACATAGGTAGACTCACGCAGACGTTTTCATATGCTTGTGGGGGCTCTGACTAGAACATGCATTACGAGGACTTTTTTCCCAGATTGCTTGCACATTAAAATGGTGAAACCTGGCAACCAAGGAGCAAAATCTCAGCCCAGATCTGCACAACTATAAGCATATTCTCAGCCTCACACTTTCTGCAAAGCACACTTGTGTTTGCCCTTTCAAAGCTCTGCCTTTCAAAATACCAAGCATGAAACCAACTGGTCAAACATGACCATCAGGTGTACAGACACTCAAATGTAAACTCACCAATCAGGCTGAGGCACGATAAAAAGTTCAGAGTTTAGCCTACATCAGTGTTTCCCAAACCTTTTTTCTGGGGACCCACTTTTTAAAAATGAAAATCACCGTGACCCAAATCAAAATACGTGCAAGTGTGCTCCACCTGTTTTCACATGTTTAGATCTATATTTTAACTGGTGATCGTTTCCCAATAATCAATTAGTTGTTTGGTCCATTAAATGTCAGATGTCCAAAAGTCAAATGTCCAAGATGACGTCCTCAAATATCTTGTTTTATCCACAACTCAAAGATATTCAGTTTACTGTCAGAGAGGAGTAAATAAACCAGAAAATATTCACATTTAAGAAGCTCAAATGAGAGAATTTAAACTTTTTTTCTCAAAAAGTTACTCAAAAACTAGGGCTGTCAAAGTTAACGCGTTAACGCATGCGATTAATCTGGAAACAATAACGCGTTAAAAAAATTAACGCAGGATTAATCGTGTCACATGACTTAGGTAGATTCTGTCTGTGTTTACAGTCTGTGGTCTGTGTCTCCACTGTGTCTCCCATCTGCTGAAATACGGAATCATCTATTTGAGGATTAAATAGCGCGTCCTGTTTTGAATCAGGGCGGGACGGGGTTTGTTTCGTGTTTCCGTCTTGAATGCAGCTTCATCCCACCCGCTGCCCGGTGAAGAGCCGACTCTGCCCGTGATCGATCGGGTAAAACTCGCTGCAATCGGTGGTTTGATCACACACGAGAGTGTAAAACACTGTTAAACTCTTGGTTTGACAGTGTCAGTGACAGTGACAATCAGACTAATTGTAACTCTGCGAGTGTTTCCTATGACGGACGGTGGCCTGTCAGATGTACGGCAGCTTCAGGGGGACAATATTCTCCATTCACAATGACCATAGACTGTATGGATGTGACTTGTTTATGAAAGTTGAGGTGTGCAGACGGATACATAGGCATTTATTTAATACACTAATCAAAATGTAGTGCTGATGTGAAAAAATAAACAACTATGATGTGTTATTATTTTTCACCAATCTGTAAAATTACATCCTTAAATTGTAATGGATTAACTGTATTACATCTTCCAATACTATATAAGAAAGAATAGAAGAAAATACAAGTAATATTAGTTTATATATAATATGTAGTATTTTAACTGCCATTAATCGCGATTAATCGAGTTCATTTTTTTAATCGTTTGACAGCCCTATCAAAAATATTAATCAGTTATCAAAATAGTTGGCGATTAATTTAATACTCAATTAATAATTGAATAACTGTTGCAGTTCTACAGTAAACAGGCCATCTTACTGTTTTTATTTCCTCTCATCATGAAACCAACGTAGGATATTTTTAGCCTCCTTCATACATGAGACAAAATAAGTACACATATATATTATAAACACATTTTAAATACTTTATTAAAGGTGAACTGAAGATATAAATCTTAAAGTTACAGAATTTCTCCCATAATCTTTTATTTATTCGGTGACCCCAAATAAAAGACCTGTGGCTCACGACCCAGTGTTTGAGAATGGCTGCCTTACATCACTGTTTCTGAGATGGGATTTCTATATTTGAAGCAACTCCATGTACGCATACCCTGTGATATGAACAAAAAGTTTTGGCCAGATCCAGCATTAGGCAAAGAGATGACGCTTAGGATTTTTGTATTTCATGTTTTCTTTTTATCTTCACAAATGTTTTAGCAATGTCAGTGTATTAAATTCTATTTAGAATCTGTTCTGCTTTTCAAAGCAAAACGCAACCTTTGGAAATCCATGGATTTATTAGGTGATTTTATATTGTGGAGAGAACAAAATGAGACAAAATGAGACCTGTTTTAATAATCATGCTAAAGCAATCATAAAACTGTAAAATACATAAAAGTAAAGTTATACTAACCTGAACATAAATTTAATGTAACTTTAACACAATAACCAAATCTCAGCCCTAAAAGAACCATCGGAAGATGTGAACACAGACAATGTCCTCATTAGTACAGATGTCCTCACTTTGTAGGTTAAGATAAAGGTCCTCACAAAGCTGGAAGCCCTGCATAAATGTCCTCCTAAACATACATATTCCACATGCATGCATTAACACACACAAAGTCCTGCCTGCACGCACACACACAGAGACTTGCACAATGACCTCTTCCCTCCATTCACACACCCCCACATGGTATAAGGAAACATGTTTTTGTTTGAACAAGCCTCTAAAGAAAGTCAAGCTCCATTAAACTTTGAGGTGTCACACAACCAGAGCGTCTAAGTTTCACTGAACATCAACAAACTGTCGAGTCCTGGAAGTGTTTCAGAAATATGATGAGCTTCTGTTGATGGTGCAGAGAGTGTGAAGATGCTCGTAGTCAACTTTCACATCAGCCTCTGCTGCTCTCAACAAGAATTTCATTCAGCCTGAAAACTCCTTCTGTGTGCGTCTGGATATAAAAATCTAATTTCACTTCATTTTCCAGAATTCTCTCGAGTCATTTTATTTAAAACACTGTCAGTCTGCAGTGTTGTTCACACTTCAGAACAGCTGAGTTCAGTTCACAGAAATTAAAATCAGAGTTCACGTTTTTTTATTTTAAGTTCACGGTCCCAAAAATGAACAAATTCACATTCATTTCAAATTTGAAATAGGTTTTCCTTCTGGCAGGAACACTGGAGTCTACATAACGATGTTATTCTCAATGGTGTACAATATTCATGTTCGTACATTTATTTGATTTGTAAATCTAAAATTACTTTTAAGTCAATTCAAATAATTAAAATCTTAGACAAGTAGCATAAAACCTTAAGTAACATTCTTAGATACTACAGGAGTAATGTGATTACTTTGAGATGTGCTTTTATTTGATACACCGTGGGTTAATATGACTTATTTTTTTCAGTGTTTCAACTGCCCCCAACCACTGTAACAACTGCCCCCACCAAGGGGACGATGGTAACACTCTGACTTCCTGCATGAAGTTTAATATTACAGCCTTGTTCTTTTTGATGAAAATATATTAACTGTATTATTAATTAGTGCAGATATGGATGTTTTCATGCCAAAAGATGGCAAGTGTACTTCAGATATTCTAAGGGCGATGTAATAGCTCAAAATAATAAATTAATACCTGAAAATAATGACTTAGTAATTCAAAATAATGACTTGGTATTAAAGTCACTCTGAAAAAGTTTCTCATCATTTGGAGTTTATAAGACATTATTTCTTTTCTCATTAAAATTTGTGTGACTTGTGCTGAAAACTACAGTATGTATCTAATTATCTTATCATATTTTTACATGTGGTTTTTATTTTTTCTTATTTTACATTAATGATGGCATTATATTTCTGTTTTTATGTCCATTCTGTGTCTTTTTATGTGAAGCATTTTGGGCTGCATTGCTTGTATGGAAGGTGCTATACAAATATAATTTTGTAAATGAGGCCTGTGGTCGCACCAGGACAAGTCAGTGGGTGTTCAAAACCAGCCGGAGTTAAAACAACACACAGGGCTGCACTGGTTGGTGGAGTGTTGCTTCAGGCAACAGTGAGACAATGAAAAACAATCCAGGAAGTTCAGTTGGAGTAACTGAGCCTGAAGGTTTGTCAGGAGCCAAAACACTTCACAGAGCTTTGTGTTACTCACTAACTTTTTATCTCATAATTTTGACTTCTTATCTCATAATTTGACTTTTGTGCTCTTCAGCCTGCAGCTACTACACTTGCACATGTCTGATTAGGCAACACAGCACCTTGTTGAATGATGAACGTGTTTTGTAACAGAAAAAGTTGAGCCTGATTCAACTTCTATTCCGGATGATCCTGTTTCTATTTGCCAGATCTGTGTCACCTCGATTCACCTCATTTAAATTAATGAAAGGGTTTGTGTTTTGTTTTTTTTTTGTTTTTTTTTACAAAGAGCTCAAATTGGTTTGAACACAGTGAAAGATTGTAGCTGCAAAACCCTTAAGTGAAATGAACTGAATTTATCACTCATATATTCACTTTGTCACATTCAAATTTGTTGTTTCTAAAGATGTACAGTCTTACTCAGTCACTCCAGGATTTTGCAGGCTGTTTTGGGGATTGTTGTGTCAATTTCCCAGCAACTTTTCTCAAAAATTGTGATGCATGTTGCAATGTTTTCAGCCATATTTTGCAATGAAATTGCAAGCGCATGAGAAAATTGCAAAACTTGCTCTTTTTGTATGTATAACCCATCAAAAATCAAAGGGAGCTTGTTCCAGGAAGAACATACTTTCACAAAAATTCTTCCTAAAATCTGCTGCAGCTGGGGGGTATTCCACAAAGAAGCAAAATCTTTTTGCAGATAAAGCTCAGTCAAAACAGCAAGTGCAAAATTACAAAATATAGAAGTGCACAGAGTGTTGATAAATGACAAACCTTATCAGAGTTGGAGCTACAATGATTGGTTGAATTTGCAGAAAAGTTGCAGTGATTGAAAAAAATTGAAAGGTAGTGCAGAATTTACAGGGATTGGTTGAATCTGCATGAATTCTTGTGATTGCAACGTCACAACTTCCTGGAGGGACTGTTTACTTTATCATCAGAAGTAAAATCAGACCTCTGAACATTTGATCAATGTCAGATCCCTGGTTTCAGATCACTTCCTTGTTGCAGAATTGTTGTTCACTCGGTGTGAACACCCTGAGGGCCGAACGCTGCTGCTGCACGTCCGTTTCCCACATGAATGAAAAGAGGTCAGGCAGGGTTTGAAGTGACTGTTTGCTTTAAAGAAACCTGTTAAACAAACATGCAGAAGCCTCTGAACGAAAGTGACTCAGTGCTGAACTATGAGGTCCATGTCTGCTGACACACAGCTATTTCATATCTCTGATAAAGACCTGGATATTTGTTAAAATCCCAGACTGGACTGAGAAGGTTTACATGTGAATGCACTTGTTAGATTTATAGTTTTTATCACTTTAGAATAGCTTTAATATTTTACCTTCGTTTTAATCCATTTATATCTGCGTTGTCTCTGCTGCTGTAAAAGGCTGTTCTGACTCGGACTTGTCTGTGTTTTGATGTGTTGCGACCACCTGGACCTGTTTTTGGTTTCATGGTTGTATTAATTTCCCTTATTTCGCTCTTGTGAGTTTTTTTTTTTTTTTTTTTTTTTTTTACACAGACTTGTTTCATTCTTGTAGGTTTTTAAACTCAGATTCGTCTCGTTCTTGTGGGGGAGGGTTTGAGGTTCCTTGGACTTGTCTTAGTCTAGTGTTTCTTTTTTAAAATTATTTCTAATTTTGTGACTCACACTTGATTTTCTCTTTGCTGACTAACAACCAAACATCATTTTTTGTGTAGTTTTATGCAGAAATATGTATGCAACTTTGTGAAATAATATTTAATTTCTAATTTGCATTTGTGATCAATAATGAAACATTTCAGCAGATTGATGTTGTTCAGTCTTCTGTCATGTTTAAGCAGAATCCAGCGGGCTGCACTGACTGAGTGATCTGTATCACAGTTTAAATTAGAAACAAACAGGATGAGGAATGTTTCTTGGGGTTTCTTTGTTTTTCTTGGTTCTTGATTTGGTCTCAGAAACATTTGGAACATGTTTTGTCTCAAACTTGACATGTAAAGATTCTGAGTTTCCAAATAAATCAGATGTCAGATAACTGACCAGCAGCTGTGTGAAGGTTTAAGGAGTGGAAACCTTTTGTAGCTACTGAAGATCTCG
Organism: Lutjanus argentimaculatus; assembly: GCA_034769285.1. Taxonomy (NCBI): domain Eukaryota; kingdom Metazoa; phylum Chordata; class Actinopteri; order Lutjaniformes; family Lutjanidae; genus Lutjanus; species Lutjanus argentimaculatus. The sequence goes on along the minus strand of JAWZSL010000004.1, from coordinate 19,082 downwards.
TTACACGTGACATGAAGACAGCATGAATGTTATTTCCTTTAACTTAATGTCAGTTATTTGTCTTGTTCAGCAGCAGCTCTGTGTCCTGTTTTTATAGCTGGTACTGAGGAAATGACCAACATTCATCAGCTTTTCACTCTTTCTACTTCACACTTGAACGGACTGAAATCTTGAACTGTAAGTGGCTGCCTCATACAGGAAGCGTTCGCCGTCCTTTTAAAAGCAAGAGTTATAAATGAGCTGGACTTCGTGCAGCGTGTCAGTGCAGCTGTGTCTCCTCACCTTTGGATAACTTGTCAAAGTCGACGTAAAAGCGCAGCATGAGGGAGCCCGTGATGAAGCCGAAGGCCGGGCCGATGGAGGTCACAGCGAGGAGGATGCCTGAAAAACATGAGCAGGAAAAACCTCGTGAACACCAACAAAAACTGACCGCTGCTGTCGGAAAAGAAATAACTGAGGTTTAGTCCGTCTGCTTGAAACACCTTCTGGAACTGTTGTTTGACAATTTTTTAACATTTTCTGAAGGCTTAGTTTCAGATACTATTTGTCACATAATCTAAAAAAAAAGAAATGTCTCTATCCTCCAGGTCGCTCTATAAATTAGTTCTTAGATCCACTTCTTAAAAATGACAAACCACCATCACCCGAGTCAAAATACAACTGGTGATCAATCGGGCAATCATTTTTCCACTAATCAGAAAATAATAAAAATTGTTTAATGAATCCTGTCACAATCTTGTTAATTGAAGAATAGTCCAAACATGTGGAAACAGGTGAGCGTCCGTGTGCTCCACCTGTTTTCACATGTTTGGACCTATTCTTCAACTACTGATCAATCTGGCAATATTTTTTCCACTAATCGATTAGTTGTCACGATCAAGATTATTATTATTATTATTTTTATCCTGTCTTGTTAGATAGAACTTTATAAATCTGTGCTCACAGTAAAGTTTTACTGAGTAAATGAGCAGTAACTTGGTGCCATTATGTCTGATTTCCTCTGAGGACCAACCTCAGACTGGTGCCTGGGAGCCAATAAAAAACAGGTCTGTGATGTCAGCAGAGAGGCTGCAGATGGTCCTGCACACGCTGCACTCAGGCTGTTAACATGAAGTCAGGCCTGTTCTCAGTTTGTTCTCACATGGTTTCATTTTCATTTAATGATGCACAGTTAAACTTCAGTAATAAGAGCACGGTGTGGACCTGCCGTCATGGAAAATATTACACAACCTAAAGAAATGCTCGTGTTAAAAGGAAGTTTCCATGTTCCAATGAAATAATTCCATCCGTGCCGGCTGGGAATCGTGACCGGGAAGGATTTTGACACGCTGTTATGTAACAGAGTGTGTGAGGAGAACAAAGTGCAAACTTTTCAACTTAATTCTGTTTCAGTAATTTCATTTTTATATGTTTTTAATCAAAGCAGGAGGTGAGACCCATGCAAGTTGTTGCAGTTTTCCTTTTTTGAAGGTGATTCTCTGTAAATTGACTGGAGCTCCTCACATTTATTCACTTTCCTGATGGTGACCGGACTGTTTGGATAAATCATGACTCAGCGTTTCCTCACCGAGGTACAGCGGCGAGTTCTTCTTGCTGGCGTAGTCATCGATGTAGGAGATGCCGAAGGGCTGGATGGGGACGGCTCCGATACCCAGCAGCAGCTGCCCCAGCAGCAGCAGAGGGTACACCACCTGCTGGGCGGGGCTCTCCTGCTGGCTGCAGCTCTGATTGGAGGGTGAGGTGGTGAGGGTGCTCTCTGATTGGCAAAGGCCAGAGCTGTTATCCCCCATGGCTGCTAGGAAACAGAGAGAAATATGAATTTTTCTTCTCCACACATTATACAAGTTATACTGAGAAAAATGACAGATAATTGGTTATGTGTCAGTTTTATATCTTTATATCAGGTTATTATTTCTACATATTAATCCTGATCTCTGATTTGACCTTTGACCTTATTTGAAAGTTCCTGTATTCTGCCTTTGTAGAGCTTACCAAAAAATATTGGGTCGTACAAAAGCAAAAGGCAGCAACTAGTAGTTTCTCTTTGGCTTCGACTGTTTTCTCTAACGTGACATTAGACTGTCATGAGACCATTATAAGTCCTGAATATTTTCCTTTATCTCAGCTACCGTGGAGCCATTTGAAGTTGTCATAAAGATTAAAAGTTATAAGGCCAGTTTGATGACAGGGATACAGTACTGTAGCTGGTTTACAGAGTCCTGGTGGACAGATTGCTTTATTTCCTGTTAAAGGAACTGCTAACTGCTGCTAACTGTAGCTGCTGTTAGATGGCTAGCTTGGTTAGCCATGCCGCTAGCAGTCCTATTAGGCGACTCAGCCCTGGACTCCCAGGATCCAAACCTGACAAGAAAACCATCTTGTACTGTATTCCCTGTCATCAAACTGCTGCCGCTGCCAGTCCTGGTCCAGCGTGTCCAGTGGGAGCTCCCAGTCCCGGAGTCAGAGAGCTGTTACCTGCTGTTATCGTGGCTTTTTGGAGACACGTTTCAGACTAAAGACCAGTCTCCAGTTGGGACAAAGTCATGTTACTAATTGGGAAAAGTCTGATTTTTGGGTCAGTAGTCAGGGTCAGTCTCTAGAAAATGAATGTAAATAAATGTAATGTGTGTGTAAGTGTGTGTATGATCTCACAGCTGATGCGGTCGGTGTACTCGTACGGGCCGCTCAGGAAGTGCGGCATCGCCATCAGCAGTGAGGCCAGGCAGGCCAGCAGAGCTCCGCCTCCAATGAACCGCGGCCGGTGGACTCGACTCCCGAAGAAACTCACAAAGACGATGAGGACCGTGTTTCCCCCCTGGAAAAAAAACCACAAAACAAAATGTTTATTCAATTCTGAGAGAAATAAACCTTGTGACAGATTAAAGGCCCCACAGACGCTCACAGTTATGTAGCTGATTAGTCCATAGTTCAGGTTGGAGCTCTGCTGGAGTTTACATGAGGTCATTATGTACTGATAAGAATAACTAAGTTATAAATTGTCACACAAGTAACAGGAGTCACTGAAGCACCAAAAACATCTTTTTTTTTTTATCTTGTGGCTCACAGTAATAACTTGTGGTGTCAGGTGACTGTCGTGCACACCAGGCAGCTGGTCAGCCTGCATCTGGTCAGATCATGGACATACATGCCCTGACAGGGTGGGGATCAAATTGCGGGTACAGGCAGTGGCACGCTGTTGGAGAGCAGCGCATTGGAACAGAGGAGCGTGCTGAGGGCAGAGACATGCAACCTGCCAAAAATACCCAGTTAAAAATGTCAAGTTGGTGAAAGGAAGGAAACAGGAAGAGATAATGTGGGTCAATGTTCATTTTCTTTAAGCTACAGTGGCTGTGAATGTTCAGTTAAATTTGGCAGCAAATAGGCTGCAATACATTTATGTTTAATCATTGTGTTTTTCTGCGTTAAGGATTATTGAATGAAAATAAAAGTAAATCCCCAAAACAGCTCATGAGAATATTTCCTCCTCGCCACAGTAACAGCAGCCATCTGTGCAAACCGCTGGGCTGATTAGCACCTTCCTCTCAAACATATTAAATACAGACGCAGTCACAGTCACTGCAAATTATTTTCAGGTTTGGTAAATCGCAGTGCGTTTGCTAAATTAACCTATTTGCATTTTCTCCTCCCAGTATTTTGGACACTAGGGTAGAAACAAATCCAATATGGTCATATTCATTAAGTCAGATGTACTAAAGGGACAGTGCGTGCTGTCTTGCACATTTGACAGATCCTCAGTGCACCATTGGTAGATCAGTTTATCATGTTTTTACACACACAGAGTATGTTTGGTGGTAACAGATATTTTTACTCTCGTAGAATTTTGAATGCAGTACTTTTACTTGTACCAGAGTATTTTTACATTGTGGTATTGTTATTTTGACTTAAGTAAAGGATCTGAGTACTTCTTCCACCACTGCATCAAACATAAAGACACGTCTTTGTTTCAGCGTATACAACACATAGAAACACAGTAACACACACGTCATTTTAGAAACATGAATATTTGTCCTGAATTGGTTTTAATGAGATTTTGAAAACACAAAAGCAAAAATGTGCTGAAATGTTTTTACAAACTGTGCTTGCTTTTGTTCTGATACCAAGAATACCAGAATGACTCTGATTCAGCCTGAAATACTGAAATTGTGCATCAGTAAATCTGTATGTAATTTTTTAACCCTGAAGTGGGACCCTGTGACTTCCCAGCAGCGTCCTGTTCTGACCTCATTGAAAGAAGCCAAGAGTCCAGACTTCTGGCTGGAGAGGCCGTAGCGTCTCTCGATGGTGGAGATGGAGCTCTTCATGTAGCCCGACACCAACAGCTGCGCCAGCTGCAGCAAACTGTGGCAAAACACAAAGAACTGAAGGCAGAAGTGGAAGAAATACAGAAGTTGGGAACAAGGAAAGTAGAAGTTATAATGACTGAATTTGTTGTGTCTAATGTTGTACATAGTTAATTTATAGAAGTGTCCAGTACTGTTCTAATGTTGTCCATCTGTCTAATGTTGTCCAGTACTGTCTAATGTTGTCCATACTGTCTAATGTTGTCCAGTACTGTCTAATGTTGTCCAGTACTGTCTAATGTTGTCCAGTACTGTCTAATGTTGTCCAGTACTGTCTAATGTTGTCCAATACTGTCTAATGTTGTCCAGTGCTGTCTAATGTTGTCCAGTACTGTCTAATGTTGTCCAGTGCTGTCTAATGTTGTCCATACTGTCTAATGTTGTCCATACTGTCTAATGTTGTCCAGTACTGTCTAATGTTGTCCAATGCTGTCTAATGTTGTCCAGTACTGTCTAATGTTGTCCAATACTGTCTAATGTTGTCCATACTGTCTAATGTTGTCAATACTGTCTAATGTTGTCCAGTACTGTCTAATGTTGTCCATACTGTCTAATATTGTCAATACTGTCTAAATGTTGTCCAGTACTGTCTAATGTTGTCCAGTACTGTCTAGCAACATGTTGTCCAGTACTGTCTAATGTTGTCCATACTGTCTAATGTTGTCCAATACTGTCTAATGTTGTCCAATACTGTCTAATGTTGTCCAGTACTGTCTAATGTTGTCCATACTGTCTAATGTTGTCCAATACTGTCTAATGTTGTCCAATACTGTCTAGATAGTTTGTCCAATACTGTCTAATGTTGTCCAGTACTGTCTAATGTTGTCCAATACTGTCTAATGTTGTCCAGTACTGTCTAATGTTGTCCAGTACTGTCTAATGTTGTCAATACTGTCTAAGTGTCGTCCATTTTACTGTCTAATGTTGTCCAATACTGTCTAATATTGTCCAATACTGTCTAATGTTGTCCAGTACTGTCTAATGTTGTCCAGTACTGTCCAATTGTCTAATACTGTCTGATGTTGTCCAGTACTGTCTGAATGTTGTCTAATACTGTCTGATGTTGTCCAATACTGTCTAATGTTGTCCAGTATGTCCAATACTGTCTAATACGGTCTAATGTTGTCCAGTACTGTCTAGTATTGTCTAGTATACACTGTAAAACTGTCTACTTTAAATGTTCCTATATTGTAGTACTACCTACACCACTGTTTACGAGTACTGTTGTACTCAGATTTAAGTTGATATTAAGTAAAGAAGAGCGGAGTGAAAGCACAGGAAAAGGAAAAAAATATTTTCTGTTCGAGTATTATTGTGATTTTTATAAAACCTTCAAAAATACAGTGTTGATGCTACTCTTTTTTTATTGCAGTCGTGGAAATAAAAACTCACTGAGTAATTTTATTATCTGTCATTTTTGACATGACCACTTAAATAAAGTTAATATCATTGAATCTGCAGTAAAGGATAAATCTGTAATATATTTAGTGTAATAAATCATAAAATGACCATGATATGTCATCATAGATCAAAGAAACGAGCTGAAATACTCACTTCTCTGATGACAAAGCTACAGCTGCAGGGTCCTGGAATAACATTAATTAGAGTTCAAATGAATACTGGATGTTTGCCAAATGAGTAACTATTATACTGTTAAAACTGAGTAAAATATGTTAATGGAGTTTGGCAGCAGTGAGACTCAATGTATGTATTTTCAGAGATAACAGGCTGAACTTTACATCGACAGACAACTGACAGACTTATAAACAGCTGATCAACTGACAGTGAGGACTCATCCTCACTTGATATTATCGATTTATGATGTTGAGGTTGTCCTGCGTTCTGCAGAGCTCCTGCAGCCTGCAGATCTTCAGTCTGGGGAGGAGGGGGGACACAACTCTCTTCAACCATAGGTCGTATATTAAATAGTACTTCAGTGATTATGAGTATTTCAACTCAGTATTTGGACTGCTGTACTCACTTTCAGATGCACAGTTGCTGCATATTGCTCCTTTGAGTAAACAACAGACATTAAGTATAAAAGTGAAATCATGACTGACAACAATGAACTCATCAGGGTTTTCTTACACAACCTGCAGAGAGGAAATGTTTCCAGAGCTCGGAGAACAATAGCAGGATGGACGTCAGGAAGTGATGTTTCTCCTCAAACAACAGAAACCTCTGGAAAAACAAGTCCCAAACATCAAACTGCTTTCAAGTGACATGTAGACAAACCTACTGGCTCTTATCTTGAGGTGAATTCACACCTTCAGCTCAATTGGAGCCGTTGTTTCGATACCTGGACTGTTTCACCCCCCAGGTTCAGTTTGTCCGGGCACATGTGAAACAGAAATCAACCTCAGCAAAACGAGCGGGCCGAGATCGTCTAGAGGGGGCTGGTCTCACATTGTCTCAACTCAAACTCTGGACTAGTTTGTTTACAATCTGTTAGAGGCTGACTGATTTTTTTTTTTTTTTGAGGATTTTTAAAGGCCAATAAAAATAACTGGGAGCAGGAAAAAACTGAATGAATCAGACTTGACACTGTCAGAAATGAACGAGTCAAAGTGATGAAAGTGATGCCTGAATAAATCTAGAACTGAACATCAACTGTAAACAGTCTTTGTGAGAGTGATTTTTATTTTTTATTATTTTCCCTCAAAGTCAGTCATTCCAGTTGAGACGCCTGATATTAGGACGGAGGAAACACAGCTTGTCTACAAAACGGTGACGTCTCCATGTGTCTGGTGGAGGCCGCGCAGCCATCTGCCAAGTTCACAGATACTGACTTTATGTAAAATGACAAACCGACTGATCATAACCTTTGACATCGTCTCTATCATCAAAAACAACTGGATCATGCATCGCCTGATGGGATGCTCTTGTTTTCAGGACACTGGGCCTCAAACAAGAACCTCTCGCATGAACAGATTTGTCGTATTTTGAATGTTGTTTCAGACACGAAGACAGTTTAGGAGGTCCAGACCTGTCGTAGAGTCATGTGCAGTCAGTCTGCTGTTATCTGAAGTTTTTCACCAATGACTGAGTATTTCATTAGTTTAGTAAAACTCTAATTAACATGAAACAGGCAAACAAAAAGTTATTCTGGCTGCAGCGTCGTCAGAGAACGACAGAGTATAGGACAAAAAAATGACGTAAAAGACACAATAGGATGAAATAGATGTAATAAGGTGATAAACGACATGAAAAACATTACAAGAAAAAAGTAACAAGACATAAAAAATGTAACAAGAAACAATGTAAAAGACTTAAGACAAAAAAAAAGGCTTTACAAGATCAGGGACAATGTAGCGAGACAAAAGAGACGTAATGGTAGGAAAAAGATGTAAAAAGTAATTATAACAATATAAAAGATGTAACAGGATCAGAAACAATGGAAAAGACATAACAAGACAAAAAATAAATCTCAATATGTTACAGATTTCTCCTTTAAACCAAAGAAATAAATCTCAAACTCTGGATATAAAGCAGAGACGGACCTTGATGCTGTTGAAGACGCTCGGCGCTGAGCAGGTGGTTGTGACCCAGCGGGGTCAGAGTTCATGTTGAGGTCGTTGGCTCCCATGATTCAGTTTTCACCTGACAGAGACTGAAGAACAGAAGGACACCTGTAAAATACAAACACAGTCTGTCAGACTCACATCTACCTGCTAACACGCACACACACACAGAATCATAAAGTAAATCTCAACATCCAGACTCTGATCATGTGACCTCTGTTGTAACTTTTATGGCAGAAGGATTGAACATAAAGGCGGCCGACAGACACACACTGAGTTCCAGAGGTTGTGTTTGTTCTGTTTCACACACTCGCGTCATCCTATGAAAACACGGCGGCACTTTTCTAGAATCACGTTCGTGCTGTGTGTTCACACAGTGAGTGAGAGTGAAAGCTGCTGACTGCGAGCGGACGGAGGTCTGGACTGTAGCCAAAAGGAAAATTACTGCAGGATGAAAAACAAGACGTACAGACGGCAGGTTTTTTTTATTTTTATGAGGGTTTAACTGAGATAAAGAAACAATAAACTGGACACAAGTCAAACAGAGAAGCTGGTATGGCGACAGATTTCTCTCCTGGTTTGTCAGTTGTGAATTTTAGTCAACAATTCCAGCCTGTCAAAAATCTGAACACCTGTTTCAAGACTCAGATCAGTCCTCCTCTCGAGACATGTCTCGAAAACACTTTCTGAAGGTCTCAGGTTTTGTCTCGGGCTCAGACAAAGAGCACCTAGGATTTTATTACAAGACCAGTAAAGACCACAGCTGCCTCGTCTGTACTTGTTAACATCTTTACTGTGACTGGATGGAAAAACTTCCTGCTTCAAATGTGACAAACTTGACTCAAGTCAAACTGTAAATGTTTAAATTTGTGACTGTTCCTGGTGGTCAGCCCTCCCCGCCCCCCTGCAGAGCACTCACAGGTTTATTTTTCTAAAAGGGGGGAATTATTTTCATTTTTGGATCATTGTGCACCAACCTCTCGACATTAAGACTGATTTTTAAACGGATGGGACGACAACACGTTTCACTGCTGTATAAACTGCTGTGCATCGGACATGACAGACGAAACGAGACGAAAACTACACATCAAGACGCAAAAGAGATAACAAGACGAAAAACTATGTTAAAGACACAACAAGACAAAAAAAAAACGCAACAAGATGAAAAACAACAAAAAAGACGTAAGACACACCCATAATGTAAAAGATGTAACAGGACAAAAAGACACGGTGTACACTGTACATTTTTAATTAATAAATGACTCAAATCAATTATCAAAACAGTTCTATATTAATTTCAATAGTCAATTAATAATCAATTAATCATTGCAGCTTTACATTATATCAACATTAATGTTCAGCTCCGACATAAACACTACACGCTGTGTCTCGGTCTCTCGCCTGATGTCATTTCAGGTCGTCTTCACCACAACATCATCTCTTTTTCATCTCAGTATCAAAGTTTACTTCACATCTGCTCTGACAATTATTTCTGGATTCACACAAAAATATTATAACAGACACGGCAAGAACCAGAAGAAGAAAGAAAATAATGAGAGAGAAAGAGAGAACGAAAGAAAGTGGTCTGATTCGTCCTCAGAGGAGCAGGAAGGAAGACATTTCTTATCAGCAGAGGAATGTCAACAGAATGAACGGCAGCCGCTGGTTCTGTTTATCTCATCTGAGCCCGAAAAAAAACAAGCTGACCTCTGACTCACTGAGCAGCCGAGGGTCAGAGCTGAACACTGACACTGAAAACCACAGACAGACCTCAACACAACATGACAGGAAGGACACAGGAAGGACACGCCACAGACAACGACCTGACTTCTAACAGATTAACTAAACCCAGACTTTTAACAGTAAGTATTTTGGGCTTTTTGCCTTTATTCTGATAGGACAGCTGAAGACATGACAGGGAGGGGGGCAGAGAGAGAGGGAACAACATGCAGCAAGTGAGCAGCAGGCGGAATCGAACCTGCAGCCACTGCAGAGGACTGACAGCTTCAGTACATGGGGTGCACACCCTACCAACTGAGTTACAGGGGCACCCCTTAAAAAGTACGTATATCCAGGCACAGGTGGCCTGTCAGGCTGATCTACTCAGCACGAGAGGTTCAGGATGGATGAGGTTTATGTTGTGATGCTTCAGGAACTTCTTGGTAAAATCCTTGTCGCACCAGCAGCTCACTTTGCGGCGGTGTTCAGGCATGCAGACTGTATGCTGTATCCAGCAAGATTTGTTTTACAGGTTCTTGTTTTCAAAAGGAAGCTTCGTTGATGCGGCTGTTTGTTTCAGTGTTGAGGAAGCAGCCTCAGTGTGCAGTAGGACTGTGCGCGATTAGTCGACTATATGACTAAACCTTGTCACCGTCGCTAGTCTGCACCAGAAATACTAGTCGGTTAAACTAATATTTTATTCATGCACAATGCCAGTTAACTGTTGCCTGTACAGTGTTATGCTGCTGCCAGCCTCTACCTGGTGCTGCAGTTCTGTCAGACAGCAGCCTCTCTCGCCCAGCACGTACGCCGCGATGGCCCAGGTTTTGTTATCAGCTAAGTGGGACAGATTACAGCTCGTAAACAGCAGTTTGTCAAAATTTTAATCTAGGAAATGAAAATCAGGCTGTGTCAGAATAAACTGGTATATAACCACTCGACTGGAGAAACATGTGACCACACTCAGCACAGACATGTGGACATTAACCTGCAGGAGAGCAGCTGCTGCTAGCATTGCTAACGTTAGCCACACTGTGATTCTGTTCACACTGAGAAGTTCAAGCATTTATTGAGCTGTTGTCATGTTTTGAATGCGATATTCATAAAGTGTCAAACATTTCAGCAGCATTTAAAATACGATTTGGTCCTTGAAAAACGTGATTAACAGCTTCAAATGACTTTCAATAATAATAATCCTGATAATGAACATTATCAATTAATAAACTATGCTCAGTTTTAACTAGTGGATTAGTCTGGTACTGCAGGTGAACTCTGGAGGGATGCTCCAGCGGTTGCAGATCATTTTTGGCCACTTTTTCCACGTCCTTCCCTTCCAGAGCTGATCAGTGTGGTGCTGCTCAGAGACAGTGGACACTGTCCTGCAGTCTCAACCACAGTCACTCCATCACTGACCGCTACATCACTGACATCACTGACCACTCCATCACTGACCGCTCCATCACTGCCTGCTCCATCACTGCCTGCTCCATCACTGACCGCTCCATCACTGACATCACTGACCACTCCATCACTGACATCACTGACCACTCCATCACTGACCACTCCATCACTGACATCACTGACCGCTCCATCACTGACCACTCCATCACTGACCACTCCATCACTGACATCACTGACCGCTCCATCACTGACCACTCCATCACTGACATCACTGACCGCTCCATCACTGACCGCTCCATCACTGACATCACTGACCGCTCCATCACTGTCCACTCCATCACTGACCACTCCATCACTGACCGCTCCATCACTGACATCGCTGACCGCTCCATCACTGACCACTCCATCACTGACCACTCCATCACTGACCACTCCATCACTGACCGCTCCATCACTGACCACTCCATCACTGACATCACTGACCGCTCCATCACTGACCACTCCATCACTGACCGCTCCATCACTGACCACTCATCACTGACATCACTGACCGCTCCATCACTGACCACTCCATCACTGTCCACTACATCACTGACATCACTGACCACTCCATCACTGACCGCTCCATCACTGCGTCATCACTGTCTCATCACTGACCGCTCCATCACTGACATCACTGACCACTCCATCACTGACCACTGATCCATCATGCCATCACTGACCTCATCACTGACCCTCCATCACTGACCACTCCATCACTGACCACCGCTCCATCACTGACCTCATCACTGACCACTCCATCACTGACCACTCCATCACTGACCACTCCATCACTGACCGACCTGCTACATCACTGACCGCTCCATCACTGTCCCTCACTGACGCCCATCACTGACCGCTCCATCACTGAATCACTGACGCTCCATCACTGCACTCCATCACTGACTCCATCACTGACCCTCCATCACTGACCCTCCATCACTGGACATCACTGACCCTCCATCACTGACCCTCCATCACTGACCACTCCATCACTACATCACTGACCGCTCCATCACTGACCACCATCACTGTCCTGACCCTCCATCACTGACCACTCCATCACTGACCGCTCCATCACTGACCGCTCCATCACTGACCCTCAACTGACTGCTCCATCACTGACCGCTCCATCACTGACATCACTGACCCGCTCCATCACTGACCGCTATCCCATCACTGACATCACTGACCGCTCCATCACTGACCACTGCCATCACTGACCGCTCCATCACTGACATCACTGACTGCTCCATCACTGACCGCTCCATCACTGCCTGTGTACATCATACCAGTGTGTCTGGTATAACATGGATGGATGGATGTGTCATGGTTGTTGTTGTTGTTGTTGTTGTTCTCGTCATTTCTTCTCAGTTAATTTCATAATTACTTTTATTATTGATTATTAGGGCTGCAACTAATGATTATTTTAATTAGCAACAAATCTGTCAATTATGTTCCTGATTATCTTTCTTTCTATTTTCATTATCGATTAATCTGTTGATCACTTCTTTGATCAACTGATTAGTTGTTTGGTCCATTAAATGTCAGAAAATGTTGATCGGAGTCCAACATGACGTCCTCAAATGTCTCGTTTTGTCCACAAGTCAAAGAACTTCAGTTTACTGTCAGAGAGGACAGTAAATTTAATTTAGACAATGACTCAAAATGATTAATTGATTATCAAAACAGTTGTCTGTTAATTTAATAGTTGATTAATAATTGATTAACCAATTAATCATTGCAGCTGTAGTAATTATTGTTTCTGTTTTTACTTTAAAGAACTTTTTTTTTTCACTACAACCATCTCTCCATTGACCAGTACTTTTTAATTTTATTTTCCCCCACTTTCATTTCTCTCTGTATTTGTCCATCTTTTGCTCCATCTGCCTGATTGTTCACCTGCTGATCTGTTTGTCTGTGGAGCTCTCCATCTGTCCATCTGTCCATCTGTCCATCTGTTACTTCCCATGTCTGTCCAATCTGTATAAGTCATTACTGTCTCAGAGGGTGGGAGGGGAACAAGGGGAGGGGTATGAGTGTGTCTGCAATATCTGCAAAAACTTCAAAAACAAACTAATTAATAAAACCCAAGTTTGTTATCTACTGAAGTTAACTGACATCTTTTAGTTTCACACAGAGGTGAAATATTTTACTCTTTGCTTTGTACATAGTGTGTATTAGTGTTTAGTTTTCAGTATTTTTGATCATTTTAATCGCCCCAGTGTGTCACAGTGAGCCAGCTTCACCCAATCAAAATAGGTGTGATGTAACAAAGCAGCGCGCCGGTCACCAGCTGATTCTGCTGTTTTATAATCACACACACACAGAGCTGATAACCTCAAGGATTTATAACATAAAGGTTTTTATATGTTCTTCACTTCCTCTGCTACAGATCAGTTAAAAACATCATCATCCTGTGTGATGATCTGTGGGAGGATTTCTCTCCTCCTGTCTGTCTGTGTGTGTGTGTGTGTGTGTGTCTGCTCAGTGCACACAGCTCTGTGTCAGCACTTCTCCCAAATTAAAACCGCTGACAAATATGTGGAATAAGTTCAGAATTTAACACAAACAGCAGTGAACATGTTACACTCACTTTGACAACACGGTGTACGTTGCTCACTTTTATTTTGGGCAGCTCTTCCAGGCACCAAGTTTAAAAAAGAGTCACAGCAACCTGATGTTAGCAGGTTCAGTTTGTACATATTAACAAACTAACAAACAAACTGAACTGTAAAAAGTTTTTTACAAACTAATGGATGAAAAAGCTCTCAGGTGACCATAAACATAAACCACAGACTTGACACTGACGGTCCATAAAGCAGATATACGTCACTCTACATTGTGCAAAACATCAGTATGTGATGAGTTGACTCTATGAAAATTCGTGCATAAAATGATCTGCCGTCTCTGCATACGTCAGAGCACAAGGCCGGACAATATATCAATATTATAGTGTACACATGTTGTCTACCTCGCGTATCCTGCGTCCGTTTGGAGCATCGGTTGTGCACGTCCTCAGTAATTAACGTTACGTGTCTGCAAGATGCAGTACACATATGACCAATAGGGGCAGTGTAGGGGCAGAATGCAGTGATGGGGTCAGGGGTCAGGAGATACGTCACCAGCAACAACAATGGTACAAAGTTTTGAGGACAGACTCGTTGAACACGTCCACAACTGCCCCATCTTTATGACATATCGCTACACAGAGACAAACATGCCACAACAGCTGGCGACTGATAAACGGAAACAGGCTCGAGACCGCTGTGTACGTGCACGGCGGAAGATGATGGAAAAACAGAGTGGGGACGGTGCGGACGGCGTGTTTTGCCCACCGGTCATCAGACGCCTGAGCTGGCTCAACAATTTTATCAGTCATCGGTCCACTGAGACCAATTTTCCTCAAAATAGTACGGTAAGTGATTTACATCTTGCTAGCACCATTTACTTCCCACAAACCCAGAACTACTTTTCTTCTTTCTCTTGTTTTTACGCGTGGTTTATGGTCTGAGTTCTCTGTTGTGCCCTCTAGTGGTGTTTTGCAGTAACATGTATAGACAAGCGGCCGCGTCGTAAACAGTTTGCTTCACTCCGCAGCTGGTTGTCTACAGGAACACATGGTCAAACAGCAAGTATATTGTTTTTAAAGTCTGCTTTACAATAACTTGATGTAATTTTCTGAACCTCCCAGACTGATCTTACTGTTCTGTTATTTGTCTTTACTAAATTAGTCATTATAGTCAGTAATTATCAAAAAATCTCATCCCCACAATATTGTTGCAGTATCAACGTCTTTGGTCAAAAATATTGTGATTTTCACTTATTTTACCTCTTTAGCTGCTTCCAGCCCTGGAGTACACAACATATGGTCGGTCACAACCTACATGATCAATAATTATTGGTAGGGTTGGATAGGTTTTTCAGCTCTATTGCCCAGGTCTATCAGTACAGACTTACTGGTGTGAAATGACACATGAAAAGCACAAAAAGGTGCAGCGACGTCAGACATTAGTGTGTTATTCACACATTGTTTGGTGACACCAGGATGAATAATTAAAAAAGAAAAAACCTTTGAGCTGAGTGTTTTCTTTTTTTTATTTGAGGAGTTGGTGTTTTCTTTCACTTTACTTAGTTGAATAAAGTCCTTCAGAGCATCATCCAGTGTTAATCAGAGGCTCTGCAGTGTGTCTGTGTTCGGTCACTGTCAGTGTTACTGTTGAACATCTGTGTGTATTTTCATCTCAGAGTCGCTGTGTTGGCTGGACACTGCTGGGACGCTGCTGCATCACTCTGAGCTCAGTTTGGTGACGCTGGTTTACAAACCAGAGCGCGTCTGAGTTTAATTTAGCTCCACGTGGTCACAGCTCATCACCACTTACTGAGTGAATGTCGCTCTGGAAGATGAAGTGGGAACGTTTAATTGGTGTCGGTTGTCAAACAAGCTTGAAAGTGGTTTCATTTTCCTTTAAAAGACATCAGTCCTCCATCAGTTTTAATCAGATTTACTGTTTTAAAGCTTCATATTATGTGACTTAGTTACTTGTCCAAACCTCAGAGGACAAAATGTCAAATTGTCAAACTTACTGTTGAGTGTTTAGCCTGTTTAACATGTAAGTACATGTACAAAATTGTTCTGGAATGTGGTGAACTATAAAGTAGCATAAAATGGAAATGGTCAAATAACCAGGCTCAGTGAGTAATGGATTACATGTAACAGGATACAAAGAAGGTACCAGTATTCCATTACAGTTACATTTAAAAGAAATGAAAATAAACTTTAAAATAAAGGATGATTTATTACCACGTGCACTTCAGTCTCACAACATCACTGATCCGAGAGAAACCAGCTCATTTTACAGATCACAGTTCAGTACTGTGATCTCTAGTGAAAAAATGCTGTTAAATAAAAATGTCAACATTATTGAGTCTTTAAATCAGAAAAGAGAAACAACATCTGACATCATCCAAGAAACCCAACATCTTATTTTAAAAGAAACATTACAGGAAAGACCAACTGCTAATGTTAGCTACACAGGACAACCGCTAACATTAGCTACACAGACCAACAGCTAACATTAGCTACACAGACCGACAGCTAACATTAGCTACACAGACCAACAGCTAACATTAGCTACACAGACCATGTTCTGACACTTTTCTTAAAATTAGATTTAAATCTTTGCAGTACATTGGTGGTCTGGAGGCTCAGTTGGTGGAGCGTTTACTTCATGTACCGAGGTTGTCAGTCCTCTGCAGTGACCGTGGGTTCGACTCCCCCTGCGGCCCTTTGCTGCAAATAATTCCCCTCTCTCTCCCCTCTGTCTGTCATACGTATCTTCAGCTGAGGCATTAAACCCCAAATATGTATATACAATACAGATACACAAAGTAATGAAGTTACATTACTTTAATGTCGTGATACTTGAATTACAATACTAACAACATTTTTGGATTACATATAGTAATCAGTAACTATAGTGGAACACAGTTTTAAAGTAACCCTCCCTTCTAGTGAAGTACAAGTACCTGAAGGCTGTAATCAAGTACTCAAGTGAATGTACTTAATACTTTGTACCACTGACGATGTGTCCACACAAACATCAACACAGCAGCAGCTTCATTCATCAAGCAGGAGAGCAGAACTCTCAGATCATTCTACTCTTCTACCCTCTTTAAGAAACTTTGTAGTTTGACTTTAGTTTGCAAAAGAAGCAGCACCTCTGCAGCTTTTAAAACTCCCACTGATCCCAGTGATCCCAGTGATCCCAGTAAAAAGGCTGAAAGGTCCCAGACAGAAGAGGCAGAAAGGATTCATTCAGACTCACTGTGAAAGCAGCAGGTCGTCTCAGTCCTTCTCGTGGTGTTTTTAACCAAACCATCCAGCAGCTGACAGTCCTGCAGCTCTGCCGCCCCACAGGAGGAGGAGGAGGAGGAGGAGGAGGAGGAGGAGGAGGAGGAGGAAATGGAATTTGAACCCTGGGTGTTGAAGGCAGGACTTGAAGCTGAGTAAAAAGAAAATACGAAGAAGAAGAAGGAGGAGGAGGAGGAAGAATATGAGCTGCAGTAAAGTTTTCAGACCCACGTGTATAATCTTACAACCTGAGAGCAGAACAGGTTTTTATTCACAATAAACTAAATAAATTTCTTCCAAGAAGGTGGAGCCACTAACTTTTATCCAGTCTCAGTCTTTTACTTATTTATTTAAAGTTTATTTTTATAGAGACGAGTATTGTACAAAGCATGGATCAGGGGTTTTCAAAGGCTGATTCTGTGGGTGCCCACAACAGTTTTCATTCTTTTCTAAAATATTTTGGGATATTATCACCATTTAAAGTGTGCCGAATTATGAGCCAAAAGCTCCTGTTTGCAGTGCACTCATGGATATACAGACAACAATCACTGAATTACTGTGATACTGAAGAAAAGTTAAAAATGTGACGATTCTCAGGCAGGTTCTGCAGCATCTTTCTCCCATGAGTTCTAAGTGGATTTATGGAGATAACAATAACTAACAGAGATAA
Source organism: Lutjanus argentimaculatus (assembly GCA_034769285.1). Lineage (NCBI taxonomy): Eukaryota > Metazoa > Chordata > Actinopteri > Lutjaniformes > Lutjanidae > Lutjanus > Lutjanus argentimaculatus. The sequence goes on along the minus strand of JAWZSL010000004.1, from coordinate 1,517 downwards.
CAAGCAGCCAGTGTTGGGAATATATCCCAAGAATAAAATTTAAAAAGAACCTGAATACTGTATAACAAGCATATCTTCTTCCTGGGGAGTCTGTAAAGAGAAAAAGTGATGATTTAAAATATTTGTGAAACACAGAAAGTTTGACTTTTTGTTTCTGGACGAGTTGAGAAAGAAAAACAGTTCTGGTGATCCATTTTCTTAGTCTGATATAAATAATTTTATCACTTAATAAAAGGTGGAAAAAGATTTTATCAGATGATTTTTTGGTCAGGATCATTTCTTGCTTGTTGTTGTAGTTCTTATTTTGGCCACAAGAGGCTGAAGTGCTCCACTGTCACATGTTCTAACACTCCTGGACTCTAAACACAACCTTCACAGAGTTCTGTAACGTTACTGTCAGGTTTCTCTCCGGCTGGAAATGTATTTTAACACCACGCTGATTAAACTACATTTCTGTGATTCTGACAAAACTTTTTCTTCATGTTTTCACAGATGCCCCCCTCCCCGCAACAACACACCACAACTGACTCAAATAACCCACAAAGAGACACTTTAACACAAAATACAAATAAAGATACTAAATCAAGAAAATACTAAATGAAGACAAACTAACAAACAGGACTGTAGTCAGAACATAAATTCAGAACAACTCAAAACGATCCCATGTTGAGACGCAGAACACCAACAGTCCCCGCGTCACCTGCCTCTGACTCCTGCTGCTTTTAAACACCTGTCAGGTCAGGTGCACCTCGTGACCAATCAGGGGCGGAGCTGGAGAGAGACAGAGCAGAGGGACACACAGACAGCCGTAACAACAGATGGAAAAAAGCAGCTTAGAAAAATGATCCTGTTTTTTTTTTCCACCTGTTTCACAGATGAAAGTTTTTAACAGTTTAATTCTGACGTCTCGATGTGACCAACACACGTTAACGAGACCATCAGGTGAAAAGAAGCAGATTGTTTTATTTTTGATTCTCAAGAATTTCCTTCAGGATTAATAAAGTTCTGTCTTATCTCATCTCATCTTACTTTATCTTGTCTCGTCTCATCTCATCTTGTCTTGTCTTACCTTGTCTCGTCTTGTCTTATCTTGTTTTGTCTTATCTTGTCCTATCATGTCTTGTCTTGTCTTGTTGTATCTTACCTTATCTTGTCTTATCTTGTCTCGTCTCATCTCATCTTGTCTTATCTTTAAGGATCTAGGAAACTGTCCTGTTAAAACCCTTTTTCATCTGTTTTTAAGTCATATACTCGGGACAGAAAACGATTTAGATCAGATTTAGAAAATGTATCAACAGAATTTGCCTCTCAGGGCTTCTGCACAAACTTTCTTCAGTAAAAACTAAAAATTAAAAATTAAAAGAGCATCAACTGACTCTATGTCTCTGTACTAACAGTGAAGTGAATAAAGGCAAAATGTCCAAAATCATATAATAATGATAATAGGGAAATTATTTTAGTTGAATCTATCAAACACAAGAAAACTGTGAGACCATGTTCTGAACAAAAGACCCAAA